>JAUIMM010000153.1:37937500-39137500 GCA_031769625.1 Taudactylus pleione | reverse complement strand
ACAACATTCCAATTTCACATTCCTGCTTTATTGCAGACAGAAGCTATCTATTAAAGATCAACAACAAATGTTGGATCGTTATGAATAAGGAAATTCTATGGGCTGTGGAAATTAGACTGAATTTGACTCCACATGACATAAAATTCAGAATACGAAAAAACTGCCTGCTTATCATTTTGGTTTGTTGATCTTTATCTGGTCCTACCTCTATGGTCTCCCATTTATTCCAGTTTCTTTTATCCACATCACATGTGCACGGAAATTGTGAGCATACATTCATAGATCTTCCTGTCCCCTTTTTTTTTTTTTGTAAACATCCTGGCAATGAAAGTCATTCCAACTGCTGCCAGTGGAAGGTATTCGGCTGCTTACAGCCCTTACGAATGAGCAGTTACTAATGTTGATAAATGGCAGACATACCTTCACATACTGGACAGCACTCCCCTTCTGGCACATAATAGCGGTCGCAGTGCAGCTCTCCGCACTGAGCTGAGAAGCAGATGGAAACACCTCCTTGACATCGACAGAAACGGCAAGCATCCATGCGAAACATATCTCCGTCGTAGTACTCCACATTATTAAAAATACACGCTGGTTTTGTTTCTAAAGCAAGGAAGGAAGAACACATGTTTTTAGTTTCTTATATATGGCTAACAGACACAATAGATCTTCACCATTCAGGGCCTAATACAGAGATGAGAGTAACTCGGTAATGCAGATGTAATTCTGCACAGCGCATGCTCAGGAGCAGAGCGTACACAAGTATGGGTGATGCAGTGTCGGACGCAATTCATCTACGTTTCCACTTGCAGCTAATGGGCATAACTGGATAGTAACGGGGCGATTGGGACACAGTTCAGAGAGGGGGAGTTAAAGGAAGGAATTGCAGGCTATACATAGTTGTGCGCACATGTAAATACGCCTGTGTTCAGGTGGATCTTTTGCACCATGATGGCGATGAAACCAAGCGCATCCATGAATAGGTACAGTCCAACTGCACGGACATATATCCACATTCGGTTATTGTGCATGCAATGCGGGGGGGTGTGGGCCAATTACAGGCGAAGTGCCTTCAACTCTGCATCAGCCCCGTAGTAGTGATGTGCATTCTCTGTAAAGTGCTGAGTAATATGTTGGCGCTATACAGTATGCTAATAATAATATTACAATAACTAAGTATAGAAGACAATACAATCAGATCATTTGCAAGAAGTAGCTACTAGAAGTGTATTATCAAGTGAAAAACACATTCATTTCATTTGGAATCCATAACAATCATTTGTGCTTATTTAGATACAGTACTGTATGTAAGGGCAGATAGCTAAAATAAATCCTCTTTCCGGGGCATATGCTTCTACAGTTCTCACAGCAAGCTCTCATGAAAACCACACCCTACGGGCAAAATTTACTAAGCGGCGGGTTCTAAACCCCTGTGGTTTGTCGGTGGTTTTGCTATCCGCAGATTTACTAAGGTTAAAACTGTTGTAAAACCGTCATCAAAACAAATTTTAGAAACCACCGTCAAACCGCCACCAAACACCCAGGGTTTAGAACCCCCCTTAAAAAGTGGGAGGCACATATAGAAACCGTTGTAATTCCTACACCGTTCACCTGATTTGGATGATCATGTAAGTTACCCTCAAATTAAATCTGAAAGTCTGCAGTTAAAGCACATCTTGTTTGTTTCATTTCAAAGCCATTGTGGTGGTGAATAGAGGCCAAAATATGAAACGTCTGTCAATGTCCCAATATTTATGCACCTGACTGTATCTTTGGAACAATACAGTGTAAGAAACCAAATGACTAGGTAGGACATGAACAAGAGCGAGTGTCAGGAAGCTAACTGTATCTTGACGGGCAAGTGGAGGTGAGTCACAGGGAGAGGAAGAAAGACTCCATGAGTCTGTACCATAATTGCAGACAATCTGGCACCTCCCTCCAGGACGAGGCAGGCAGGTCGGGACAGAGGGGGGGAGGGGGTGACGAGGGGCATAATGCACCTTTGGGGTGGAGTGGGGGGGCGTGACTGTGTGATCATTAAGGCCCCAACTACATGCCGAAATTACCGGCATTGTGCAGCGCGGGGGGGTACGATGACACGATTCAGTGAGAGTCTCGTCATTGGCTCTCCCCGGACTGGGGAGAAAGTGGACAACGGCAGGGAGGGTGGCAGACTAGCCCAGTCTTCCCGGTGACTGGGAACGCCATCCGATTTTCGGGAGCCTCCTGGCTGTTACGGGAGAGTAGGCAAGTAAGGCCTGTATCCAGTGATGGGTGAGCACACAGAATCATTGAATGGGACTAGGGGACAAGGGACAAGGAGCACTGGAAGCAAGGATAATGCTAGAGATGAACATAAGGAGCCAGCACACTAAGAGGAGAGTTTAACAGTTGTGTGAACTGGGTAGAAGCGCACGACAGGGAGAGAAGGGTGGAATTTTAGGAGGGTGCATGGTAAGCTCTGGCAAAAAGTTGAGATTTGAGTGAACTTGGCAAGGGAGTGAGTTCCTGAGAGCGGGAGAAATCTTGATGCTATAGATACATATCATGTTATAGAGTCAGCACAGAAGAGTGTCGGGGAGCTGCAGGGAGTCAGGGACCTTCCCTGAAGACTCTTTTTTATAATAAATAATGAATTATGAGTTTGACAATTGCCTACTGATTCGCAATAAAATTGCTGTCTGGGACAATCTGTGTGTCATTTGTAATACAGACAGCAGAGGAGAGGAGGGCCCGTGTGCAGCCTCTATGCCGGCCCCCTCCTCTCTGGCAGTGCAGTGCACTCTGGTATTGTGCCAGAGTCTATTGAGCATGCGCGGCTCTCCGGGTACATGGTGCCAAGTCCCTGGAGACTTCTCTATTACTCATGCGCGAACTGGCGCGGCAGCGGATTTCTGCTATACTGTAGTGCAGATCGGTGTGGAACTCCGGAAAGGTCAGTATAATTATGGTGGCAGAGTGGGCGCCGCACATACTGCACCCATTAGAGATACGCCAATGACAGACACATTTGTTAACTTTTTAGGGGGTTGAATATTTGTGCAAGCCATCGTATTTCTAGAGGTCTATTTAAGACCCTTCTTAAATTTTGCCCTGTAAGTAACATTTGTTATCGTTATCGCCACTATTCACAGCAATAAGAGATGTAGTATTGGGGCTATTTAACTTTTTTACTAGCTGATGATTGCAGAGACTCCACTCCCGGATTCTGACCCTGCTGTGTTCATGCAGAAGGGTCAGTTAGGGCATGCGCCCACACAGGGCCATCTCTTCCATTGGGCATGTTGGGCAGTTGCCCAAGGGTCCAAAGCTTGTAGGGGCCCACCAACCCGCCCCCCTGCAGCCTCGGCCAGTTGGTAAATTTGTGATATTTTTATAAGCCGGCCGCCGGTGCACTGTATTCTGATCTAACTTCCCCCATCCCATCCCTCCCCCCGGTAATGAGTACTCACCTCAGTCCCAGTTTCACTTAATCCACCGGCTTCAGACCAGTCAGACAGAGTCTCTCTGCATGTGTGGGAGATCTGAGGGGCATGCAGGAGATTGTTATGACCATTTACATTTTTTTCCCGTGAATGGGTGGGTAGGGACCAGGGGCGGGCTGGGCCGGGGGGCAGGGTGCCATCTGCCCCCCGGGCCGGTACGACTGTGCAGCACTAGGGCCGCCGCTGCGCTCGGTATTCATATACAAGTGACAGCCAAGGAGGTTCCTGTGCCTGCCTCCCAGCTGTCAGTGTCAGGCTGCCCGACCATAATAAACAATATTAAGATAAAGCACTCTGTGGTAATAGATCTAATATATAAATAGCAACAAGATATTGAATAAACTAGCTGTAGTCCCGTCTCTTAAATATGTAGACGGGACTACAGCTAGTTTATTCAATATCTTGTTGCTATTTATATATTAGATCTATTACCACAGAGCGCTTTATCTTAATATTGTTTATATCTGTTTAGGAAGTGGGGATACTTCCAGAGAGAGCTGCTAGTGGTAGACTAACATCTCCCCATCTATGAGCGCCATTTGCTTTATTCTGCCCAACCATAATGCCGGGTACACGGCCACATAGAGCGCACAGTGATAACGGCGGCGCCATGCGCAGCCCGACAGTGGCAGGACAGTAAGGGAAGCAATGAGGCGACAGGCGGGTGCCGGGTCCTAGGGGGCCGGTTAGGATCGCCTGTAGGAAATAAACCTCCTGACGTCGTTATGAGAGAACCGATTACGTGATCAGACCATGTGACCCTCTCATGTTATACACAGTGTCATGGTCCCCTGGTCCTCCTGTAGTTGCAGCAGCATAGTTTTTGCGGGCTGCTGGCAAGTCAATCACAATGAGAGTAAGGTAAGCTGATAGGCATGTGGAACATGTGGATGCTGGGGGCATACAGGAGGCATGTGGAGAGCATGCTGCTGGGGGATGGCAGATGATGGGGCATTTGGGACACAAAGTGACTAATGTGGAGGGGGCATGTCATATACAATAGGGGCATAAGGAAGCATGTAGGAAAAATGCTGAAGGGGCAGACGCTAGGGCATGGGGCATATGTGGAACATGCTGTTGGGGGGCACAGCTGGGGGCATTTTGGCCACAGGGGGGGCACCTCTGGCAGATGCTGCTGGGGGTGAGACAGACAGACCCTGAGAGCAATTGTGGCACAGAAGGCATGTGGGGAGGATGCTGCTGGGGAGTAGATACTGGGGTTATTTGGGACAAAAAGTTGGGCATGTCAGACATTTTGGGCACTGGGGGGCATGTTATGAACATGCTGCTGGAGGGTGGTAGATGCTGAGGCACACAGGTGGTAAATAGCCGGCTGTGGAGGGGGCATGTAAGGAGGTACCATGTGGGTCAGATAGCATTTTGAGGGAAAATCTGGTGGGCAGGTGGGCCATGCATTTGAACGGTTGGGCATGTCAGAGAGAAGGTGGTCTAGACAGGGCTATGTGTACAAAAAGCGTCTTGCATACCACCTCTACCCACTATCTTATATATGCGCTCCACTAACCAATCCACCCACTATGTATACTACCATAGTTTACTCTTGTGTGTGTCTCTATATGTAACCCTGTATGTGTATGTCTCTTTTTTTAGTATTGGACCTATGTGTTTTGTTTATTTTTTCATGTGAAGCCTATAGGGGGAATTCAATTAGGTGCGAGTTTGGTCCCGTGAGGTGAATTACAGCAAATTCGCACTGCAAATTACATTTGCATTTCAATTCCAATCTCGCATTTCTTTTTCAGAGTAAATTTTCCTGTGTTTGTTCGCACCACTCTGAGGATGTGTAAAGGTAGGGAAAATCTTTATTGTAAAGTAAATATGTCGGGGCACAGTGCAGAACTTTTTGGACACCCCCCTAAATGACTTAATAGGCATTTGAAAGTTTTCAATTAGCTTAATTGGGCCAATAATTACATGCCATTTTTGGGGTGAAAAAAATGTGTGTATCTCGGGTGCGCGCATGAAGGTGAAGTGTGCGCATTTAATGGCTTTTACAAACTCGCAGCTAATTGAATTCCCCTGTTTGTGTTTTATTTTTTCCTACTGCACAGGTATGTTTGTTTGTTTGTTTTTTTCCTGTGTTTTATTACTAATATTGTATGGTCTGATGTATATTGGAACACTTTGAAAAGGGAACCCAAATTTATATTATATTACTACCACCTAGAAAGAGATAATTACAAACTACTCAGCTACAACTATTTATAATGGTTATGCATGCCAAGAGTTTAGTTCCAGGTCCAAATTTAAATAAAATGTGATAAGAACATAAATATTAGGGTTTATTCCACCAAGGCGCCCTAAACTCTTTTTTTACTTAACAAAAAATTAGAACTAGAACGAGGAGGGTCCAGCAGACACAGATAGCCTGTCTCAGACAGGACCTTCAGGGGGTTACAGGTAGCTCTAATGATCCTGACTACAAACTGCTTTTGTGAAGCAGTGGCCATGATCATTGGTGGCTGCCCTGCTGTGAATCTCCTCTCACACACAGGTTCACTCCTCAGGCCACCCCACCAGATCAGCTTTCCTTCCTTGGCTCTGCAATAGCACCGCCCCCATTCTCTTCACTACCTCTCTTTTCCTCCTTCCTCCCTGCTACCATTGGACCGCATAGAAAAGGGCTGATCCTTGTGTAGCTGCGGTGCACACCAAACATAGGTACTCCCTTTCCCCTGCAGTCTCTCTCTCTGACCCCTTCTCCCCTTCAATTTCTCCCATTGGCTCCTTCTCCCATGCAGTCTCTCACACTGGCCTCTTATCCCATTCAGTCTCTCCCACTGGTCCCTTCTCCCCTGCAGACTTTCCCACTGGCACCTTTTCCTGTGCAGTGTTTCCCATTGTCCCTTTAGTCACTGCAGTCTCTCCCACTGTCCCTGCCGCCCCTACAGTCTCTCCCACAGCCCCCTTTCCCCTGCAGTCTCTCCCATGGTCCTCTTTCCCTACAATCTCTTTCACTGTCCTCTTATCCCCTGCAGTCTCTCATAATGTCCCCTTTTTCCCTGTAGTTTATCCATCGGTCCCCTTTCCCCTGCAGTCTCTCCCAAGGTCCTCATTTCCCCTGCAGTCTCTCCCACTATCTCCTTTTCCCCTGTAGTCTCTCCCACTACAGTATCTACTTTCTGCTGTAGACTCCCCCACTGTCATCTTCCCCTGCAGTCTCTCCCACTGCCTGAATAATTTGAGCTTTACCCCCCTCCCCATCTATGCCTCTGCCCCCTTTACATCTGTACCTCTGCCCCTTCCCATCTGTGTCTATGTCCCCTACCAGCATGTTTGCCTTAATGCAGATGTTATAAATATTTTATACCCAAATTCACAATTTGTAAAAAAATATTTTCATGCAAATTTACTAAAATGTACTAAATTTACTCTTTCCAGGAGACTGGTTCCAATAAGAGCCTGTACTGGTGAAGAGCTGGAAGCAGTGTGATAGCGTAATGCTATCACACTGCTTTCTGTTTTGGGGCCTCTGTGCACACTGTGCATGTGCGGCTCTCAGCCAATGCATATGTCACTGGGGGCTGACGGAGAGTGATCCGGAGAACCCCTCTCTGGAAGAAATTGCTAATAGTAGCACATAGGATACTACAGGATAATGTCATCTGGAGACTACTTTAGCCTATCGGGGCCAAGCTCCACAATATGCTGGTAGAAAAGCTGGGGCCACTTGCTTGTGTTTGCCCCCCAGGTGGACAGTTGCCAGCCAGTGCCTGGTAGGGACTCCAGTGCATTACTTTGTCCAGGGCCCGCACTGCTGTTAAGACAACCCTGCGCCCACACTGAATAGGGAGAAGGGAAGGGATCTGTACAGATCCCTCTACACTTTCTAATGACTTTTTACATAAGAAAGAACTGCGAATACCATCCTCAGATGGCGTTAGCTATCGGAGTCAAGCCCCGAAAAACTAAGCTGTTTTCGTATGAAGTTTAGAAAAAAGTTTAATAAATAGGCCCCAATGGGATCTATTATGTAGAATGCTTGGGTTTAGGATTTTACCAAATAAGGGGATTTTCTGTAATTTCAAGCAGTAGTGTAAAATATACTGAATTCCATTTACAAACTAGCCGTCTTTTCCATTGGCACATCCCTCCTCATTACCCTGTAACCAGAGTTCCTTACAATGAACAGAGGAGACACTTGGTAATCCTGCCTGTGTGTATGACATTTCCACCAAGCAACAATTAATATAGAAATACCTATTTTTTTTGTGTCTTCACAATTCTATGAGCCAGCTTCATAAATGCAAAATAACTTTCATTTTTTATACACATCACTGTTTCAAAAAAGTCATGTATTTCTTGTCCCAAGCCCTCAATACAGCAGGTGCATGTCACTTGAGTTATTGTACTATTTACTGTGCTGTCCTCAAGCAAGCTGCTCACAAGTGACACCCATTATGCTTGACTAATACGTATATGGGGGCAATCTATCTTACCATGGCGAGGCTGCAACTCAGTTAAAGTTGTGCTGAGAGGACGAAAAAAGTCTTTCCGATTTATCCGGCGTCACAGGGGAACATCTATCATCATATACGAGGTGAAAGACTTGAAATGGGCAGAATTTCACTTCTTTCTATTACCCATGTCACTTAGGTTTTCCACGGCACTTCAATAAATTATACATGCTTGACTGCAAATTAATGTTGCTGAAAAATGAGCAAACTGTACGACAATGGCCCTTCTGTAAACAGCACTCAATTTTATTACAGAACAGCTTCTAAAATGCAGGCTGAGTAGAGGCTTGCCCCTTGATGCCAAGGCCAGTGTAACCATTTGGCAAACTAAGTGGTCAGTGAAGACAGTAATTGTTATTAAGATAAACTGAATATCATCTGTATGTGTCACTATATACTGTACTACACCTCCTAAAATACCAAATAGCTGCAGAGTAATGATTCTGAATGAGATAAACAGGCACACTTCATAAATACAATTACATGTCACCATAGCACATTGGGTAAATATAATACTGGTACTTTCAGGAACCAGATGAGCACAGACTAAAGCTGATAACACTATTGGCATCAATATCAACAATTATTTAGCAGGTTTTTTTGACACAAATGTAGCCCCAAAGTCATCAACTTACTCCTACTTCTCAACTGTCCTCATAGGCACAGCAGTCCCAATTTAAGGCATCTATCCTACCTACCCATGCATTGTCATAATTGACAGGGTACACCTCTGCCCTGCATAGCGGTAGAAGATGCATGCAGCAGTGAATATGTGGTTCGTGGGAAGAGGAGGGGGATAAGGCGCAGCCTATCATGGAAAGCTACAAGAGTTTGGCTATACTTGTCTAATGTGACAAGGCTACACCCCCTGGACAGGGGTGGAACTACCACCGATGCAGCTGGTGCATAACACCAGGGCCCTTAACCCTGCCGGGCCTCCTGACGCTGATTGGACCATCATAACTGATGGTCCACAGTGCCGTCAGCCCGACAGCTGTCAGTGGTTGTTACTCGTCTAGGATTGCACTGGACAGTCCAGACTGCCAGCAATCCCAGACGGGCTGGGTTGCTGAGCATGTGATGCCTGTTGGAGATCTTCCGAGTGCCGCAGGCAGGTGGAGAGGGGCTCTGCGAGTCACCTGAGTCAAACCAGTCTATCCGCCTCCACCCGGGCTGCAGGTCATTCTCTGCATCTCCCTGTCACCCTCTGCTCATCACCCTCTGCCTCTCCCCGCAACTCTTTGCCTCTCCCAATCACCCTCTACTTCTGCTTGTCATCCTCTCCCCATCACCCTCTCCCAGCAGACCTATCTGTGGAGCCTCCGAGCAGCGCTGCTGACATCAAACACTGGTGAGTTTAAAGGGGTACAGATTATTTGATTAAAGGGGATACAAATTATTATTAATTGATTAAAGGGGGCACAGATTATTACATTGACACTTGGATACTGTCTGTATTGTTTGACAGTCACATGGCCCACTACCAAGTGGCATATTATGAACTCAGCATGATTCCTAAAAATTTTTGCATGTTGGCCCACCACTAGCAAGTGCCGCCATTGCCCCTGGGGCATAGTAGAGAATGTTATGTGTGAACTTGTAATATCATCAATTCCTTAACAAGAACTTGCTTCCTCTATCTGTTATATATCACCCGTGTGTATGACCAGTATTAAGTGAAATTTGTACAACTATATATATGGGTTTGAGATATTATGTCTACATTCAACTGTCGGCATTCAGCATATTGATACTCATGAGATGTCAACATGGTCAGAATCTTGACAATGTCTTTTTGAGGTTAGGCTAACCCTAACCCCTGAACCTTACCCTAACAGTAATGTCAATATTTTCACTATGTCGACATTTTATCCATGCCGACATTTTCCGGTGTCGAAATTAAGTTGTCATTTTATCCAGGTCAACATCGTGAGTGTCGACATTCTGGTGTCAACATTATGAATGTTGACACAATCAATGTTGATATTCTGATTGCATACCGTATATAATATGCCTATAGGATTGACAAGGGATATACTTGATTAAAAGCACACTAACCCTATGCAGTGCCAGCTCTACCATTAGACAAAGGTAGGCACCGACGTTTCTGCATATAAACACAACATCCTGGAGTCTTGGCTCATATTCTGACTAGGGCCCTATCTGTGTAGGTTAATTGGCTTCTGACAAAATAGACATATAGGTTGCCTGTATGTGTAAGGGAATTCAGAATGTAAGCACTTTCCTGGGACAGGGACTGTCATATGCATGGTGCAATATAAATAAATAATAATAGATAATAAATTGACCTAAGTAGTGAGAAACAACATATAAAACGCGCCTTGTTTAAATATGGAACATAATAAATAAATAAATTATAGATTAAGCAAGATATAGCCTAGGCAACATCTCTTATGATAAAAATATGAGATATGGTAAGAACTTACCCTTGTTATCTCTATTTCTACGAAGTCCATAGGGTTCCACAGGATACCTTGGGGTATAGGTGTGACGTCAGTCGCAGGGCACCAGAGAGTTAAGCTTTCAGCCTCCCAGGATGCACTAGGTCCCCCTCCTATACCCCGCCCCCGGGCCAAGGCACCTCAGTTAGTTACCAAGCCATAGGCCGGAGGAGGAGAAGGAAGAGAGAGAACAAAGATCTGGACACATACAAGAATCACATTCTCACCAGAGGGAGACGGAAAACCGGTGACCAGAGCAAAGCCCATCTGCAGCACAGGTGCGACAGGGCGGGAGTCCTGTGGAACCCTATGGACTTCGTAGAAATAGAGATAACAAGGGTAAGTTCTTACCATATCTCATATTTTCTACTTCAGGGTCCATAGGGTATCCACAGGATACCTTGGGGATGTCCCAAAGCAGTATCCTTTAAGGGTGGGGACGCTCCTGTGCAGAAAGGAGAATCCGCCGCCCGAAGGAAGCATCCTGAGAGGCGAAGGTGTCAAACCTGTAATACCTCACGAAGGTATGGACAGAAGACCACGTAGCAGCCTTGCAGATCTGAACTGCCGAGGCACCACGTCGAGCTGCCCACGAAGGACCCACAGACCTAGTGGAATGAGCCTTCAGAGAAGGAGGGACCGGTAGGCCTTCATGAAGATAAGCTTCAGAAATAGCCATACGGATCCAGGCTGCCAAAGTTTGCTTTAAAGCAGGCCAACCCTTTTTACGGAAGCCATAGAGGACAAACAAAGCGTCCGACTTCCTAAACGAAGAAGTGCGGTCAACATAAGTCCTTAAGGCCCGCACAACATCCAAAGAGGCCTCACCCACGGAAAGACCCGGTGAGTTAAAGGCCGGAACAACTATTTCCTCGTTAACATGAAACTGGGAAACAACTTTGGGAAGAAACTCGGGCCGAGTGCGGAGCACTGCCCTGTTCCCATAAAAAACCAAGAAAGGGGGTCTACAAGAAAGAGCCCCTAACTCAGAAACACGTCTGGCCGAAGCAATGGCCAGAAGGAAAACAGTCTTAGCTGTTAGCCATTTAAGATCCACTGAGCCCAGTGGTTCAAACGGCGGTCCTTGGAGAGCCCTCAGGACCACAGCCAAATCCCAAGGCGCCACAGGTGGAACAAAGGGCGGCTGAATGCGGAGAACACCCTGCATAAAGGTGCGCACATCCGGGATTGTAGCAATCCTACAGTGAAACCAGACAGATAGGGCCGAAACCTGTACCTTCAAAGAAGCAAGGCGAAGCCCATGATCTAGTCCCGCTTGCAGGAAGGCGAGAATCCGAGACAGACGAAACTCCCGCGGTGCATAACCTCTCGGTCGACACCACTGGAAGAACGTATGCCACACGCGATGGTATATCCTCGCGGAAGACGGTTTCCGAGCTCGTAACATGGTACGCACCACAGAGCTGGAAAACCCCCGGGACCTCAGCATGGCCGTCTCAACAGCCACGCCGTCAAAGACAGCCGAGTCAGGTCCGGGTGAAGGCAAGGACCCTGAGACAGAAGGTCCGGTCGTAGCGGCAACCGCAGAGGACTGTCCACGGACAGACCCTGAAGGTCTGAGAACCAGTGCCGTCTGGGCCACGCGGGAGCTATCAACAGGAGCGTCCCTCCTTCCTGTTTGAATTTCCGGATTACCCGTGGAAGAAGGGAGACCGGAGGGAACAGGTATGCGAACCGGAACGTCCACCGGACGGACAGAGCATCCACCAGAGACGCCCCTTCGTCTCTTGTGCGAGACCCGTACACCGGCAACTTGTTGTTGTGCCGGGACGCCATGAGGTCGATTTCTGGAAGACCCCACCTGTCCACCAGTAGTTGAAAAACGTCCGGGTGCAGGGACCATTCCCCCGGATGAACGTCCTGGCGACTTAGAAAGTCCGCCTCCCAATTTAGCACTCCCGGGATGAAGACCGCTGATATGGCCGGAAGATTGCGCTCCGCCCAAACCAGGATCCGAGAGACCTCCACGAGAGCCGCCCGACTTCGGGTTCCTCCTTGCCTGTTTATGTAGGCCACGGTGGTAGCGTTGTCCGACTGGACCTGCACCGGGCGACCCTGGAGAAATCGCTGTGCCTGCTGGAGAGCATTGAAGACCGCACGGAGTTCCAAGATATTTATTGGAAGCTCCGCTTCTGTCGGCGTCCACCTGCCCTGGAACAAGTGTGGACCCGAAACTGCTCCCCAGCCCCGAAGACTGGCGCCCGTTGTCAACAGGACCCAATTTGGAACCCAGAACGGACGTCCCTTGTTGAGGTGGGTCGTCTGTAACCACCACGCAAGGGACAGGCGAACCTCCTGGGTGAGCACAATCGTCTGGGACTTCAGAGACTGAGGCAGCCCGTTCCACTTGGACAGGATCAGGTGCTGCAGAGGTCTGGAGTGAAACTGGGCGTATTCCACCATGTCGAACACCGACACCATGGAGCCCAGTAACCTCATCGCCGAGTGTAAGGACACCCGGCGGCTGTGCAGGCAACTGCGCACCCTTGAATGTAAAGCAGAGATCTTGTCCTCCGTCACGAAGATCCTTTGCTGTCCCGAGTCCAATAAGGCTCCAAGATGCAGAATCCTCCGAGACGGGATTAGAGTGGACTTCTGCCAGTTGATTAGCCAGCCGTGCTGTTGCAGCAGTGCAATGGTCAGGTCCAAGTGGCGTAACAGGAGCTCTGGAGATCCTGCCACCAATAACAGGTCGTCCAAATACGGCAACATGCGGACTCCCTGCAGCCGCAGAGAAGCCGCCATGACCGCCATCACCTTGGTGAAAACACGTGGTGCTGTTGCCAGGCCAAAAGGTAACGTCCGAAACTGGAAGTGGTCGCTGCGGATTGCAAACCTGAGGAACTGTTGATGGCGCAAAAGAATAGGGACATGCAGGTAAGCGTCCTGTATGTCCCATGACACCAAGTAGTCCCCAGGTTCCAGCGCCAGAATGATGGACCGTAGGGTCTCCATCCGAAACTTCGGGACCCGCAAAGACTTGTTGAGTGCTTTGAGGTTGAGAATCGGACGATATGACCCATTGGGTTTCTGTACCAAAAATAGATTTGAATAGAAACCCTGGCCCCTCTGGGAGAATGGAACAGCCACTATAACTCCAGCCTGGAGCATAGTGTGCAATACCTTCCGCAGCTCCGTAGCCTTGTTCCGGTCTGATGGGAGACCCGTGGTGAAGAAGCGAGCCGGGGGTCTGTGCCGGAAGGAGAGGGCGTATCCGTGGGAAACCACCTCCAGAACCCAAGTGTCTGTCGTAGTGGTCGACCAACACTGGGCGAACTGTAGCAGGCGGCCTCCCACCCTGGGATCCCCCAAAGGGAGGCCCGGACCGTCAGGCCGCAGGCTTGTCATCTGACTTGGGGGCCGGACGTCTGGTACTCCATGCCTGCTTCCGGGGCTTGACCGATTTCTTAGGGCCAGCCTGTCGAGGAAACGACTGTGGTTTGGGCCTGCCCTGGGCCCTAGATGACCGAAAGGACGATGGTCCCGAACCAGAAGGAGCAGCGGCCGACGGGAGACAAGCAGATTTGGCTGCCGCCAGCGTGGCCACAATCTTATCCAGATCCGGACCGAAGAGAACTTCTCCGGTAAACGGCAACGCTTCCAGACCTTTCTTGGAATCTGCGTCCGCCTTCCAGGATCGCAGCCACAAGGTGCGACGAGCAGCTACCGCTGCTGAAGAAATTCTAGACACCAGAGTACTAATGTCTAGAGCCGCCTCGTTGATGTA
Source organism: Taudactylus pleione (assembly GCA_031769625.1). Lineage (NCBI taxonomy): Eukaryota > Metazoa > Chordata > Amphibia > Anura > Myobatrachidae > Taudactylus > Taudactylus pleione. The sequence continues at coordinate 39,123,327 of JAUIMM010000153.1, read as the reverse complement.
GGTGGCCGAATCACGGAGATTGCCAATCAACTCCGCCTGTTCGGCCGGACAGTCGGATTCAAAAGAAGCCTCTAATGAATCCGCCCAGCGCTCCATCGCTCTGGCAACCCAGCAAATGGCCATAGCCGGCGGTGCTGCCCCCCCTGCAAGGGAATAAGCGGACTTCAGGCAGATTTCTACCTTGCGGTCCGTAGCATCCTTAAGGGAGGACATGGATGGCATCGGCAATGTGGCACTACGGACAAGACGGGTCACGTGAGAATCCACCTGTGGAGGGGATTCCCACTTAGCAAAATAATTATCCGCGAACGGATAAGCCACCGCCAGGCATCTCTGCGGCTGGTATCTTTTGCCAGGTTATTTCCACGCCTCCTCTAAATGGTCCACCAACTGACCCGAAAGAGGAAAGACTGTGGCATCGCCCTTCACATCTTTGAAAAAGGCATACTTAGATTTAGCCGCTGGGGGAACTGCGTCCTCAATCACCAAGGCTGTGCGGACCGCCCGAATAAGTCCAGGAATATATACTTTGGACTTAGCATCAGCGTCCTTAGTATGGAGAGGTTCCTGATCGTAAGGATCCAGAATCTCCCCATCATCAGACGTCCCTTCGTCATCCTCATAAGGAGCGGACAGAGACGCCACCGGCCTTTTATGAGGCCGCATCACAGACTCCCCTTGCAACACATCCGACAAGTGCTGTACAGAACTCGTCAGGGAGTTAACCCACGCTGGCTCCTGAGAACCCGGGAGCGGGGAAATAGGGAGACTGTGGGGTACCACCAATTGTCGTGGGAACCCCTGCATGGGTGACGACACCACAGACTGCTGGGACAAACCCATCGGAGTAAACGCGGGCTGCGGAGCTAACTGGCCCACTAAAGGTGTTAACGCCTGAGCGAAACAAGCCCAGGGCGGCTCCTGTACCGGTGCTGTAACCGTAATAGGCCGCGCCATGGACAAACACTGCCGGCAAAGGCCCTCCGCGCTACCCTCCCCCTCCGCTAACGGTACTTTGCACGTGGTACACTGTAGCCGGAGGGGAAAATCACTTTCAGACATGATGGCACCACGTATGTGACCTCTCTCACCAATTAAGTATTAAATAGGCGAGAGACCACCCTGCAGCACCGCACCGCAAGGGCTTTAGCAGAAGAACAGGGACAGTAATAAAGCTGACAGTTTAGAGAAGAAAAGTTACAGGCAGCGCTAGCACAGTCACATACAATGCAGAGAAATAACAATTCCTGCACTAACAGCGCTGATCACTCAACTACACAGACACAGGGCCTGGTAGGACACAGCGCTGCATACACAGACCTGAGCCACAGCGGAGGAGAGGTATGCGGGGGGACCCAGACCACGATGCTTCCGTCCAGCACTTCCAGCAGCGTTCACCATGCGTTCTGGAGAAGATGGCCGCCGAGGAGCAGAGAGGAGGCTGGCCTGGGGGAGGAGCGCTGCCACAGGACCAGTCGGCAGCATGCAGAGAGGGCTGTGTGCAGCAGGGGAGGCGCCGGCTGTGAGACAGGGAAGGCGCGCTCCCCTGGCATGCATTTAACCCCTGGGACGCCGCAGCGCTACCGCTCTGCTGCGGTCCGCTGTCCCAGGGGGTAGTGGAAGCGCAGGTTGGTCGCCTGGCTCCACGCTGCAGCCAGTCCCCAGGGAGCCCCCTGCCTGGGGACTTAGGACCATGTGATCAGCGGGGACCCACCGCGGGACCCCGCTGCTTACCTCTGTCCCCTTTGAATCCGGCCATGGTCCGGAGCATCTGGGGTCACTGCTAGCTGTGACCCCAGACGCCCACCAGCATCCCCGGATCAGTACCGGCGTTCTGGTACCGGCGGGGTGTAGGGAAGACAGCATGGACGTCAGGACTGACTGTCCATGCTGTTCATCCAGATGTGCAGCCACAGCTGCATGAAGAAAAAGCTTCAGGGGCTCTTCTAGCCCCCACTCCAACAGGTGCACCCGACTCCGGCCGGGCACCAAACTAAACTGAGGTGCCTTGGCCCGGGGGCGGGGTATAGGAGGGGGACCTAGTGCATCCTGGGAGGCTGAAAGCTTAACTCTTTGGTGCCCTGCGACTGACGTCACACCTATACCCCAAGGTATCCTGTGGATACCCTATGGACCCTGAAGTAGAAATAATGGTTACAAAATACAGACAAGTAATATTTAAGACAACCTTATATTTGATTCAATAAATTAAGTACACCACATTATGGGATCAAGCCTATTGAAAAATAATAGTTTATCTGTACTATACTTTGAAGTTAATATTTTTGTAATTTAATAAACAGAATGCAATAAGCAAGTTACGGTTCAGGGTTACCTAACGCATTATAGTATTAGATTGCTATATAGGATTTTTTTTTTTTTTTAGCTCCCCACCATCGTAGGTATACTGTGTGTGTCAATACATGGTACTAGTTTGCAAATATATTTTGCCAGACCTGCTGTAAAATAATGAGGCACATTGAGGAAGCTGGTGGGTGACTCACAGTCAGCTGTTTCCAGGTCCATGTGGGTCAGTCCTCCTCTGCTGTTCCTCTTCGCGCTGCCGCAGAAATAAGACACTGACAGATATTGCCTCATGATGTCTCCCGCAGCCTGTCTAATTCACGACATGCCATATGAGGGGTAAACAGGTCGGCCTCCCGTATCATCTATTGAACTGGGTGGCACAACGGACAGTAGGGTTGGCCATCGACCATCGATGATTCATAAGCATCGATGGTTTATGGCCAATGTCAAATGCTTTTACCATTGATGGGGGAGAACCAGATGGTTTCCATCCATTGATGGCACAGCATAACTCAGGGGTGGGGAACCTTCTTTCTTCCAAGGGCCATTTTGATATATATATAACATTATTCACGGCCCACGCCCCCTCCATGTGACATCACACGGGGCCGCGGCCACAATCGCCAGTGATTACAGCAATGCCCGGAGCATCGAGAGCTGTAAGGGCAGCAGTTTGACCTCCTAAGGACGCTCCAGGCGGCACTGCTGCATAGGTTCTAGTTGCAGGGTGCCATTCTAGGCACCCTGCTAGCCAGATGAGGCTAGCAGAAAAAAGCTCCAAGGGCCAGACCAAATGATTTTGCGTGCCTTATACGGCCCCCGGGCAGGAGGCTCCTCATTCCTTGCATAACTGAATATTTTTTTTTCCACGGTCCGAAACACTGAGCATAGCTCCGCCCCTGACACCTGTGAAGCTCCGATCCCTACTTTTTGATTGGACCACGTACCTGAACAGGGATGACCATCGGTTGGTGAAACCATTGATAGTCAGCACAGACAGTGTAATGGTTAGCATTACTGCCTCACAGCACTGAGGTCATGGGTTCTATTCCCACCATGACCCTAACTGTGTGGAGTTTGTATATTCTCCCTGTCCTTGCGTGGGTTTCCTCTGGGTACTCCGGTTTCCTCCCACACTCCAAAAATATACTGGTAGGTTAATTGGCTCCCAATGTATGTGTGTGTGCATGTGATAGGGAATATAGAGTGTAAGCTCCACTGGGGCAGAGCCTGATGTGAATGGCTAAATATTCTCTGTAAAGCGCTGTGGAATATGTGTGCGCTATATAAATAACTGGTAATAAATAAAATAAATTCACTGCATAGTTAAAAACAATCGATGGCCACTTGATGTTTCACCATCGATGGTAGCCATGTAAGCACTCTCAGGGGAGGAGTAACTTGATAGGTAGGCACTGGTCAGCAAGAGCTGTGTGCAGGGCTGCGGCCTTCTCAAAATACAACTGTTGCAATTAAGTCCCGCCCCGTTCCAGCCTACCTCTCGTTGGCATGACCCTGAATGATTGGGAACCATCTGGAATTTGGGGCCCCTGGGAACCTTGGGGCCTGGTACAGGTTTACCACTAGTCCCCCCCCTGTCGCTGGGCCTGCTGCCAGAGGTGACAAAATAGCCCAGGTCAGCCCTGGCACTGAACTAAATAGTATATCTGATTTTTACAAATCTAAAATGAAAAGTTTGCTACACTGAATTTCATGTTTGTTTTATGTAGGATATTGAATTATTTAACTTACAGAGTATTAGTCTATATACTATAATACATTGTAATATTCTCAAGACAATATATAAATTACATTTTGGGGATTTCTATTTATTATTACTGCTACTGTAGGTCTGCACTTCAACAATTGTTAACTAGAATAAATAATATTTACCAGAGAACATTTTTAAGGCAGAGCCACCATAGATTTATTATTGCATTATTCTGCATATATTTATTTGTATTATGTATCCTGAGTGTATCTGTGTAGTCCTAAATCTTACTTAAAGTGAGTAGGAACCATTTCATTTTGAAGCTTATCCCAGTTGCTAAGCATTATATTATTTCACAGATAGAAATGTGTTTGTGACTTGTATGGATAAAGATTCTTTTTACATTAATGCTATTTATCTCATTGACATCCTCTAGTTTCTTTTCATTGTAAAGAAAAACAATATTAACAGTTGGAAACTGATGTTAGCAACATTAAACTTTTATTTTACTTTTTATGGCACTACAAGTAATGCGCTGCTATAAGCCAGTTACACCCTTGTTTTATACAGGCAACTATAATGAAGTCAGGGCCTGATTCAGAGCCGCTCGTAAGCGGCAGCTCGTTCGCTGCGAGCGATGTTCGCACATCTGCGCATGCGTATAGGGTCGTAATGCGAATGCGCCAACCAGTCATTGCGGTCGGAAATCGTGTGTTCGCAAAATTGCGAGTGCCTGCTAATTTGAGTGACAGCATGAGGCGTTTGTGGGTGGTAACAGGGGAAGGTGCTTGAAAATGGGGGGTGGAGATCCGAACGCAGGCGTGCCAAACACTCAAAACGGGCGTTTTAAGGGTGTGCATAATTAACAAAGCAGCGTCATCGGCCACGTCACTGGTTGTCTCTTAGCCTGAACTGTTCGCATGATTGCGGTAGGAAAATCCAACCACAAGCACTGCGAGCAGTTCAGATGCCTTTCGATGTACTCAATTAATCTAATAAATAGCGGAGATGACGTATGATGCGAATGGCCAGGGGGCGTTTTTACATAATAGCGAGCGCATATTTTGTTCGCTCGCTCAGACATAGAGGTGTCAACAGACCGCAAAGAGCGAGCGCTCTGTTTAAATATCCGGCCCCTTTTTCTGAACGAGCGAGCGCAAATAGCGTCCGGCTCTGAATCAGGCCCTCAGTTCTTTCTGGTTTTGCTGCATAATCTGCACCGTTCCCACTATGTAATTTTGTTTTTCTTGTATTAGTAGCAATATCGGGGTTGACACAGGCAAATTGGATTGTTTATCGCTGTGTGACATCCTAGAATATATGTCATTCTAGAGTAGTACATTGATGAGATGATTATCAGCCATACAGGTATACGCAATGCTTTTAAAACCCTAGCCAAATTGCCTATTTCACTGATTCTGTGGGGTAAATTTACTAAAATTAGAGTTTTTAGAATTGGAGATGTTGCCCATAGCAACCAATCAGATTCTAGCTATTATCTTCTAGAAGGTGCTAGTTAAATCTTAAGTAGAATCTGATTGGTTGCTATGGGCAACATCTGTACTTCTGAAAATTCTCACTTTAGTAAATTTACCGCTGTAAGTGAACATAAGCACGACCTTTGCATGGTACAAACTTAAATGTAACATTCCTGCACATTTTGATATAAATTTACATTTGTTGAATTTAATAGGGAAAAAAAACTGTGCAAAAGTTTAGGCACCCCAACTCTCACAGCCATTCACACAGTATGAGAGCCATTTCTTCTGACATCGCCCCTTTTCATTTTCCATTTGCTTCTCCGTTGTCTATATATATACAGATGGAATGAGGACTGTCAGTCAGCAGCATGGTGAGATGGGGGTAGCACAAGGTTTTAGGGCCAAATTTCTGAGCCAAGTGTGAAATAAATGTTTTGCAGAATATTTTTGAAAATTGTGATCCTCTCTATCTAGAGGCATATATAGGCTTCTCAGCACTTATTTATTTATTACCAGTTATTTATATAGCGTACACATATTCTGCAGCGCTTTAAAGAGAATATCTTACCATTCACATCTGTCCCTGCCCCAGTGGAGCTTACAATCTATGGGCCTGATTCAGACCCCCTCGCGAGCGGCTGTCCGCTCGCAAGTGGGTCGATGTTATGGACTGAGCATGCGCACGACGGAGGGAGCTCCGTTGTGCGCATGCGCCAGACGCGACGAGCGAAGGAAAGTCCTTCGCTCGTTGTGTCCGATCAGAGGGGGCGTGCTGTCAATGTTGATTGACAGCACGCCCCCTTTGGTGGGCGTGCCGGGGGCGTGCCTCCCTGACGGGGGCGTTCCCACGGGAACGCCTCCCGTCAGAAGCCGGCCCACTGACATCACTAGTGATGTCAGTGGGAGTGATTTTGGCTCTGATAGAGCCAAAATCACTCCGGAGCTTGCGGTTGAAAACCTCAACCGCAGGCTCCGGCTCGCAAATTCGATGGTCGCGATGGTCTCGACCATCGCGACCATCACAATGCACGCTCGTATAGCCTGTGGGTGGTGACCCACAGCTATACGAGCGTCCGGGAGGACGCTCCATGAAAATGGAGCCCGGCCCTCATTCAGAGCGTGCGCTCTGCTCAGAGCGTACGGCTCTGAATGAGGGCCTATATTCCCTATCACATGCGCACACACATACACACTAGGGTAAATTTTGTGGGGAGCCAATTAACCTACCAGTATATTTTTGGAGTGTGGGAGGAAACCGGAGCACCCGGAGGAAACCCACGCAAGCACATCGAGACTATACAGACTCCACACAGTTAGGGACGTAGTTTGCATCTCATGTGCCCTTGCTGACTCAGCAAGGATTGCAATTGTTATTACGCACGCAGACCGCCGATTGTTGCCTACTGCGCATGTGTATGCATCGCAGTGCATGGTGATCGCACTGTGATCGCAGAGACCACGCAGACCCATCACAGATTGACAGGAAGAAAGCGTTTGAGGGTGTTGACGGAGTGGTGATCAGCGAAACGCAGGCGTGTCAGTGCGTTTGAACACTGTTACGGGGGCGTACATAAATTAGCCCTGTGTTGGCATACGCAGCTTGAGCTCTCACTGCGTGCGATGAGGTTAGCAAATTCTGAATAAGGTCAGACCTGTTGTAATTGTGCATGAGGCTCCGATAGTACTCGATGTTACCGATGGTTTCGCAGACTTCCAAAGTATTACGGATGTGAGTAAGGGGTAGTGGGCATCTGTTGGGCTGCGACGGAATTGCCATTGCAAATATTAGCATATTTTTGCTGCGGGTCTGCGTGCGTAATCACAACTGCGATCGCAATAGCGATCCGTAATGAATCAGGCCCACGGTATGAAATGGTTCCAAACTAATAAGTATAGGTTCTCATTTCACTATCAGGAGACGAATCCAAGCTCACCGCAGCCTGTGGAAATGGAGTAAAATTACATTTAAAATGTGAATTAAAATGGCTGCAATTTGCTCTATGACAGCTAGGATGTGATATTAACTAAAAGCTGCAAACTGCCGCTTAGCATCTTTTATGCACTGTACAAAAGAAATATAGTACTGAAAAGATTTAGCAACAATGGCAAATTATATCTTTAAAGCGCATTTCTCCTTCATTTTCTCTTTTTGATGAAGTATAAGTACTACAAGTACCACTTGTCTAGCCTAATTGGAACCACTTTTGGCTTTTATGATTGAGTTTTCAGTCTTCCAGAAAGTTTTTATTTTAGAAATTGTGCAATTTATTTTTGTATGAGATTTCATACAAGTGTATATCCTTTTCCAGCTCTCATCTCTTTATAGCCTGTCAGTGTCTTGTTCTGTGAGAAAACAATTAAAACCTCAATACTAATTTTGCTTTGTACCTATGGTATACATGGCTGTCAGTGCCAGTGGAACTGCGTCTTTCAATGTAGTCCCAGACACAGACATGCCCCCGATGATATAATAAAGCACACCGCCCAGGAACGTCCAATTGCATGGATCTCCGCGCAATTCCCATATGCATCTGAGGATGGCAACCATCGGGGAGCATGTGCAATGCGTCTCGGACGCATGCGAAAATTTAAAAATATTGGAAGCTTGTGCCGGATGTTGTAAATCCATCCACCTCTGAATAAAGCCCACAGTGACTATCTGGGAGAACACAAGAGGTGGTGAGGGTTGCAGTGCAGGTGTGTGTGGGAGATTTGGACAATAAATGCACATTTACATTGGGATCAAACTGGTGTCTCCAGTTGCCTACTCTCTTGGAACGCCAGAAGACTCCAACATTTCATGGAGCTCTCCAGGGTCCAGTAACCCTGCCATATCTTGCCCACTTCTGGAGTGAAGCGAGGCCTTGATGTAGGGATGGACATTGGAAACCAATGGCTAGCAACCATGGATGTTCCCAATCCAATTGTGTCCGCAGCTTTGCTTATGTGGGCGTGCACAAAGCTCTGGCTGCGTCTGCGCATGAGCACTGTATAACCATCAATGGTTATACCATTGTATGGTTATGATGCGATGGCTAGTATGTTTTGATGTCAGAAGCCTGGCAACCATTCAGTGCCGAATTTCCGACGTTCATCCCTACCGTGATGACACAACTCACTGTAAATGCGTGTGACCCCCACCTCCCACTGCATAATTCTGCGTATGGCTGGGGGGCCGTAACTGACCGTAGCGCGCTGCCTGCAGTTGCCTCTTCAACTTCCCCCTCCATGATCTCCTGGGGGATTGTTCGACAGAATGGACAACTATAATCTAAAGGTGGGCACACACTATACAGATGTATCTGCAGATGATGGTTATTCGTACACACTGAACAACCATTATTTGTGCCTGCCCGCAGGTCCCAGTGACCAGGGGGCGTATTCCGCCCCTCTCCTTGCGGCTGCCGACCGCCCTTATGCACCTGCCGATGGACAGATATGTCTGCAGACATATCTGTCCATTGGCTGTGCAGCACAGCCAATGCGATATGTCGGTGAATGCCGACGTTCACCGACATATCGCGTGTACACACTGCCCGACGGGCAGCAGATACCATGGCCGATCAATTGATCGACCATAAACATGACAAACATTATCTATTGGTACAGGCCCACATACTAATATTAGTTTAATTGGCAACTTTAAAAAAACTGAACAACTACTTTGTTATCACTGAATTTGTTTTATTACAGCTATCTGTATATATGTAAACTAGGGCAAACGTGCAGCCACACAAAGACAGGAGGTCTATTAAGTAACTCAATAAAACAGAGACAAAGACAAATTCATAGCAATGTTAAAACGAGAACCTAAGAAACTATAGTAAATCTTTAGTCGGAAAGTCGCACGATTGGTCCCAAAACCCTCTAGGTGTCTAATAGCCATTTAAGTATCAGATTGACTTATAATGTTGCAATAATGTACCTCTTTTACCAGCAATGCCAAGGATGTGTCATGCAAATATTCTGGCATTGCTGTAATAACAAATGCTGCCAAGCCGTTGATTTATGGAACCTTTTTATGGAGCCAGAAATTCCAATAACTTTTACGCCATGTTTGTCAGCTACACTCACAAATGTATAGTTAACGGGGCCATTAGCAATGATCTACTGAGCTAAGCTTTCAACCTGAAGAATAAAAAAAAGTATATATATATATATATATATCTATATATATATATATCTATATGTTTTTGCTTTTTAACAATTTAAGCATCATGCAGGAGACTCACAAGCAGTGTATTATTATAGAGCACTCAAACTGTAGAGATGCTTGACAGCATTGGTAGGAAAAGCTACTGTATTGTTAGACAGATACATGACTTCATTTGAACAAGAATAAGGTAGGTAGCTGTATGTGTACCCTCAAATTCAGAAAATATTTAACATGCTATTTAAAGGAGAGGAGGAGAGAAGACCTCCTGAAGAGCAGAGCGGCGTGGCAACAGTTCCGTCGGCCACACAAGAGGCCAGAAGACGGCATGATCAAGAGGGAAGAAAGGATGAGGCTGCGCCGTTGGCCAGGACGGGCAGCAGCAGAAGTATGAAGCTGAGGACCGAAGAGGACTGCGGGGGTGGGAAGAAAAAGAGCTATCGAAGATCCCCCCCCCGCAGCCTCTTCCACCATGCGGGTAGGCGGCCTTGGGCCACCATTATTTACCCCTCCCTAGACCACCAGGGTTGTCGGGCACTAGGCCCGTGGCATAAATTCAGGCAATAGGCCTGTTGGTATATAGGTGGGCACAAGGCCCAGGCTACATAGGGGGCATTAGGCCCGAATGAAGGTATTTGCCCCACAAATAGGTGAGTGACTTGGGCATTAGGCCCAGGTCAAAAAGGTGGGGCATTGCATTGGGGGATTACTACTGGGGGCACTGCAGAGGGGGTGATTACTACTGGGGGCACTGCAGAGGGGAGATTAGGGCACTGCAGAGGGGGGACTACTACTGGGGGGATTACTATTGGGGGCACTGCAGAGGGTGGATTACTACTGGGGGAATTACTACTGGGGGCACTGCAGAGGGGGTATAACTACGGGGGCGCTGCAGAGGGGAGATGACTACTGGGGGCAATTCATAGGGGGGATTACAACTAGGGGTAATGCATAGGGGTGATGACTACTAGGGGTAATGCATAGGGGGATGACTACTGGGAGCAATGCATAGGTGGACTACTGCTAGTGGCAATGCATAGGGGGTCATCTACTGGGGGGCAATCTGTAGAGGGACTAAAGGGCATTAATGTGCAGCATAATATGTAAAGGCCGGGGATGGCTGTGTGGCATCATTTGTAAGGGGCATTACTACGTAGCATTAATGTGCGGCCTAATGTTTAAAGATCGGGCATGGCTGTGTGGCAAAATGTGTAAAGACTGGGCATTACTGCGTTGCATAATGTGTAGAGGGCATTAATGTGCGGCATAATGTGTAAAGGCCGGGCATGGCTGTGTGGCATCATTTGCAAGAGGTTAGGGGAGGTCTGAGAGTTATATAGGGAGCTCTAAAGCGACCCAGAAACGGTCAGGAAGGACCCCATTTTTTTAAAGTGGAGGGTCCCTGGGACCCACATATTTTGTCACTCACCGCGATCACTGGATAGACAATGTTTGGGTAGACAATGGTAGACAGGCAATAGATACACAGGGACTGAAGGTCGACAGGGTCAGAAGGTCGACACACTAAAGGTCGACTGGTAACAAGGTCGACAGGTATGAAGGTCGACAGGCAGTAGGTCGACAGGGACTGAAGGTCGACTGAAGGTCGCCTGTCAACCTTCAGTACCTGTCGATCTTGTTACAGGTCGACCTTTAGTGTTTCGACCTTCAGCGCCTGTCTATCTATTGCCTGTCTATCTTCCATTGTCTACCTAAACATTGTCTATCTAGACAATGTAGACCTAATGACCGGATACCTTACTACAGACATCTCCTTCTGCTTTTACACATTTGGGCACAGCAGCTGTTGTGCATTTAGCATCCATCTCTGAATCAGGCCCTGAGACAAGGAGTTCTATTTCATAGCTGCAGTGATCAAATTAGGTCCCCAAATGCCCTTAACATTTGCAGACTCTTCACTCCTCCTAAGTTACCACTGATCATTACAGCATGTCATGGACTGGTGCTGGGCTTAGCTGCAGATGCAGAATACAAGCTCACTGGAAGTAATAATAATAATATCTCTATAACCAATGGGCAAGCAGGCTGCATGGAGTAACTGGAAGTGTCCTGTACATAGGGCAAATCCTGAATGACTGCAAACAATTCCAGCTGCATATGTGCTGGAAAATTGGGTTCTGAGTTGTGTTGGGCTATTGGGGGCTTTAAAATGTGCTGGACCATTGGGGCTGCTTTATATGTTGGACAATTGAGGATAAACTAAACAATTAACTTAACAATTGTTAACATACTGAACAAGTGAGTCTTTTTATTATATATTGGACAATTTGGTATTTATGAATGGGTGGATATTTAGGAGATATTATTAAATATTTGATAACTGGGGGGACTTTATACAGTATATAGGTAATTGGGGCACTCTAGTATATGTGGGGCACTAATGGGCATACAACATTCTTAGACAACTCACTCCTTTATATTTAGCAGAAAGGAAGGCTGTACTATATGCTGGACAACAACAGTTACTGTACCTGCAGGACTGAACAAGCCTTGGAGGCATCCTAGCCTATGCTCACCTACTGAGTTGCACCAACATCCCTACTACTTCTTACCTTAGTAGGAAAGAGGTGGGGGTGGCATACTTTTCTACTCAGACTGACCGCAGTGTGGCACTTGGCAGGGACATTCCCATCATAACAATGGCATGGAGGAGCAGCAGTCAGCAGTTTCATGGGTAGAATTTGCTTTCTCATTCTCCATGTCAAAAGCTGGATCTCCATATGGGAGTATAAAATCATTGAATAAGTGACATCATGTCAGTAATCCAAGTGTCCAAAGCTGGGTACACACTGGAGCGATATCGACCCTATATGTCGTTTCTAGACAAATCGGAACAACATATCAGCCGGATTGCTCAGTGTGTAGTCCAATCTGCTCTCCCCTGCGGTCGTTAGCGATATCACTGTGGACCTGTGCAACCCTCACCCCCGTACATGTTATGTCACACAAGAGGGCGGGGACGCAGACACTCCCAGCAGTACCACACCAGCGCTACTGGCTTCAAGGTCCCATTACAGGCAACCTGCTAGAAAGGTGCAGGGGAGCTGCCCACAGGGACCTGCACCCTGGGCGACGGCAATCGTTTGCACACTGCTCCCTACATCCCTGCCTCCGAACATCAGAAGATTCAAAATTGGGGAACGACAGAAGAGGGAAATGTACATTCCAATGTACAAAGCCTCCTCCCTTCTCTCTCCAAAGATATCACACACCCCATCATTGATGGGGCATCCGACACTGGGACATACCTCACAGCTGTACCCGAATTAGGACAAAGGAGCTCATTCAGAGCCACTCGCTGCTGGCGGCTGCTCGTTCTGAATGTGGGTGTGTTGGGTTTTTTTGGTCTCCGGCCGCTCGCAAAGCTGGCTGAAGACCGTCGCAATAATCGCGACCATCGGTCTTTCGACGAGACCCTGGGGTAGGGTCTAGCTGTTGCAAGGCCGAGTGGACTTCCTGCTCTAATAGAGCAGGAAGTCCACTACTGACATCAATAGTGATCTCAGTTGGACCGCCCAACAAACGCCCGGCCACTTGCGAGTGCACAGCGCTTGCGAGCAGCCCTGAATCAGCTCCATAGTCCTGATAAACAGAACGACAGGACAGAACTCTCAATTCGGTACTGTCCCTTCTAGTAAGGATAGTTGGGAGATATATGATGGTAGTAGCCAGGGCTGTAGCTAGGGTAGTGGGGCCGGTGCCATCGCACAGGGCACCACAGGTCAGGGGGAGCTGTTTGGGCCTGTCAAATTTCTGTTTATTATCATTCTTGCTTGCGGCTTCCTCTTATTTCAACCCCAGCATCTCCTGGCCTCTCCTATCTCTTCCCTGACCCTTCCCCATGAAGCCATGGCCCTTTTATGTCCCTTAGAAAAATGAGGGGGGTGCCAATGATCTTTCTGGCACAGGGCACCAAAATGTCTAGTTCTTATTAAGTATGTGTTACATGGATCAGGTGAGTCAGGTCTGATTTTCTACTGACCCAGTGGCAAGTTACTAAGAGGAGACAGGAGGCACCATTAAACCTCAACAATAAGTGAATTATGATGTAAAATTTTGACCCTACTAATGGTAAAAATTAAATCCGAATTTTATGAAAAAAAAAATAAGATAATTAAAATAAACTGGAAACAAAAGTTAATAGAGCCATTGAGTTAATAGAGTCCTATCTGCATAGCATAGCTGAATTTAAACTTATTTTATTTTGCAGAATTGTTTTGCTTGTCACCCTTATACTGTATCCTGTTTAGAGTTATCTTAAACAACTTTCATAATAATGGAAAGTCTATATACATCTCACTGCAAGATAGTACTTCAACTGGCAAGTTATAATGTAATATATAAGACTATTTTGCTATAAACAGCATAAATAAAAAAATAAAATAAACAACAGGCTTCAGTTAATCATTATTGCAATAATTCTATTATCCAGGGCGGTCCAATTCATGTGCAAGGCACTGAATCAAGTGAAAGGCAGTAGACTGACCTTTGCAAAGTTTACTCAGCTAATATATAAAACATATGGTCTTAACTGTATAAAACAGAACTATAAATTGTTCTCGATAATTAACACTGTTCTCATGCATGTCTGCTTTGAAAATGTACTCAATTCCCACATTTATATTTATCATTAATAAAACACACTCGGAATAAATAACCTTATTTTCACACCTCTCTCACAGCAATTACTGAGCTCACCTTTTACGGGTTTACATCTTGTTTTCGCAGTTCTAACATCATATTCAGACACGGCTGAAAGGCTTACTAGGACCTGCTGGATGTGTCAGCATGACTGCTTGTATCATGGTTGCTGCACATGTATAATTAAAACCTTTTTCCCAGTTTTTGGATACGGGAATAAACAATGCAGAATGACTCCATTAGCAGGAAGTGTACCATTATAAGTAACTGATAATAAATAAATTAGAAAGAATATGCTGTATATTAATGTTAGAGAACCTATCTCTGTGGAACGTGTGCAAATTAGGCAGAAAGAAATCTCCACCATACAGGACTGCATAGAGAGTCTGTGCTTCATGCTGCCGTTTGGATTTTTTAATGGAAATTTCAGATCTTAATATTATTATTTTCATACCCCTTACAATCACAATTGACTTAAGGCCCCCATACACTAACGATTGATTGGTGCAATTTGTCGTTACCAAGACATTGGGGTCGGCACATCGGTGAAATCCAACATGTTGATTACACTGATTTGCCGATCACGAACAAAACAGGATTGTGATTAGCAAATCGGGGACTTTTAACATGTGGATTTTCACCAATCCTTCGACGGATCGGTGAAAATCCATGGCCGTGGGTTCGCGTTTCCGATCAGTGAATCAGCATTTCCATCCGATCAGAGGATCGGGCAATCTGTCGTTAGATGTGTGGGGCCCTTTACTTGAGAGTATTTGATGGTGTGGTATAATAATCGTTATTTCTGTAGGACCGTGAGAAGCATGGCTGTGTATTTCATGATCGTTCCACCTATTTATAATATAATAATAATAATGTTATTTATACAGGTTGAGTCTCCCATATCCGTTATTCTAAAAACCGAAATATTCCAAAAACCGGAATATTTCGGTGCATATGTGACGTCACGACGTCACCTGACGTCGTGACGTCACTAGTATCAGCGGCCAATGACTAGCGGTGTGGGCGTGGTCCACACGCACGACCACCCCCCCGCATCACCCACCGGACCCCAGCGGAAGCCGCCGGATCCCTCGTTACAGCCGCAGCACCCGCCGGACCCCTCTTGACAGCCGCATCACGCGTCCGGACCCTTCCACATTACCTGCCGGACCCTTCCGCCTCAGTCGCCGGACCCCTCACGACACCCGCCGGATCCCTGTAGCACCCGCCGGACCACCGCCACACCCCCGCCGGACCCCTGTATCACCCGCCGGACCACCGCAACACATTCCGGACCCACCCGCAGCACACGCCGGGGCCTCCCGTGACACCCGCCGGGCCCCCCCCCCAGGTATTCCGAAAACCGGAATAATCCAAAATCCGAAATGCTCGTGGTCCCGAGCATTTCGGATATGGGAGACTCAACCTGTAGAGCGCTTTTCTCCTAAAGGACTCAAAGTGCTTTACATTTGCCTTTACAGTACAAAATACAATATAAGCTTAAACAAGTGAAATGCTTGGGAGAAGAGGTAAGTCTTGAGTCTATTTTTGAAGGATTCTAGAGTGGTGGCCTCTCGAACTGTGCAGGGAAGTGAGTACCATAAGCTCGACCCCCAGACGAATTCCGTGAGATTCTAGGTATTGTTAATAGTCCTTCGTCAACGGATTGCAGTCATCGAGTGGGACAGTAAGGAATCAGAAGCTGCTTCAGGTACCTTGGGCCATGGTCATGTAGGGCTTTGTAAGTTAGTAAGCCAATCTTGAAAACAATTCGCCATCTGACAGGCAGCCAGTGAAGGGAGTAGAGAATGGGTGTTATGTGGTTGGAACGGGGCTGGTTGGTTAATAGCCTGGCAGCTGCATTTTGTACCATCTGCAAGCGGAGCAATTATTTTGCTGGGAGACTAAGGTAGAGGGCGTTGCAGTAGTCTAGGCGTGATGATATAAATGCATGTATGACTTTAAGCAGATCTTCTGAGGGAATTAAGTGCTTGATTCTGGCAATGTTCCTCAGATGAAAGAATGAGGATTTGAGTGTGGCTGATACCTGATGTTTAAATGTAAAGCCACTATCCAGGACAACACCAAGATTCCGCACATGTTCAGTGTTTTGTAATTCTGATCCCCCAAGCATAAGTCCAGTTGTTTGGCTATGCTGTAGCCCTGTCCTGTGACCTATCATAAGGACCTCTGTTCTGTCAGGGTTCAGTCGCAGCCAACTGGCACTCATCCACTCCTGAAGCTCAGCTAGGCAACCATTTAGGGTTGTTATGGGGTCCTTTGTACATGGAGTAAAGGACAGCACAGTTGTGTATCATCTGCATAGCAGTGGTAGACCAAGCCATAACGTCTGATTATTTCACCCAGTGGTAGCATGTATACTGCAAAAAGCATGGGAGATAGTATAGAACCCTGTGGGACACTGCATGGAAGTGGCACTGGTGATGAAGAGTTTACTAATAAAGTTTATTCTTCTAGTGGCTCAAAAAAACAAGAGGGTATTTCCAGTTTAAGGAGGGATTGATTTTTGACTGTTCAGGATCCTCTTCCCAAATGTATGTTGAAGAATCAGGACAAAAATGCGCGCATGAGAAGGAAGCATGGTCACGTGTCTCAGGGAAGTGTTCAGCACTTCCAACACACACTAAAAGTGCCCATTGAATGTGACAAGCCACGTGCACCTGCGGCTATTCACCGGAGCTCTGCTTAGCATAGCAGCAGTGAATGGAAGCTGTCCTGACTGGAGCGAAGTGACAGCCCTCAAAATCAGACAGTTGAGATGTATATAGTTGGCCATACTTGTTGCAAAGTCTGGTCCATTTGGTCACAAATGCCAGATTAGCCAATAATTCTAACATGATGCTAGGTTAAGTGTTGTTATATGGCCCAAGGGTGCATCCTTGGGATCCCATATTTTTTTTACAATAGAAACGTGGCATGCTGCCCATGAAACATCTGAAAGCATCAGGTCAGAGAGAAATTGACAATAGTAAGCAGGTAGTTTACTTAAAGCATAGTACATATGCTCTTTATTTCAGCAAGTACAATCTCAGTTACAGCTCACAACCAAGAGCAAAGCTAATATAAAAATAAAAATGAAAAAACTATAATTATATGGACATTTTGAAAATAATAGAAGCTGTCAGCCATGCACTGGAAGTCTGGAAAGTTAACGAATTTGCATCCAAGCATCCTTTCAGTCATGAACCCAACGTCCAGAGGCAGCAGTTTCCTTTGTGTGTCTAATGGCCCAATTACAATGGTAAGGCTGAAAAATTCATCAGGGACTACAGACAAATATAACTGGAAAACCAGTCTCAATGTAGCTCTCTCAATCTAAAGGACAAACTGCTAGTTCCAATACCACATAGTAGTTTTTTTTTTTTATGAATCTGAATGAGACAAATAAACATATGAAATATGGCCTCCTTCCTATCACAGCTATATTAAACCTGAGCTCTCACAAATGAAGCGAATAGACTGTTTCAGCTCTAATAGAGCTTTTTATTTCTCGTAGGATTTTTTTCACTACAACATTCATCATTTGCTTTATAAACAGGTTTATTAATGATTACTGGTAGAATAAGAGCTTCCACGTGCCCCAGATTTACTAGCTACCACAGCAGCAGCGTGGATCACCTGCTTCACATATATATATATATATACATATATGCACATATATATAGACATAAATATATTGTGCATATATATTTCATTAATACTTTTCACAGATACAATTTTATTATTTATAATTTTACTTTGGTATATTGATTGAGGTTCATTTTGCAGCGCCATTGGTTAAATTCTTGTTTACAGCAACAAAACAGAATGTTTTTATTTTTTTGTTCAGAAATTTATAGACCTGGTACATATACAGTAGGTCATCAGAATTAGTATTGACAGACACCTATAACCTAAAAAATCACCAGAAAAGTTAAAGAAATATTAAGTTTAAGAGTCTATTCCCATTATCATTACCACATTACATTCCTCTCAGTGGACAGGATTTATCATTACCAAAACATTTAAACATTACTAAAACATGCTGTCAAGCCTCCGAAAACTACAATTTCCTGAGGTTTAGCGCAATACATATGGATCTCCTTACAGAGCCGCGGCACAGTAAGCCCCATAGAAGTCTATGGGACAGCGATGTGCTCATATGTGCCAAGCTCTAGAAATTTACACTTCCAGAGCTTGAGCCAGATAGGCAGTGCCATCTATAGATGATGTTGCCTGTAGAAGCCTATGGGCTTTTTTCATAAGAAGCCCCCTGGAGATGGACCCAAAAGATCCCTGTTCCCCCGTGTCTTACGCATGCCCTGGCTCAGGGCTGTACAGGCACATTAGGATACACGGATAATAAACCTGGAAGTCAGTACTTCACCAGGACAGTTATATATGGATACCTCCACTCTCAAGCTAAGCGTATCACATCACTCATGTCACATGACTAGGGCTGGATTAAGGCTTGTGGGGGCCCCAGGGCAACTAAGTTGTGGCATCCATGCCTACTTTCCTGGAAGTCGCGGGAAACTCCTGATTTTTCAGTTAACCCCCCACACCCCCTGGAAAGTAGACAGTTATCCGCATTCTATCCATTACCTAGTGAAGTGGGCAGAATGTGGAACATTGATAATCTCATCATTTAGCCTCGCCCTCTATTCAAATATGCGGGAATCGCAGCATTTTATAGCTATTTTATGGACGGGGCTTAATTATGCGGATTGTCTGGCCCCGCCCCCCAAAACAGCCCATCTGATTTTTCTCCCAGGAAGGAAGTGTCAGAAGTCGGCAAGTATGAGTTGTGGGGGCCCCCTAAGAAAAAATGCCCACTGCCAGGGGAAAACACAGGATTTAGAGTGGGGGGAAATATATACAGTGGTGTAAGAAGGCGGGGTCGAGCGGGGCACGTGCCCTGCACGCCATGGAGGGCCCAGCAGAGGGGGCACCGCCGGCCAGGGCATCACACCCGCCCATCCCGCCACTATTGCACCCGGACTGAAGACTGATGTGACTAACGAGCAGGCAAGTGTGCCTGCTTGTGTTTGCTGGGGCTGACTGTAGGGGGAGCTGCAGCAGAAGCGTGCAGCCCCTCACGGGCAGTCTTCCCATTTTCTATCCTGAGAGCTGCTGCCGGGAGACAGGGTGATTCTTCTTTCCCCAGCGCTCTCTCCGCTCCAGAGCAGCCAGGGGAGTATTAGTTGTTTTTTTGGGGGGGGAGAGGAGGAGGACTGCCGTGGGAGGGAGGGGGGGATGACTTTTAAAAACAATTGATGCCAGCAATGTATTTATTTGGCTGGCGGCATTTGTGTGAAAGAGGTGTGTGTGTATATGTGTCAGTGTGTGTGGTTTCTGTGTGTGTGTATCTGTGTCTGTGTGTCAGTGTGTGTTTTTGTATATATGTCATTTTCAGTGGCCCTGCCCCATCGGTATGTGACCATGCCCCGAAGGTGCGCAAGTATATTTTACTACGTGTTTGTGTGCGTGTGTGGGGTAAGGGCGTTCTTCAACTTGCCCTGGGCTCCAAAGACCCTAGTTACGGCACTGTATATATAGATAAGATAGATATATATATTGAGATAGATATAGATATATATAAAGATAGAGATATAGATACAGTAGATATACAGTATAGACAGAGAGAGGGGGGTAGAGGAGTATGGACAGGGAGGGAGCAAGAGAGTGAGAGAGAGAGAGAGAGAGAGAGAGAGGGAGGGAGAAGGGATGGACAGGGAGTGGGAGAAAGAGAGAAGGAGGAAGGAGAGAGAGAGGGAGTAAGGGGAGAGAGAAAGGAAATGGTATATTTCCCCTTCAGTTTTAGTACCTGGAAGTAATGTGCAGTGAGGGTGGAAGTGTGTGACCATACCCATAAAGTCCACCGAACATATAAAATTGTCCCCTCGCGGACTCGCTTCAGGTTTATACCTCTCTCTATGTCCATATGAATAGTAGGGAATGACTTTGGACAGTAACTGATGACGTCGGGGTACAAAAACTGAAGGGGATCTATCCATCTACAGAGAGAGAGGGAGGGAGGGAGAGAGGGAGGAATGGACAGAGAGGGAGGGAAGAGAGGAGAAAGGGAGAGAGAGGGGAAGGGAGTGAGACAGAGAGGGATGGGGAGGGAGACAGAGGGAGAGAGTAAGGGAGAGAGAGAGAGGGAGGAGGGGACAGAGGGGGAGAGTGAGAGAAGGGGAGAGAGAGAGATGAAGGGAGCGCACATACAAACCAGTTGCAGCTGTAGCAGCAATAGCCTTCTGAAAGAGAGTGAAAGAGAGGGAGTAAGGGGAGAGAGGGAGTTAGGGTAGAGAGAAAGAGAGGGAGGAAGGGACATGGATGGGGAGAGGAGAAAGGGAGAGTGGGAGGGAGTGAGACAGAGAGGGATGGGAAGGACACAGAGAGGGAGAGAGTAAGGGAGAGAGAGAGGGAGGAGGGGACAGAGGGGGAGAGTGAGAGAAGGGGAGAGAGGGAGGAAGGGAGAGCACATACAAACCAGTTGCAGCTGTAGCAGCCATCAGCCTTCTGATGGGGCGGGCAGTTCACAACATTAGGCCCCACCCCCTACCTATGCACCCACGAATCGCGGCATTATAACAGGGGAGCGTGGCTTCCATAGACAGCCACTGTGGGTCCGTCAATCAGTGGCAGTGAGTGTGTGCTGTGATGTTGCCGGGAGCCGGCCAGGGTGAGTGGTCAGGTTCCAGTCAATATTTGTGGCAGTGTGGGGGATGCCAAGGCGCCCTTCCTATAATCTGTCCCTGCACGTAACTCTGCTATCCTGTCATTTAGATTCCCAATCTCAAATCTGATTATCAGGGTCAACAATGTCAAATTACATGAATTATGTCAGTTAGGTGACAGTCAATCAAGAAGGAGATGGAAACACGTTTTTCAGCAACCATCCCCCTTCCCTCCATGCATTTGCTGCCACCTCCACTGTTTCCTTCTTTTACAAAAACAATGACTGACAAAGGCCATTTGTTGATACCGAGAAAAGTATAGGTGGGGGAAAGAAGGCTTATTTCTCTTGTTTGTTGATTTTAAAATAAAGGTTTTTTTTGTTACATAACTAACCAAAACCTGCATCTTAATTGAATCATGAATCCATTACCGACGAGCTTGAGAAGAGGTACATTTACAATGGATTGCTCAAGTTACTAAGCTATGCTAAACTAAGATCCATACCATCTTTAAGGTGGGTACACACTTGACCGATGATCTGCAGACTGTGCAGAACATATGTTCTGTATACAGACTGCCCGATTCGTTGTGACTCACGTCACAACTCAGCGGGCATTTACATGCGCCCACCCAGTTGAGCTGTCAATCACCCCCGGCCTGTGCAGCAATTGTGTGGGCGGCCGGCTAACCACCTGTACACAGAGCACGATGCACAAATATATATGCGGATATAATGGGCATCGGCTGTGCAGTACAGCCAAAGTAATAAGTCTGTGAACTACCGTGTTTCCCCGATAATAAGACCTACCCCGAAAATAAGCCCTACCCTTACTTTTGAAACCCGGTCCAAAATAAGCCCTACCCCGAAAATAAGACCTAACAAAATTCCCATTTTGAGCTGGGAATGCTTCAGAGGCCAGTGTTCCCAGTCATGATGTCACCCGCGCGCTGAGGATCCTGTGCGGCCGCACCTGCTGGATCATGTTAGATCCAGTCAGCACGCAAGTGAGAGGGACATCCCGGACGGCGGCGAGTCAGGTAAGTACCGTACTTACTCTCTCCCTCTCCATCCCTCTCTGTCTCTCTCCCTTCCCCTCTCTCTCCCTTTCTCCTCTCTTCCCTCCCTCTCTGTCCATTCCTCCCTCTCTCCCTCCCTCTCTCTCTGTGGCAGCACAGACGGTGTAATGGTTAGCGTTACTGCCTCACAGCAATAAGCTCATGGGTTTAATTCCCACCATGGCCTCAACTGTGTGGAGTTTGTATATTCTCCCTGTGCTTGCGTGGGTTTCCTCCGGGTACTCCGGTTTCCTCCCACATTCCAAAAATATACTGGTAGGTTAATTGGCTCCCAACAAAATTAACCGAAGTGTGTATGTGTGTGAGCATGTGATAGGGAACATAGATTGTAAGCTCCACTGGAGCAGGGACTGATGTGAGTGGCCAAATATTCTCTCTGTAAAGCGCTGCGGAATATGTGTGCGCTATATAATAACTGGTAATAATAATAGAAATACTGTACTGGTGGACAGGGGATCAATTACAGGGGGGCTTGCACTGCTATAAGGGAGGCTGCATAAGGGACACTGCTACAGGGGGGGCCTGCATAAGTGGCACTGCTACCGTACAAGGGAGGCTACATAAGGGACACTGCTACAGGGGGGCTGCATAAGGGGCACTTCTACAAAGGGGACTGCATAAGGGGCACTGCTGTCAATGTTAATTAAAATAAGACCTACCCCGAAAATAAGCCCTATGGTCTTTTTTTTACAAAAAAAAAAAAAAGACAGTGTCTTATTATCGGGGAAACACGGTACGTCGTTCACAGACATATTGCTGGTCCACACTGGCCGACGCACACACAATATATTGGCCATTCAATTGAACAGCCGATATGTCGGCCAGTGTGTACCCAGCATAACACACTTGGAAGCAGCTGAGACTATAGTAACAGTAATAGTGCGCCTAAATATTGGCGGATAAACCTTTAGGAATTGTGCAAAATTGTAAACATTACATCAAAGTCCATCATCCTTCCCCATTAGTACAATCTCTTTCAATTAAATAAACATCTGTTGCTTTTCTAAAACACTGCTAAATATGGCTTTATTAATTTCTTGAATAAACCTGTGAGAGTGATAGAACATCATCAGCACTGTCTTTATTATATGGATCACTTTTGCGTGCATGAAACTTTTTATTAGGGACCGTGAGGTGGCTGCACCTGAGTACTTGGAGTTATTGAACACTGCCCATTGTGATTGTTATTCTTTATTTTATACAGTGCACTGTGCATGGTGACTGTTTTAGCTCACCACAGGTATAGGATAAGACCTGATCTCTCCAAGCTCTGTTGGTGTAGAATTCCAGCCCTTTTGTGGAGTGAGAATGCCCATGAACAGCACTAGTGCAAGTTTAGGGTAATGGCATATGCACTGCAGAGCTGACACTTTGCTCTTTGTGTTACCTCCTTGGATTGGTTTTTCTTTGTATTTTATTATAAATAATGCACATGGTCTATCTCACTGCAGAATGTCTACGCCAATTATACCACTGAAAAGAGCAAAGACGCTATTAGGGCTAGGCCAAATACATTATAGCAAGATGCCAGCCTTCAAGAAGATTGAAGCCTCAGGCTGGTAATGCTGGAAAGAATAATGAGACTGTCTGCTAAACAATATCAATTAACGACAGACATTTTTCAGTGTGTGGAACAGTAGATTGGAAAATAATCCAAATGTATATTCTGAAGAAGCAGTGTCAGTAGTGTCAGTTCTATACAAGTATTAAAATGTTGTTAAAAATGTCTTTGATTGAGCGACTATTTAAATTTACAAGTATTGTTTAAAAAGTCTTTAGAATTAAACAATGTCTTTTCTGTCCATTTTTTGCTTAAAAATACAATTCTTACACTGCTTTATTAGGAAATACATTTTAACTGTCATTCTCTGAACTTGCAGAAAAAATAGTGCCCTACTTTTCATTAATCCAGTTTGAAAAAAATAATAAAAACATATAAATTATATGAATTCTAAACGGTTATTGTAGATTTAACTAAATTTAACAAAATTTTTACTCATTGATATAAAACAAGGTAAATGTGGCAGAAATTAATAGTAGTATAAACAGAATAATGTGTACAAAGAAGAACAATCCTAGAGAATATACCTTTTTGCTGCTTGCTACATTCATTCACTGCTCAGATCAGTGATCTCTATTTTCACAGCCATATAAGATGTGGATAACAAATATCCTATTCAACTACTTCATCTTTATTAGTTATGTTAAACAATAATCCACCATAAATAGGTGAACTTTCATGTAAAATGCAGTTAATGTACAGGGGGGTTGGGTACGGGATCCTGCCGGTCAGGATGCGATGGTCAGAATCTCGACAGCGGAATCGGTAAGTATTTTAACCATTACCCTAACCCTCCCCCTAACTCACCCCTCAGCCTAACCCTAACCCACCCCACTCACAGCCTAACCCTAACCCACCCATTCCGCAGCCTAACCTAACCATCCTGTCCGGCAGGCTAAACCTAACCCTCCTCTACGGCAACCTAACCCTTCCCCCTAGTACCAAACCCTAAACCTAACCCTAATACTTACCATTGAGACCTGTCGGGATGCCGCTGTCAGTATTATGACATTTTGACGGTCAGAATCCTGACTACATCTCGTACAGGAATATGTAATAGCCTCCAAGTTGCTCAACTGACCGCTTCTCAGTGATTTTTTTTTAGTGAGCTGAAAACCGCATTATTTATTACAGGTTAAATCGCCATAGATTGACAGAAAACCAACCATTATCAAAAACAAGTTGCTGCAAGTTCATCCTAATTTATTTTAGAGTTCTGAATACAAAACATCGGATTGAATGAGTGCTGAGTTCACAGGCTGCTGATGAACACGCTGGAAGAACAGAGAAAAAGAGGTGCGTCTGGCCAGTGAGATAGTTTCAATTTGCCCTTATGTGATAGACCCGTGCTATTCAGCATTGGACAGAATCGGGCCCAATGCTGAACAGCACTTTATAGAAAGAGGGTATGGGAGCTAATTTTTTTACTTTTGTAACCCAACAGCGAGACAGCCCAAGCCACTGACGATGTCTGGGCTTTAAACCTGGAGCACATCGTTAGCAGTTTAAAAACGCTGTATATCACTTCCAGTCATTTAGAGGACAACATTGCCACAATATTTGTAGGCTATTACCATAGTCGTAACTAGACTTTTTGGTGCACTGGGCCAGAAAGAGCATTGGGGCCACCCCTCCTCTATGTTTAAAATAGGGACACAAGACGCGTACCTGAAAAAGGGGCATGACCTCATGAGAAGGGCTATGACGAATCTGATTTGTTCCATACAATGATGAATGGACAGGGCCGGATTAAAGGGGGGTTGCGGGGCGGTCGTTCCGGGGCCACCACACTTGAGCACGCAGGGGGGGGGGGGTTCTGAGTACCTAGAAACCCACCTGATGGACCAATACCCCTCTTCACCGGCCATAATGGGGGCGGAGCCAATATGACAAGCCCCACCCCCATATCAACCGTGAATCACGGCATTACGCTGCAAGGGGGTGGAGCCTAATGATGTGCGGTGCTTGCCCCCATTAGCAACCTGCGGCAGCTGGATACAAGTGTCTGTGTACTGTATTTGTGAAATTGTGTGTATATATGTGTATGTGCTATTGTATATATGTGTATGCATGTGTTAATGTGTATATATGTATTAGTGTGTGTATACTGTATATGTATATGTGCTAGTGTGTTTGTATGTGTATACTATATATGTGTGTGTTAGTATGTTATATATATAATATATATGTTTGCTACATATATAATATATATATATATATATGTGTGTGTGTGCGTATTAAACACACACGTGGGGAGGAGTAGGATTAGGCTCCGTGTGGTGGGAGGGGTGGGGGAGTAGGCTCCGTGTGGCTTGGTGGGGGCCACCACAATTTAGTTGCCCCAGGGCCCCACAAGCCGTAATCTGGCCCTATGAATGGGTACCGATCCCTTTGTATCACTGTTAACTAGGTGTAACTGCCAAATACAGTGTGAACCCAATGGTTGCAGTAATGATACACAATAATTATGCAGTGTAACTCACCAGCTCTAGGAGAGCGCTGGTGAAGCTTGCACCTGCAGCAGGATTTGGAATAGCCATGCACAAGCCTGGAGCTGGCAGTGTGGATCACCGATTGAAGGTATAGAAAGAGCGCTACTTGTAGTATATATGCAGCAAATAGCGGCATGGAGGTCTGTGTATGAACCCTGCGCCGGCAGCTGCACTCACAGCCAAGGGTACTCGTGGTGTGATGGTAACATGGTAACACCTGGCAGGGCCGCCATCAAGGGGGGCCTGCCAGTTCTGGAGTCCCGGGCCTGGACAGAGAGAGAATTCCATCCAGGGATGGACTTACTTGCGATCAGAGGCAGGCTGGACCGGGAGGTAGGGTGCCAATAATGATTCAGGGCCGCCTGCTTGAGATCTGGCAGGCTGAGGCTGCAGCAGGAGCTAACAGAAAATATGTCTGACATTGACCAATGGGGAGCCAAGTTTCCTTTCCCAGGAACCCAAGGGACTGGAGAGGGCAAAGGGAGCGGGGCTTATCGGTTAAAGAAGAAGATGAATAGGTGAGTAAGGGGAAACTATAGCACTGTGTGTGAATAGGTGAGCATGGGAGTACTACAGTACTGTGTGTGTTATAAATATGACAGGCAGAGGGGAGAAAGTGTGTGTGTGTATGTGTGTGTGTGTAGGGGGGTCACTGACAGGCAGAGGGGAGTGTGTGGGGGGGTGTCACTGACAGGCAGAGGGGAATGAGTGTGTGTGTAGGGGGTGTGACTGACAGGCAGAAGGGAATGTGTGTGAGGATCACAGAGAGACAGAGGGGAATGTGTGTGTGGGGATCACTTACACAGAGTGGAATGTGGGGGATCGCTGAGAGAGAGAGGGGAATGTAGGGGGGATCGCTGAGAAAGAGGGATCGCTGAGAGGGGATTATGAAGGGTATTAGAGAGAAGGGAATGTGGAGGGGATCGCTGAGAGGGAGAGGGGATTATGGAGGGGATTGCTGAGAGTGCGAAATGTAGTGGGGATTGCTGAGAGTGCGGAATGTAGTGGGGATCGCTGAGAGGAGAATCTGGAGGTGATCGTTGAGAGAGAAGGAGGGGAACCAGCCGCAGTGTGAAGAGGAGCAGCCAGAAGACACAGGAGTGTCTGTGGGCTGTAAGGGCTGGAGAGTCAGGAGGGGTGCTGACTGGAGAGACAGAAAGGGTGCTAGCTGGGGAGATACTGTGGGGTTGGAGTTGCAGAAACACAGGGGGGGCTGCCTATTTTGTCAGTCCCGGCACCCACAATTTCTGATGGCAGCCCTGACACCTGGGTCCGGAATCGTTGACTGTGTTCAGCGCTGCCATTAGTAATTGTGGGGCAAATAACTCCATGTGTAAGGTGTCTGACTGCAAAGTGAGAGGTAATAGGTTTGGGTCCTGGGTATGACAGTATTTTGAAATGTGTGTGTTAAATAAAAGAGGATGTGACTGAAGGTGCTTGGGGGGGTGGACAGTTGGAGGGGGAGTTGGCCAGGAGGGACATAATGGTGGCCAGGAAATGCCTGGGATGAAATAAGAGGAAGCTACAAGTGAGAAAAACTATAAACAGAATCTTCACAGACACGAACAGCACCCCCTGCCCTGCGGTGCCCTGTGCCATGGCACGTCACACCACCCTAGTTACGGCCCTGGCTATCACATTTCCTCCACTGTCTTAGTGGCGAACTGGAAGAATGATTATATGACGTACATTTGTTATTTTGTGTGCCAAGAAAAAAAACACCAGTCTTCGCTAATGTGCGAGAGCTGCAAAAAGGTCAAAGAAATAGTTCGGGAACATAAAGTATCAAATTTGAATCTGTCTTCATTAACACAGAAAAATAAGAACAACAACGAGATTACAAGATGAATCTAGTACAGCGTATAGCCTATTTTAAAATGTGAAGTGAACTATCATAAAGTGCAAAAGCTAGTGAGAAAGAAAAAAACATCTTTATATATTATGAGGATACATGTTTTTGTAATCTGTAGAAGAAAAAAAAAATCTATATTGGTTATTATTAGGATTTTTTTTTTTTTCATGTTGATGACTTTGCTCCCAATTATAACAGCACAGAACTTAGTATATCAATTTCAAGGGGAACAGTGGAATATCAACTGTTAATTTTTTTTCTTAAATACTCCGTAATCTGAGATTAAACTAGTTATGCAACTTCTAATTAAACTAATTTTCAAGAGGAGGTGCGCATGTCCCTTGAATACCAAACATGTTAAACAACTGAGAAACAAAAACGTCAAACCGTGGCTTAATTCAGTCAAATACAGACACGCTTGTTCATTACAGCAGTTTAATTATACCTTGAATGGGAAGGCATTTCTCATTATTTTTAATGATTAATGCATTTATCATTTTTTGCATTCCAAGCGATTATTCCCCTTGAGTCTTCCCAGACTCCTTTTCTCTGAATGACATCAACTGTAACAGCACAAGTTTTTAATTCAAATTCATATAGTTTATAGATTATATAGATTATATTTTTATATATATTTTTTCATATCGTTTTTGCGAACTATCCATCCAATGATTGAAGTGGATATTTTGATGTGGCAGTATGGAAAATGATAATGAATGGAATTTCTTAGTATTACAATTAAAGTAGTAGGTGAATCGATAGATATGGGGAGATCAAATGTGATACAATATATAAATACAACTGACCCACAAAATAATTATAACATTACAAATTGAAAACAAAAAAAACCTGATTACTAAAAGAGTGAGCTCAGTGGTAGCATGCCATGTTTACTTGTTTGTACATCATTTAAACCAGAAGTTAAAATAAATGTCACACTTTAAATTACAGCACTGTCTAGTTGTTCCCAGGTTGATTGCAAAATGCATTTAGGGGAATTTGGGGTAGAGGGTCCCATTACCCAGACACACCCCATCCTCCATTCTATTTGCTGGAATGATGAAAGACAAGGGATGCAAGGGACTAACCTGCTATACATGAAAGTTATGGGACAGCATAAAATAAGTAAGAAAAATAATAAGGATCCGCGATGAGAGGTTCTGTCATTAACATAATAGTGGAAAAATGGAAAAAATATATAAGTAAACTGATGCTTAAAATCCTTTTTCTGTGTAACAGTGAGAGCATCCGGTAGGTGTTTTCTGTTTTTCCCCTAGTTCCTGACACCTTCATAATACCTTCAGTTCTGTCCATTGCCTGCAAGTTTGTACTGGAAGTCTTCCCAGATCATGCTTGGGGACACACTGTGACTATTTATCCAGACTAATTGCAGGGGAAGTAGACACACTGAAACCCTCTTCTCTCCCTTTACAGCCTTTTAAAATAGAAACAACTATACAAATGGCATAGTAGGTAAATACATGTCCTGTTTTCCATGTTCTTTTATTAAGCAGCTATGTACGGCCATGGCCAAAAGTTTTGAGAATGACACAAATATTGGTTTTCACAAAGTTTGTGGCTTCAGTGTTTTTAGACCTTTTTGTCAGATGTTACTATCGGAAAGTAGTCGGCAACCTGGCGTGCGGGATGCCGACGGTCAGAATACTGGTGCAAAAATCCTGACAGGTCGGGATCCCGAAGGTAAATATCGGGGTGTTTTGGGGAGGTTAGGGTTAGGTAGCGGGGTTAGAGTTAGGTATTAGGGGGAGAGTTAGAGTTAGGCAGCGGGGAGGGGGTGTTAGGTTTAGGGCAGTGGCGTAACTAGCACTTTGTGGGCCCCATAGCAAAATTTTTAAGGGGCCCCCATTCACGTTACGCCACAGTTGTACTCCTTATAAACATTATGCCACACAGTTGTAGTGCCCTTTATAACACATTATGCCACACAGTAGTAGTGCCCTTATTATGCCCCATGGTAGTAGTTCCCCTTATACATTATGCACCATTGTAATGCCTTACACATTATGGCACACACAGTAATGCCCCAAACACATTATGCTACACACAGTAATGTCCCTTATAACACATTATGCCCCACAGTAATGCCACACACTGTATCGCCCTTCACCTAGGCTATTATTCCACCCCCACCCAGTAGCGTACTGGTACATGAGGGGCCCACAGGGGGAAACAATACTTGGGGCCCACCACGAAGGGGTGTGGTCAGTCATCAGAGGGCCAACTACCACAGAGAATTAGCCAGCTTTTCCCCTCTCTCTTTTTCTGTTTATATTGTACCAAAAAAAAAAATACTATAAAACTCCATTTAAGATGCTAGGAGAGAGGAAGGGGTCCAGGAGTAGGATTCAAAAAGGAGCACTGGGGAGAAAGATTACCACACCACCAGCTAAGTGGTCAGCAGGTTGATTGATGGGTGATACAGCGATGTACGGCAACTTGAAAACGGACAAATAGAAGGAGACAGGTAAGAGTGTAGAATATCAGTTGTATGAGTTGGGTGGAGAGCCACAATGTGAGGAAGCATGGCATGGACTATCGTAACAAGGAAATGGAGGGAAATGATGAATGGGAAGAAGAGGGCGGATATGTCCACTAATATGGTGGGGTTAACATAACAGCGATTTGGAGGTAATAAGTACAATGACACAGACACACACTGACATATGCAAACCCTCACTGATACAGACAGATACAGGCACACACCCTCACTGACAGAGACACACAGGCAACCCCCATTGTGCCCACCCTCCTGAATCCACCTATACACATACACAGATACACTGACACAGACACACAACCTCACTGATACAGACAGATACAGCCACACACTGTCCCTCTCTGATACAGACACACAGCCCCCCCTCCTGAATCCACCTATGCATGCACAGACACACTGACACAGACACACAACCTCACTGACACACACAACCTCACTGCACAGACAGATACAGCCACACACTGTCTCTCACTGATACAGACACATAGCCCCCCTCCTGAATCCACCTATGCACAGACACACTGACATAGACACACAACCTCACTGACACACACAACCTCACTGATACAGACAGATACAGCCACACACTGTCCCTCACTGATACAGACACACAGCCCCCCCTCCTGAATCCACCTATGCACAGACACACTGACATAGACACACAAACTCACTGACACACAGAACCTCACTGATACAGACAGATACAGCCACACACTGTCCCTCACTGATACAGACACACAGCCCCCCTTTCTGAATCCACCTATGCACAGACACACTGACATAGACACACAACCTCACTGACACACACAACCTCATTGATACAGCCACACACTGTCCCTCACTGATACAGACACACAGCCCCCCCTCCTGA
Source organism: Taudactylus pleione (assembly GCA_031769625.1). NCBI lineage: Eukaryota > Metazoa > Chordata > Amphibia > Anura > Myobatrachidae > Taudactylus > Taudactylus pleione. Next base: position 39,091,958 of record JAUIMM010000153.1, on the reverse strand, counting down.
ATCCACCTATGCACAGACACACTGACATAGACACACAAACTCACTGACACACACAACCTCACTGATACAGACAGATACAGCCACACACTGTCCCTCACTGATACAGACACACAGCCCCCCTTCCTGAATCCACCTATGCACAGACACACTGACATAGACACACAACCTCATTGACACACACAACCCATACATGCCTACCCTCCCGGTTTTCGCGGGAGGCTCCCGATTTTTCGGGTAACCCCCCGCACCCCCGGAAGGGTAGGCATTTCTCCCACATTCTGCCCACTTCCTAGTGAAGTGGGCAGAATGAGAATACCCGCTGCGATCGTGGGTCTCCGTGAAGGGGGCGGGGCTTAAGATGTGATTCTGCAGGAATCACAGCATTTGGCCCCGCCCCCTATGTAAATTTTACCCAATTGCGGCAGTTTTGCCGTGAGGGGGCGGGGCTTAATTACGTGAATCATTAGGTCCCGCCCCCATCAGCCCCCTGCTGCTTCTCTTACCCGGGCTTCTCCCGTGAAGAGATTATAAAAGGTAGGCAACTATGACACAACCTCACTGATACAGCCACACACTGTCCCTCACTGATACAGACACACAGCCCCCCCTCCTGAATCCACCTATGCACAGACACTGACACAGACACACAACCTCACTGATAAAGACAGATACAGGCACACACTGTCCCTAACTGATACAGACACACAGCCCCCCGCCTTGTGCCCCCCCTCCTAAATCCACCTATGCACAGACACACAACCTCACTGATACACACAGATACAGACACACACTGTCCCTCACTGACACAGACACACAACCTCACTGATACAGACAGATACAGGCACACACTGTCCCTCACTGATACAGACACACAGCCCCCCCTCCTGAATCCATCTATGCACAGACACACTGACACTGACACACACAACCTCACTGATAAAGACAGATACAGCCACACACTGTCCCTAACTGATACAGACACACAGCCCCCTCCCTTGTGCCCCCCCTCCTGAATCCACCTACGCACAGACACACAACCTCACTGATACAGACAGATACAGACATACACTGTCCCTCACTGACACAGACACACAACCTCACTGATACAGACAGATACAGGCACACACTGTCCCTCACTGATACAGACACACAGCCCCCCCTCCTGAATCCACCTATGCACAGACACACTGACACAGACACACAACCTCACTGACACACACAACCTCACTGATAAAGACAGATACAGCCACACACTGTCCCTAACTGATACAGACACACAGCCCCCCCCCCTTGTGCCCCCCCTCCTGAATCCACCTATGCACAGACACACAACCTCACTGATACAGACAGATACAGGCACACACTGTCCCTCACTGACACAGACACACAGCCCCCCCTCCTGAATCCACCTATACACAGACACACACAGACACACATACTGACAGACCTTCCCTCCCCCCAACATGAAAAACACACACCTGCGGCTTTGGAATACAGCACAAACACTACAGTCAGTGAGTCATCATCCAGAGGCTCTCACTCAGTGCTCTATTGGAACTGCCTGGGAGGGGCGTGAATAAGAGGCAGAGCAGGCCAGGCAGCTGCCGCACAGAGTTCACTTACTACTATTAAAAAAACCAGTAGTCAACCATGCCATGCTGCTGATGGATCGGCTGGCAGGGGAGGTATGATAGCGTCATAAGCCCCCTCCCCTCCCCCCATGGTTGAGTGGGGCCCACCGGGGGAACGGCCAAAAAAGTAATAAAAAAGACTAGGCAGGGTGCAGGGGCGGGGTTGCTTGCTGGGCCGCCGGGCCCCCTAAGCCGCCGGGCCCCATAGCAACCGCACCCCTTGCACCCTCCATAGTTACGCCACTGGTTTAGGGTGTGGGGAGGTTAGGTTTAAGCACTAGGGAGGGAGGTTAGGTTTAGGCACCGGGGAAGGGGTCTTAGGTTTAGGGTGTGGGGAGGTTAGGTTTAGACATCAGGGAGGGAGGATTAGGGTAGGGGTAGAGGTTAGAAAACTACTTACCATTGCTGCCTATAAATGTCGGGATGCCGCTGTCAGGATTCAGACCAGCAGCATCCCGACAGACAGGATTTCATACCCAGCCTCTTACTGTATGGTATACTGAAGTAATATTACAAGCATTTCAAAGTGTCAAAGGCTTTCATTGGCAATTACATTAAGTTTATGCAAAGAGTCAAATATTTGCAGTGTTGACCCTATTTTTCAAGACCTCTGCAATTCGCCCTGGCATGCTGTGAATCAACTTCTTAGCCACATACTGACTGATGGCCGCCCATTCTTGCCTTATCAATGCGAGTTTGTGAGAATTTGTGGGTTTTTGTTTGTCCATCCGCCTCTTGACGATTGACCACAAGTTCTCAATGGGATTAAGGTCTGGGGAGTTTCCTGGCCATGAACCCAAAAATATTGATGTTTTGTTCCCCGAGCCACTTAGTTATCACTTTTGCCTTATGGCAAGGCTGATCCATCATGCTAGAAAAGCATTGTTCATCACCAAACTGGTCTTGTATGGTTGGGAGAAGTTGCTCTTGGAGGATGTTTTGGTACCATTCTTTATTCATGGCTGTGTTCAAAATAGGCAAAATTGTGAGTGAGCCCACTCCCTTGGCTGAGAACCAACCCCACACATAAATGGTCTCAAGATGCTTTAGTGTTGGCATGACACATGACTGATGGCAGCGCTCACCTTTCCTTCTCCGGACAAGTTTTTTCTAGATGCCCCAAACAATCTGAAAGTGGATTCATCAGAGAAAATAGCTTTACCCTAGTCCTCAGCAGTCCAATCCCTGCACCTTTTGTAGAATATCAGTCAGTCCCTGATTTTTTCCCTGGAGAAAAGTGGCTTCTTTGCTGCCCTTCTTGACACCAGGCCATCCTCCGAAAGTCTCACTGTGCGTGAAGATGTACTCACACCTGCCGGCTGCCATTCCTGGGCAAGCTCTGCAATGGTGGTGCCCCGATCCCGCAGCTGAATCAACTTTAGGAGACGGTCCTGGTGCTTGCTGGACGTTCTTGGGCACCCTGAAGCCTTCTTCACAACTATTGAACCTCTCTCCTTGAAGTTCTTGATGATCCGATAAATGGTTGATATAGGTGAAATCTTATTAGCAGCAATATCCTTGCCTGTGAAGTCCTTTTTGTTCAAAGCAATGATGACTGCACATGTTTCCTTGCAGATAACCATGGTTAACAGAGGAAGAACAATAATTTCAAGCTCCACCCTCCTTTTAAAGCTTCCAGTCTGTTATTCTAACTCAATCAGCATGACAGAGTGATCTCCAGCCTTGTCCTCGTCACACTCTCATCTGTGTTAATGCGAGAATCACTGACATGTCAGCTGGTCCTTTTGTAGCAAAGCTGAAATGCACTGGAAATGTTTTTGGTATTAAGTTCATTGTCATAGCAAACAGGGACTTTGCAATTAATTACAATTCATCTGATCACTCTTCATGACATTCTGGAGCAGCAGACTATGAAAACCAATACTTGTGTCATTCTCAAAACTTTTGGTCATGGCTGTATATACAGATATAAGTTCAACATGACCCTACATATCATATGCATTATTCTGAATAGCGGTGGTTTAGTTCATTGAAATAGTTAGTGGTAAAGGGGGAGATGTATTAATCCTTGGAGACAGATATAGTGGAGAAGTTGTCCAAAACAATCAAACAGCGTTTAACTGTTATGTATCGAGCACAGTCTTTGAAATGACAGTTAGAAGCTGATTGGTCACTTTTGCCAACTACTCCAATTTATCTCTCTCCATGGCTTGGTACATCTCCCCCACAGAATGCAATCATAAAACGTAGAAAGTAGAAGCCAGCAATCCAGTCATTTTTGAAAACTGTCAGAAAAGCTCTAAAATAATTTTATCCAATTATAGGTCTCTAAAATACAGTATAGCGCTTACTCGTTTTCTGACTACATGCATTTGAAAGATACAGAATTCGGCAAAGGACAAAAGTGTTAAATAGAAAACCACCTGATTTATTGCACCAAAGTACCTTCTTACTTGCGGACTCATTTGACAGTTCATGATGTATATGTGCAATGTATGTCCTGAGGAAAGATATCCAGTAGGCACATGCTGGCTGGTCAAGTGTGACCATGTTTCTTTTGGTTGCTCTGGGATCTAATTTCTGAACATGCTTCTCATGGACATGAGCTGACACAAAGTGTGATGTATGCTTTCCTGCTAAGCCACTATCCATCCTATTAAGAAGAGGTTTGACCTATGTGTGTCCTTTGTAGGAGAAGCATTTAACAGCTTTCAGGACAATTGATGAACAAGTACAGATACACAGGAGTCATCCTGCACCATTCCATCTGGACATTTGTCTGCTCCTGGATTTAGAACAGACTTTTTTCCTCAGTTAACCTGGGGTCAATTCATTAACTTATCAAACAAGCATTTTACACTAATGACTTAAATCGGGCCCAGGTTAATTCAGGAAAACAGTCGTAGCTGTGATTGTAAATAGACAAATAACACCTAAATGGAGTGGTCATGAAGACGTATACTGTATGTACATATAGGAATACAAAAGGTTCCCATGGATTCGGCTGCCATCTTGTTTTACAGCAAAACACACACATTCTGAATGGATTTTATTTAAATAGTTGGTGCAATATGAACAAATTTAATCTTTACCGTAGACTGGTTGCTATGAGTTACATCACATGGGAGAACATGTTATTCAGCGGTGTCACAAAGGGAGTGTGGGCTGCACTTGGGTGTCACCCGCCGTGGGGTGACGCCAAAGTGCAGACTCCTCCACAGTGACTAGTAGCCGGGTGCTGCACTGTAGCATTATGTGCAACACTCGGCTCCTGACACAGTGAGGGAGCTGGCACTACAAACAGACTGGTCACCGGTGGCAGTCCGCATATCCGGGGCCGCCAGACTGACCAAAATGGGGGGGGGGATTTAGAGGCCACACCCCCTACCCAAAAGGCCACGCTCCCTTTTGCTGGCACCCGGCTTCGCCGCACACACTACAAGCCTGCCCGCACCAGATGTCACCAGAGGGAGGAACGCCACTGTTATTGAATAAGCCCCAATGACTTATATTCACATAATGGGGCCGTTTCTGGGTTGTACACAGCTCTGTACACTTCTGCGTCATTTGTCGGTATTGCTTCTGTGCCTAAATACAATTGCCACTACAGGCCCTTCCCTGGTGTTCAAGCATGCGTCCGAATGTGCAAGTCCTGAGACACCCACTATGAGCATTCTCAGACGCTCAAATTACAATTGGTGCAGCTTTATGCCGGGTACACACTAGACAATATTTCGTCCAATCCGGCCAGATCGTATGACATATTGGGCACATCCACTAGTGTGTACTGCGCTATGCCATCAGCAACATTGCCCATCGTCTGATGGGCGACATCTCTAGCGGGGGCCACGCTGCCACTGCCATCGCTGCCGGCATCGGCAAAGCACTTATGCACTTGCCTATGCCGGTATCCTGCCAGGTTCCGTCACTAACGAGGTCGGTACATACCTTTAGAGTACTAACGGTCGCACCATGAAAACTTGCAGCAGTCCTATGGCAGGTGCAGATTATCCATCTGACTATGGCCCCTATGTAAATAAGCTCTCACGAGCAGGGCCCTCGTCCCTCATGTGCTTTGCCTCCCCTTACTTATACTATCATGTACTCCTAACTCCCCAATTGGCACCTAACACTTGGTTGCTAATGGCCCTGCTGCCTGTGCTGTGCTGCAATGTTTATAAACCATGTCCTAGTCCTGCATTGTTTTGTACTACTATTACTGTTTTTCTTGTGTGCTCATTTATGTACTGTGTAAGGCGTTGCGGAACCTTTGCGGCGCAATATAAATAAAGGAAAATAATAATAATAATGATAAATTATTCTGCATTTCTATACGCAATCGCTATCAGCGACATGCCTGCATCACTCCCAGAACATGCCCATAAGATGGGCCACCTCTGTGCGTCCACTAAGCCACTTCCTTGTCACCGCCCAGGAACGCACAATACATTTTCAAAGCATTCCTGAGACCCCGTGGCTTTTGTGTGCCCTGATTGCAAATCCAACTCTGTGGGCACAGAATCTGGACGCATGTGCAGTGCTACTTAAGACGCATGTGCAGAAGACAAAATTGCCCCACTGCGTCCGACATCGCCTCTGCATCCAACTCACATTCAGACCTTATGTTACTAGTTTAGCTGCCTTTGTAAATATCAAAGCAGAGAGCTCTTTAAAACAGCCAGCACCTTCTGCATTAGTGTTATAAGAGCCTATGGATAGCAACGACAGGACACTCTGATCTTCTGATATCTTCTTCTGTGGCCTTTCTACATTTGTTTACTTATTTATATATTTTTGTTGGCAGGGTTGTTGTATATCACAGGACGCACTGCTCTAGGGTTACCTCATCCTGTGGCCTCTCTCGGGGTTTGTTTATTTGGCAACATTCAATGTTGTCATATATAGTGTTCACTTGGAAATGTTAATTTAGTACATTGTAATACTATTTAAGAAATACAAGAATGTTATTAAAGAGTTTGCTACTTTTTCCAACCAATATCTGGGTTTTCTGTAGGTCAAAATATTTGATTTTATTTGTTTATATGACCCTGTGTCCCCAGAATAGTGCCCACTCCTCCGATCAGCAGCCAGATTGTATTTATAGCTGTAGTGTCAAATATCTCCAGCCTCAGAGAGTCCTGAGTATTGCTGTAGGTGAGCAACAGACATCTTATATTTCAATGTTACGGAAAATGACCGATCAATATAACTAATGCTGCGGATCAAAATAGAGGGGCACCCACCGCTATAAGATTATAAAGTAGGGATGAAATCTGAAAATAAATAAATATACTGCAGTGTAGTGGCAGTATAGAAGATGTACGTGAATAGTGTTTGGGTAGTTTTACAATAAAAGCAAAGTTAGTGGCAGTGAGAAAAACTCACGCAAAATCCCTGTAACCGAAAAAGTGGTCCAAAAGTGCATATAAGCAGAATATTTTATTTATTATTATTTATTTTATTTATTACCAGTTATTTATATAGCGTACACATATTCCGCAGTGCTTTACAGAGAATATTTGGCCATTCACATCAGTCCCTGCCCCAGTGAAGCTTACAATCTAGGGCCCTCATTCAGAGCCGCTCGTTAACAGCAGTACGCTCGTTGCGTTCTGATGTTGACTAACCGCGCATGCGTCGGTGTAACACTGCGCATGTGCGTACGGCAGATTACGAGCTTTTTTTGACTCGTTCCTAAAATAGCGTACAGGAAGTGACATGTCAAATGTGATTGACAGAACAGGGCGTTTTAGGGTGTTGACGGGGGTGGAGATGGAAAAACGCAGGCGTGGTGAGGCGTTTTTGGGGCGTACATACATTAGCAGATGCGAGCGTAAAATGTGTTCGGACCGACTCATACGCCACTGGATGATCCTCTTTCACTTCAAATTGCTCGCACAGCTTAGAGTCTGGATTACTCGACCACATTGGCGATGGCCTTCTCCTCCGTCCCGGGACTCCACGATGTTGTTGCGATTAATCGCGGGAGGGCAGAAAAGCAATTAGTGTTGGATTGAGAACCGGCTTGGTATGTGTTTTGAAATCAGTTTTTTGGGATAGCACAAAACCGTACGCAGGTGGAACTCAGAGCTGCTAATGTCAGGATGACACAATCAATTTGCGTACATTTGTGGGGGTTTATTTTGCCCTCAATTTGGTGGTTAGGGCCTATTGTAACAATAAAGTCATCATGTTTTAATTTTCGCACCATTTTATTTGTGCCTCTTGAATTTGCCTCGTCATATGAATTTTTAAACGTTCCTTAAAGAGCCCATTTTTTTTTTTTGGGCCAGTTTTTGCCTTTTGGTCCAGGATTAAATGTAACCCATTTGTACAATAATTTCACAATCCAATGTCAGATTTTTTGTTTCAATTTATTGCTCAAACAAAAAAATAAAAATTAAAATATTGGGGACATCTTTTTTGGCCAAAGATATGTTCCAAAATCAAACAAATTGGCCCAACATAACTGTTGACATAAACATACAACAAAAAAATAAAAACATTTCACAAGAAAGGAGAGGGAAGTTTTGACCAGAAAGGAATATGAGCCAAGCACAGAAGGATTGTGGGAAAAGTCACCATTGCTGTCACCGTTTTTTCACCCGTTTGGATGGGGGAGGGAGGGCGCCAGACCGGGTCGGGGATGTCATCGGGCTGGCCTGTCCAGAGGCAGATGTTGTGGCCTCTGGACTAGGCACAGGGCTAGGCACATTTGGAGGATTGGCTGATGTTGTGCCAGAGGTGGAGGATCCTGATGTTCCGGCAGGAAGGGAGGTCGGCTCCACCATGTGCTGGCGAACGAGCTGCTCCAGGGCAATGGCGATGCGGATGTTGGCCCTGGTATTTTCCGCCAGGGCCTGGCCAATGGTCACGTTGGCCGCAGCATTTTGCTCCAGGGCCTCAGCCACCCGTAGCAGACTGGCGTCCATCCTCTGCAGAATCTCCGTATTGGAAATCTGATTTGAAATTGAGTTCTGTGAGGAGGGCCACTGCCTGCGAGGGGGATTGCCCTGGACTGGCTTCTGCAGGGTCCTCAGCCGGATGTACTGGTTCCTCCCCTGCCGAGCCAGCAGAAATTCGGCGGCCAAGGCTCCCCTCTGGAGCAGACTCATCCGCCTGTGTCTCTGTTAGGAAAAAAGAGAAATGCCTCACATTAAAATCTACATATTGGCACACTAACATTTCTGAGTTGATGACATCAAAAGATTTACCTGGGCCAACATGAGGAGCCGCAAAGTCTGGCATGTCCGTATCCATGTTGGACACGCCAAACACCTCCACAGGCTGCACACACCCCTGTGCCAGCTCTTCTAAATCCGTCAACCCCAATGACACAGGGGTGGGACCCCCACCTGTCCCCCTTGCATGCCTAGCCCTGTCCGCGAGTTTTTGCTTTAGGCGATATTTGAAGTCGCCCCATCTGTGGGAAAAAATGGAAGCCATTATCCTTTGGTTTAAAATGGTGTTTGTTTTTAGGGGGGGCAAGGGTTTACTTACCGCCGTTTGACATCCCGGGCTAGACGGACATAATCACCCACCCTATTGACAGCAACGGCTACCTCTTCCCACATTCTCCACTTCTGGCTTAGACTCATATTCCTGTCTGCCTGTGGCAGGATGTCCACACACTTCTGTATCAAAACCTCCATCTCCTTTCTTGTGAAATGTGGCTGCCTTTTTTTTTTGGCTGCTTTGGCCGGAATACTGGGCCCAGCAGCCTCTTCCATGTCATCCTCCTCACCTATTTGTGTAAATTTTCAGAATTCACAAAATCACAACTTGCCCAATCTTATGTTTCAAATTAATCATTGATACAAAATGCATGAAAGACTTACCGCCTGACTCTTGGGCATTGTTTCCCTGGTCTGTCGCCATGTCTGAGGTCCAAACAAGAAATACACCAGAATTTTAATGTGTTTTCGTGACGTATTTATACATGCGTCCTTATTTTGCGGCCGCATCATTGATTGTGCGTCCCTATGATCCCTCCTTAATTTGTGCGGGAAACAAAACACTATTTATGGCTTGGTGTGTCTTTAGTCGAGGTGGCGTTTTTGGATTGTTGGAGGTTACCTTGGCTGGAGTTTATTGATTGCGTATAAAGGAGCTGGCGGTTGGAGATTCTTTTGTTGGTTAGATTTGCGTTTTTTTTTTCCGTTCTCTTTGTTGGTTTATATTTTTGGGACCTCGTTTCTTGATTTGGTAAGTTTTGTGAAGTCTAACTTTTGATCAATTGTTGTTTCATTGTGTTTCTTCTTTTTTTATTAATTTTGGATCCATAATTTCTTCTATTTTAGTTTTTGAATATTTTCGAACCAAAAGACCTTTTGATTTGGACTCTTATATATTTGCTCTTGGTAAGTCCATTTTTTATCTTGTATTTGCGAACTAATTAGCGCATTTTTACTACTTACTCTTGTGACTTGTATTTGCGAACTAATTAGCGCATTTTTACTACTTAGTCTTGTGACTTGTATTTGCGAACTAATTAGCGCATTTTTACTACTTACTCTTGTGACTTGTATTTGCGAACTAATTAGCGCATTTTTAAATGCTTAATAATCATTTTATCTTTTTTGAGGTTTCCCTTTCGCTTTTTGTGCAAACATTTCAACCCATTTTGATGTACTGTGTGAAATGTCGTTTTGCTGTTTTGCAAAATGTGTGTTTCGCATATTTTAAGTTTGGTCTAGCACAAAATTTAGAAACAAAAATGCACAGAGTGAAATGTGTCAAATAATTTTTGTGTTTAATTTCAGTTTGGACGTATCATGACAATACCCCGGCATGTAAGCAGCAATGGATGGTATCATCAAGCTAAGTTGTTTTAATTTACTTTTGGGGTGGGTCAAAAGCCTTACATTGAAATCTTTGAATTTCAGGTAGATCTGGGGCGGATTGCTCCCGGAAGCCGACCAACCTCAATCTCGTCCCAGGCGTAGGCATCGTAGGCATGCAAGGCCCCAGATATTTCGAACACGTGTCACCCTTTTTGGAATGCCCGATGATGAGGTTTTAAGACGCTACCGTCTACCTCCCAAAATCATCATAGACACTCTCTCATTAATAGAAAGTGATCTTGAGCGGCAAATTGACAGTCCAACAGCAATACCACCACTTACGCAATTTATGGCGGTGTTACATTTCTGTGCCTCAGGATCGTTTCAAACAACGGTGGGAATAGTGGCGGGCATCTCCCAATCCTCCTTTTCCCGGATCCTGAGGGCAGTGATGGAGGCACTTTTCAAGCACCTCCATCATTTTATTCAAATGCCTTTGGATATGGGTGCCCTTAGTGTGGCCAAGGCAAATTTTTACCAAATAGCTGGCTTCCCACACATCATAGGGGTTGTGGATGGTACTCACATACCACTTCAGCCTCCAGCCTGGCTGGAGGCCATATTTCGAAACAGGAAACACTATCACTCCCTGAATGTAATGGTGGTATGTGATGCCTCCCTCCAGATCCTGTCCCTGAATGCTAAATTACCCGGAAGTGCACATGACTCCTTCGTCATCCGGCAATCAGGGATATGGCACAAATTAAACAACCTACAAGCTGGTGATGCGTGGCTTCTGGGTAAGTGGAGACCTTTAGTACATAACAATGTTAAGCTTGATACACAGTGTTCCTGATGTTGTCTATTCTTTTTCACAGGAGACAGTGGATATCCTTGCATGTCCTGGCTGCTCACTCCTTATTTGGCTCCCACACCAGGCCCACAAAGTGCGTATAATTCCGCACTTACAGCCACCAGGCAAGTGGTGGAGCGCTGTATCGGCCTTTTAAAAGGCCGATTCCGATGCCTCCACCGCTCTGGTGGCGAGCTCATGTATTTGCCGGATATGGTGTCGAAAATTGTGGTCCTGTGTGGGATATTTCACAACATCGCCATAAGGAGTGGTGTCCCAATGCAGCCAGAGGATGCCTTACCTGAGGATGGCCCCCCCGAGGTTGGTCGGAGGTCAGTATGTGGGGGGGCCATACGCGATGATGTGGTGGCCAGATTTTTTAGGTAAGTTTTTACAAAACAACAGTGTTTATACCTAATGTGTTTGGGTTTGTTTGCGAACCTCTAATTTTTTGTTGTTTCTTTCACCATCTTCTGTTTGTTCACATAATCTTTGGCACTCCAACGCTCACTACTTCCTGCTACCCTTACCAAACCTGGATCTGGACATTTTGGGAATATATTATGGAACCCATATCGCAACGCCATGTTTGTGGAATCATGTTGGCATGGTCCTTCGTCAACCAGTTCTTGATTTGTTGTTTTTGGTTTGTTTTTGTTTGGTATGTGTTGTATTTGAGATTATCACTGTGTGTTTTTTTGTGAGTGACCACTTTGATTTATCAGTTATGTTGTGAATAAATGTTTGTAGAGTGAAATGTTCTTCCTTTTTTTGGACTTTACCAGCAAGTGTAACCAGGTTCACACACGGTACATTTGACTAAGGGGTAATCCAGTACTGTCGCCAGTTGAGCTAAAATGAAATATGTTTTCAGGTTCAAAACCCACACCAAAAGGAAGCCTGTACAATCATTTGGCTTTGTAAGATTGGCCTAAGCAGCTTGCACACCAACTAGGAACCTGTAAAATGTAGAAATATCTAATTGACACTACACCCAAAAAGGGAAATGACATTGTGACTGTTATGTGTTTCTTGTGGCTGTTTTACATACAAATACAAAACACAATCTTACTTTAAAAAAATGGAAATCCTTGCAAGAACAGTCTACTTATGTCAGGGTAAACAATCTTTGGGTTTCAAAAAACGAATTAGCCGGAACGTATGTTTGAAAAATACAATTTAATTTGAAAAAAAACAACCAAAAAAAAAACTATTGGCGAAGGATGCCAGACAGACGGTCAAGGGCCACGAGCACCCCAATTATATGTTGGCGCATCTGGGCCACACAGTCTTGTACTTCTTGACGACGCCTCTGTTCCTCTGTGGGTGAGAAAAGTGTGTGGATTAATACAACAATAGGGAAACCACATTAGAAATTTTAAAATACAACGAAATCACTCCAAAACCCCCCCCCCCCCAAAAAAAAAATTGGGGGCTGCAAAAAATACAAGGCCTATGTACAAATTCCCCCAGGTGTGATATGTGTATGTTGAAATCAGCAGGAACAGGTAAAGGCAATCTGCTAAATCCACAAAAGTCGACCCAAAAACCCTGAATAAAGGAACGACACATGATTACATACAAACAGTTTGTGCTTAAAAAAAAGGCGAAAGAAAAACATACCGGTTGACAAAACGGCAGCTCCGGAAGTCCCACCATCGTCCTCCTCGGAGGACCCTCCATTCCCCAAAGATCGGGGCGGGGTTATTACGGACTCCGGGGAGGGGGTAATTGGAAGAGGGGTGGTTGGAGGAGAGGGGGAAGTGGGACGGAGGGGAAGGAGGCCCGACATTTCCGGGAGAGGGTCTTGGAAGGCTGGGGAGGAGTGGGGAATAGGGGAATTATTGGGGGTGGAGTGTTGGCTGGGGGTTGGGGAGAGTGGGCGTGACCGCCGTCTGGCCGGACGGTGACGGCGTAGTCTTGGCTGTCCCCCTAAAAGATGTCAAACAAATTGTGGTTAGTTTCAGCACAAATCCTGGCCAAAAAACAATTTAAAATCACCCCCACCAACAAAAAACATGCAAATATGAGTAGAATGAATAATTATGAAATAGAGGGAAAACATGGCCATGCAAATATGAGTAGAATGAATAATTATGAAATAGAGGGAAAACATGGCCAGGCAAATATGAGTAGAATGAATAATTATGAAATAGAGGGAAAACATGGCCATGCAAATATGAGTAGAATGAATAATTATGAAATAGAGGGAAAACATGGCCATGCAAATATGAGTAGAATGAATAATTATGAAATAGAGGGAAAACATGGCCATGCAAATATGAGTAGAATGAATAATTATGAAATAGAGGGAAAACATGGCCATGCAAATATGAGTAGAATGAATAATTATGAAATAGAGGGAAAACATGGCCATGCAAATATGAGTAGAATGAATAATTATGAAATAGAGGGAAAACATGGCCAGGCAAATATGAGGAGAATGAATAAATAGGACAGACGTGAAAACATGCACACGCAGTTTGGGCCACAAAGACAAACATGAAAAACAAAATACATAAAACTTACTTTCTGAAATCTGCATGCGAAAGCATGCCAGCAAGCGGGGCGTTCGCCGTTGCAGGTCCGACCACCTGCGCTCCAGCTGGCCGATGTTGCGGCGTGAGCCGAAGGAGCGCAGGCGGGCCCGTGCCTCCGCATATGCGGAACGCTTCTGCCGGTTGGTGATGGGTGGAGGCTGGCTGGTGATACGCCTATCTATCACCTCCGTTAGCACCAGCAGCTCGCGCTTGGTGAATGCGGAGGCTCTCATGATGGCAATGGTGTTTTTCCTAAAATTCATTTTTGATAAAGTGGCCAAAAAATTTCTGATTGGCTAATGTATTTGGGAAATTAACAGGAGCAATTCTATTGGTTAGTGTATGAGTCATGTGTTTGACAGGGCCAGAAATCTCTGGAGAGTTATGATAGGCTTGATGCAGTGACATGCGTAAGCAAATTTAAATAAAGAAATGAACCCCGGGAAATATGCGGAGATCCAAAGCAATAGAACAATTGTTTAATTGTGGGTAACATGTTTTTTGAGCAATAAAAGCGAATGTTTAAGCCGTACGTATTCTGCGGGAAAACACAAACACGGACAAGAGTAAAGTTTCTTGCATTGTGTTGAAAAAAAAAAACAATTAAGCTAATTGATACATTGATTGGCATGATACGATTGATGGAGGTAGGCAGAATAAAGGAGCAGGTAATCGACATCTGACAAGGCCACTTCCGGTTTATACTTGTGCGTGCGTTCCCTTCAAGCCATTTTGGGGATGTACGCTCGCTATTTCGCACGCTCGTTAGTTAGAGGAGGGGTCGTCTGAGTTTGGGGAGGATTTTTAGATGCGTTCGAAAATACGAGCGAGCCCTTGAATTTAAATATTTTTGTACGTACGCCTAACGTATGTTCGCCCGCTTGCGAGTGGGTCTGAATCAGGGCCTATGTTCCCTATCACATGTACACACACATACACACTGGGGTTAATTTTGTGTTGGGAGCCAATTAACTTACCAGTATATTTTTGGAGTGTGGGAGGAAACCGGAGCACCCGGAGGAAACCCACGCAAGCACAGGGAGAATATACAAACTCCACACAGGTAGGGCCGTGGTGGGAATTGAACCCATGACCTCAGTGCTGTGAGGCAATAACGCTAACCATTACAACGTCTGTGCTATAAATGAATAGGCATGGTATTAAAAAAAATAAATGGTTTATGAAGATTTTCTAGTATAAAAGTGTCACATCATTAATCTGTGGCCAACCACAATACAATACAGCCACTTACAGTTGCCTACACATGACCATGCTACAGTTGACTTCACTCAAATACTTTGTTTTAGGGGCCTTTTTATATATAAAATTCTTTGGTCTGTTTATGTGTCGGTCCAGTTATGCATTAGGACACCCCTGTACTGATTGGAATGAAACCAACGCGAGGTGGTTGGATCCTGGACAGGTTTTAGGGGGGTTAGGATCACGGTCAGACCTCCCATTTTTGTACGATGGCCAGAATTTTGAGCCGGGGAGCCTGTTCTGAGCCTTCCACTGGATGGATTTAGACGAAAACTTCACAGAGTGGTAACATTGGATCCCAAAAGACATACTAGGGGGTTGAGGTCCTAGTCAGACCTCCCGTTGGTGTACAATGGGCAGAACTTTGACCTGGGGAGCCTGTTCTGGTTCTTCCACTGGATGGATTTGGATGGAAACTTCACAGAGGGGTGGCAATTGGTCTGGGATGCCTAACTTAATATCTTGAATATGAAATCCCAGTTCGACCTCCCGTTGATGTACGCTGGGCAGAAATTTGACCCGGGAGAGCCTGGGCCTTCCACTGGGATGGACTTGGATTACAACTTCACAGGGGGGTGGCAATTGGTCTAGGATACCTAACTTAATAACTTGAAGATTTAAACCCAGGCAACCCTGGGTACTTCAGCAGGTGTATTTAAATTGTGGCATTGCCATGATTATTGCCAATCTGTATTGGGGCAGATATTTTAATTTGGAATACAAGTAACCTCGCTATGCACAAAACTGAATCAATAAACACAGTGGTAGCGATAACCGCTGTTCCTGCGAGTTACTTCCCTGGCATATTGGAGGAGTCTTTCACATTCTTCGTACATAGGGGTGTCATAGTCCCCATTGACAAGAATGGGGACTGTGATCTGCTGCGCTAATTAGCATTCTGCAAAAAAAATGTTGTTTGAAAACTTTATAGCTAAAACATCAGATGATGATTATAACAAGGAATAGATGAAGTCTCAGCCCCCCCCAGCTGTTTGTGGGCCTGGGGCCACACCTCACAGGAGGAGAGTCATCAGATATGTTGCTAATGGTGTTTATTATGAGCAATCATACACCATAGATAAGCCTGGGCTCCCTGTAATACTTAACCGCTTGTTTTAACAGGGTCAGTGATCTGTATCCGGTTCCCTATGAAAATGAAATTGTAACATGCTGTTCCTATTTGCGACATGACTTAACAAGGATAAATGGCTGCTTAATACATTATTTTAGGAAGTCAACTTCTAATTACACACTACTGGAATCACGTATTAGTTATATTATTTATTGCAGTTAATGTGCACCTTCTGCTACTGTATGTATTTGTCATTACAACTGCAATTGTGAACACCTGCAATTTGTAACAGTATGTAATTATACATGCAAATAACCGGCAATTGTTTTATAATTAATTTACAATTGGATATTTAATACTCAAATTAAGAAAACATTGTGTAACTAGTGAACGGATAATTAACTTATCATATGTACACAGAATAATTTTACATTGTGTTAGCTAAACCAAATGTTTGCAGATTTGTGAATGTGTTGCTACTTTTGAGCGTGTGGTGGTAGGTGGTACAGCTACACCCTACACACTGACCCCAACAGCAGCCCTTTTCACTAGACAGTTCTGATGCCTAGTGGGTAAAGAGACTGTTATCTATTAAGTTGGGGTATTACCTCAGACAGTATGGGGTGGCATAATATGAGTTAGTCTGGGACATGGCCTGCCATTACCCCTGTCGTTTAGAGAGGTATGTACATGTGTCCTCAATGATCCTGTTACATATGGTAGTGCCTGATTCAGATATGTACAGAAACGTTATAATATACATACATACCCGTTTTTTGTTTGTCTGCAGAACAAGTCCAGCGTGGTAGCACGCAGTGCCCCCAAGTCGCAGCATGACTGACATGCTGCGGGCATTTGCGGGTGGGTAGGGTGTGGCGTCGGCCTGCAATCCCAGAACATGGGGGTTGTCATCCCCGCTTCCTGTGAGTGCCGAGGCCAGTGTCTGCGTCTGAGGAGGCAGCCAGTCTGGGCAAGCTTCAGCTTATGCTCGCGATGTTGATCCGATGCTGCATTTTCGGACGCCGCACTCGGATCTGCCATGCCAGCTTTTAACCCTCAGATTCCTCCTGCATGCATCAGCATATTAGTTGCATGGTATTGCACAGTTGCTTCCTACCGTACATACCGTACATACCTGAATCAGGCCCATAGTCAGGTAGCGGCCATATTCATAAACGCATTTTCCAACATGCCTGATAATCTGATCAACTTTGATTGATGCAAAGTATTATTATTATTTACTTATATAGCGCTAGATATTTTGTTGGGCATTACAACTGGAAGCAAAGCAGTAATAAAAAGAGATTGGGTATAACAGACAGACAAAACGGTAAGAGGGCTCTGCTTGGACGCTTATGTTGTTTGTTTTATTTGTTTTGATTCAAAACAATGCAATAACAGGCTAATTGATCACAGATGACAGTGCCATACTTGCCAACTCTCCCTGATTGTCAGGGAGACTCCCTGAAATAGTAGCAATCTCCCTGACTCCCTGAAGAATATAGCAATCTCCCTGATTGCACCTTATCCCAATTATGAAGCTGTTACATACAAAAGAAAACAGATATATATCTATATACAGTCAGGTGCATAAATATTGGGACATTGACAGAATTTTCATATTTTGGCCTCTATTCACCACCACAATGGCTTTGAAATGAAACAAACAAGATGTGCTTTAACTGCAGACTTTCAGATTTAATTTGAGGGTAATTACATCCAAATCAGGTGAACGGTGTAGGAATTACAACTATATGGTTTCTATATGTGCCTCCCACTTTTTAAGGGGCCAAAAGTAATGGGACTATCAACTCAAAAGCTATTTCATGGACAGGTGTGGGCTATTCCCTCGTTATTTCATTATCAATTAAGCAGGTAAAAGGTCTGGAGTTGATTCTAGGTGTGACATTTGCATTTCGAATAAGTTGTTGTCGACTCTCAATATGAGATCCAAAGAGCGGTCACTATCAGTGAAGCAAGCCATCATCAGTGAAGCAAAAACATTAGGTGTGGATAAATCAACTGTTTGGAACATTCTTAAAAAGAAAGAACGCACCGGAGAGCTCAGCAACACCAAAAGACCCGGAAGACCACAGAAAAACAACTGTGGTGGATGACAGAAGAATTATTTCCCTGGTGAAGAAATACCCCTTCACAACAGTTGGCCAAATCAAGAACACTCTCCAGGAGGTAGGTGTATATGTGTCAAAGTCAACAATCAAGAGAAGACTTCACAAGAGTGAATATAGAGGGTTCACCACAAGATGTAAACCATTGGTGAGCCACAAAAACAGGAAGACCAGATTAGAGTTTGCCAAACAACATCTAAAAAAGCCATTACAGTTCTGGAACAACATCCTATGGACAGTTGAGACAAAGATCAACTTGTAACTGAATGATGGGAAGAGAAGAGTATGGAGAAGGAAAGGAACTGCTCATGATCCAAAACATACCACCTCTTCAGTGAAGCATGGTGGTGGTAGTGTCATGGCGTGGGCATGTATGGCTGCCAATGGAACTGGTTCCTTTGTATTTATTGATGATGTGACTGCTGACAAAAGCAGCAGAATGAATTCTGAAGTGTTTCGGGCAATATTATATGCTCATATTCAGTCAAATGCTTCAGAACTCATTGGACGGCGCTTCACAGTGCAGATGGACAATGACCCGAAGCATGCTGCAAAAGCAACCAAACAGTTTTTTAAGGCTAAAAAGTGGAATGTTATGCAATGGCCAAGTCAATCCCCTTACCTGAATCCGATTGAGCATGCATTTCACTTGATGAAGACAAAACTGAAGGGAAAATGCCCCAAGAACAAGCAGGAACTGAAGACATTTGCAGTAGAGGCCTGGCAGAGCATCACCAGGGATGAAACCCAGCGTCTGGTGATGTCTATGCGTTCCAGACTTCAGGCTGTAATTGCCTGCAAAGGATTTGCAACAAAGTATTAAAAAGTGAAAGTTAGATTTAGGATTGTTTAGTTTGTCCCATTACTTTTGGCCCCTTAAAAAGTGGGAGGCACATATAGAAACCGTTGTAATTCCTACACCGTTCACCTGATTTGGATGTAATTACCCTCAAATTAAATCTGAAAGTCTGCAGTTAAAGCACATCTTGTATGTTTCATTTCAAAGCCATTGTGGTGGTGAATAGAGGCCAGAATATGAAAATTCTGTCAATGTCCCAATATTTATGCACCTGACTGTATATAGATATGTATATATATATATATATATATATATATATATATATATGTAAAATAGCTCATGCAATATAAATAAAGATAAAAAAGTGAATAATTATACACATACAAGTAAGGACACTCCCTTTTTAGGGTGGCTGCCAATCCTTCCAAAGGATGATCTATTGAAACAATCATTTAAAGATTCTATATGAACAGTGTTGTTGCAAAATATCTAAAAAGAACTGGTACACTGAAGGCGCCGTTTCTTTACTATTTTCCTAAATATATGTATATATATAAAATATATATATACATTCAAATGTGATCATTAGTATAATTCCCTGCATAGGTTATGAAGCACAATGATCCCCATGGCTACATGCATTTTCTAAAAAGTATCAGTGTGTTTTCATCACCAAGCTAATCTTACTAACTGTATTTGTGCGTAAAGCAATTGTATGATACACCTTCCCAGATTTAGCAGTACATGCATACTTGCCTACTTTTGAAAAAGTATTTGAGGGAGAATGTGAAAGAACACCTATGAGTGCGGCGGTAAAGTGGGTGTGTACTGCTACATCTGAGAGGCGTGTCATAACATTAACTTACATCCAAATGTAAATAAGCCCCAAAGCAGTTAGTAAGATCTAAATCTGTAACTTGAAATAAAGGCCTTAATGCCCCTTAATATCAGGAATTATAGATGGAAGGCAAGCTTAGTAACAAACAGTGATTAATATATTTGTGTTAGAACAAGCTATAGGCCTCAGCAGGTGATCTTGCCATTTAAATGAGATCCCTTGCTTTTGTTTGTACACACATTTTCTCTCCTCATATCTCTGAAAGGAGGCTCAAGGGAGTCAGCACTCTAGAAGCCAAGAGTGACCTCACTGATGAACCACCCACGCCTGCTTACAATTGTGATCCATCACACATGTTTTTACTCTTCAGTCACATAAGAAGCAATTTCTACAGAGGAGAAGCTGGAGACATTCACTGGCATATCATTCCATGCATCATGTGACTTCCAGATGTTATGAGGACCTTCCCAACAGAAGCTGTGAATCTGTACTTGATCAGCCTTTGAGAAGTCCCTGGCATAGGGAATGCTCTATTTTAATCTAGCAGTCTCCACTGATCAATTGTATTTTTAAAACAATGCAATGCCTATTTATTAAGGGTTGCTTGAACTTTACTTTGCCTGGGGATAAAGTAATATGAGTTCCAGGAAAATTCTCATTGGAACAGTCAACAAAGGCAACCAAATACGTCTCACGTGTTAATATGCTGAATACATGACAATGCCTAAAGGAAGGTCTGTAAGTGTGGTGGTGTCATTCAGGCTCGTTTCACGATAGTAGTTTTGCAGTTTCACAAGTGCTTATGTGTTGCTTTTGTAGAATTATTATTACAGCTGGGAAAAAAGCATCAATGTGTTAAATGCAGTACATTAATTAACAACTTATTTACATGATTGCAGATAAACTGGAGGGCAGATACCTGAGAACAGGTCAGAGAATTGGAAGCCTCATTAACTAGAGAACAGGACTGTCCTAATGGAGATCTTTAAGTCCTTATTGTTTGCTTGCCTTTTTTGTTTCTTTATACTTAATTAATTGATCACAATACATAGTCCTTAGGTATTAACAATCGTACATTTTTGGAATAAAAATCGAAGAGTAACACCACTTTAAAATGGTGTAGCCTAATTGCAATTGCAGCCACACTTTAATTCTGTGTCCTCCAATAGGAAATTGCAAATACTCATATGTAAAGTAACATTCAGTGCAGAATTAACAACAGGGAAGCTGGGGCCTATATGACAAGTGTGTGTGTGTGTGGGGAGGGGGGGGAGCACTGTGATATATATGAACTGGGATTCTGTGCAGCTTAATGTGAACTGGGGGCACTACAAGGTGTTTAACACATTTGCATTGATGGGAATATTTACACATTTATATTTTTAAATGCTCGTTTTTATTTATTGGTAGGAGCCACAGGGCAACTAATCTGTGGGAGCACAAACCTTAATCTGGCCCTGGTAACATTAGTTATATCAGTAGGTTGTAGTACTCAGCGTGACTGTAGTGGGCAATTTAATCATTTCTAAGTGGCATTACCTTTTAAGGATCTGTCCTATTTGCAAACATTTAAGATTACTGTTGAGGGCTCATTCACCCATCATTATATTTTCTTTCAAAATAGAATATTGCTAGGTAGGACTACAGGACACCAACTAAACTGAGGCTGTAGTTTGCATATGATTCAAGTGTGTAACTGACATTTATTTTAAATAGCTAATCAATTCATGGAGATATTTTACTGACCTACCAAGTAATTAGGGGTCAATCAGTCAAATATTTGCATCATTAAGTGAATTTCAATTATCAAATTTTAAGTGACACTTGTAATGCTAGAAACGCCACATTTTGGATGTGAACCGAACGTCACTATACAATAGTTTTAAAGAGATTTTTCTCTTTTCTGGGCAGTTGTACTGTATAATGACAAATGATTTTAGTGCTACCGTGGCTCCTGTTTAATTCTCCTTTATCAGTGGATAGAAAAGTACCAATAACTCCAACTGCAAACATATTTGTTGATAACTATGTACTGTAATAATTGTAGCAGATAATATGTATACATTTGTGAAGACAATTGCCTAAAATCTGCATTCAATTTCTATCTCATTTATGAGCAATATATTTCATACTAGTATTACCAAGTCACGAATATGTTTTAAGCTCAGTCATTACAAGCAACTGACATACAACCATGTATTTCTAAATGAGCATCAATTTATTTAGCCCGTAAATCTCCCATTTACCAAGACAACTAAAAAAGATGGAGTCACCTATAAACCTAGTGTGATTGTTATCCTGTAAATCTCTTCCAGTGTAGCAGAGAACTAATGAGATCTGCGAGATTCCTTCCATAGACCTGAGAGAGCAGCAATCAGTAGAATACTGAGAGAACCCGGTCTCTTGCCACAGACACAATCACACAGTCGGCTGACGTAAGGTGATTATAGAAGATCACATCTACTCTATACAGCTTGGCCAAATCCTTGCAGGTTGTGATTATAATGTGCAATAGGATAATAGCACATTTATTGTAAAGCAATATATATATATATTTTTTTATAAAAATAGCTATGTTATAATGTAAAGGCCCACGGTATACGCTGAAATGTGTTTATTCTAGATACTGTAAGTTTTGATTCCTTTATATATGCTGGACTTGTAGAATTATGTTTTGTTAATCTATGTATGGTGCTTTCATAAATAAAAAGTAAAATAAATAAATAAATAGTTATGTTGAGCTCACCGCCAACAGCTTAAGTATATAGGAAAATATTTCACATATATTGTACACTACTGGAAATGAAGATATAAATAACATCTGAATGGATTTGATTGATTTTATAAGACTATAAAACAGAAGAAAAGCTCGTGAAAGGGCTAGATACATATGTAGCATCAAACTTTTAATGCTGGGCAACATTACATTATGGAGGGGGCTGTCTCCCGTGCTTCTTTCCGGTCTTGGACTGCACTGGGCACTGCATACTGCCCGTATCCCGCCGCCTTCCAGGTCCATTATGCCTGCACAATGAATCTGGCAGCCGCCGAGACCAGCACACAAGCACAGGCAGCCCCCAGGAGCCAGGTAAGACTGATGGGAAGGCAGGAGAGTGACGTCACACTGGAAGCACGCTCTCAGGTAATCGCAGCCTGTCCTGGCAGTCTCAGAGGGAAAAATACCTCCCTTGGACTGCCTGTCCTGTGTGTGTTGGCAGGTAGTGCTTCCAATGGGAAGTCACTAGTCCCCATTATTATAATGTCTGAGCCCTATGTACCACGGATGGCGTAAACACTCAACGGCATAAAGAAACAGGACTAAACACCAAAAAATTACACTTTTCAGAGTTTGGTCCCGTTGGTGTATGCCAGTGGTTCTCAAACTCGGTCCTCAGGAGCCCAAACAGGTTATGCTTTCCAAGTCACATAGAAGGTGCACAGGTGTATTTATTACTGACTGACACATTTTAAAGATCCACAGGTGGAGCTAATTATTTCACTTGCTACTCTGTGAGGAGATCTGGAAAACATGCACTGTTTAGGGTCATGAGGACTGAGTTTGAGAACCTGTGGTTTATGCTATTAGATGGTGTAAACTGCTTTATGCCTATGTAGGCATTCCCGCAGGAGAGAGATCTTACGATCCTTCTCCCGCAGCTTCCGTCGGGCTTCAAAAAACTGACCCTGTGCACATGAACAGTGTCAGATTCTGAGTCTTTCTCAGGCGGAGTGAATGACCTCTCCAATGTGCCATGGTTGTAACTCGCAGGGACAGCGGATATCGCAAACACTGTCTCTGCGAATTACTTTAGTACATAGCGGGGAGACGTTAAAAATTCAAAAGTCTGTCACAATATTTTACATAGGCCCATTAATGCTAAACATTAAACCATTTAACACTTTTGCTTGCATCTTTATTAGATATCGTTGTCTGATCGTCCTCCATGTGCTGGATGTTCGATATTGTACATCCAGCACATGCCCCAAACCTAACTACTATAACGACCCCGCGATCAATGATCGCGGGTCCCTATAGTAAACAGGCTAACCTGGTCGATATCAACCTGGGTGGCCTGCATACACGGGCGATGGTCGATATCGACCACCTGTGCCCGTGCATCGGCCATCGTTTGGAGGGATGTTTAGACTTGGAAATTTAGGGTTTCAGGATCTGCCCCAAAGAGTTTCAGTAAGAGGCTGCCAGCCTCTGTAAGGGATGCAGTCAGAATACCGGCGGGCGCTATCCCGCCTGCCGATATTCCGACACTGACAGCCCGACAGGATACTAAAGATAGGCGTCAAAATCCCGCCGCCTATCATTAGCCCCACTATAGAATACCGACATCCGGCATTCCGAACAAAGGTAAGCCGGGTGTCTTAGTGTCTAGCTGCGGGGAAGGGGGGGGGAGGGTTATGTTTAGGGATCCCCGGGGGGGACTTAGGATCAGGCACTAACCCCCCCGGGAGGGTTAGGGTTGGGAAAGGGGGGGATAGGCACCACTAGGGAGGGTTAGGGCTAGGCACCCCCCCCCCCCGGGAGGGTTAGGTTTAGTGCGCGGGGTGGGGTGGTTAGGTTTAGATACCACTAACGGAGGGTTAGGGTAACGGGGGGGAGAGGGGAGGGTCAGGTTACTTTCCAAGGTCCGTCAGGGTTCCACTGTCGGTATTTGATCCGGCAGCTATTCAGCCGCCGGCATTAAATACTGATTCCCTGTAACCTCTGTAATGGTAGGCAAACTTTATTTTGGTAAAACTTAGTTTAATGTTTGCTACATTTACTGTATGTTACATTATTATTATAATGATTATTATTATTTTTTCAAAGTATTGTTAAAAAAGAGTGCACACATAACTAGTGACATTTGTTTTATGAAAAGGTTCATGTTTCGAAACATTATAGCATGTTGGCATTATAAGTATATTGGATGGACAGTATCAGTTTTTGGACCTTATCCCGAAAATTTTATAAACATTTTATGCAATTCATATTTTTTCCCCTTTTTTTAATGGGGAGCAAAGGCCATGCACAGTTATACAACTATGTGAATAAAATATTGAGCAAACACATGCTTTGGTTTGATCGTTCAATGCCACTGGGTGTACCAGAATAATCCAGTTGACTGATTTCAATAGGATTTTTTGCTACCTGACTACATCATAGCCAATCCGATAATTGTTCAAAGCTAGGAAAAATGTTTGTATAAATCTGCTAGTATAAAACAGCATTTCAACCCCAAATAATGTGACCTCGAGCTGAGGTTTGAATTTCAAGGGAATGAGGGATGGGCAAAATGGAGTAAACTTTACAGTTCTATAAAACCTGACAGACTAATGCTGGGCATACACTGTCCAATCTGGCTGGTTGAAATGAAAACCTGGTAATGTATGGGAGCAAATGACAGACGATCATATAGTCTTAAACACTGGAAAACAGACAAAAAACAATTGTTCAAATTGATTAAATTCGTGTGTTTCAACCAATTTGTCTGAACAACAATTTTTGTCTGTTTTCCAGTGTTTGTGAGCAAATGATGTATGTCATTTGCTCCCATACATTACCAGGTTTTCATTCCAACCAGCCAGATTGGACAGATATCTGACAGATAATAGTGTAAGCCCAGCATTACTCTGAAATAATATAATATAACAAAAAAACAATATTTTATAGGTAACTTACTGTAAAATATTTTATAGCATTTTATATAGGTTTCCCTTTTGACCAAAGTCATAATTTGATATAGGTTTTCAAAGGAAAATAAGCTTAAATATGGATAGAGAGCATTTTTAAGTATGTTTTAAATAACATACTAGAACACAAAAATAGACTATAGTACACATGCACATTGCACAGCCTGAGCCTATAAATGGAAACCCTAGTTTACCAAGACTTGTTTAAAGAGTATTACTTAATTACTGCAACTCTTCCTACAGTATTGTGTATTGATTGCATTGCTGAAAAGTAAAACTAATGCTGACATCTTGGCTGATTCAAGATGAATATACATCTTGTACAATACAAAATGCCTATAACAGGAATGAGTATATCATTAAAATAACATACCAATAAGATTTAAACAGTATGTAATAGTATAACAATAGTATACCATAACAACAGTTTGTCGTCTATGGTGTTCTCCAAATGAATTAATGCAATGATCTTGAAATAGCCTTAAGATGGATATATACCTGAAAGATTTATTTGTAGATTAACCGATCTGGGTGGTGCAGAAACAAAGTTGTTCATACCGGTTGGGTACGGGACGTCGGCACTCGGGATCCCAGCGGTTAAAATCTCGACACCTGCATCCCAACAGGATTAGGATATCAACACCTGTCAGTCGGTATCCTAACCCTCTCCCTAACCCATACCCTCCCTTCCTGGTGCCTAAACCTATCTCCCCCTTCAACACCCTAAACCTAACCCACCCCCTAGTGCCTGACCCTAAATCTAGCCTTAACCCTCCCACTAACCCTGTTACTTACCTTCGGAATGCCAGCAGTGGGGATGCCAGTGCCGGGATTCTAACAGGTGTCGGGATTCCGGCACTGGTATTCTAAGCGTTGGCATCCCGCACGCCGGGATAATAACCACATCCCGTTCACACAGACTAAAGTTGGGTACATACTGGAGCAATGAGTGCAGCACGGCCTTCCAGAAGATGGCATGTATGGGCATTGCTAGAGCACTGTTTGGCATTGACACTTGCCTATGCACAGAACAGCATGTAGTCTCTGCTATAGAACTCAATTTACTAAAACAAGACAGATATTTTTTAACCTTTACACACTTTCAATTTTCAAGTAGCCGTTCCACACAAAGGATCTCATTCAGAGTTGGACATAAATGGGGGGGGAATCATATTTTAATATTTATTTACAGTTGTCCAGCAACGTGAGATGTGACCAACTCTACATAGGTAGCAAATGTGATTCCCTCGCCTTCAAGTAACAGGAGAAGATGCAAAGCTCTTACTGTACTTATCCCCTGTCTATATGCCCCCTCCTTCCCCAGGTCTGCCCCACTTGTTATAGAAAGTTGTACGTGTAACTTACCAGGAATAAAAAGTGCTTTAAGAAAACTTAAAAAAATAAACAAACAAACAGTTGTGGTTATGTCCAACTCTGAATGAGGTCTGAAGCGTCTATAATCATCTAAATAAACAGAAGAAATGCCAATTATTTCTTTCTTATTTTTCCTATTTTATCCAGTTGAATAATTGAAATGCTTCTAGCCGTAGTCTTGTAGGAGTTAAATAAAGAAATGAAAGGTGAAATATTTTCATATTTGTAATTTGAGATGGTATGGATAAGCTACGCCAGTTTCCTTCTTCCCTCTTGTTTGAACAAACCGTGGCATATTAGGGAGAACATGTTGGGAAACCACAAGAATGCGGGCTGTCTGTGCTGCAGAGACTATAGGCTGTCTCAAGCAGGCTGTTGTGCCTGACTTCCACTCTCTCTCCTTGTCTGCTGTGAATTCCTGAGGCGTAACAAGCGCAGACAGCTCATGAACCAATTCACAACTTCAACCAGCCTGGACTCTTCATATACACTTAATACATGGATTGTGAAGTTCCTCTTCTCATGGGTGCAACCTGGGGATTACTATAGGTCATAGATGTAATCACTTGTCTAGATATTATCTTCTGTATTCACAAAACCACAAGAGCCACAGGAAAAAGGTCGCGTGGATAGGATTTTCTGAGAAGCTTTCTATATAGTATGTGTTTTGGAAAGTGAAAGTTTGTTCCATAATTAGAAATTAAAAAACTGTTCTCTATGTCCCGGTAGGTGACCTGTAATACTGTAAGCATAAAGATAACTTGTTTGTTTTTAGACATAAGTTAAATGAGTTAGGACAAGAGAAAATTAATAGGAAACTAGTTGATTAACAATATAAACTAACACAATCGAAGGTAATGAAATGTAATAAAAGAGAGTTTTAGTTTTGTAAAGATTCTGAAAATCTGGAAGAAAAAAAGTGTATGAGAGAGAAAGGTCCATTAAGTCCTAAAGAGAAAGAAATCAATATTATAATAAAGACCAAGACAAATACAATAGCAATAAAAAAAAACTAGAAAATGAGTGAGCAACAGGAGTGTTTTTACTAGAGATGAGCGGTTCGGTTCTACTCGGTTAAGTTCGGATCTGAAAAACGGCATCTTCTTGGCCATCCGGCTTTCATGTGTTTTGGATAGCCAATAAGATAAATCTGAACTTCTGCTAATTTGGCAAAAGGAACCCAGTAAAACCGCACTGCTCATTTCTAGATTTTATGGGCTTCATATGTGACTCTCAGTCACTCAGTGGGGTCAGGTATTACAGTTACAGAAAAGCCCATTATGACTGGTAATACTGGTCAGTGGTCACACCATGAGTGGTAATACTGGTCAGTGGGCACACCATGACTGGTAATACTGGTCAGTGGTATGACTGGTAATACTGGTCAGTGGGGCACACCATGACTGGTAATACTGGTCAGTGGGACACACCATTACTGGTCACACTGGTCAGGGGGCACACCATGATTTGTAATACTGGTCAGTGGGCACACAATGACTGGTAATACTGGTCAGTGGGACACACCATGACTGATAATACTGGTCAGTGGGACACACTATTACTGGTAATACTGGTCAGTGGTATAACTGGTAATACTGGCAATGGGCACACCATAACTGGTAATACTGGTCAGTGGGGCACACCATTACTGGTAATACTGGTCAGTGGTATGACTGGTAATACTGGTCAGTGGGGCACACCATTACTTAAGTTGAATATTTTAGTAATGAAAGGGAAGAAAGTAGGACCCCAGGATCTTGCTGCAAGCCAAACTACTATGTAGGTTACAATTATGAAAAATATGGCAATGCAGATGAAAGAGTGGGAGTGGAGTAGAAGACGTTGCCCAGCTACGAAAGACCTCCTCTCTCAAATAAGTGAAAAAAACCAATTACAACGGACACTTGTGTGACAGCTACTATACCAACAGGTAGCTTTGAATGGAAAAGTAAATGAGTAAGGAGGATGCCTGCTTTCAATAACACCTACTGAGGCACAAGGAACTTGCTTTCAATAAGTTATAAAATGCTCCTTCCTCCCTGTTTACCCCATCTGTGTCACACCTATTTGTCTGCCCCTCCCCTTTAGAATGTAAGCTCTTACGAGCAGTGCCCTCTACCCTCTTGTGCTTCTCCTTACTTTACTTTCAGCTACTTCTTACCCCGAACCAGGGCACCTAACACTTGGTTGCTTACGCTTATGCATATCTAGGTGTTATGGTCACTAATATAGCAATGTATATTATCCATGTCCTTGTCCTATTTTGTACTGCAAGTCAGTTGTCAAATTATTTGTTTATGTACTGTGTAAGGCGCTGAAGAACACTTGTGGCGCTGTATAAATAAAGGATAATAATAATAATAATAATAATAATAATAATAATAATAATAATAATAAAATAAAACTGGACATGTCCATTAAACAAACCTAACTGCAAAAAAAGGAGGTGTCCTGGCAAAACTAAGAAACGCAATTTAAGGTTTGGATTTCTTTATGAACTTTCTCAATTCGATACTTAAAAGTACAATTGCTTATTGTGGCATGTCACAACATTAAACAATGCCTTTGTGGGAAGAGATAGTCTGTAGGCTATAATGGCTAACACCATCTAAAGATGCTGTTAGCTACTGAGTGTCAGCCCAAAAAAGCTATCATTTTCTTGGTAAATTAGCCATTTTTGTAGTCTCCATAGAAGAACACTGTGGCTGTACCTTGATGTTATATAGCCGGGACACTAAATAACATAGTCAATCTTACAAAAGCAGCCGTATCTACAATAATAAAAAAGGCCCATCTGTGTCATATTGCATTTAAGGCATACTTGCCATCAGGGAGACTCCCTGGAATAGAAGCAATCTCCTTGACTCCCTGAAGAGTCTAGGGGGTATATTTACTAAAGTGTGGGTTTTTAGAAATAGAGATGTTGCCCATAGAAACCAAACAGATTTACTTAACATTAATCTAGCATCTTATAGACGATAATAGCTAGAATCTGATTATTTGCTATGGGCAACATCTCCACTTCTAAAAACACACACTTTAGTAAATATACCCCTTCATATTGAATTTAGCTGACAATTGTGTCAAAGATGTTATGTGAAATACGATTGACCCCTGTGGTTATGTCTTTCCTTTTCTCTTTTATTGTTTATTTATTCTATTGATGTATAATGTATGTCATCTTTGGATGATTTTTTACTTTTTGTACTGCTTTTTCCTATATTTTATACAAATCAATAATAAAAATGACTTTACAAAAAAAATATAAACCCCTTCCTGATTTCACCTTACCCTCATTATGTAGCTGTTATATACTTAGAAAAAAAAAATAAAATCAGAGATATATACATCCAAATGGGATCATCAGTGCCATTTCCCTGCATTGGTTATAAGGCACAATGATCCCTATGGCTACATGCATTTTCATATAAGGTTTCTCTTGAACACTTAAATGGAATTTCTTGTTAAATAGAATACATGAGCAAACCCTGAAACGTTTTCATCAACAAGTAGATCTTACTAACTGCTTTGGGGCTCATTTACATTTGGATGTAAGTCAATTTTGTGACACGCCTCTCAGATGTAGCCGTACACGCCCACTTTACCGCCATTTACATATATGGTGCTTTCACAATCTCCCTGAAATACTTTTTCAAAAGTGGGCAAATATGATTTAAGGCTCTCTTCACTTCAGTAGCTGTTCTAGAATCAAAACTCGGCCAAAATAATAATTTGTTCTATGCTGCAGTTGTATAAATTGTACATTGTAATTCCCAATAAGGCAAGCTCCCATGGTGATTTACTCAAAAAGGTATCACAGCTTATAGCAAATGGATAGTTTACATCTCATAATTATGGCAAATGTACTAGCTTAGTAATTATACTGTACAAAAGATATGGCCTTCGACCGCTGGCTTCCTGACTTCATCCCATGTAACGTGCGGACCCAATTTCATTCTATATTTCTACAGTGTTTTGCTCAAGAAATATATTATAGTAATAAAATAATAATAACAGTATTGAACAATTAATTCATACATTGGTTTTGTTAGAGAAACATTTCAGAAATAAAAAACTCTATGCCCAGGAATTATGACTATCATGCTTCACTATAATATATTTTTCTGTATAATGCTACATTGGGTAAATGAAAATCATTAAATAAAATATATAAAACCTAAAAAAAAATTATACTCTCTGTTATCTGTTAACTCAGTATCAGTTTGTGCACTATTTCCAAAGAACAGCATTAATGATGTATAGACAGCAGCAAGGCGCAGACATTTCCAGACAGTACCAAGCAGTATGTGAGATAAAATCTAGAGGACAGAATGTCTATTTTAGAGGCATAAGGGTACTAAAACCTGGCAGTATGAGAAGTGCAATTAAGCTGCTAAGAGCGTTTGCAAAATAGCTGTGATAAAGTCAGTATTTTATAAATAGAGCAGTTATAATTTGAACTCTTCAAACCCAACAGACTGCATCATATTGACTGAGCTGCAAGACACCTTCATTTAATGATGTGCTATAAGGTTTTTCAGAGATTGGTATCTTTTGGTATCAGTAGCTGAGAGCATCAATCCTAGAGAAAACATGTCTTATATTTAGGAACCTATAAAGTTAATTGCTGTCTTAAGTGGAAGAAAAAAATAAGTTTAGATACTAGTGTTTATTGTACATGTATTAAGTCAATAGAAGGGCTGCTCAAAGGGAGATTCATAAGTCACACGATTCCTTCCAAGGACCCCTCTATACCTGACAAATTCCAAAGACACTACTATAAAATGTAACATAAATGGGCCTTGCTAACCAAGTACAGCAGTCCTCCTTCCACTATCACCATATTAGGATGCCAATGGTAGAGGACATTAATTCAAATGTGTTTCTTTCAATAAAGCATTTGTTTACAGCAATGTGTGCAACTTTTATATACATTTTGTTTTACATATTTTGTTATATTTATTTATTTTTTTCTAACAACTTACAGTTCCAAGTATATGTCTGGACCAGCATAGCAGGGTCACATTTGTGCAGACTCATCACCACTGGGCAGCAAAGCTTACAAAGAGTCTGCCAGCCAGTATTGCCGGGCAGCTGAATAACACTGAGCAGCTCCGGCAAACTTATAATGATAAATTTCGGTTATAATAGATGTTATCATTGCAAACTGATAAATAGACACAAAGGTACGCTTGTGGTCATTGGTTATTTCCTCCAATCTGGACTGATCTTTACGGTGAACAAGCAAATAGGGAAAATTGCAGTGATGGTGCGAATAATAGCAGCTCAATATATAAGACATTGTAAAATAAATTTTAAGAGAGCGCTTGAATATGTCAGTAACTATGTGTTTTGTACCACGATCAAATTGTTACAGTAAAAATCTATAAATGAAAAATGCACTAAGATAGATTTTCTCATACACACTTGTTGTTTAGAGCTCTTTTAGTAATCAAGTGGTATGGAGTGGAATGTCCGTGGGTGGCCCGGTGAATGCGGGAACATATACCTCTAAGAAGAAACTCTCCCTGTTCTTACCCTAAAAATGCCGTCTCTCTGTTATTTGTTTTCAGCGTGGTGCGCGACGTCTTCTCCGTCCCTTGGGCTTGGGAGCTCTGTGCCTCCTTACACCGGGGTCAGCGGCGTCTTGCTCTTAGCGGGGGAGAGTCAGTCGGGCAACCTGCAGCTCCGTCTGAAGGCCCCCATACATCAGAGATTGATTGCAGCAATTGTGCAATTTGCAATCGATTGTGTATAAAAATCTTTCCCTTTTTCAATCGACTGCAGATTGCAGAATTGCCACAATCGATTGAAAAAGGGATAGACTTTTATACACAATCGATTGCAAATTGCACGATTGCTGCAATCAATCTCTGATGTACGGGGGCCTTGAGAGCAAGACGCCACTGACCCCCGTGTAAGGAGGCACAGAGCGCCCAAGCTAATATAGAGAATGGACAAGAACAGAATTGCCTTTATAATCTGCTCATGTGTATTTTACTTCTCTTCTTTCCACAAAAACTTGACTTCAAATTCATTAAGGCTTTTCATGATTAAAGTCCAAGCGTAGGCTGGAGTCGGACATATCTGTGTAGAGCTGGACGCTATTCTCCTGCATTAGGCGTAAGAGGTGACATAATGAATTTAAATCTGTAATGGCAATCGATATTTTTGACGGCAAGTTCATTTTATAAGCGGTGGCAATCATAAAGTTCTTAATACTTGGGAACTCTAAGAAAAGGTCAGACCTATCATGAAGATTAAAGGTTACTACATATTATTCCACACTGGCTATAATGAAGAATGGCTGCTTTTCTGTGTTGTAATAAGGTTTGAGGGAGCCAGGAATAAAGTGCAGAAATATACTTTAGGGAAGCGACTTTTATAATCAATATTTTCAACACTTGAGTTTAATTATGATTTAGAGTATTTTGTGGTTTGATTAAACATATCACAGTTCTTAACCTTTTTCAGCCATAATCCAAATGATGAGTGTGAAACAGCCTAGTGCCTAATGGCTCTGTCCTTCTGCAGTTTAAATTCATCTTTGCTAAAAACATAATGCTTAGGAAAGGAGAAAGTCCTAGATCAAGACATTACAAATATGAGTTATAACTAGCTTTACGGAGAGAAGATGATGGTTAACCAACTTTTGTATAAAAATTACAGGTAAATATATGTATGTGTGTGTGTGTATACTGTACTGTGATGTCATGGAAATGCCCAGAACTGCATCAGTTGTAATCTGACATCTCGTGAGTCAGTATGAACCCCAGCTCGGTTGCTCATGGCAAAGCAACGTGAAGTATCAGTGTTCTAACGTGGCATGATAGTGGGTGCCCGACTTATGGGACAAATCACATCCACATTCAGTGCAGGAAGTACCAGAGGCATATGTAGCAGGTCAGTGCAGCTTTCACAGCAGGTGATGCGATTATCGCCGCAGGGGTGGGCGAAAATTACGTGATCACGTGGCCACGCCCGCGCTCCACCCACAAATGCTGGCTACGCCCTCTTAATTTGCCGATCTGGCTGCCCCCTCCCAGAATAGGCAGCCAGAAAGTCGGCAACCCTGCCCTGCACCCATATTGTTTTTTTTTATATACTTACTTCTCTGGTGTCCTACAAAGTAGCGTTACAGAAAACGCCTGGAAAATGGCCGCCACTGCAATGTTACCGGTGTTTTGCGCATACACAGTAAGAAAACACTAGGTAAATGGCTGCCGCACCATTTTCCCATT
Organism: Taudactylus pleione; assembly: GCA_031769625.1. Taxonomy (NCBI): domain Eukaryota; kingdom Metazoa; phylum Chordata; class Amphibia; order Anura; family Myobatrachidae; genus Taudactylus; species Taudactylus pleione. The sequence continues at coordinate 39,057,789 of JAUIMM010000153.1, read as the reverse complement.
GATCTGCGCATGCGCAGTAGACTCCGGGCACACTCTAGTGCCCGGAGTCTGCCACTACTGTCAGTTCGCTGACGGCAGCCAGGGAGAGACGAGGGGGCCCCAGACGGGGAGTGAACACGGGCCCCCTACTCTCTTAATATGCCACTGTGTAATAAGCCATATATATGTGTTTGTGTGTGTGAAAAATAAAGGATACCCAACGAAATACTGATAGGACAGTAACATCATAAGTACACAGGGATTTTCACCCTAAGTGGTGTTTTCACGGCATAACTTCCCTTGTAATGCAAATATTTCACCTCTGTTTATTGTGTTGAATTCAGCATTAAATTTCCTTTCATGTGATATATGAATCATTGCACTGCGTGAAGTGAAACAGTTTTTATAAGCATTCGAAGTTGATAAACATTCAAATTTCAAAATGTGTCCGCAACTTTGGCCACCAGTGTATAATATATATATATATATATATATATATATACATACATATATAGTTTATATATATAAATTGATCAAGTATTGCACACTCAAACTTGGTAATGAGTTGGGAACTTGGCCATAAATATGTATATAGAAGCACATTTTTAAAAGCTAGGAAACCAGCACACCAGGAGCTTTGCCCTCAGATGAAGGTTGATGGGCCGCCAATCTGATGCTGCAGTTTACTATGTATCACATGGCTATGTATCTAAGCATGTTTGCACATCTATGCACATTTTGCATTTTCATGTGTGTGCATGTGTACTATATATAGATACAATGAAATTGGCACAGGCAGCACTCCTATAAATGTGGTATAGACAACAAACTGCAAGTGCCTACCAATGCAGCCAGACGCAAATCAGGCAGCCAAATACAAAGATTAGTAAGGCGGCGGCAATCAGTGCAATGAAGAAGACTCTGCAGGCAGGTTAGTTACCAACGTTTCAATACCAGATGTATTTTCGTCAGGGTGCAAGTCTTGCACCCTGACAAAAATACATCTGGTATTGAAACGTTGAGTGGTATTGAAACGTTGAGTGCCACCGCCTTGCTACTCTTTATATATATATATATATATATAGTATATAGATAGACAGACAAAAATATATATAGATCAGGTACAAAAGACAATGTATTAGCGTGTCACAAACAATCTGACATTTCGGAGCACTGAGCCCCTTTATCAGACATTGATAAAGGGGCTCAGCGCTCCGTAATGTAGGATTGTTTGCGACACGCTAATACAGCTTTTTTTCTACAAGACTCTGAGTGCCACTGTCTTTTGTACCTGGAATCTATCTGCTGTAGATGGCACCGGAGCTTCGTGCATTTTGTCTGTGAAGTGCCGGACCACCTGCATTGTAGGTTATATATATAGTACTGTGCAAACGTTTTAGGCAGTTGTGGAGTAATGCTGCAAAGTAAGAATGCTTTCTAATATAGAAGTGTTAATAGTTTATTTTTATCACTTAACAAAATGTAAAGTGAATGAACAGAAGAGAAATCTAAATCAAATCAATATTTGATGTGACCACCCTTCGCCTTCAAAACAGCATCAATTCTTCAAGGTACACTTGATAACAAGTGTTTGAAGGAACTCAGCAGGGAGGTTGCTCCACACATCTTGGAGAACAAACCACAGATCTTCTGTGGATGAAGGCTTGCTGAAATCCTTCTGTCTCCTTCATGTAATCCCAGACAGACTCGATGATGTTGAGATCAGTGCTCTGTGGGGTCGTTGTACTGCTGAATACATTTGGAGCCAATGAGATGCCTCCCTGATGGTATTGCATGGATAAGTATCTGCCTGTATTTGTCAGCATTGAGGACACCATTAATCCTGACCAAATCCTCAACTCCATTTGCTAAAATGCAGCCCCAAACTTACAAGGGACCTCCACCATGCTTCACTGTTGCCTGCAGACACTTATTATTGTACCGCCCTCCAGCCCTCCGGCGAGCAAACTGTCTTCTGTTACAGCCAAATAATTCACATTTTGATTTATTAGTTTAGAGCACCTGCTGCCATTTTTCTGCACCCCACATAGTTGAGTCACTTGGCCTTGTTCCCACGTCGAAGGTATGGCTTTTTGGCTGCAATACTTCCATGAAGACCACTTCTGGCCAGACGTCTCCAAATAGTAGATGGGTGTACCTGGGTCCCACTGGTTTTTGACAGTTCTGAGCTAATGGCACTGCTGGATATCTACCAATTTCAAAGGGAAGTAAGCATGATGTGTTTTTCATTTGATGCACTAAGTTTCCTTGACTGACCACTGCGTCTACGGTCCACAACGTTGCCCGTTTCTTTGTGCTTCTTCAAAAGAGCTTGAACAGCACATCCTGAAACCCCAGTCTGCTTTGAAATCTTTGCCTGGGAGAGACCTTGCTGATGCAGTATAACTACCTTGTGTCTTGTTGCTGTGCTCAGTCTTGCCATGGTGTATGTCCTGTGACATGGAACTGTCTTCCACAACCTCAATTTTGTAGCAGAGTTTGGCTGTTCCTCACCCAGTTTTAAACCTCCTACACAGTTGTTTCTGTTTCAGTTAATGACTGTTTCAACCTACATATGAAAATAATGATCATTATCACCTGTTTGGTATGATTAATTAATCGTACATCTGACTATAATCCTACAAAATTCCTGACTTTGTGCAAGTGTACCTAGAAGAATTGATGTTGCTTTGAAGGCAATGGGTGGTCATTCTCTTCTGTTCATTCACTTTGCATTTCGTTAAATAATAAAAGTAAACTATTAACACTTCTTTTTTGGAAAGCATCACTAAAAAAAGAGACATACGGGCTTATGCCGAGTTGCACTCAAATCTGTTTGCGGAGCATATATTGCGTGTTTTCGTATTGCACATCCAACTGTACCAAACAACATACACAAGTATGGTCAATGCAGGGTCATTAGCATTTCAGTCATATCTAAATTTAAGAAAGAGGAAGTGTAACTGAAATGTAACTGGGCTGTAACGGATGATGAACAAGAGTATCAAACTGAGCAGGGGGTGTGCACTGCGTACAACTGTGTATGAGGGCAAATATAGGCATTTCTTTCCATACACCCAATCCAGCGGGATCCGGTCACAGTCCCAGCAAAGGGATTAGAGTACCGGCACCCAACCCAAACCGATGCAGCAGCATCTACCACCGTTCTATGTTCCCCTCAGCATCAGCTCCATAGACTATTACTAATAATTTAATCAAGCAGCTTATGTAAACCATACAAGCAAACATCATCTTCATAGAAAACCATAAACAAGCTTGACAAAGACATCACTTTACAACACACATGCACATTATATGCTAGGGTAGGAGGCAATACTCCTTTAAGCATCATGTATCCAAAATTAATTTCCCAATACATTTATTATCATCCACTTGTAAGTGGTAATTATTTTGTCTGTGGATGGAAAGACTGATTAGACATGGCAATCATTTCAACAGCTATAACCTTGAGGTTACACAGCTGCTTCAGAAATGGCTTCTGATGTCTGATGCTCCTCTCCAGGAAAGTGTGACTTCTGGTTAGAGATGATTAGTGAAGATGAGCTGTAACCTGGGATCAGCTGCTTTTCCATCACGTGAATTATACCAAAAAAAACCCTTTCTGGGCCATATCACAAAAGCCCCTTGTAAAAAGTAAATGCTCAAGCGCAGAATCCTGCTATTACTGAGACAACGAAACTGATAGATGTACATTTCCAGCATATACTTCTTTTCAATAAAAGAAATTGAACCTGTGATAATTTCTGCTGTACTTCCATAAGATTGTCTGTCGATGTGAACACACCTGTTTTTATAAATGAATACAGGACATGATATAAAAAATGTGTTTAAGAGCATGTCACACCTAGAGCACCTATGTGTTCTTATTTGTATGGTACAGTTAAGGCTTTTGTCACTCAGCGGGATGAATTTACTAAGCAGCGTTTTTTGTTTCACTTAGAGCCCGCCGTCAATTGACGGCGGTTTTTATATGTCTGATAGCATTTACTAAAGGTCGGTTTTGATGTTTAAACTGAAACACCTGTCGATCTCTGGCGGTTCTACCATTGTGGAATAGAAGCTAAACAATAGACAAGCATTGCACAGATCACTATGACAGGTTGCTCCTGGTCACTCCATAGAAATGATGGGGATGCGCTGATTGGCTGAAAGGGGCAGATCTCAGCCAATCAGTGCTTCCCCGTTCATGTCTATGGAGTGTTCGGCAATAACCTGTAACTCTGCGAAGGAGCCCTGCACACAGAGCAAAGGTACAGTTAGATATTATTATTATTATTATTTATTTAAAGATCCCTGGATGCCTATAGCTTTACTCTTTTTGTAAGTATAAAAGTGGAGAACGAGGGCTGTGTGAGGGAGTTTTTATGTTTAATTATTATATTTTTTATACAGGCAGACTACAAACACCAGCAGGCCCTTAATGTCCGGGCATGCTGGCAATTGTGGTTCTACAAGTGCCGTCATGCCAGGGTAAGGTTACTGGGACTTCTAGTCCACCTGTAATAATCAATATTACTATTAACCTTTACCCCCACACCCACCATCACCAGGGGTGTTGGGAAGAGCCCTGGGCTTCTGGTTGCTGTTTTTATATTGTTGTGGTACCGACAGCTGCTACAGCCTGGTTCTTTTTTTCCCCGGATTTCCCAATACCAGACCAGGCTCTGTGGTTCAGGGCTGGTTACTGATTTAGTGGGGAACCCCACACATTCTTTTTCTTAAATGTAACTATTTTTACACTTAAACATAATGAAGCCTGTATAGATCACTGTGATCTGTGCAGTGCTTCTCCCAAAGTCACTTGCCACTAACAAGCCAGCCTCCTGGAGCTTTAATAAAACACTAACTGTGGCTTTGCTTCCATTACAGCAGTAGCCTGTCAGTGAGGTTCGGGGAAGTGAGTGCTCAGTTAACTGAGTTACCTTCTGGAGCTTTACTATGATTCAGGATGTGGGAATCAGGGGGTCTATGTACTAAGGGGAGATAAGGGGTTAGAGATGCTAAATGCAGAGAAAAATCCCTGAACATACCACTTCTCAGTATGTACTAAAGGGATTTTCTCTGCCTGCAGCCTGCCAGCGCTAAGTGCAGGCTACAATATCGCACTGAACCTGGGTCACTTAGCACTGCCATAGACATCTATGGAAGCACTACGTATCCCAGGTATTAGAGGAGAGGCCACTTACCATCAGGTGTTTTCTCCAGCGCTGATATCGCCTCCTGTAGCTGCCAGTATCTGCTTCTCCTCATTGGAGAAGCGGTAAGTGCTTGCTGTCATTGTAAAGCGTGTTGATAAAGTTTTTACAAGAAAATAAAAAGTCACTGCTGCAGCTTCCGGCCGGGAGATAGTGAGTCACACAGGGCTGTTAGGGGAAAGGGGTCTTAGCTGTTACCGCCGAAGGGGAAACTTAGCGGTCACCCTCTTCGGCTGGTCTATTTTTAGTAATTGTTGCGGTACCCGGCTCCTGATTTGCAGCTGTAGCAGGGCTGAGTGTACCAGTGCGGTCACTCACCCTGCTACTAGGCATCCTCACCCTCCACGCCTGGATGGTGGGGGTGCCTTGGGGCAGCGGGAGCCCCGGGCATCAGAGTGGGGTGGGATCCGGAGAGATCCCAGCCCCGTTCGAGCGTGTGGCGGGGCCCATCCGCAAGCTGGCCGGCGGGTCAGGATCGGTCGTGATCCCACCCCCCATCCGGCGCAGCAGGCGTGGAGGTAGCGGCGGATTGCCGCCGCTACTCCACGGGCATGTTGGCAAGTCTGAATCCTGGTGGATTCAGACTCAGCCAATCAGCACGTGCCCCATTGAATGTGGCGCCAACTGTGAACCAATCAGGGCTCACAGATCGGCAGCCAGCAGGGGATGGCCATGGCGAGCCAATCGTAGCTCGCCGCGTCAACACTCCGCCCCCTGGCGTCGGCTTGAATTAGCTGGCGCGAGGAGAGGACGGGAAGTGTGACGGCCGGGACGGAGCGGTGAAGAGCTCCCGAAGATACTAGAAGGAAGACGACGGAAGTCCCGCCGGGCGGCCATCGAAAAAGAGCTCCCCCAGGCTGCCGCCCGCCGGGCGAAGAGCTGCAGACCGGCGCCCACCAGGAGTGAAGACGGAGAAGGCACCGGAGGCCCTGGGGCAGCAGTGTGCGACGCAAAAGAGCTAGCCCCGGCCACTGCTGCCCAGGTGAAGACTGCAGGAAGCCCGGAGGTGGCGGACGTTGTTCCACTTCCGGTGAAGACCACGCGGAGGCTGGGTCAGGCTCGGCTCCGCCGGAGGCCCCGGGACTGGTAAGTCTCTCACACCTCCCTAGACCACCAGGGTTCGGCGCTAGGCCGTGCCCCATTGTAGTTCGGCGCTAGGCCGTGGGACATTGTAACTCGGTGCTAGGCCGTGCCCCATTGTAGTTCGGCGCTAGGCCGTGGGTCATTGTAATTCGGCGCTAGGCCGTGGGTCATTGTAATTCGGCGGTAGGCCGTGTCTCATGGTAATTCGGCGCTAGGCCGTGTGTCATTGTAGTTCGGCGCTAGGCCGTGGGTCATTGTAATTCGGCGCTAGGCCGTGTGTCATTGTAGTTCGGCGCTAGGCCGTGGGTCATTGTAATTCGGCGGTAGGCCGTGTCTCATGGTAAATCGGCGCTAGGCCGTGTGTCATTGTAGTTCGGCGCTAGGCCGTGGGTCATTGTAATTCGGCGGTAGGCCGTGTCTCATGGTAGTTCGGCGCTAGGCCGTGTCTCATGGTAATTCGGCGCTAGGCCGTGTCGCATGGTAATTCGGCGCTAGGCCGTGTCGCATGGTAATTCGGCGCTAGGCCCTGTCGCATGGTAATTCGGTGCTAGGCCGTGTCTCTTGGTAAGTCGGCGCTAGGCCGTGGGGTATGTTAATTCGGCACCAGGCCGTGGTCACTGTGAGTCTGTGTTAGGCCATAGGAGTTGTTGCTGTCGGCGTTAGGCCGTGATCTTTGTAGTTCGGCGCTAGGCCTTGGACAAGGGACAGTCAGGCTAGGCCACAGGTACGCAAGGGCAGAAGGCCCTAGAAGCATCGTGAAAATTGGTCAGGCGGTCAGGCCCCCATCAAAGGTAGACCGGGCTGGGACCAGGACGTTCTCCCCCTCAGTTAGGCCCCCATTAAAGGTAGGCTGTTGGTAAGTCGCTGTATCTCCCACAGTCAGGCCCCCATTAAAGGTAGGCAGTGGTAAGGTATCTGTTATTGTATTGCTGTTGTGTTCATCTACAGGTGCTGAGATCAGGACTCGTCCAGCAAAGGGACAAGATTATTTCTGGTGAGCGTAATTGTTTTGTTTGCTGTTTGTGTTGTGTGTCACCCAACTTCCCTTTTCCCTGTCGGGCGTTTTCGTTCGGGGTACACCCTTGTGCTTGGCACGTAGGTGTAGCCAGTCTGAGGCCACAAGTGCCAATGATGACCATCCACTGATCCCAGTGGAGGTCACCCCGCCTCAGCACCTTGTTCTTTTCCAGGGCCAGGAGTGGAAACCCAGTTCGCGACTGTCCGCGTCCGACCTGTGCTCCAGGACCGTCGATGGGAGCGGCCTGAAGGTGAGAGTCTGGGAGTCAGGAGGTAAGTGCCCGAGTCCACCGGCACCGCAGCCGAGGCTCCACTCAGCCAGTTCAGGGGGACCCCCCCTCCCACCTCTTACACAGCAGTAGCAGGCAAAATTTACTCCACTGTATGTGGAGTATTAGTAAATAGACCCCTCAGTCTGTCAACAGTACAGAACAAGCGTAATGGTGCATACACACGATCAGATTTTTCCTTCAGATATGAACGATAACGATTTAAAAATCGTTCAGTCGTTCATATCTGAAGGAAAATCGTTCATATCTGACATGCCTGAACGATGGACGATCAACGATGCGCGTTCCCGTTTGTCAGATAACGATATCTGACATCTGATGGGTTTGCAGTCAGACTTGGACGATTCCATTCATTTTAATGCAGTCAAAAATCGTTCAATCGTTCAAATCGTTCAAAACTTTGGTAAAATCGTTCAATCGTTCAGTCGTTAAGTCTGACAAATCTGAGTGTGTGTACGCTCCATTAGGTGTAATAATGTGAAATTACACAGGGAAAAAGTATTGAACACATGAAGAAAGGGAGGTGCAAAAAGGCATGGAAAGCCAAGACACCAGCTGAAATCTATCGGTAATTAGAAAGCAATCCTGTCCCTTGTCAGTGCAAATTAATATAAGCTGGTTCAGTCCCAACTGATGGCCTATAAAAAGGTGTCTCATTACTAAGGTGTCACACAAGAGCTCTCTCAAGACCTTCGCAACCTTATTGTTGCAAACATACTGATGGCATTGGTTAGAGAAGGATTTCTAAACTTCTGAATATTCCAGTGAGCACTGTTGGAGCCATAATCCGGAAGTGGAAAGAACATAGGGCCTGATTCAGACCCACTCGCAAGCGGGTCGATGTTGTGCTCTGCGCATGCGCACGACGGCGGGAGCTCCGTCGTGCGCATACGCCAGACGCGACGAGCGAAGGACTTTCCTTCGCTCGTTGTGTCTGATCAAAGGGGGCGTGCTGTCGATGTTGATTGACAGCACGCCCCCTTTGGTGGGCGTGCCGGGGGCGTGCCTCCCTGACGGGGGCGTTCCTACGGGAACGCCTCCAGTCAGAAGCCGGCCCACTGACATCACTAGTGATAGAGCCAAAATCACTCCGGGGCTTGCGGTTGAAAACCTCAACCGCAGGCTCCAGCTCGCAGTTTCGATGGTTGCGTACGGCTCTGAATGAGGGCCATAATTCCACCATAAACCATCCACGACCAAGTGCTCCTTGCAAGATTTCTGACAGAGGAGTGAAAAGAATTATAAGAAGAGTTATCCAATAGCCAAGGACCACTTGTGGAGAGCTTCAAAAAGACCTGCATGTTGAAGCTCATTTAAAGTTTGCTGCACAACATCTGGACAAGCCTGTGAAATACTGGGAGATGAGACTAAAATGTAGCTCTTTGGATGCCATAATACCAGTGCCTTAACTTCATTCCAGGTGCCCGGAGGCAAGATAAATGTTGGTGCCCCCCTCCCCGACCACCTAAATTAAACTGCACCCCCCCCCCGAGCACCTATGCCAGCCCCAGGTGCCGCCGCCCCCCTATGCAGTTCCTTTCACACAGTGCCCACAGTAGTGGTCCACCTGTGCAGTGTCCCCAGCAGTAATAATGCCCCCTGTAGTAATGCCCCTGGTAATAATGCCCCTAAAAATAATGCCCCCTGCAGTGCCCCTAGTAGTAAGGGCCCCTGTGGTGCCCCCAGTTGTAATGCCCTTGTAGTGCCCCCAGTAGAAATGCTTCCTGCAGTGCCCCAGTAGTAATGCCCCTTGAAGTGCCCCCAGTAGTAAGGCCCCTGTAGTGCCCCCAGTAGTAAGGCCCCTGTAGTGCCCATATGATGCCCCCAGTAGTGAGGCCGCTGTAGTGCCCACGGTGGTAAGCCGCCCCGCACGCGCACACACACACACACACAACACTTACCTTAAACCTCGCTCCAGTGCCTGATTCCGTCCGTCCCCGGCGTCCGCTCCTGCGAACTATGGGAGTGATGTCATGACGTCACTCCCATAGTGCACTGCGGGTCCCGGAAGCCGGAGCTCAGGAGAGCTCAGGAGTGAGCTCCATCCTCCGGCTGGCGCCGGGGGGGAGAGCGGAGAGAAGGAGCGCCGGTCAGCGACGCTCCTTCTCCATGCAGCTCCTCCTCAGCAGTGCCTGGAAAGGCCGAGTGACAATGGAGCCAGGTGACTCTTCAGGGCTCGCGCCCGGCGGCAAATGACCATTGTTTCCGGGAGTTCCGCCACTGCATAATACACATGTTTGGAGGTGAAATGGCACTGCACATCACCCCAAAAACACCATACTAACAGTGAAGAGGTGGGAACATCATGGTGTTGGGCTGTTTTTCAGCATACGGTACTGGCATACTTCATATGATTGAAGGAAGGATGAATGGAAAAATGTACCAAGATATTCTTGATAAAAATCTGCTGCCATCTATCAGGATGCTGAACATGAAAAGAGGGTGGACATTTCAGCAAGACAATGGGCCTGATTCAGAGCCGTTCGCTATTTGCGGTCGTTCGTTCAAAAACAAGGGGTGGCTATTCAAATGATCCGTTCGCAAATTGCAGTCTGATCACACCTCTAAGTCTGAACGAGCGAGCAAAACATACGCTCGTTTATTTGATAAAAACGCCCCCTGGCCGCTCGCACCATACGTCATGTCCGCTATTTATTAGATTAATCGAGTACATCGTACAGCCTATGAACTGCTCGCTATTCTTGTGGTTGGTTTTTTCAACCGCTATTTTGCGAGCAGTTCTGAGTTAAAAAAAAAACAAGTGACGTGGTCAATGACGCTGCTGGATTAATTATGTACTCCCTTAAAACGCCCGTTTTGACCTTTAAGCACGCCTGCATTCTGATCTCCACTCCCCGTTTTCAAGCACCTTCCCCTGTTACCACCCACATACGCCTCATTCTGTCACTCAAAATAGCAGGCACTCGCTATATAGCGTACAAACGATTTTCGGCCGCACTGACTGGTTCGCGCATGCGTACTAAAAACCGTACGCATGCGCAGATGTGTGAACATCGCTCGGAACGAGCGTACGGCCGCTAGCGAGCGGCTCTGAATGAGGCCCAATGATCCCAAACACAAAGCAAAGGACACTCTCAATTGGTTTCAGAGAAAGAAAATATAGCTTCTAGAATGGCCCAGCCAATCACCTGACTTGAATCCAAATTAAAATGTATGGAAAGAACTAAAGATCAGAGTTCATAGAAGAAGCCCACGGAACCTTCAAGATTTGAAGACTGTTTATGTGGAAGAATGGGCCAAAATCACACCTGAGCAATGTATGCGCCTAGTTTCTCTATACAGGAGGCGTCTTGTAGCTGTCATTACCAACAAAGGCTTTTGTATGAAGTGTTAAATACATTTCAGTAAGCGTGTTCAATACTTTTTCCTTGTGTCATTTCACATTATTACACATAACTTAATTTATGGACATCTATGGTTTGATTTCTTTGCATGTGTGGATTGCATAGGTTGTTGCTGACATTTGGTAAAAATGTCATTACAATAGCCCCAATACAAATATATTTACTGAGAAAAATGTTGATGTGTTCAATACTTCTTTTACCCACTGTATGTCCATGGCACAGGGCAAGCGTCCGTGAGCGGATAGGTGCACTGCATTCGCACCATTGCATGGTGCGATTGTGGTATGTGCCATAGCGTATGCTGCTGCTGCTACAGGGAATCGCATGGTGCCAGGGCCATCTCTTCCATTGGGCTTGTTGGGCAGTTGCCCAAGGGCCCGAAGCTTGAAGGGGCCCACCAACCCACTCCCCTGCAGCCGCGGCCAGTTGGTAAATTTGTGATATTTTTAGCCAGCCGCCGGTGCACTGTATTCTGATCTAATGGACATTGCGTGCATCTCTGAATCAGGCCCTCTGTCGTCAATGAAGGAAAAACCAGGGGACTCCACAATCGATGGTAAGCCATTGACCATCGGAAGCAAACCATTGATGTTTGCTAAACACCTATGTTCAATGTATATCCTTCCACCAAAATCACTCTTTTTCCACAATCTTGGCATCCACAGACTCAGGGGTTCTGAAATTTGATAGAGGGGAGTCCCCTCTTTCAAATGATGCAGCCCCTGAGTAGAGATTCTCTGATGACCATGTATAGTTGATAACCAGAGAATAACTCGAACACTGCAGAAATCATTAAGAAGTCCAGGTATGGGGGAGGCACTCCCAGGGTGCCCCATGACAATGTAGCACTACTGTATGTGTGAAGAACGCTTTAACGATATTCCCCAATTGATTCCTCGCCAAAATTTCATCAATTTTACTGTGTCAACACCACTATCTGTTAGCTAGTATTTGTACTATAAAAGAAAAACCACACACAGCAGGTCCCCTATCTTCTATAATAAACACTGGCATTCAGTGTATGAAGATGGAGGAGCAGAAATAAATATGTATACAAAGTACAGCAGTTTACCCATATTGCTTTATGTCTGCAATGCTGTGAAGAAAAAATAATAATAACGTTTTTTCCCCCTAATTTTGTGTTTTCTATTCATTTAATAATAGAAGCAGCAACAGCATTTTCTGTTACAAAAGGATTCCTACTAATGCTGAAACCTGTCTGTGTTTATTATACATTTACACTGCAAAATAACAGGGTGATCTGTATTGGAAACACTTGCAAAAATACAACACTGTTATTTTTTGAGCGATGTTTCTGTTTGGCTCTCCCTGCTGTAATTTTAGCAAATGATTTGTGAACAGAAAAGAAAAATATGAAGCATAAACCTAAATTACATACAGAAATACAGCCAAAAATGTTAAGTGCATTTGTACATTGGAAACAGAGGGCCTGATTCAGAGCCGCTCGTAAGCGGCCGCTCGTTCGCTCTGAGCGATGTTCGCATAACTGCGCATGCGTATGGGTCGTAATGTGCATGCGCAAACCAGTCATTGCGTTTGGAAATCGCCCGCTCGCAAAACAGCGAGGGGCTGCTAATTTGATTGACAGAATGTACCGTTTGTGGGTGGTAACAGGGGAAGGTGCTTGAAAACGCGGGAGTGGAGATCCGAACGCAGGCGTGCCTAACGGTAAAAAGGGCGTTTAATGGGAGTGCATAATTAGTAAAGGAGTGTCATCGACCACGTCACTTGGTTGTCTTTTAGCCTTAACTGCTCGCAGTAATAGCGGTAGGATAAACCTACCACAAGCACTGCGAGCAGTTCAGATGCCTTTCGATGTACCCAATTAATCAAATAAATACCGGAGATGACGTGTGATGCGAACGGCAAAGGGGCATCATTACAAAATAGTGAGCGCATTTTACGTTCTCTCAGACATAGAGGCGTCAACAAACCGCAATGCTCGCTCAATTTAAATAGCGGGCCCCTTTTTTGGAACGACCGTCCGCAAATAGCGTCCGGGTCTGAATCAGGCCCAGAGCACACACACACATCTACACTAAAATATGAATGCCTATTAACAGTGAATACATCCAGCTTGTGTTTGACATGAAAGAAGTTACGGCTTGCGGTATTTACCCTGCTGGTGGTAAGGTACCTTGGTATGGGGAAGCCTATTTCACAGTATTGTGGTGGTACTTGAATTACAGTAACAGCTGTTCATTATAATGCTTTACTCTAATGATAAAGCATTGGCCCTCATTCAGAGCCACTCGCTATCGGCAGTACGCTCGTTCCGAGCGATGTGCGCACATCTGCGCATGCCTACGGTTTTTAGTACGCATGCGCGAACCAGTCAGTGCGGCCGAAAATCATTTGTACGCAATATAGCGAGTGCCTGCTATTTTGAGTGACAGAATGAGGCGTATGTGGGTGGAAACAGGGGAAGGTGCTTGAAAACGGGGAGTGGAGATCCGAACGCAGGCGTGCTTAAAGGTCAAAACGGGCGTTTTATGGGTGTGCATAATTAATATAGCAGCGTCAATGACCACGTCACTGGGTTTTTTTTAACTCAGAACTGCTCGCAAAATAGCGGTTGAAAAAACCAACCACAAGAATAGCGAGCAGTTCATATCCTGTTCGATGTACTCGATTAATCTAATAAATAGCGGACATGACGTATGGTGCGAGCGGCCAGGGGGCGTTTTTAAGAAATAAAAGAGCGTATGTTTTGCTCGCTCGTTCAGACTTAGAGGTGTGAACAGACTGCAATGTGCGAACGGATCATTTGAATAGCCACCCCTTGTTTTTGAACGAACGAACGCAAATAGCGAACGGCTCTGAATGAGGGCCATTGTTTTAATTCATTAGTGTTGGAACTAGTACTTGGATTTGGTATATGCTGGGACACCTCAGTCTCCGCACCGGCTCTACCCCACACCCCACTCTTGACAGCCTCTGCTGTTCCCCTCATGCACCCCACACCCCTGTCCACTGCGGCTGCTGCCTGGCATGCCCCTTAAACCCGTGACATCATAACATCACATCTAGAGGATGAGGACGCCGACTCTGGGAAGCAGAGCTCCACAGGCACAGGGCACAGCAGGGCTGTAAGTAGGGGTGGCTCTGCTGTAGTGCTGCTGGCTGTAGTAGGATGCCATTTTAGGCACTCTGCAAGCCACATATAAGTGCTGTGGGGCAGCGGCGGTGCTGTCACACAGAGCACAGGGCCCTGGGTTCAGCATTGTCACTGCCCCACAGCACATGTATTTGGCTTGCAGGGTGCCTGGAACGGCACCGCCCCACTCAACCCCGCCCTCTTCCCTAATTGGTCTGCTGTGTCAACAAGTAGGGATGTCCATCAATGGTTTCATTCCATCAATGCTAAGCACCGATGGCACTATCAATGATTGACCCACCTGATGACCATCCTTATACTGCACATTTCTGGAGAAAGAAGGGAACAAAATGGAGGACATGTTTAGCTACTTTATGTATGTTCATGACATAAATGAACTGATTTCTGGAGCCTTGCTGAACAAGGTGTAGTGTTCTGTTATGCCAACAAGTATACATTCCTCCCAATACTTGCAAAGTTCAAATAAAAACTTACTGAGGGCTGTGGTATGTAAAGTTGACATTTATCATGTCAATGTACATTAGGTCAACTTGAGAATGTTAATATGGTCAAAATGAGTGACCATGTCGACATTCAGGTCACCAACCTGGTCCAGGCTGCTGCAGCTGCCTCATCGTCTTCTTCTGGGTCCTGGCGGTCACGTGTGCACCAATTTCAGCACAGACCTCTGACGAGTGGTGGTTCTGCTAACTATGATTCCTCTTAACTAATGCACTTCCCTCTAGACCTAAGCCTACCACCCCTCTCCCCAGCAGCCTGGCCCTAAAGCTGGGTACACACTTTGCAATCCCTTGCCGAATGTATTGTTCCGAAGTAGACTGGAATGATATATTATGTGGATTGATCATGCGTGCCCACTGGTCATTCATCGCATCGTCCCATTTGCTGTGCTGCACTGCAGATGGGACGATGCAATGAATGACGCCATGTTGCTGTAGTGTGTACGGCCAACGCAATATATCATTTTATCGCATTGTGCCACCAGCTGGGTGCACATCGCATTGTGTGTATTCAGCTTAACCCTCACGGCAGTCCTAACCATAACCGTTGGCGTTCTGAGAATGTCTACATTTCATATGGCAACATTTAAGATGTCAACATTGTGAACCATGTCAGCATTCTAATGTCGACATTATGAATGTTGACACAATCACTGTCAATCATGTGAACGGAACCCAGGGATGAGTCAGCAACAATTTAGGCATGTGATTAGACAAACAGTGGGTGTACTCAGTGCTTAGCACCCTGCACTGCTCTGTATGCAGAGCCAGCCCTAGTCATAGACAAACTAAGCAAATGCCTAGGAGCACCCAAGCCCGCCTAGGACCGACAGAGGTTTGGGGCAGGCATGGCCGGGGCACCTGCTGGTGGCTGGGCAGAGCCTATGGCAGCTGCTACTGTCACTGTGCAGCGTCCATGACTAGAGCTCAGCTGACAGCTCCAATCTGACCTGGCAGCAGCAAACAGTGAGCGGGCAGCGGCGGAACAGCCAGTGGTGGTTAGCGTGGTAGCTGTGCTGGGAGAGGGGTGCTGTACTCTGTGCTGTTCTGGGACAGGGGTGCTGAGTGAGGGGTACTGTGCTGTGATCTGTGCTGTGAGGGATGCTGGGAGTGCAGCACAATGGGAAATGGGGCGACAGCACAGTGAGACCACGCCCCTTATTTGAGGCCTCACAATTTTTCAGGATCCCCTGGGAGGGGGCACCATCCAAAATTTTGCCAAGGGCACTAATTTGGCTAGGGCCGCCTCTGTCTGTATGCAGCACCACCTCAGCAAAGCGTGCATGAAAAAAATAGCTCCAAATTTCTCTCAAAATGGGACAAACATACAGTATTGATCGCAGGCTTCTCAGATTGGGACTGTATTAGACTCTCTAGACGTATGAGCAATTCCCAGTTTAGACTAGCTTCCTCATATAAATTTACTATTTACTTTTTGAAGTACAGTAGTAATTCTGCAATGTTAGATGCTGGATTTGAAGAGGCAACAACACTGCATACAAAACATCTGGGGCCGTATTTCATATTACTGCCTCTTTAGATCCAGTCGCCAAAACCTGCAGAAGATGCAACAGCTTTGAATAGTGCTGCAAAGTAAATTTACCCCTAAAGCTTCCACATAACTATTGTGTAATATGTTACAACTAGGAATACACCAAATCCATATTTCAGGCTTTAGCTGAATACCCAATCTACCACATGTAGTATTTATGAAACGAGAGGAAGGAAAAGCTCACTATTATTTACAAACTGTATGGAGAAACTTTATAGATATCTTAGCTCAGCTATTTAATGTCAAAACATTGCTACAACTCTGAAACAAAGGTCTTCAACACAAATCCTTTAACATATGTAGTTTGTGGAGTCTAACAGTTCTAGAAAGGAACGTGGAGGCAGCCAGAGACTTGCACGATACAGGAAAACAAGTGTGAGAGCGGGCACATCATCAGAGTTAGGCCAGATCTCTGGCACTGTCAGCAGAATACTAAATAGCTGCATTTCTATTTTATTATGGTGCTGCAAGCTTTGCTTGCCCTATATCATCTATTTATTTTCCCCTACGGTGAAAGCTCCTGGTATTAAGCTTCCTCATTAAATAGAAAAAAAGTCTATAAAACAAAGAAAATCATGCGTAAATTTATGCCAGATCTTTACCTAAAATCTCTAATGGAAAGATAAAAAAATCAAACTATTAAATAATGCTAGATTGCAACTATGGAAAAGACCCTCACCAGTGTTTATAATTTATATTATAAGGGTACGTGTTTACTACCTGTAATGTAAAGCTACATTTGGCTTGCCAACTCTCCCAAAATGTCAGAGAGAGATCAGAATTTTGGAAGGTTCTCTTGGATTCCCGAAAGAGTGGATCAGTCTCCCGTATGCCAGTAACTTCCTAGTGAAGTGGGCGGCCTAAGGGTTTAATGACATGATTTGCATTGTGTCATCATGGCCTATGACACCGCTGTGAAATACGACAAATTGCAGCTTCTAACAGCCGGGATAATGCCGTGATGATGCGATTGTGACACCTTGCCCCCGCACCTCTTACATGGCTGTCCCTATGTCATACATGCCTACCCGCACGGTTTTCGCGGGAGTCTCCCAATTTTTCAGGTCTCCCGGGGAGAACAAGAAAAATATAGGCAAGTATGCCCTATGTGCCTGTTCTAAATGTAAGTTAAGAACTGTGCCAGAGAAAAGTGGAGATACTTATACATGTAATTCACGTTGCTGAGGAGAAGGACTATAATGATCTGTTATGTAACCATTGCAACCAAACGCATGTGGTAGAGAGATTAAAAGTAGTGCTTGTTTTGCTTATGCATACAAGAGATGGCCTGGTATTGAATCATTGTGACATCTGTGTTAGGCTGTTAGCACTGCACCATCATACTACCCCAATTGTATCCACAGACTGCACCCAACTGCTGTCAGATCTGCATGTGCATTAGCCACCTGGTCATCGATGCCAACACCTCAAGAGCTGGTCATGGCAAAAGATGACGACATCCACACATACTCGGCTACAGGAGGCTGTAATCCAGGGATGGATTGTATGAAATGCAACCTTAGGGGATTTTTAAATTACCTACTCATATGGGGATAGTATAGGAACACTCCCAGTTAACAGCAAAAATTAACTGGGATACAAATTTCAACTAGATGAGCAGCAACCAGTAATTTTATTAAATGCAAACAGAAATAGTGATCTCTATGGGGATGTTGATATGGGTCTTTTTTTTAACAAGTTTCGAAAAGCTTATGTTTTTAGAGCTTGTCTTCAGATGGTGTTAGCTCATTCTATCTACAGGGGAAGGCCTTGTGGAAGTGGGATCTTCTGTTCCCTCCACGGTAAGCCAGTTAGTCCCCCCCTCCCTCATTTGCCCAAGCTGGCTCTGCGTATGTGCAACTATATGGAGACATGTGTGCAATTAGTAAGCATTGGACACTTTCTGAAACTTTTTGCCGGGTTAGCGTCTTCTCGGGTTTGCAGCAGGTTTAGCGTCTACTCCAGTTACAGATTCTTAATAGATTGCAATGATGTAGCATCTATAATTGTTATAAATAGCGGTGATAAGATATCACTGGGGTAAGTTTCCTAGTATCAATAGGTATGTCCCAAATGGGTTGGGTACAGGATGCCAGTGCTCAGGATCTTGCCGGCCTCCTGACAGCCTAAACCTAACACTCCCCCTCCTGCAGAATAACCCTATCCCCCTCCCCCCCCTTCATGCAGCCTATCCCTCCCCATATTGCCTAAACCTAACCATAACCCTCCCTCTAACCCCAATACTTACTGTCGGTATACTGTCGCCGGGATTCTGACTGGCATCGGCATTCTGGTGCTGACATTCTGAGCGTGGCATCCTGACAGCCAGGATATGAACTACATCCCATCCCAAATAGTTAAGACACTACACAATTGTAATATTTATAGAAGTATAGAGGTCTACATATTAATATGCAATGACAATGTTAATCATTTTTATTAAGTTAACGTATACCCTCTTTGGGTGCAGTTTGAAGGGATATGTGCATGTACGGCCCATCTAGTTGGCTGACACAATTCATTAATTGCCTTATGATAAATATAACCCATAAATGTTAAATGATGGAAAGCTAATGCTGTGGGCATACTTCTCCAATTTATACTCCTATTAGCAGCAGGCTTGAGTCCTGATTTTACTTTCATTTAAACCGTTAATCCCACAAATGCGTCTTGACCCCAAGTTAGAGAAAACTACCCACTAAGGCATTTCCTTTTAAAGTTGAATATAAAATGAGTAATTAAAAAAAAAAGTAATTCTTTTCTCAAACCATCCAAGAAACTGGAAATGAAGTCTTTGAAGCCCACTTGAACAAGAAAGAGGTTTTATTCACAATTAAGGGGATTATGTGGAGCTATAATTGCTGGATTCTTTGCTTCATCAATTAGTAGCGGGAAAATCACCCAAGACAAGATACAGTATTTCTTCCTACGAGAGCTGGCTGGACTGTATTACCAACAATTGTGCCCATCCATTCTGGAATGGAATTAGAGCAAATAAACCTCAAATCACTTCAGTTAATATATCATTATTCCAAGTGCACGCAGACTTTTTGCATTACATTATATATATCCTAATGGGAAGATGGTGATCAACAGCTACCATCGACAGGCTGCACATTTCTAGTTATTAGTTAATACGAATTACACTAGTTGCCAAAAGGAGAATCTAAAGTGCCTGAGTTAATAATGATGTAAGGAGCCGTATTTATTTTCCACACAGAAGGAAAGGAAGGTTATGCAGGATGTATGGATAAATGCATTTATATGGTACAAATCTGAAGGGTAAATGTGAGCTAAATAAAGATGACATGGTTTCATACAGATGGGTCCTCATACATCTAGCCTCCGTGCTCGTTAAACAGCTGCGGCGTGACTCGGTAGCGCCGAGCATCTTTTGTGCAACTTTTTACCTTCAAATGAGTCATATTTGCACAGTGATGCGGATAGATAGCACAAGCAGCATCTGCTGATTAAAATTATATGCATCATACCTATGTTCTGTGTGCGAGTGCGGGTGTACCTGCATGTGAAACGCTATGCTACAGTGTCAGCGGCTGTAGCACTGTAATGTAGCATTTCGTATGCAGATACACCTGCAGTCGTACACAGAACATAAGCATGCTACATATCATTTTAATCAGCAGAAGCTGCTTGTGCTATCTATTCACATCGCTGTGCAAATAAGATGCATTTGTAGGTGAAAAGATGCTCAGTGTGGTGTGACTTGTAGCGCACAGAGGATAGATGTATGTGGACACATCTGTAGATAAACTGAAATGCATATTTTGTAACATGTATTAGTAAAAAGAATCGTATGAGGACAGACAGATCAGACTCATGCCCTTATGAGGGTGTTTGTCGCATTGAGGGTTGAAAGTTGAAAGTATTGAAATTAATTAATCAGGTCACTGGCTTATTTGTACAGTTACAGTGACCACTATCTTCTTTTTCACATTTATATACTTGTCCAGTATATAAATGCCATCTTGGGAAAGACTGAGATTTGCTACAGAATTAAATCTAAAGCTGGGTACACACACTATGCAATTCTCAGCCTGACAAGACTTTATTTACCAGCTTGGCCCGAGATTGTGTAATGTGTACGTAGCATCAGAGCCCAAGGGACGGTTGAATACCCAGTAGATCGGCTCCCGACATAAAATATGAGCCCCATATATCAACGTGTACTTTTATCATATGCAACAAGTTTTAAAAAGTTTTGATAATGATGCTCCAGCAAATCAGCTCCTACCTGTCATCTGGTTATAAAATTACAGTTAGGAGCTAATTGGTTTCAGCACCATTTATCACACGCAACGAGTTTTATAACTCGTTGATAAATGGGCCCCTATATTGGTCCCGTCATTTTACCATTGTCAGAGAAAGCAGTTTGTACAAAGCTCTGTCTGATATGTGCTGATAGGTTACCCTAAACACGTCACACTTGTGGAAATTTGTGCTTCTCTTTCCAAAATTCTAGAGGTGTGTCCACATTAGACGATATATCGGCCCAATCCGGCAGATCGGGCAGACATATCGTCCACATCGGCAAGTGTGTACCACATGCTTGCCAACTCTCCCTGATTTGTCAGAGAGACTCCCTGAAATAGTAGCAATATCCCTGACCCCCTGAAAAGTCTAGCAATCTCCCTCATTGTACCTTGGCCATATTAGCTGTTATGTACTTGGGAAAACAATACATTTGGAGATCTATACATTCAAATGGAATCATCAGTGCCATTTCCCTGCATTGGATATAAGGCACAATGATCCATATGGCTACATGTATTTTCATATAAGGTTACTTATGGCCACTTATATGAACACAATACATGAGCAAGCCCTGAAAAGTATCAGTGTGTTTTCATCAACAAGTAGATCTTACTAACTGGTCTGGGGCTCATTTACATTTGTATGACACGCCTATCAGATGTAGCAGTACACGCCCACTTTACCGCCGTGCCCATAGGTGCTGCTTTCATAACCTCCCTGAAATGCTTTTTCCAAAGTAGGCAAGTATGCTGTACCGACTATGAGAGACTATGCGGGCACCCAGGGGTCGTTCATCACATTGACGGATAAAGCCTACATGCTGCTCAGTCTGTCAATTTGATGAACGACTCCATGCTTGTGGATGCGGCTGATGAACGACATATCGTGCGGTCGGTTACCAGATCGTGAGGTCTCAAACGACATCATGATGTCATTCATTGCATCGTGCGTTGGCTGGGTACACACATTGTGTTATGTGTACCTGGCATTAAGCATTTATTTTCTATTTTCAGCTAAAGTATCTGCACCTAGAAATGTTTAAATGAAAATGCTTATTTTCCCCATGCACAGAGATTTAATGAATTAGTGGGAATGGACAAGTAGAACAGATTCAGTACATTTGCTACCTGAGAAGTAGAAAAGAGTGACATATAAAGAGGTGGGTGTCCCAGTTTAATGCCTGTTTGGGAAATAAGCAAATCCCTCTAATGTCTAATAAAGTTTGATATGAACAGCCAGAGTCACCGGCTCACAGCCAGAATGGGTGGATCATAAATCACAAGCAGACAGGATTTTAAATTCAGTTTTAAAGCACATTGAGAAATGGCTGCAACATTGATTGAGAGATGTAACAAAACATTTACAAGCAGAGAAAAATACTTTTGGATGGCCAATTACAAAGCTGCTACTTAATGTGAAGTAAATAAAAAATATTTCAGTAACACAAACAAGAGAGAAAAATAAAACCCTGACATTGGAGAGAAAATGAAATGAATCATTGTGACACTAATGAAAACAAGTGAACTATATAAAAATGTCCATGGGGTGTCTATTATGGTACTTTGCACCTGTCCATCAAACCAACCAAGCACGATAGTGGTCAAGGCAGCAGAATGGGTGAGTCTTATAGAAGGACAGAAAAGCTGTGCGGTCAGGCTTTGCATCAGCAATAAAGCGCCTCATTGTAAGGCTCCATTTCCCAGAGATTTGTTCTGCTGCCCAGACTAAAAAAAAAATAAGAGGTGGCTGTTCCCATAATAAAATCAAATGACCCACCAGAGAGATACAGCATCCAGTAGCCTCTATGAAGCTGTCAATGTGCCTACTGGTGCACGCAATCGGCATTTTCCTCATGTCCTGAGATGACCTTCATCTCCTGAGCTGTAGGCGGGCAGGCATGTGTGGAATCACCATCATAATTATGTACAGTAGGGAAACCCTCAATACATTTAGTGTTGGAGAATAAGGAAAAATTTTAAAACTTACACTTAAGTAACAAAGTTCTATCTGTAATCACAATTGTGGAATACTTTGCCCTAAAACTTTAGCCTGCTAGTACCTGTCTCCAGCAAATTATTCAGCTAGTAAATCTCATTAAAATGAAGACATTTGATCATGACAATCTTGTTAATTTATTGTTTTTGTTAATGTTTTTGTTTGTTCTTATGTTCACTTATCCAGTGTTTGTTCTCTATGAAAAACGGTGATGTGTTCAAAAAACCCCAAAAGTGCCGGTACTCACCTAAAAGTAGAAGGGTACAACTTACCCCTGAGTACCATCACAAAAGAAGCACTTAGCTATTATTGAACAATTCAAGCACAATTCTCAGGAACAGGCGAAGAAACAACGTTGTCCGTTAAAGAGCGATTAAAATATACTGTATCCATAATGCAGCTACTGTACAATGTGATGTTTTATAAACTAATGTAGACATTTCATTGGGGCAGTCATTTTACCTTTATAGCAAACATCACCTGAGGTATCTAGGCAATTTTCTCTTTAAAATCCAATCTAGTCATGATACCTTTGTTTTTATATCACTGAGCAACAGGGACTATGGAAACACATTAAGATATAAATTTACTGGAACACAATCTAACCCTGAGTTGAAAATTATATTACAAAATTCCACAAAAAACTAAATAAAATAAATCTAGTGATTCCAGCACTGTGACATTTATTTTGATATCAGTGATTCCAGCTGAGCCGTCCCATAAGCTAATGGTCCTTATAAATAGGCTAAAAGTACTGCAATGCAAGTGTTTACATAAAAAAACACTGTAAAGATTGTGCTTCAGGTATTAGGAAGAGATTGTCTCCCATAGTAACAAAAGTAAGAGTATAAAAACACTGATCTTAAAATAGCATATTTATAATTGCCATAATAATAAGCACACACCCACTGTTTATTTCGGGGCCTGATTATTACCTATGCAATTTGTTCTACTGGAAAAAGAAGCCTCTTTTGGGGTTCCAAGCAGAAACACAGTAACGTTTGTGATTTTAGTACAATAGCACATCTGAGATTGCAACTAAATAATGCTGCGTTCCAATGATCTAGATAACTACACCTTAAAACCAGACAGGTACTTTGGAATTACCTTATTATTCATATAATTCATAGAAATAAGAAGTAGTTTACCAGGTTAAGAGCCCCTCCTCCCTAGCTTTGAAGTGGTCAAGGAGTGGTCAACTTGTACCCAATCAGATAACTAGAATGTTCAGAGTAGTTCAGGAGATGAGGGTACTAATATGGTGGGAAGCAGTGACCTATCCCCTGTGATGATGTAAGTGAGAACAGGGCTGCATGTGACGGATTGTGTCAAGATAGGGACATATTTATCACAATCTGCAAATTAAAAGCGGATGTGGTAAGGTTTTTACACCTAAATGTGCAAGTTAGTATCAAGCTCTTGCCGGGAGACAGGCCAGTAAGAGCGTATGCTATCATTCTGCTTTCTGGTTTGGCGCCTGTGCGCAGAATCCCCTGTACAGTAGCCCCTAGGCTACTATAGGCTCCTGGCAAAGTGAAGTGGTAAAAACAGCTCTATATGAACAAAATGCATACACTCTGCTTGTTACTAGTAATGATTTGTAATTTTAAAAGTAATGCACATATTTTTCTATACATTTGTTCCATGCAAAATATCACAGTTCTATTTACAAAGCTTTTTTTGTTATAATAATCTAGTTTACTATTTTCTTTACAGTTTTCTAGTGGAATAAATAAATAAAAAGTATACATTTGTAAATGTTAACTTGTGCAGACAAGCGCAGTTTATGGTGGCAATATATAACTTATACAATATTTCAAATGACATGTCGGGCAAAATTTACTAAGCAGCGGGTTCTAAACCCCGGCGGTTTGATGGTGGGTTCGTTTGGTGGAAGTTTTCCAACGATTTCTAAATAACAGCCCTGTTCTATTCTATTCTAAAATGTATTTTGACAGCGGTTTTGCAGTGGTTTTGGCCTTAGTAAATCTGCGGATAGCAAAACCGCCGTTAAACTACCACCAAACCGCCGGGGTTTAGAACCTGCCGCTTAGTAAATTTTGCCCGTCATCATGTCAAAACTTTCAGTTCCTAACTAGTAAAATGTATTTATATCTAAGCTTCAGTATTAAGTTATTCACAACTGGAATTCATACTGGTAAGTAGGATGACTAATTGCAACAGCTTTTAGCCCATAATTACAATCAACGTTCTATAAATACTTATGAAATCACCATTGATTACAAATGCTAACGTGTTGATCATACCCTTCACTTGCGGTATTAAATCTGTCAATTTCTAAGTGTCAGATTTGAAAGTGAACATCAATTAACAGATTTCACTTTCTTTTAAGGCCTAGTTAGGGCTTGTTGCAGAGAATGTTTATTCTTCAAATGTATAGTAGAAGTTTTCTAACACAGGACTACAAACATGTAAACAGACTACAGTAATGGACACAGCATATTGTGTGACTTGTAAACACATTCTGAGACATGCATTGTAAGCACCATGGGGGCAGGAACTGATGACTGATGACTGAAGTATTATTGTATAGCACTGAGTAATATGCTGGCACTAAATGAATAAACAAGAATATTTTTAAAATAATCATTTGTATCCAGTTTTTCTGTGTTGATGTGCCCCTACTTCACTTTCATGAAACACAATTAAACATCAACAACCCGTTTGAACAAAGGGTAAAAAAGTCTATTGGCCCCCACACACCAACGATGGATTGCCGCGATGATGCGATCCCCAGATGTCGGGTCAGAGGATAGGTGACATGTATTTCACAGATTTGCCAATCATGATAAAAAATATGATCGTGATTTGCAAATCTTTGAAATTTAACATGTATCATTTCACCCATCCTCCGTCGGATCAGAAAACATCGATGTTTCCATTCCCATCGCTGGATCAGACAATGCTTCGCCTAGTGTATGGGAGCCCTTAGTTGCTAAACACAAAATGAGTAGAGTGAAGTTTTGGCCATATTTATGTAATAACCCAGGGTAACTGCACAAGGATCCTCTCTAGCAAGACTGGCCATACTGCCTTAGCCTGATAGTTTAAGGTTAAAAGGAAAGCTAAGAAGAAATAGAGCTAAAGAACCAGATACTCAAATCCTTCATGACAGATTAAAAAAAAAAATATTTATTTATTTATTTATTTATTATTAAAGTATTTATTATTATATATATATTATCATTATTATTCTCCAGGAACCTCTGAGAGACTCCTGAATCTTGGCTGGCTCACAGAAAAACAGACTTCCACAAGCCCATCATTGCTGTGCTCTTTGTAGTGAAATGGGCAGTCCACGCTTTGAATCTCATCCTACTGGCTCTGCCCTTTATACAATGCCGGGAATCCAGGGGGAGAGCCACATTGATGCAATCCTGCTGGCACACATCCCACCTGACTGCCCCTCTCAGAGGGCACAGCCACAATGTCACCAACTGCTGTATGTTATTATTTATATGGTACAAGCAGTGAAATCAGCTGACATATGCACAGACTCTCCCACCTAAGCGGTAAGTAAAATATCACTGCTCCAGACCAGTATCATTGGGATAGCAGGGTATCAAAATGAGGCAGACTAGATGGGCCAAATGGTTCTGTTTTGCAGTCAAATTCTATGGTTCTATATAACAAGCATGTGCGTAACTACCATAGGTAGAAGGGGGTGCAGCTGCTATGGGGCCCAGAGCTGAGGGGGGCCCGTCTTCCTTGTCAAATTTACATGTGTTATATACATTTTTCATCATTGGGTGGTACATAGGGTCCCATACAAACATTTGCTATGGGGCCTTCAAATACCTAGTTGCGCCCCTGATAACAGGAATAATTTGGTAAAATATGGTGATTCCCCTACCCCGTAAATAAATATATTGCATATATACAGAATGTATTCTTTCAAAAATATTTGATGTCATATAGTAGACATTTTTTTATTTAAGTCCATTTCAACAAACTAGCATTCAAGGATGGCTCCAGGTGGAGTAGCACCCTGTGTCATTATTGTCTAATGCCCCCAGCCCCACCAACCAAAAAGGGAGTGTGGCCTAATTTCCATAGACCACACCCCTAGATGATGCCATTTTGGGGGCTTGCCTGTATGGCAAGCTTCCCGTTTTACATCATGCTGTGGGCGAGACCAGCACTCCATCATCAGCTGGGCTGCCCCCCGCCGTCTCCCTACACATGCGTGCGGCATCCATTCAGCTTCACCGACACTGCTGCTCTCTGTATCGCAAACCACAGCTGCGGCAGTGCGTGTCCCCAACCTCCCGGCCATCCACGGGACACTTTGGCCTGCTTGTGGAACAGTGGGATAGTGCTAAAAAAACGGGACTGTCCCGCTGAAATTGGGATGGTTGGGAGAACTGTGCCTCTATGGGGTGGCGCCCCTGTTCGACCGCACTGGTTGAACACCCCTAGAGCCAGCCCTGCAAACATTTTATATTTAATAACAGCAACTGGTATGTGCAAATGCACAACAGAGGTTGCTTTAGAATATAGGTGCACAAGAAAAAAAAACATGGAACCCATACTGTAGGTATCAATCAGATGTTTGCTCTTCTTTTCTACACCTGGAAAGAATACAGTTTGAATGGGGTTGGAATGGCTTGCAGCACCTTTTTCCTGGGCAACAGCTTTAAACACTGTCATCCGAGGAGGTTCACAACAGAAGTCACCTGGCTGCGATGGACAGCTCCTAGCACACTGTCCTAGTATATCTCAATAAATCAAAATACCTTTCAGCACTTTACACTTCCTAGCAGCACACAGAGAGTAAGGTATTATCATTAATCCAAATTTACAGCCCTGATTTGTTTCATTATGTTATCATTATCATTGTTATAATTCCCCCCTAAGAACACAGCTTCCTTATTTATTCAGCTACATTTGCAAAACATCAGCATCCACGTCCTATCACATAATGCCACCTCTGACTGATCTCTTTTGATGGGATTTATCTCCTTTGGACTTCAACCACGTCAAACATCTTTACATGCATGAAAGTTACTTGCAGCTTTTGATCCTATTTGGGTAATGGGAACAGATAAGACAGATCGCAGCTTGACCATAGGACTGAAGGGAAAAAAAATGGTTTCCTCAACAATGAATTCATTTAGAATTAAATACAGAGCAACTGGTGGCTGATTAACTCTGATAAATGAACAACCCCACTCCCGCAAATCATTACATCACCTTTGATGCATCTCCCTAGTCCTTTATTTATTTTATTTACTTCCTTTTCATTGATGTGCAGTCTGAATGCAAACTGTCATCTTCGTTTAAGCTACTAATTAAAGAGATCCAGTCAACCTGTAAACCTACTAAAAGGTTAAACATCTGAGAAGTGGGGTGTTTTTTTCGTAACCTCTAATTTGGTTGGCCAGCAGCCTATGTAAAATTTTCTGCTGACACATTATACAAGTTGTCTGCTATACGGGCTTTCCATTCCATAATATAAGAGAATACACTTACCATTAACACACTCAAAGACGTCACAGCACTTTCCAGGTGTTCCGTTACCTCGCGAGACTATTCGGGGGATCGACCCCGCTTCGCATACAGGGAAACTGCAAAGCCCCGAAAGGCATTCACATCTGTGTGTAAGCAAAAGGTGGAGAATTTGTCAGCGAAGCAACTTACTTTATTCCTTGAAAAAAAAGAAAAAAATTAACTATCAATTAAGCTCATTGGGGAACACCAGCGTACATTGGGCATTACCAGCAGATGTCAAAACAGTCTATTACTTTTACAGGTCCTGCATTATCAGTCAGTGCACAGAATCAGTAGACTCTGGCATGCCAAAATCAATACGGTTTATTCACTTTTATTCTTCAAAAGAAACAAACACAGCAATGTCCTTATTAGAATTGAATGCGGCAATGCCCTTATTGCAGAAATGGAGTAATTAGCGTAATTTATGGAGGCCAACGACACAAGCGGCATCTCTAAGTGTGTTCAAGTGCATCTATATATAGTCCTGTTCACAGTGCACTTAGGTTTTCTCATATGAGAGGGCACTGCGGGATGTTTATACACTACCCTCTGTTCTGCAGGTGCAGCTGTATTGTACTTCAGTAAAATCATATTTAACACTTTCTTATTGATATCCAATTTTACCCACCCCACAAAGCAAGCTTGGGATATATTAATCATGTGATTTTTTTATACAAGCTCGGGCCAGCAAAGTGGCCTATGGCTGCAGAAAATGTAACTTTGATATCACCTGATTGATTTATTTACAATTATTTAGATAGCGCACATATAATCTGTAGGGCTTGTATAGAACACACATATACACTAGGGTTCCTTTTTGGGGCCTCTTGAACAGGGGACCATGTGCACTGCACACCCTGCACCCATTAGAGGTCACTGTGTGAAAACAAAATGAGACATGCATACTACAGAGCAGAAAAATGTTAGACATGCTCACTTTGAAGACCAAGTGTATCACGGCGATACTGAATATTTTATTTTCATGGGGGAATTTATTGACAATACCTTGCTGGTACACAGCCTGTCCTAGCGAAGAGTTAGTCAGCAAAGTGATAACTAGCGCTATGGCTTTATAGCCTGTTCTGTCACTACACATGCACGGACATTCATTTCTGCATGGTTTTTGTTTCAATAAACCGACCCTCAAGGATCTTTCAAAACCAAGACTATTCTTTTAGACTGCCTTGTTTTTGGTAATACCAATAACACTGCCCAGTTTGCGTTGTAGCCCCTTGCTGATACACAGTATGTTCCACACAGTTTTACATAGTGACAGCCTATGCCAGGTGTATCCACAGTATTTCCTTCATGCCAATATATACAGTACACACAATATACACAAAACATGTACCCTCATGCATTGTTGCAATATTTCAGACCTCCTATCCAGGAGATGCGGTGGGTAGTTCCATGAAGTCGGGGGCAGCTGGGACTTATTGATGCAATGTGCATCATAACGCCATGCCCACTGCAGTGCGATGTTGCAAATCACATCATCTCACTATAGTGGGCAAAGCACGATGATGTGAATTGTGTCACCACACTGGGTTCCACCCACCATTTCTCACTCTGGATCAGCTTCAGGGAGATTTCCAGACCCTCCAAGTGACTAATATTACGGAAGTCTCCTGGACAATCCGAGAGAGATGACAAGTATGCCTCAATGCCTGACTTATACACAGTATGTCATACCCATCCTCATGCCTTCAATATACATAGTACTGCACCTCCTCATGTCAGTACTATAAACAGTACGGTCCCAGTATATGGTCAGCACTCCTCATGCCTGCAGTATATGTATGTTTCCTATACTTAAAGTAAAAACAGTACACCTCCCCCACGTTAGCAGTATACACAGTGCTGCCACCTCTTTTGTTAGAGGTAAATGCTGTATATTGGCCGCACTCGTCATTTGTGTGCATGAGGCTTGCATATCATACTTACCGACTTTTAGGCTGACCCCTCCGGGAAGGAGCAGCAAGGTTGGCTCCTTACTCACAGCAGGTGGGCGGTGTGGGAGGCGTGGCGGCTCAATCGCGTCATAGTGGCCCCGCTCCCATGATGTACAGAGCCGATGGGCTATGACGGCGTGATTCAGCACGAATAGCGTCATCGCCCTCTCCGGACTGACCACTTTTGCTCAGTAAGTGGGACGGCCATGGCGGGGGTACGAGCCGGCGGCAGGCGATTCCGGGAGACTTGCATAGTCTTCTGGTTGGTCAGGAGCAACACCCTATTTTCGGGAGGCTACCGACCATTTCAGGAGAGTAGGTAAGTGTGCTGCATATACAGATGTGTCCTCATACATCTAGCATCAATGTGCCACGCAGTTCGACTTACCTAGTGTGAGTGAGTCGCCAGGTCCTGTGCTACTCCGCTAGCATTGGTCCATGCCGCTAGGACCCACCAGCAGACTGTGCTTATTACTCTAATATGTGACACTTGTGTATCTATTTGCATCTAAGTCTGTATATGAACCACAACAGAACTTGGAATGAGTAAAGCTGCAGCCACTACATCGTAGTACTTCGTATACAGATTCAGAGTCTCAGTTGCACATAGATATACAAGTGTCATGTCATAACACATTAATCAGCACAGTCTGCTGCTGCGTCCTAGTCGCATCCTAATTCTGCAAAAAACGACACCTGGCGCTTGCATAGTCTCACGGGGGTTTTTTTAGGGTGACTGTAGCAAAGCTGTATAAGGACATATCTGTTCTCCTGGCATGGAAGGCTTTGGGGGACCTACTATATACGTAGGATCTGAGGAGTATGTATATAAATAGAAGATAAACCTTTTGTTAACAGGCAAACTGGTTTCCCCACTGTGAAAATTCTGCGCTTACCTCTGTAATAAAATTGGCTCCAGGCGAGAGGAGTTTATAGGTAGAATTGACAGTATCAATAATCTATTGCGTACATTGCTTTTCTGGAAAAAGGATTCAGAAGAAGCTGTGTCAGAACTATGTTGGAGGAGAATACAACGTACATCAGAATTGTATGAGCAGATTTTTAGAGCTCTGAGCTCTACTCTGAATTATTCATCTGACAGAATACACCTTGGAATCTGTGGCAGGGTCGACCACATCTCCCATCAAACTCTGCTTTTTGACGACAGCAGCAGCACAAGACATCTAGAGGATCACTTTTTCCATAATTGCTACACCACACAGACGCAGCATATAAAGGATCAGGAGTTTCTAAATGACATGCCGGGAATTATACATATGCATATTCAGCCTTGCCGTGACCTCACACGTGTTTCCTCCAAAAGCTTTAAAATAACTATCTGTAAAGCTGAAGATCTGCACCATGCTCTCAGTATGTGACTAGACCAGCGCACGCTAATAATACTGCATGAAGCCAAGACCTAACATTCCTATCTCCTAATACTAGAAGGGTGAGCTAAAGGGGCTTTTGTATCACTAAACAAAATATACATTAAATAACAGATATATTCATCCTTAAAGTGATCTAAATACTAAAAAAATGATATAATAATATGCCAGGAGTGGCCAACCCGTGGCTCTCGAGTCGCATGCGGCTCTTTAGGTTTTGTGATGCGGCTCACCCCACTGGAACTGTGAATGCTGGCCTCTGAAGTGGTCAGAGGCTAAAGAAGACTCTCATCGTTTCAGAGGCCAGCGTTCCTGATGTAGTACGTGGTCTCCTAGGCGCCTGCTGGATCTGGTTAGATCCAGTCAGAGGGAGCGGCAGTGGGAGCCAGAGCCAAATCCAGTGTGGTCAGGTAAGTACTGGGCTGGGGGCACTGCTTAAGGGGCACTGCATATGGGACAAAACTACAGGGGGCACTACATAAAGGGCACAAATACAAGGGGCACAGCATAAGGGGCAAAACTACAGGGGGCACCGCATAAGGGGCACAAATACAGGGGACACTGCATAAGGGACACAAATACAGGGAACACTGCGTAAGGGGCAAAACTACAGGGGGTACTGCATAAGGGGCAAAACTACAGGGTGCACTACTTTAGGGGGCACAAATACAGGGGGCACTGCATAAGGGGCACAAATACAGTATTTTCAATGTGCTGGGCTCGCCCCCATTGTGACTAAAAAAAGGGGTGTGACACAAGGTCATGCTCCTGCAAATGTCATACCAAAAGCATGCGCAGAAAAATGGGGCGTTGCCTTGTGACAGCTATCATGCATGCTATTGGCGCTTTAGCTTGACTACAGATATTTTTTAGCTCTTTGCCACTGACTGGTTGGCCACCCCTGTAATATGTAGTAAAGTAGACATTGTTGTAAATATCATAGTACTCGGCCGGTAAGTTCAGAAAAATATACTTATTATTAAGAGCTGATCTTAAAGAAAGGTAAGAATATTGCGTTTATCTAATCTACAACATATTATTATGCTTCTTGTAAATCTTATGGGCCATGGTGATTCTGCTGTAAGACACTGGGGTATATATATCAATTATCAGGTTTTAGACCCAATAATTAAGATTTTTAAGTACTACTATTCATGTCAATAAGAGAGTATGGGCTTAATTCAGAGATGGACGCAAAGCCAATGTTTACGCAGTTGAGTAATTATCAGTAATCAATGCATGCGTCTGAGTCGCACTGTGCATGTGTCAGGCTCATTACCAACGATGCTCGCAGTGAGGATTTATTGGCAAAGTACTGACAGGCAGGGACTGTGGTTACTCAAATGCAGATGTGTTGCAACCAGTGGTGGCTCCAGAGGTGGGGCTTCAGCGCAGTCCAAAATTCAAATAGGGGAGCCACACCAACTGTCATTTCACACGCTGCCAAACATAGGCCCGTATTCAATTTGAAGTGAAAAGCCGTGTTCGTATGTTTTTGGCGGAAACTTTTTGCTGATGACGTCATTTCGCCATGCGGAAAAGTATCTGACAGTACTTTCCGCTTGTTTAAGTTTCGCCGGGTCCTGTTTTCGCCTACTTTCAAATTGAATACGGGGATATGTGGGCACGCGCGCGATACTTTTCCGCCTGCAAAACACGCAATGTAGGCGAAAATTACGGGAGGCGAAAAAATATCGCGGGTCTGCTCAAATTGAATACAGCTCATAGATGGCTAGAACTCACTGGCAGTTGGTGTGGCTCCCCTATTTGAATTTTGGACTGTGCTGCAGCCTCACCCCTGGAGTCACCACTGGTTGCAACTGTTTTCTGGGTGTCCCAGCCTGTGACTGCAATCCTGGTGTTTCACTTCCTGAGGGCATTCTGCACGACCATAGGGTTAACTCAGACGGCCGATAATTATTGACTGATCTGTGACCAAAGCTACTTTTTTGTACGCAGTTGTTTATATTTGTGAAGCCGCCGGTGGGTAGCTCAATACAAATCCAGAGACGGCTGTAAGATTTGCACAACCACTGCGTACAAATTCACAGCTGCAGTGGCATTAGCGTACATCTCTGACACAGGCCCTATGTTTTACCCAAATGTATTAAGAAACATCTCAGAGATTTCTGCTGCAGTCCCTCCATGTTACATTCAGGATATACAAAATATTTCCGGGTACGCACAAATATTATTTGATAAATAGTCTTCATTGTGATATGGATGTTTCTTATTCCCACTTACGGCAATGGTAGAAAATCACCTATTACCATGAATTATCAATAACATATCACCAAGGCAGCTGAGCTTGTGATGAGGAGAGGCAGAGGGTGACGAGGAGAGGCATAGGGTGACGAATAGAGGCATAGGGTGATGGGGAGAGACAGAGGGTGACAGGGAGAGGCAGAGTATGATGGGGAGAGGCAGAGGGTGATGGGGAGAGGCAGAGGGTGACGAGGAGAGGCATAGGGTGACGAGGAGAGGCATAGGGTGATGGGGAGAGACAGAGGGTGACGGGGAGAGGCAGAATATGATGGGGAGAGGCAGAGGGTGATGGGGAGAGGCAGAGTGTGACGGGGAAAGACAGAGGGTGATGGGGAGAGGCAGAGGGTGATGGGGAGAGGCAGAGTGTGAGGGGGAGACGCAGAGTGTGAAGAGGAGAGGCAGAGTGTGTCGAGGAGAGGCAGAGTGTAATGGGGAGAGGCAGAGGGTGATGTGGAGAGGCAGCGTATGACGGGGAGAGGCAGAGTGTGACGGGGGAGGCAGAGGGTGATGGGAAGAGGCAGAGGGTGACGGGGAGAGGCAAAGGGTGATGGGGAGAGGCAGAGGGTGATGGGGAAAGGCAGCGTGTGACGGGGAGAGGCAGAGTGTGGCGGGGAGAGGCAGAGTGTGACGGGGGGAGGCAGAGGGTGACGGGAAGAGGCAGAGGGTGACGGGGAGAGGCAGAGGGTGATGGGGAGAGGCAGAAGGTGATGGGGAGAGGCAGAAGGTGATGGGGAGAGGCAGAGTACAATGGGAAGAGGCAGAGGGTGACAGGGAGAGGCAGAGGGTGATGGGGAGAGGAAGAGTGTGTGGGAGTGGCAGAGGGTGACGGGGAGAGGCAGAGGGTGATGGGGAGAGACAGAGTGTGACGGGGAGAGGCAGAGTGTGAAGAGGAGAGGCAGAGTGTGACGGGGAGAGGCAGAGTGTAATGGGGAGAGGCAGAGGGTGACTGGGAGTGGCAGAGGATGATGGGGAGAGGCAGAGGGTAACGGGGAGAGGCAGAGGGTGAAGGAGAGGCAGAGGGTGACGGAGAGAGGCACAGTGTAATGGGGAGAGGCAGAAGGTGATGGGGAGAGGCAGAGTACAATGGGAAGAGGCAGAGGGTGACGGGGAGAGGCAGAGGGTGATGGGGAGAGGAGGGTGATGGGGAGAGGCAGAAGGTGATGGGGAGAGGCAGAGTACAATGGGAAGAGGCAGAGGGTGACGGGGAGAGGCAGAGGGTGATGGGGAGAGGAAGAGTGTGACTGGGAGCAGCAGAGGGTGATGGGGAGAGGCAGAGGGTGACGGGGAGAGGCAGAGGGTGACAGGGAGAGGCAGAGGGTGATGGGGAGAGGCAGAGGGTGACTGGGAGTGGCAGAGTGTGCAAGGAAGAAGCAGGAGGTGACAGCAGCAGGTGTCAGGGAGAGAAATAGGATGACAGAAAGCGGGTAACAGGCAGAGGGTGTACCGGGAGATGCATTGGGTGACGGTCTGGTCAGAGGTTGACAGGGGGAGGCAGAGTGTGACAGGAAGAGGCAAAGGGTGATGGGAGAGTCAAAGGGTGTAGGACAGATGCTGACTTGGAGAGGCAGAAGGTGATGTGTATAGGGTGACATGGAGTGGCAGAGGGTTTCAGGGAGAGGCAGAGAGTGACCTGCAGTCTAGACGGAGATGGGTCATTAATCAAAGGCCTTGAAGAGGCCCTCTCCTCCAGCCTGCGGGATTGTTGACAGTGTGGACTGTTTAAGGCAATCCCGGATGAGGAACAGCCACTGACAGACGCCAGTGTGACTGCTGCCTGTGCTGCAGATCATCCGTGATGATTATCCAATCAGTAGCGGGTAGCATGGCGGGCCGCTTACTCCCCTGGTAGCCCAATGTGACAGCGGTAGTTCCATTCTGGTTGGAGGCATTGCTTCTCTGGAATTATGAAATCTTGATGAACCTATATCTGTGTAAAACCCTGATAGCTATGTAATTAGTTGACTGCTCAGACATTGACGTTTAAAAAAAATTATATAAAAAAGAAAACGGGAAAATTTGGGTTAAAGTCCCAGCACTTCTCTCTCCTGCTACAACTTTCCTAATGAAATGGGCCATGGTATTGTCAATGTCCTGCATCCATGAACTTCCAATTCATTTGCATGGAGTTTAATCTAGCGGTCATAGATCCCTATTAAAAATGGTGAATCTATACAAATAGATGACAGACCATAGCGGTTGTCTGTCTTATTTCTTTTGTGGTAAAATAATAGGATATCAAATATAACTTCTGAGTTAATGCAACAAAACATAAACACAGTAGAACTTGTGTCCATTTACTTGAGCTCTCATTCACATAGCGTTTTCCCTGTGTATATGATAGAGTTGCGTCCCCTACGAGTGATTCATGGGCGCAAGGAAAATGACCATGTGTGCAAGACAGAGTTTCATTAATAGAGTATGTTCCTCAGTACACCCATTTCACTTATATATTGTATTTATTTAATTTGTTTTAAATATCTGCAATATTGTGGCATGTAGGGCCTGATTCAGCACGGATCGCAACTGCAATCGCAGCTGTGTAATCGCAGACAATGAAGCTGCGATAATATGCTAATGTCTGCCACCTCTCAGCCAGCGTAGAGATGCCCACTGCTGCTTTCTCACATCCATAATACCTTGCACTCCTGCGTATACATCGGTGACATCGAAGCACATTGGGCCGTCACACACAATTACAGCAGTTCGTCACGCTTGAGATTGGCTATATCACTTGTGACTTTGAAACAAAACTGGCATTTTTTCAACGGGTTCCACTAATATCATTATTGATACATTGTTGGGGATAGCTATCAGTGGCTACAGGCTCCACCAGTGCCATAACAATTCACTTGCTACAGCATTATATAGCTCATTCTGCACAGGTATATGGTGTAGCTATTCTCACAGGAGAGTGTGTTTTGACCGGGGAGCCTGATCAACTCCTACATTTGCATGCTTGGTAATTTCCTGTTTGTTATGAGCTTCTAGCAGGCTCGCTTATTATTATTATTTAATATTTTTTACAAATTCCTATTTATTTTTGTGTTTATACATGTGTCTTTGTTTTTTATTATTTAAGCATTAAATTATTTTAATACATTGATGTGTTGTTCTTATGTCCCAACATAAATATCAGAGCGCAGTGTTTTTCCCTTCTATTGTTTATGCTTGTGAGGTTGGCAATCACCTCTTTTAACACTGCTGCACTGATATTTGAATCACTGGCTCATTAGCGCTGAGGTGTTTCTTGTGAGTTCACTAATCTGTCTCAGAAATTGCAAGTCTTGTCGCACGCAATGAGCACTCAAGCTGTGTAGGCAATCGCAGTGGCTAATTTATGCACGCCCATGCAACGACGTTCAAACGGAGAGGCATGTCTGCGTTTCACTGACCACTCCCCCGTCACCACCCCCAAATGCTCATGGCCTGTCACTCAGTCTACGATGGATTCCAGTTTGCGTCCGCAATCGCAGTGCGATCGCCACGATCGCATGCACAGTACGCAACAATCTGTCGAACTGCGTACGCGATTACAATTGCGATCCATGCTGAATCAGGCCCATAGACATTAAAAAATGTTTGGTTTTCCTATCCAAATGAAGTCGATGAAATTAATGAAAATGTCAACATTATTCTGAAAAAAAAAAACATGTATGACCTGTTTAAAATTAATTTGAGTAAAATGTATGAATGTAAATTAAAATTTAAATGTTTGTACTTTCCATATGTTTTGTGTCAAGGGATTTCACTATATGTACACACTGTAAATTGTAAATCTGACTGCACACTGTAATTGAAGACAAATCCAGAATTAATCAGGAGTCAGTGTGAACGTTAAAAAGCTGCTTTGAATAAGAATATATATTCTGATAAAAACAAACAAACAATATAGTCCATAATGTTGGAGCTAGAACCTATACCAGGGATTCCCAACCACGGTCCTCAGGGCACACTAACAGTCCAGGTTTTAAAGATAGCCATAGTTGAGCACAGGTGACTTAATTAGTACCTTAGTTATTTTGATTTAACCATCTGTGCTTAAGCATGGATATCACTAAAACCAGGACTGTTAGTGTGCCTTGAGGACAGAGGTTGGGAATCACTGACCTATACAGTATACACACTTAAAAAGAAAAACAATCCAGACATATGTAAAAAACAAAAAGAGTCTTGTGAAGGGTGAACATCTCCCCTGGGTGAAGGGTGGCAGTCAGTCTTAAAAACAGTTGTACTTCCCGTAAATTAAATCTGTGGAAATTGGTAAGGAGGTGCCTACTAGATGAAGTAGTTTAAGATAAATTCAGTTGAAACATCAGACTGCCAATGGTAAATTATATATGCTCGTACTAGAGCTAATATAGCATTCGCTCATATGTGTGAAACTTTGTGGCAATCAACAAACGTAGTCCTTGTGCTGCATTATCATCTCCAAACGATACATATAAAGGGACACCAAAAAATAGTGTAGTAACATTTAAAAGGTTTATTAACACACAAGTGAATGAAGAATAAAACTGTGTAAAGTGGATACGATTTATGTGGAACCAGAAGTTCAGGAAGGCGTCCAGCAACCTCAACGTGTGTAATTTACTTACCAAATTAGAAACAAAGCATATTTTAGAGGTGTAGCATCCCGTTTAGTGAAATAGGCATTAAATCTTACTTGCCTGAAGTAAGCCACTTACATTACATTATCCCCTTATGGTAAAGGCTTTACCAAATAAATGCTAAATATGTGTCATACATAGAGCATATAGTTATACATAGAATAGCTATGGCCCTACATTAGCACACTGTAAGCACTGATATCTGAGAGAGTAATATGTGCAAGTTCCTGTGCCGCCACTGTCATTAAATAATTAAAACAGTGATGGGCAGCCAGTGGGTAGCTTGGGGAAAATACACATCCCACTTCCATTTTTAACTTTGTGATTCTGACATAAATGGTCGAACAATCCAATTGCATAGACCGACTGCTGTTCATGGACTAGCTGACTGTTTAGGCTGGTGTCATGATATGGAAGGTGACACAAACGGTTTTGGGGGGCCCCTTACATCCGTGCCAAGAAACCCATTAAATGAAACTGAATCAAGGCCTACGTTGCCTATCAATATCACACTGGCATCAATAAGAGCACTCGACACTTCCCCATGTCTGCTTCCTCTTAAGCTCAAGCTCGCTGACAGGAATCTGCACTGCCAGACGCTTGCGGACAGCTGAGCTTGAAAGATGAAAATGCTTTCCTTTCAATCTAAGTGATGGTTGGCATGATATTAATTGATATCAATTGCTATTAAACATACTTGCAATGGATGACTGCACTTTGACAGCATGTGTTTCCTCCCAAGGCCTATTTGGAGTGCCAGGGATGCCATTATAATTGTAATAACAAGTGAAAGTAAAATGTGAGGTATAAAGAATGGAGCTACTGTGCTCAGAATAAATTTCCCCTGACAATATGTATTTAATAACATGTGTCTCGGAGCTAAAAGAAATCTGAGCAATATTTTATACTTCGCTCACTCACTTTTTTTTTTTTTAATAAACTGGGAAATAATGAAAAACAGCTTTCTTTTAATAAACGGTTAAAGAGCTTATGTTATCATTGTATCCTTTTAGCGACATGCACAAAACTGCAAAAAAAGAAAAAAGGAACATATTATATATTTATTATCAGAACTGTAAATGTTAAAATAACTTTTTTATATAGATAAGTAAATTCCAATATGACTTCAAATATCTTTTATAATAAGCTTTAAAAAGGAACTTCCACTGGTATATCAATGTGAGTTCTCCCATGGGGCTGGCATCTACATTGATGTGCGAGAGCTGCAGGAGGGAGTGATCATGTGTACATACGTAACGACGGATGACTGCTGATTGGATGAGTTCTATGGCTGTCCAATAAGGTGCCAGCTGGCACTTGGAACTGTGTATGATTGATCCTATACCGGTTAAACAGCGATTCCCACCAATCTTAAAAATGCAGGCTATGCAACATTTAGGCCTCTAGGACTTCATTTTTCTTTTATTAGATCATCAGCACTGTTACTGTCCCCTGCATGATTACATGATGGAGTGGGACAGGAACAAATTTAATATGCTCCTATTTGGAGTTTAATTTCTTGGTGTTTTCAACACTTTGACAATTCTAAAGGCTGACTCCTTATATTTATTATCGTCCTGGCAGGGCGATGGAGCACTAGAGGACAGGAGTGATGTGGGGGTGGAGAGCATTGGGAAACTAAAAAATAGCTAGGATCCAAGTGATATTAGTTGGGTGTTCATCTGAAAAATAGAGAATTGTTTAACTAGATCACAGTTTCTCAAACTCGGTCCTCAGGACCCCAAACAGTGCATGTTTTCCAGGTCTCCTCACAGAATCACAAGTGAAATAATTAGCTCCACCTGTGGATCTTTTAAAATGTGTCAGTGAGTAATGACTACACCTGTGCTCCTGCCAGGAGACCTCGAAAATGTGACCTGTGTGGTGTCCTGAGGACCGAGTTTGAGAACCACTGAACTAGAAGTTTTTGTAAAAGATTATGCAAATTAAAGAATCTTAAAGGAAAGGTACCACTTTCTATTTCATTTATTGTTTTCACCAAGGTGAGGAGAAATGGGAAAACCTTACTTCGCTGTACAGCTGTATAAGAGGGAAGCTATTTCAAATATTGGCCAAAAACTCCTATGGAACACTGCCCCTAGTGGCCACATTCTAATTGGAAATATATGACTTGGTTGACCTTTCTTTTATTTACTTTGGCCTCCTACAAATATACTTAATGGCACTTTAATAGGGGGTACACACTTGGACGATGGACCCAATCAACCGACTGACCCACTGACTGATTTTGGTAAGCATACACTTACCAATCGGCCGCAAAATATGTCTGGCCAGAAGAACCCATTTCAATATGCCCGCCCAGTTTTTATGTTATTTGGAATGGTTCTTGTAGCCAACATAATGTGTGGTCGTTTGGTCGGATGTACACTCTATAATATATCTGTATGATATATCGCATATGCCGTGCCGCATGGCCGAAGCAATATATCTGTGAAAGAAGTCGTTCAAGGGTATATTGTGTGTATACACATGCAGATGGACTGAATAATATATCATTCCTCAGCTGTACGAACACTATATCGTCCAGTGTGTACCCAGCATTAGTCTATTTTTTTTCTATTTGGATTTGTCAAATGTCAACACTAAGGAATATAGGCATATGGATTTCAGGAAGGTGCTAGTATGTGTGATTAATATTATACATTGGCAGTTCTAAAAGCAGTTACACCAGTCTGTGATACAAATGAATGATAGAACACTTCTTTTGTAAAACCACAATGGCCAAGATTTGCATTACAAATACAAATGCAATCAAAAGCCTAAACTTAATTAGTTCCACATTTTCGCAATAAACGTTAGTCTGTCCAACTACTTTCACAGTCATTCTTGAGCCATATCTACAGTATGTGATTTATCGACTGGAAAGGAGAATATAGAATGTACATGGATTAATGTGTCTGATTTGTGTGGGAAAACCATGTTGGCTACAGCATGAAGCTAGTCATAGATGTTTCAATCACAATACTTACAAGACAGTGCTATAATGCATTTATTGACACTTGCAGACAAATCCTTTGAAAGAGAACAAGTCTTCCTATTTACATTAATACAGTGAATGAAAGGAATGAATGAATGATGTGTTTACAGCCATTTTGAGGCTTTTCGTCACAATGAAAAATGTATACTATTAAACTTGGATTGGAAAAGCAGTCCCGTCTTCCTATGTCTTCAACACAGTAATACGCATGGCTGCTGCCATCTATTACACATGATGAATGTCAATTCATTTCCTGGTGACTGGACAGGTGCTAAAGAAGATGTATGTTTTAGAACCACACTTTTATCTAATGCCTTCACAGCAGGAAGGACCAGTAGCCTGTCCTCCTGTACATCCCCCTAAATCAATGCATTTTATGTTGACAATAATAAGTCTGTGCGTGTCACATAAAGAAACGAATATCTTTCCGGGTATTTCTTAAACACTACCAGAAAACATATAAAATCACTAAGATTAGGAGAGATGGCTGGATGCCTGTGTTGCATGTAGCTTCAAAAAGTTTATTAAAAAAAATACCCCCCCCCCCTCAACTCAATAATTAAATGGACTACTCCATATAGTAGAGAGAGACGCATTTACAGGTGCACTTGCCACCTGTAATAAAATATATATATATATTGTGATAGGATCACTGGTAAAGTGGTCTGTGGCAGGTACATTTGTCCCAGATTCCTGTCTTTTG
The DNA here is from genome assembly GCA_031769625.1 of Taudactylus pleione. Lineage (NCBI taxonomy): Eukaryota > Metazoa > Chordata > Amphibia > Anura > Myobatrachidae > Taudactylus > Taudactylus pleione. The sequence continues at coordinate 39,015,954 of JAUIMM010000153.1, read as the reverse complement.
TGTTTTAAACCCCCAGGAGAAAGTCTGCAGTGTAGCAGGCTTGAGGTTCGGCTTTTTGAAAAGCCGGTTTGGGACCTGGGGGTTGTGGGTGAGAGGAGAGGGAGGGCTCCACCCACGGCCACTCCAGGTTTTGGTTCTCGCAGCCTGGTAACAGGCTTGTTAGTTTGCCACCTGAGAGTGGCCAATATAAGCCTAGTTTGTTTAGGGCTGATTGTCTCACCTGGGAGAGCAGGCAGGGAGTTTGCTCAGAGACACTTGAAAAACCTATCTGTGAGTACTGTGCTGTGCTTTGTTGCTGGCGAGGGCATTAGGCCCTGCCAGGTTCTGGTAGTGAGGGAACTACCTGTGAAGTTAGTGCCCCGACAGGGCTAGGATTTATATTTATGTTTTCTTTACATTTCTGTCATTGTACAATAAAGACTGGCACCGACCAGCTTGTACTTGCATCCAGACTGGTGTGCTGCTTCCCTGCTGCTGTGTGTGTGTGTAAGGAAGGAGTCCTCTACCCAGGAGAGGGACCCCCTAACCTAACTGTGTCACTATATATATATATATATATATATATATATATAGAGCCGTCACATAACCTGAATAAAATAAAAAATCCACAATAACAGGAAGATCAGGACTATGGGGTTCCCCTGACTTCATGAAAATCAGTCCCAGGCAGGTCAGCACAAGATTTTTGCCTAGAAGGAAGTAGGGGTACAAAACCTGCATGCCTCTCTCCAGCCAGGGGCATTTCTTCATTTCTCTTGGCTGTGACTACAGGAAATAACAGTAATATTAACAAGACTGGGACTCCTGGAGTGACACCTTTGTCTTAGGAACATTAAATGGTGCTAAAAAAATAAACAAAACACATATACTATTTGGAAATAATTTTGTACTAAATAAAAGACTCACCAAAAGTGCAATTGAACGTGCTGCTCCTTATTAGTTTGGGGACGAAACACAATCTTTGCTCACTTCCTGTTGGTGCAAATTTCAAGTATATTGTGCTCCATTCTACAAAGGAAGAAACTCTACAAAAAATGTGCACTCTCAACAAAACTGCCCAACATTGCCAAACATACCCACACACTTTGGCAAAAAATTGACTTACAGTGACTGCAATTGCATATCTCCAACTCTAGAGGCGCAATATATATACTGTATATACAGCGGGTAAAATAAGTATAGAACACATCAACATTTTTCTCAGTACATACATTTGTAATGGGGCTATTGTAATGACATTTTTACCAAATGTCAGCAACAACCCATGCAATCCATACATTCACAGAAATCAAACCATAGATGTCCATATATTAAGTTATTTGTAATAATGTGAAATGACACAGGGAAAAAGTATTGAACACATGAAGAAAGGGAGGTGCAAAAAGGCATGGAAAGCCAAGACACCAATCTATCAGTAATTAGAAAGCAATTCTGCCCCTTGTCAGTGCAAAATAATATAAGCTGGTTCAGTCCCAAAAGATAAAAAGGTGTCTCATTACCAAAGTGTCACAGAAGAAACATCTCACAAATGGTAAAGCAAAGAGCTCTCTCAAAACTTTTGCAACCTTATTGTTGCAAAACATACTGATGGCATTGGTTACAGAGAGAATTTCTAAACTTCTGAATGTTCCAGTGAGCACTGTTGGGGCCATAGTCCGGAAGTGGAAAGAACATAATTTCACCATAAACCGGCCACGACCAGGTGCTCCTCGCAAGATTTCTGACAGAGGAGTGAAAATAATTATCAGAAGAATTGTCCAAGAGCCAAGGACCACTTGTGGAGAGCTTCAGAAAGACCTGGAATTAGCAGGTACATTTGTTTAAAAGAAAACAATAAGTAATGCACTAAACCGCCATGGCCTGTATGCACGCTCACCACGCAAGACTCCATTGCTGAAGAAAAAACATGTTAAAGCTCGTTTAAAGTTGCTGCACAACATCTGGACGAGCCTGTGAAATGCTGGGAGAATATAGTCTGGTCAGATGAGACCAAAATTTAACTCTTTGGATGCCATAATACACACCATGTTTGGAGGAGAAATGTCACTGTACATCACCCCAAAAACACCATACCAACAGTGAAGTTTGGAGGTGGGAACATCATTGTGTGTGGCTGTTTTTCAGCATACGGTACTGGCATACTTCCTGTGGTAGAAGGAAGGATGAATGGAAAAATATACAGAGACATTCCTGATAAAGATCTGCTGCCATCTACCAGGATGCTGAAGATGAAACGAGGGTGGACATTTCAGCAAGACAATGATCCCAAACACAAAGCAAAGGACACTCTCAATTGGTTTCAGAGAAAGAAAATATAGCTGCTAGAATGGCCCAGCCAATCACCTGACTTGAATCCAAATTAAAATATATGGAAAGAACTAAAGATCAGAGTTCATAGAAGAAGCCCACGGAAACCTTCAAGATTTGAAGACTGTTTATGTGGAAGAATGGGCCAAAATCACACCTGAGCAATGCATGCGACTAGTTTCTCCATACAGGAGACGTCATGAAGCTGTCATTACCAACAAAGGCTTTTGTATGAAGTGTTAAATACATTTCAGTAAGCGTGTTCAATACTTATTCCCTGTGTCAATACACATTATTACACATAACTTAATTTATGGACATCTATGGTTTGATTTCTTTACATGTGTGGATTGCATGGGTTGTTGCTGACATTTGGTAAAAATGTCATTACAATAGCCCCATTACAAATATATTTACTGATAAAAATGTTGATGTGTTCAATACTTATTTTATCCACTGTATGTCCATGGCAGGAGACATGCGTCCGTAAGCGGATAGGTGCACTGCATTTGCACCATTACATGGTGCGATCGTGGTGTGTGCTGCAGGTAATTGGATGGTGCCAGGGCCATCTCTTCCATTGGGCTTGTTGGGCAGTTGCCCAAGGGCCCAAAGCTTGTAGGTGCCCGCCAACCCGCCCCCATGCAGCCGCGGCCCGTTGGTAAATTTGTAATATTTTTATAAGCCGGCCGCCGGTGCACTGTATTCTTATCTAACTTCTCACACCCCCCCCCCCCCCGGTGACGAGTACTCCCCTCAGCCCCAGTTTAACTTCATCCGCCGGCTTCAGACCAGTCAGACAGAGTCTCTCTGCATGTGTGGGAGGTCTGATGGGCAATCACCTGACTTGAATCCAATTTAAAATCTATAAAGATCAGAATTCAAAGAAGAGGCCCACGGAATCTTCAAGATTTGAAGACTGTTTGTGTGGAAGAATGGGCCAAAATCACACCTGAGCAATTGATGCGACTAGTCTCTCCATATAGGAGGCGTCATGAACCTGTCATTACCAACAATGGCTTTTGTACGAAGAATTAAATAAATTTAAGTAAGCCTGTTCCATACTTTTTCCCTGTGTCATTTCACATTATTACACATAACTTAATTTATGGACAACTATGGTTTGTTTTATTTGCATGTGTGGATTGCATGGGCTGACATTTGGTGAAAATTTAATTACAATAGCCCCATTACACATATATTTACTGAGTAAAATGGTAATGTGTTCAATACTTATTTTACCTGCTGTGTGTGTATATATATATATATATATATATATATATATATATAAATAATTAAATACAAATAAATAATGTGTTTTAAATCACCTCTAGGATTTTGAACTTCTAAGGAAATGTAATAAGTGTGTGTAAGGCTTAAGTCATTGTGCATTCTGGTAAAATCAAGTGTCCTTGTTTACAGAAAACATTGAGATTAAGAACTGAAGCACACTAACCCCTGCAGTATATGTGCAGTGAAACTATACAGGGCATGTTTTTAAAGCACTGGAAAATTCACAGCAAACCCAAATATGAAGGTACTCTATGTAAAAGTTTGTACATGCTGCATATGAGGATTTTCTGTCTGGAGTTTTGTGTGTATGATTTGAAGGTTTTCTGAATATGTGTTGTATGTCAGGTTTGAATGATACTAAACTACTGTTGCTTCATCTCTCACAGACAGGACACAAGGTTGCTAAGGACAAATTACAGCCATGCCAGACTAAGGTTAAATACTTGGGACACTGTCTAACGGAGGCTAATGGTTGCGCAGCAGGTGTCCTCACACAAAAACATGGTGATGCTAGTAGACCCGTAGCATACTACAGTGCACAAATGGACACTGTGGCAAGATCACTCCCAGCGTGTTTAAGAAGTGTAGCAGCAACTGCTCTTTTGGTCAGTAAGAGTGAGGATGTAGTATTAGGCCATGATATGATTGTTTACACACCCCATGCTGTATCTGCTTTGCTGAATTCTGCCCAAACAGACATGTTTCCTCAGCTAGGGTCACAAAATTGGGAACTAGCTCTAATATCACTTGCAAATATCACCATTAAATGGTGCAGTACGTTAAACCCAGCAATGTATTTACCATATGTGCCTCAGGATGCACAAAGGGTGGAGAGAGGCGAGTCGCTGGTGGAAGGTGAGTTCTGCAGGTATATTGATGCACATGATTGTAGAGAATATTTAAATCAGACCTTTACTGCAAGACCTGACATACGTGATACACCTTTAGAAAATGTAGATGTGACATTTTACATGGATGGGAGTTGTCATAGACAAACTGACACTGGAGAATTATGTACGTTATGCTGTTGTAAATGACGAGGACGTTATAGAAGCCGAACCCCTTGATCCACCTCACTCGGCCCAAGTGGCTGAACTGGTGGCATTAAGGAAAGCGTGTGAACTGGCAGAAGGTAAGTCAGCTAACATCTACATTGACTCCAGGTATGCCTTCGGGGTAGTGCATGATTTTGGAGCTTTTTGGCATCTGAGAAATTTTATGACAGCAGCAGGCAACCAGTAGCACATTCATACCACATAAAAGGACTGCTGACAGCAATTCAAAAACCAAAGGCAATGGCCATCATTAAGTGTAAAGCCCATACATGTGAGGACGATCCGGTGTCACTGGGCAATAACAGGGCAGACAAAGCTGCCAAATGGGCAGCATGTTTAAGACTGAAAATGCCAATTAACCAAATGATGATGTTTCAAACGATTGACATGCAGAAATTACTTGAGATGCAAAATTTGTGTTCCACTCAAGAAAAGGCAGTCTGGAGATCCAAGGGATGTTGGCAAGAGTCCTCTGGACTGTGGAGAGATGGACAGGGTAAGCCGGTGGCACCCAAGGCATACTACCCAAGCTTGGCTAGGCAGCGCATGGTCTGACTCACCTGGGAGAGCAAGGTATGTGCAAGTTGGTCAGGGCGTATTGGTGTGCACCAGGTTTCTCTTCCCAAGCTGAAAAGAGGGCAATGTCCTGCTTGACATGCTTGAGGAAAAATGTTGGAAAAACAATACCAACCGAGCCATCTCACATCCTTCCGACAGACGGACCTTTTAGGTAATACAAATTGATTTCATCCAATTACCACCCTGCAGGAATCTCAAGTATGTATTAGTATGTACAGATGTGTTTTCTAATTGGGTTGAGGCATATCCAGCTGCCACTAATACTGCTGCGTTTACTGCTAAAAAGATTGTTCAGGAATTTGTATGCAGGTACGGTATCCCTAGAATCATAGAAAGTGATAAGGGTACTCATTTCACCGAAGATGTCTTCCAGAACATGTGTAAGTTGATGGGTATTAATAGTAGACTTCACACCCCTTACCAACCGCAAGCCAGCGCCAAGGTGGAGAGGACGAACGGTACAATTAAAAATATACTGAGTAAGATCATGGCACAAACTGGACTAGGATGGCCAGAAGCTTAATCGCTAGTCCTTCATAGCATCAGGACAACACCTAGACCCCCTTTTAATCTGTCCCCCTTTGGGATTCTGTTTGGGAGACAACCTCATTTGATTATAAGTCCACAGGAAGATTTGAAGAGTAACAACGAGGTCACTGTAAGGTATCTTATAACAATGAGTAAACAGTTGAAACAGCAGCAGCAGAAATTGAAATTGTTGTCACCTGATATGCCTGAAACAAACTGTCATGATGTTGAACCTGGAGAATTTGTTATGATCAGGAATTTCTTACGTTCATGTTGTCTGACAGATCGGTGGGAAGGTCCGTATCAAGTGTTGCTGACAAGTACGACATCCTTGAAAGTGGCAGAGAGAGATACCTAGGTCCATTCCACTCACTGCAGAAAGGTCAACTATACGGTGGAGATACAAGGTGGAGTTGAGGCAGATAACGTGGACCTGTCGATTGCGAGCTTGCTCCAGGAGAGTTAAAGACTGCAGTGAGATACCTGAGCTAGGGAAATTTATAGCTCATTATTCCAGCAATGTAATGGCGGGCAGTGGTTGTGTTCCTATTTTCTTCCAGAGTTCTCATCATCCTTGTTTGGTTCGGGATGTCCTGTTTCTGTACTGGTGGGCAGATGATGGAGTGAGAGGTCGATGATGATACCGATGGAGTGGAGTCGGGAGCAGGAGCAATACACTCACAAGGGCGGTACCTGACCAAACTCAGTACAGTAATTGCTAAGAGATCTTTTAGCCTGGAAACTCGGAGACAGTGTGATGGTTTATCATCTGAGGAATATTGTATTTGTGAGTTTTGTGGGTGCCTAGTTGATGAGAGATGTACCCAACGGTGCCAACCTAAGTATAACCAGTATTGGGATGGGTATCCTTTAGAGGATTATCATACCATGGTGGGCAAAGTTTTAAACCAGACTGACTGTTGGGTGTGCTCTCACATGCCTCAGGGACAACATAATGTAGGGTTAGTGCCATTTCCATGAAATGTCTGAGTCTTAGAATTGCAACAAGGGAAGACGCTGGATGGAAAATTTCTTATGTCCAAACCACCTCATTTTAAAACTCCACCAGTACCAAAGAGATAGATCACTTTTGTATTTGAACATCACCAACTTCAACAAATCAGGAAGTTGGGAGGTGACTGGGAATAACCAGACGATGACCTTCTCACTAAGAGCTGATAATGAACCTATAAATTTGAACTTTTATGCACAATTAGATTAAGTGGGAGACACTTCCGGTATCGGTATACATGTAGTGACACCAAAGAAATGGTTGGTAGGGTACCAGAAGGGTACTGTGCCAGGGTTATACAACCAGAAACGAGTGTTAGTCAGATGGGAGAACGTGAGGAAGAATCATTTGATAGGGAAATGTGTTTAATGATTATGATGCATTCTATTCCTTACATTCTCCCCGATTATGTGTATTTTACATGTGGAAGGAAAGCATATAAGTGGCTCTCTCCTAGTTCAGAAGGTTTATGTTACCTGGGAAGGGTACTCCCAGAGGTTATGACCCTTACACATGGTGAAATGCTTGGTATTCATAAAAACACACCATCAACATATCTTCACACACATTATGAACACAGAGACAAAAGAAATATGATACCTTGTGATGTACATACAGCCACACAGTTGTTTAGCGAAACAACTGGCTTTAAAGTTTTAGTAGCATTAGATCCCACCAGGATCACTCGGGGTACTTAAAATTTTTGATACATTCAAGATCTTGGTAAATTAATAGATAATATCAGATTATCTATTATCAGAGATGTATGATGACATGTTTAGGTACACAGGTAAGGAGTTACAGGCCTACAAGAAAGAACTGGAACAACATAGACTAGTATTAAATTATTTAACAGCTGTCACTGGGGGTACTGTGTGACTTTAGCCACCCAATTTGGTGTAAAGTGTTGCACGTACATAACAAATAATACTAGTGACCCCAAGGAGGTGATAGACCGGAAAATGGATGAAATTATGCAGCTGAAATGGGAATTTCAAAAGAACCATAATGCCTCATTGGCTGAGGTAGAGGAGAAGGTAGAAGAGTGGTTCTCTTGGTTGAACCCTGTAAAATGGTTCTCCGGACTAGGAGAGTGGGTCCAGGAAATGGTTGCTAGTGTAGGTAAACTCCTGATCCTCATATTGATTGTCATCTTAGTAATTGGCTTATGGGTCAGATGTGTTCCTGCTGTGTTGAAGTGTGGAAAATGTAATGCTAAAGTAAACTGAGAGAATGAAATTATGATGGTGGTTAGTAGTAATAAAATGCATACTAAGGTAAATGAAGAACTGCAATACAATCCTGAACTAGAATGTACCATCAGATGATGTATAGATTTAGCCATGCATGAAATGTATTATTAAATGTTATTTTAAACATCCTAAATAATGTAAGTCACTATCCCCTTCAAGCCTTCCTTTATAGGTTAGGTGCATCCCCACATCTTCCCAATGATCTTCCAAGATCCGCGGCGTGCGTATAAGGGTAGTTTTATGTCCTTCCCAGAGACACATTATTGATGATTTAATGACCACATTTTGCCATCCCATAATATAACATTAAATAATATTTCATAGTGTAAGACTAAAAAAAATGTAAAACCAGTGTGATAGCGTGTTGTTTGCTATCAAAGGGTGGACTTTCGAAGCCGGATGATTGGCTGAGACCAGATCTTAAAATTAATAATGAGCGACGCCATCTTAGGTTGCCCCTGACTACGCCATTTTGCGTTGTCTGCACAACGCCATCTGGCGTAGTCAGTATAATATCATTGTGGACGGCGCTATTTTAGCGTTGTGTACATCTGCCGTGTTACTGTACACTGTTAAAGTCTTTACATAATCACGAATACACATATATATATATTTAAAGACTTTATATCTATTCAGTGCTGACAGGCAAGTCTTGTGGACATGTCTGGGACTAGTAATTGGAATACACAAAGATACTGTGAGGTGCAGACAAGTGTTTTAACTGAACCATTGTCTTTAAGTCTGACTATCATTGTATGCCTAAATAACTTGCATTTCCAAGTAGGCTGGAGAGGCCTTTGATTACATTGTGATTCCATCAAGTGTCTGCCGGCCAACTCTGATAACTTAGTTCAGACAGAAATAATAATAAAACCAGTTACTGTTTAAAGTTATACATGAGCACACAGTGTGGGATGTGGAGGGGGGAACATGAGCACAGTGTGGGATGTGGAGGGGGGAACATGAGCACACAGTGTGGGATGTGAAGAGGGTAACATGAGCACACAGTGTGGGATGTGAAGGGGTAACATGAGCACACAATGTGGGATGTGGAGGAGCAGTGGAGCACACAGTGTGGAATGTGGAGGGGGGAACATGAGCGCACAGTGTGGGATGTGGAGGGGGGAACATGAGCACACAGTGTGGGATGTGGACGGGGAACATGAGCACACAGTGTGGGATGTGGAGGGGGGAACAGGAGCACACAGTGTGGGATGTGGAGGAGCAGTGGAGCACACAGTGTGGGATGTGGAGGGGGAACACGAGCACACAGTGTGGGATGTGGAGGGGGGAACATGAGCACACAGTGTCATTGTATGCCTAAATAACTTGCATTTAGGCTGGAGAGGCCTTTGATTACATTGTGATTCCATCAAGTGTCTGCTGGCCAACTCTGATAACTTAGTTCAGACAGAAATAATAATAAAACCAGTTACTGTTTAAAGCTATAGGAGCACACAGTGTGGAATGTGGAGGGGGGAACATGAGCACACAGTGTGGGATGTGAAGGGGGTAACATGAGCACACAGTGTGGGATGTGAAGGGGTAACATGAGCACACAATGTGGGATGTGGAGGAGCAGTGGAGCACACAGTGTGGAATGTGGAGGGGGGAACATGAGCACACAGTGTGGGATGTTGAGGGGGGAACATGAGCAGACAGTGTGGGATGTGGAGGGGGGAACAGGAGCACACAGTGTGGGATGTGGAGGGGAAACATGAGCACACAGTGTGGGATGTGGAGGGGGGAACATGAGCACACAGTGTGGGATGTGGAGGGGGGAACATGAGCACACAGTGTGGGATGTGAAGGGGGTAACATGAGCACACAGTGTGGGATGTGAAGGGGGTAACATGAGCACACAATGTGGGATGTGGAGGAGCAGTGGAGCACACAGTGTGGAATGTGGAGGGGGAACATGAGCACACAGTGTGGGATGTGGAGGGGGGAACATGAGTACACAGTGTGGGATGTGGAGGGGGGAACATGAGCAGACAGTGTGGGATGTGGAGGGGGGAACAGGAGCACAAAGTGTGGGATGTGGAGGGGAAACATGAGCACACAGTGTGGGAAGTGGAGGGGGGAACAGGAGCACACAGTGTGGGATGTGGAGGGGGGAACATGAGCAGACAGTGTGGGATGTGGAGGTGGGAACATGAGCACACAGTGTGGGATGTGGAGGGGGGAACAGGAGCACACAGTGTGGGATGTGGAGGGGAAACACAAGCACACAGTGTGGGATGTGGAGGGGGGAACAAGAGCACACAGTGTAGGATGTGGAGGGGGGAACAGAAGCACACAGTGTGTAATGTGGAGGGGGGAACAGGAGCACACAGTGTGGGATGTGGAGGGGGGAACAGGAGCACACAGTGCGGGATGTGGAAGGGGGAACATCAGCACACAGTGTGGGATGTGGAGGGGGGAACATGAGCACACAGTGTGGGATGTGGAGGGGGGAACATGAGCACACAGTGTGGGATGTGGAAGGGGAACATGAGCACACAGTGTGAGATGTGGAGGGGGGAACATGAGCAGAAAGTGTGGGATGTGGAAAGGGGAACATGAGCACACAGTGTGGGATGTGGAGGGGGAACATGAGCACACAGTGTGGGATGTGGAGGGGGGAACATGAGGACACAGTGTGGGATGTGGAGGGGGGAACATGAGCACACAGTGTGGGATGTGAAGGGGGTAATATGAGCACACAATATGGGATGTGGAGGAGCAGTGGAGCACACAGTATGGGATGTAGGGGAACAGGTAAGCACACAGTGTGGAATGTAGGGAAAGGGGAGCACACAACGGGGTATGTGGAGGGGAAATGTGGGAGCACATATGATGGGTTTTGGAGGGAGAACAGTGATGCACACACTGTGGGATGTGGACGGTAAAACCAGTTACTGTTTAAAGCTATAGGAGCACACAGTGTGGGATGTGGAGGGGGGAACATGAGTACACAGTGTGGGATGTGGAGGGGGGAACATGAGCAGACAGTGTGGGATGTGGAGGGGGGAACATGAGCAGACAGTGTGGGATGTGGAGGGGGGAACATGAGCACACAGTGTGGGATGTGGAGGGGGGAACATGAGCACACAGTGTGGGATGTGGAGGGGGGAACATGAGTACACAGTGTGGGATGTGGAGGGGGGAACATGAGCAGACAGTGTGGGATGTGGAGGGGGGAACATGAGCAGACAGTGTGGGATGTGGAGGGGGGAACATGAGCACACAGTATGGGATGTGGAGGGGGGAACATGAGCACACAGTGTGGGATGTGGGGGGGGAAACATGAGCACACAGTGTGGGATGTGGAGGGGGGAACAGGAGCACACAGTGTGGGATGTGGAGGGGGAACATGAGCACACAGTGTGGGATGTGGAGGGGGAACATGAGCACACAGTGTGGGATGTGGAGGGGGGAACATGAGCACACAGTGTGGGATGTGGAGGGGGGAGCATGAGCACACAATGCGGGATGTGGAGGAGCAGTGGAGCACACAGTATGGGATGTAGGGGAACAGGGGAGCACACAGTGTGGAATGTAGGGAAAGGGGAGCACACAGCGGGGTATGTGGTGGGGAAATGTGGGAGGACATATGATGGGTTGTGGATGGAGAAAAGTGATGCGCACACCGTGGGATGTGGACGGTAAATGGGAGCACACAGTGTATGATGTGTAGGAGAAAACAGGAGCGCACTGTGTGGGATGTGTAGGGGGAAACAGGGCAGCACACACCATAGGATGAGTAAGAGGGAACAGGGGAGCAACCAGCGTGGGATTTGGGGAATGGGCACAAAATGTGGGAAGTTGAGGGGGAGCAGGGAAGCACACCGTGTGGGATGCAACGTTGCTTCTCTTAGTGGTACCTATTTCTGTGGAAGAAGGGGAGGGGGTTCACCAGCTAAAATTTTACCTAAGGCAACAATCTCTTCAGGGATGGCCCTGAGGGGAAGGTTTCACAAGCCCTCCCTACAATGTCTAGCACTGATCACATTACTCCCATCACTAGTTACACCTCCTGCAGCGGCATGCAATAGGTCCTTCATAATATTCAGCTCCAGGCCCATGTGGGCCTTGATATGGCACTGGTGTACCCACCTTAACAGACCTATTAATTATGTTCTAGTCTTACCGGGGACATATTAAATACATACTGTAATTTCACTATAGAAATCTTTAATTTAATAAAACTATTTTTACTGAAACATATGTAACACCTGGATTAAAAGGATTAGCATACCTCCCAAATGTTCCAAAAGCTTTGACCTAATTTGGGATGGACAGTTGGGCAGTATCCCCTGTTCGCTGGTCCTATAGATGTCTAGAGGGGAGTATGGAACACATCACACTCCCATTGTGACTTGGCTTTGAGTCCAACATTTGAGATGCATGAATCAGGACAGAGGGTATGGTCGAATGACAGAGAGATCACAGCCCCAAACCCTTTGTGATACAGCCATACCCTCTGGCCTCGATTAATTAATCTCAAAAGTTGGAAGGCATGGTTAGTCGAAATGGAGTCCTTTAAATGCTTTGACATATTTTCAGCTGCAGGGAATAATAATTTGAAGTTTAACCATTTAACTAGCTAATATTTAAAAAAAAGTTCAGAAATGTAAATTTTTTTCATGGCTGAATAAGGAATATCTAAAACGTATTTAACACAATTTTTTTTTATTTTTAAAAAACATCATTTTTTAAAACACAAAACATTAAGATTTTTATACCAGCGAAATATCGATAATCGGAACACCTCTACTTTACATTTCCCAGGCTGCTACTCCTCTCTGAGGCCGCCGGGTGTACACTGGCTGTCTGAGGGCTGCTTGATTTACATTTCACTGGTGGCTGCAGAGAGGAGCGCTGCTTGGGAAATGTAGATCAAGGGAGTACCACTGGGCTGCCCTATCAGCAGTGATCAGCTGCATGGCAGACACTTGGGGAGGATACAATAATGCAGAGGGTCCGGCGGTCCCTCTGAGATTGGTGGCTGCTTTTCCACCAGCTGCCTAGTGGGTGTTTCTGACTGGCTGCATTACATGTGACCATGTCAGGAAAAGCCCAGCCTGGCGTGGTCACATCATTCTATCACATCAAGCGGCTAAGACTGCACAAATGTATTATTATCTTTCATTCATATATCATCACCATACAGTCATGCACCAGAAAAACAGAGAAACCTGTCTAGTAATCTGCAGGTCCTCCTTTTGATCAGATTACAGTAGCAACATTACGGGACATGGACTCCATGAGCTTTCTGAAGTACTGTGTAGATAGTGTACACTATGCCTCCTGAATAATGGCCCACAATTCCCTAATATTCACCAGTGTGGGAACCTGCCATTGATGGCACGTCGAAATACTTCCCACATGTGTTCTATTGGGTTCAAATCCGGCAAACGAGGGGGCCAAACTCATGATGCCAAACTCAGACAGATGCTCCTCCAGGCATAATCTGGTGGCTGTGGACATGTGCATTGGCGCATAGTTGTGATGAAAGAGCCCACTCCTGTATGAGTGAATGCATGACATGAACAGGTACAAATGATCCGCAATGATGGTTACGTAGCATCTGACAGTCAGTGATGTCTACAGATGTCTCAGAGGTACCAATGAGAACCAGCTGAAAAAACTCCACACAGGGACACGGCCGCTCTTAACTCTCACTTGATGGCATGTGGGGTCCATTACCTTGTAGGGTTTTCACCACGTGCATAATCATTCATCTGCCCAAAACAGTTATAAATCGAATCTCATTGAACCAGGCTACATATTTACATTCATCTTGCATCCAGTGCTGGTATACATGAGCCCAGGCGATGCGCAGAGCCTTGTGCCGTGGGGTCAGCAATTGGACCCGAGTGGGCCGTTGGCCCCTGTACCCCATAAAAGAAAGAGAACGCTGTACTGTTAGAACGCTAATGTTACTTGTGGTCCCAGGATTACATTTTGCTGTTATCTGCGGTAATGTCACACAATGGTCAGATGTTACAATGAGGCAGATGTATAAAGCTCTGGAAAGTGATAAAGTGCAGAGTGATAAACGACCAACCAATCAGCTCCCAACTGTCATTTTTCAAACACAGCCTGTAACATGACAGTTGAGAGCTGAGTGGTTGGTCGTTTATCACTCTGCACTTTATCACTTTCCAGAGCTTCATACATCTACCCCACTGTGTGCCAGATGACGCTGTCCATGATCGATGGAATGACCCACCTCTCTGGCACCTACTGTCAATCTTCGTTCAACGTCGCTTAAATTGTGATACACTGCCATTTTGAATGCAAATTATATAACAAGTGGAGATATCTGCCTATATATGGTACTACAAGTGTGGAAGATACCATTTAATGCAGGGGTGTGGTGGAATGAACTGTGAATGGTCTCAGTTTTATGGCAAATGAGTGTATTACGTAATTTCCGCAGAATATGGAATCATTCACTGTCCATGGAGTGTGCGCCGCTCGCTTCGTGCATAGGGCAGCCAGCTTAGAGGCAGACAGAGAAAGAAGCTTCCTGGCTGCTCTGATTATGAATTCTACACAATCAGAGCGGCCAGGCAGCATTCTCTACCCGAGTCACAGCCTGCAGCCAGACAGTGAATGTCAGTCAGCATGGCATGGCTGGAGCTATCCACCAATCAGAGTGCTGGCAGCCATTCACTATATGAAAACATGTGGAGAGACGGTGAAGGTCGCAGGAGTGGCAAGTTATGATTTTTTTTTTTAATTCAGGGCATACTTGCCTACTCTCTCGAGACTGTTGGGAGCTCCCGGCACCCCGCAAGAGTAGGCAAGTCCCCTGCATTGTTCGCCGGCCCCCCGTGACCCGCCACGCCTGCCCGTGAAATTGGGCAGGTTGGGGGGGCGATGATGTGATTCGCGATGATTCGCGTCTTCGTAGCCCCGCCCCCTGCTTTGTAATGCCGGTAATATCAGCATTATAAAATGGGGGCGGGGAAGCGATGACGCAATCGTGTTGACATGCCCCTGCTCCGCCCACTTCGGCTGCCCCCACCTTCCTGCTGCACCGACCTGGTAGCCCACTCCGGGTAAATATGATTTTTTTTTCTCTTTTATTTGTGCGCGATTGCTTGATCTGGGGCTTGCTTTTATTAATTGGGGCTATAGCATTTGGCCGTTCGATCTGGGGTCTGATTTTATTAACTGGGGAGAGGGGGCAGTGGATCTCCGATCTGGGGTCTGATTTTATTAATGAGAGGGGGGTGGAGGCAGTGGGTGTTCAAACATAGGGGCCCGAGTGCATTGCTTTCCCCAGGGCCTACAATGCTGTTAAGACGGCCCTGCCCCCGTTGGTCAGAAATATTTAGTTATACTGTGTTCCTTACTTACTGCCTATTAGGATACATCATTTGAACTTGCCACTTGCAGAAAGCATTACATATCTGATTCATATTTTATTGCACTTTTTGTTCTGTTGGGTTAATTTTGAAAAGTTATTAAACATACCTACTGAACTATGAACAAGCCATAAAAAGATCTAGACATGAAATTACATGTCTTTTTCTTTATTGCAAATCCAATATACATTACTAAGTGGGGCTGTGCCTTAATTGCTGCAGTTTATGTGTATTTCTTTTCTGTCCTCCTTTTTCTCTGTACACATTCTCTTTCTCTTAGCTATCGGGCCTAAGATTTACCGACCAGTCGTATCTTAAACTCTCCCTGGAGCTTCTGTTTCAGCATGTTATGAAATTAGGCTATTAACAGCTAGGTTATAAATCTGTCTCAGAGATGATTAATGCATTGCGAAATCCTTCAACTTGATTATTTTGGATTACATGTGAGCTACAAGCAGTTTCTTTTTACTGTTATACAGAAAACACAATGCCAATGAATTATCCCTAATTTGTTTCTTGACTGTTCCCGTTACTCATTTTTGCCTAGGTTGCGTGATGCGGAAAAGGGTTTTATTTGTACCTTGTGATTGAAAAGCCATGCTTGTGTGCTCAAACAGTAATGGCGATTTACCTAATCATTAGTCCCCATACAAGCTCCTGCTCTCCCATCAGGATCTGGCCGCTAATAATATGGAAAACTCCTTCTTACTCCATTATCAAACTGCTCCCTGCCCTTCATGTGTCTGGCCGTTTGCCAATATTAATTCCATTAAGGTACGTTGATATATGCAAAGTGTGATGATGAATTAAAAAAAAATTGAATACCAGAGAAAATAAATAACTCTTGAATCTATCCAGCTAATACCTGTTTTTCTCTTCTACAATGTGTACATTAACGCTAGTTGCACTTCTCAAAATAATTACTACAATTTTCTATTTGAATAAAGTGAACTCATGGACGCTTTACAGTAGACAATAACAAATTAAAGTAAATTAAAATTAACATAAACTAAAAGACCTTGACAATTTTTATTAAAAAATGGTTTGTAAGCAAAGGGACCTTGTCATAGTTATTTTCCAAGCGCATCATACCTGATGTAAGTATTAACTGGTTTCTACTGTTCAATTCTCGAAGGCTAAATACAGTTACTAAACATGCAATGTATACAGCATATCGCTCCAATGTGTCACTGCTTAGTGTGATAACTTTTCCAGGCCAAAATGATGGAAGGTCCAATTGTGTACAGCAAAAAGCTATACTTACAGCAATCCCTTTATTATGGCTATAATGTAACGGAGGACAGATGAGTGACAGTTCCAAACACTTGATAAGGCAAGTTCAGTGAATAAATTTGGGACTGTCAGTCAAATGATGATGTTGCAGATGATGTCCTACATTATCTATAAGGGAGACAAAAAGTCAGCTCATAGGCTACATAATGTGATTCATGTCTTCATCTAACCACAGCCAACGCAGCATCTACAGCTGGTCACACGCACATATGAATCCATGATAGATCCATGATGAAGACTCAGAGGTACTTCCCTCTCATATCAAAGTGTTACGTAAAGTAAAAGGGCGTCTATGTACACAATCCTCACCATACAATGGTATCTTACCCAATTCATAAACAGATAATTAGCAAATCATTATTGCTATTATTTTTTGCTGTTGCCTAATGTTTGCTCTCCATGAAGTCACATTAACAGGGGGAGCTGCCACGTGCCGGATACTGAGGGAACATGGCCGAATCCCGGTGGAGGAATGGCCGCACCCCTCAAAAGAAACAGGAAAAAACAGTTTTTCTGTCAAAGAGTCACCGACGATTGTACAGAACAATGTCCTCCTTAGCGGCTGACCCAGGCCCAGACCG
The DNA here is from genome assembly GCA_031769625.1 of Taudactylus pleione. NCBI lineage: Eukaryota > Metazoa > Chordata > Amphibia > Anura > Myobatrachidae > Taudactylus > Taudactylus pleione. The sequence continues at coordinate 38,998,692 of JAUIMM010000153.1, read as the reverse complement.
GGTCCTTGTTGGGCCCCTCGAACAAGGTAATTAGTAACCCTCCATTCCTCTCGTCGCCCCATACATACTACTCCTATGTTATATGTTACCTTTGTATTTACCTAATGAAAATATTACATCCATGGGGCAGGCTTTAAGTAGTTTCTAAACGTGTGTACATAGACGCCTTTCATTATAATCAACTATAATCCCACTCACACAGGCTAGGAGATCAACACTGCATTGTGAATTTATTAGTTTGTATATTTATAAATAACTACAGATGTATCCTTAAACACCTGGTACGATTTATATGCTCTTCGCTGGGTAGGGATTCCCATGCCTTGTACTCTTTCCTGAATTTTGCATCTAGTCACAAACAAAGGTACTTAAGATTAGTATTTATCACAAAGGTTTGGTATAAAGTAGCAGATTAAGACACATATTTTAAGAAAAAGTGACATGTCGTGGCTAAAGCGCAAAGGCAATGGCTATTTAGCACGATTTGAGGATAGGTGTATGTTGACACATCTGTATTCACATATTACAACCATTTATCCATGTATTTAATTAAGAAGAAAAAAAGAAAAGTGGTAGGAGCTGAGAGGGCCAGATTAACAATGGGGTGGATAGAGCTCCAGCTCCAGGCCTCCATATAAAAATAGGCCCATCATCATCAAAGCATGATGATGACTAGCCACTAGCTGGCCACATGGTAGGCCATAAATCATAAGTATTAAAAATGGAATATCTATTTTCCTCACAAAATGTAACATAATTAGGCAGACATTGGGACTGATAGTGTAGGGGTGTAAACGCCCGCATTGCACTGGCCCCACCCACACAGATCAGGTCACAACTCCTCTGCTTCTCATAATAGGCCCTTGAATATTTTCAGCCCCATGCTCAAGTGTCCCCTGATCTGTCGCTTGGAGCTGGGACCATAAATATACATCTATGATGGTTGGTTGGTTGTAAGAGGGGGGTGGAGGGTGTATGGTGCAACAAGAAGATGTACCCTGTTGGGTAAATAGTTTTCTTTATGCTAGGTACAATTAGGCAAAGAAATGTTTGATGTTAGCTTTTTTAATATTTAAGTTTGAAAAACATTGTGACAGATATGAGTGTAGGTGCGGGCTGAACCGCGTGTCACCCCAAAATGTCGGCTTCTCCTCATTGAGAGGAGCCAGGTGCTGCAGTGTCACATTCTAATACAACACTCGGCTCCTGTCACAATGGAGGAGCCAGCAGTGCAGGCACAGTCTCTGGGCACAGCCAAGCATGTCCGGGGATAATGAGCACGCCCCCGGAGTGATGCTATTGGGAGTTCCCGCGAGGCCAAGCCCACTTTATGGTAGGCCACAACCCCTTTTCGGGCGCGTGCAGCTCCGCCTCACGGGGGAGATTAGGAGTGCGCACCGGGTGCCACCAGACCCGGTGACGCCTCTGTAAGTGAATAGCTCAATGTATTGTAGCCACTGAGCATGTAGCAATGGTGCTACAGTACTTGCTGTAATTTAAAAAAAATTATTAACATCAAATCATAAGTGCATTTTATCTTGCAGAGAAAGATACTGTACATGAAGAAAATGTGAGCAGCCAGTTCTTGCTGTATAGCTACCTTCTACCTTGGACCTACTCCAGCTAACTCACACCAACTGGCAGTCTTCTCCAATGGCCCTGGCTCTATTAGTGTGCCCTCAATCTTTTTTTTAAAGTACTTTTTATTAATTTTTTCCAAAATAGCATCCATAAAGTATACATGGAGTATACAAATACAAATATAATATCCAATATGCTAAAATAAGCAAAATAAGTGATAGACATAGTCACAATATATATGAAAAAATTAAAAGAAATAAACAGGAAAAGAAAGAAACATAATAGACCTTTAACTTAACCAAAAATATATATTGACTTGGTCTAATTCCCAGGCCACTTCACTTTTATCCTACTATTGTCATATTTATATCCTCCTTAATGTCTAATTGTTGGGCCATGCTGGGAGGTCCCATCAGGGGCGTATCTATAATGGGTGCATTGTGTACAGGTCCAGGGGACCCCACACACCGCACATGCTGCACCCATATAAATATACCGCTATGGCTGTAGAAATCATGGGGAAAAGGCCATCATGGTTATTTCCAGGTGATTCGAGCGGGCACCATGTTTCATGAGACCTGTGCATGTGCAGTAGACTCTGGCACAACATCGGAGAGGAGGGGGTCCGATTGGAGCCAGCACATGGGCTCCCTCCTCTCTTAAACCACTTCTGGGGCCCATATACTCCTGTACCTGGACATTGAGTCATTAGCAGCGGTTACCGTACTAATTAACTCACTAAAGAGCTATGTAGTATTTTAAAATGGTGCAGCTTTCCAACCAATAAAACACTCCCATGGTGACACTTATCATTGATTGGTAAACGCCATCTTCCCATCACCTAACACTTCTTCAGCTATGACAGAAGTGCATGCAGAGTCTTCACATCTGACGCTCTCCTGCTTGACCACATCTCCCATTCAATACCACAGAAGTGTTTATAACCTTCTGAACGATGCTCTTAGGTCTATTACTAATAACAAAAGAAGATTTCTATTAAAACCCTTAATATATTTTGTGAAACATCTGAAAATGTTAAAGGAATATAGTCACCAAATAGCACAAATTAGCAGAAGGTCCCGTGAAGATGGGTCTGTATATTCAATCTTATAAATAAGAAACAATGAGTACCAATGCAGTTGGTGACTAACCTTGTTGGCAGCGTGCAGCATCCATCAGCCGTCAGTCGAACTTGGGTCTCATAGCTATCCGATGGGCACACAACTTGCTGGACTGAAAGGCACTCCACAGTACTGCAATCCACACTGAAAACTTAAAAAGGACAAGAGGGTTATCAACATATCCAACAGTCATATACTCACATGAATGGCACGCAATGTAATATGTTGTGTGGGTTACCAGTGGCGTGTCTCTGTCTGTCTGAAGGTAATTGACCTCAATATTCTGATTTATGTCAGACTAATTTAGGCAAGGCTTGAATGCACATAGCTGATACAAACGGGATACAGAGGAAGAGATTACATTTTCTGCCACGTTCTACTACACAGATCATGGTAGCATATGCTACATTAGCACTGCTACTTTTTCTTCACACTTCTATGGAGTGTGAGGGAAAATTAGCGATATTACTGGCAGTGAATAGCATTCACCCAACCGTTCTGGGGGCACTTCACAGCCATTGCTTAGAACTGAATATGATATTTTAGTGCTTGCTCTTTTTATTTCTACAATTGGTCTTGTAGAAACAATCTTATACTGTGTAGTGCATAGTTTGAATGCTCGATAGTGTAAATTAGTTATAGAAAATGTTGTCATATTCCAGATAGAAGTGAACTATCTTTGCCTACTCTCATTGAAGGTGCGGGGGACTCACAATTTTTCGGTTAGTCCCCTGTACACCCAGCAGCGTGGCCGGATCTCCTGCATCCCGCCCACTTCCTATTGAAGTGGGCAGGATGGGGAGAAATTTGATGGGAATCGCGGGTCCGTAGGGAGGGAACGGGGCTAAAGTACAGCGAATCTTATCATTTTAGCTCCACCCTCTCCCTACAAACCTGCAGTTAGCTGCATTTTCCCATGAAGGGGGCGGGGCCTAAGGAAATGATAGTCCAGTTCCACCCACTAAAGTGGCCAGTCTCGTCTCCTCTCTGGGCCCCTCCTTGTGAGGGAAACCAAAAGTAGGCAAGTATGAACTGAACTGTAGATAGACCCTTAAAAAAATCCTAGCTAGAACGCTGAGTAGGACCCCTCACCATATGTTGCATTAAACTCTACCTTTTTGTCATTGTATACTCAGTACAGTGCTGAAGAATACATTGGTGCTATATAAAATATATAATTAATAATAATGAAACCTCATAACAAATAATTCATGTAATAAATACTGTGCTGATTATCTAGACAGCTGTCTCAAGAACCAAAAGAATAAATATTTTCGGATAACTAATACTATATCCTTTATGTCTGCAAAAATGCTATGCTAGATAATAGGTTTTGCTCTATATTTGCATTTATACTTTCCCAGTAACATACCACAATGATATTAAATGAGAACAATTCACTTAGTGTATGCACAGTGGAAGCAGACATTTTGTGTGACTAACTTCTATAAATAATAATTAAGCTCAGTTGTTCTTTAATTTCTTTACTACATACTAACATATTTATGCTAATATATTTCAGTCATTAATTAGAACTCCATGCAAAAATAGATCATTCTTTTAACACTGTAATGTATTTAAAAAAAAAAAAAACGGTTATGGAAAGCTAAAAAAAAGGAGAATTGCAAAATGTGTCTAATTGATCACCATGTGCAAACGTTAGAGCACGACTCTGGTGATTACCACTGTGCAGACAATGTGCCCAGTCATCAGTAGTGCAAATATTCTACTACACAAAGTGTTTGCGCATTCTCAAACACCTGACACTGTCATGCCCTTCTATCATAAGGTGCACTGCCACCATCTTGATGCCCTAAGCCATGCTGTTACCAATGGGTGTAAAAGTAAGCTTAGAATGTTACAAAACATGTGCAGATGCAATTTTGTTAATTACACTTAATGACCCTACCCAAGTTATGCAAAACTGTTACAAGAACCCTATGTGTTACTTATATTTTTACATTGACAGAAACGTTTTAATTATATTTTTGTTCCATGTGTAAATATAATTGACATTTATTGCTTTCTCTAATTAGTAAAATTTTCAGTTATAATTTTTTTTATTTTATTTCACATTTCAGCCCTTTCCATCACACACTTACGCCTAGTGAAAGATGGATGTGAAGGCTTTTTAATTTTCTATTCCTTAGTTTAACCCAACTCTATGAGAATGATGACTTGTAAATTCCTTTATGGTATCCCTTTATTTGCATCTGGTGAATTCTCCCTTATCTTTTAACTCCCACTACAAGGTCTTTCAATTGCGGTCATTTTTACAGTTTAATTCTTTTGAAGTGAGCTGTTCTGTAACTTCTGACTTGCAAATGATTTATTAGTATTAAACGCTTTACTTTAGGAAGTCATAGAGAAATATTGCTAAGTATAGAATCCTTTGAAACTCACATCTCATTTCTCGCTTGCAAAATATGACACATTTTCAATATAGAATGATAGATGCTTTGGAAAGGGATGTCAGAATGTCAGGTTATCAATGGCTTGCGATAACAATGCTAAGTCTTGTAGCCTTACAGCCTTGCAATCTCAACATTTTTCTTACAGTGCATTTCTCCATCAATGACATATTACCCTTGATGTGGAAGCAAAATAAATAAATAATAATAATAATAAGAAGAAGAAGAAGAAAAAAAAATAAAAAAAACAACTGAGAGGTGGAAGATAACACACTGATTGGTTCACCTAATGCTGGAAAAGCTTTTGTTCTCACCGGCATCCATTTCTAATATGGCCACACACAAGTGGTCATGTTTAGTTATACTTCCCTTGTCTTTATACCTCCACTGCTGGTAGTTCAGAAAGGAGGTACGAAAAGAAGAAGAGGCCATGGATGAAGCCATACACATCATCATCAAGTGTGCATGGTAAGGAACCGGAAGTCCACTCAGAAACCCTATAAAAGGGAGCTCCTTGATACAGTATCTCCATACCTTGAATAAAAGACCAGTAGGGTTACATTTACTAAGGTGAGAGTTTTTAGAAGTGGAGATGTTGCCCATAGCAACCAATCAGATTCTACTTAACATTTAACTAGCAGCTTCTAGAAGATAATAGCTAGAATCTGATTGGTTGCTATGGGCAACATCTCCACTTCTAAAAACTCTCACCTTAGTAAATTTACCCCCGAGTGTCAAAATGCGTCGGCAAAGGGGAGATGTTCAGGAATTCTTTATCCAGGCAGCAGCAGAGATGGAGGCTTAGGAGATTCCGGAGTCCCCTATATAATACCTGCCTATTTACTGCAATGATCTGGTGAAGTTGCCATCCTTTTTCACAGGTTTTGGATACAATATTTTTATATGATTATGTATTAATAAAACTTTTATATACACCTATACAGGTGCTTTTAATTTATACAGCTGAGGTAATTTTAGCTGTTGATAAGCATTTACATAAAATATACATCTGTAAGGATTTTAATGTAAAGTCAGTTTCCTGTATAACTGGTTATGTTGACCATCAAGTGTCACTTATACTTATTTTAATCTTCAATCTTCATTTAAAATATATTACACTACGCTGCATTTGTTTATCTTTACATATAAAGGGAGGTTGTTATGTAAATATTCTTCTCTATATGCACTTGTATGTCTGTGTAAGGTAGCAGCTTTTTCTATCACACCATCTTTTTCATTTCGTATCTTGGGTTTTCTTGGGCTATACCATGGTGTCTCAAAACAGGGATGGGGAACCTCAGGCCCGGGGGCCATATAGGGCCCTGTGAATCATTTGGCCTTTCCCTCTGAACTATTTTCCACTAGTCTCATCTGGCTAGCAGGGTGTGTAGAATTGCAGAATCTATGCAGCAGTGCCGCCTGGAACGTCCTTAGGACACTTCGGACGGTCACACTGCTGCCCTTACAGCTCCCCAGAATATCCTCAGGATGCTTGAGCATTGCTGCAATCAACAGCAATTGTGGGTCCGCCCCATGTGACATCACACGGAGGTGCCCGCAAATAATGTTATATATATCAAAATGGCCCTCAGCATAAAAAAGGTTCCCCACCCCTGTCTTAAAAGGTTGCTGATAACTAGTGAAGAGCCATTTATAATTTCCTTATACTATCCTTTACAAGTCAGATATACAACATGCTTAGTAAAGACAGCATACTGTTGTCAGTTTGAAAGACCATCATAACATCATAACTGTCGACATTATGGAAGACTTAGGGGCCTATTCATTAAACCTAAAAATTCTCTAGAGATAAATAGGTTTAGAACTCGCATGGAGTTCTACCTAATTATAGGTGTAATTCACCATTCCACCTCTCCATAAGTATCTATTCCGAAAAGCTGTCATTTTTGCGATGACAGCTTTTCGGGAAATAGATACTTTTCCCTGCCTACACTACCTTATCGCGTCTGGAAACAGTGCTGCGCATGCGCTGTTACATCTGTAAAACCAGCGCATGAGCAGTACAGCCTACAGATGCGTTAAGTTTGTGTACCCCCCCGACGATCTCCCACCCCTCCGCTCACCCCCCCCCCCCCGACTTACCTGTCCGTGCAGCAGCCTCCGGCTCCGTCCTGCTGGTCTGTCATGTGGTTTCCCAGCAGACCACATGACAGATTAGAAAAAATAAAAAAACTTTTTTTTTTTTTCTAAACTTTCTTGTGCTCTGCTGGGGAGCACACATGTCCGACCAGCCTCCGGAGCCTGAGGACAGAGCAGAGCGCCGGAGGGACTCGTCGGGGGACCTGCACACGCAGATACAGGTAAGTCGATTCTGCTATTCGCCACCTCACAGTGGCGAATAGTAACTGCATCAAATTCCGAAAATTCATAATTTTCGGAATTTGATGAATACCACAATTTCCACATCCCCATACTAATGTATGGGGAGTGTGGAAATTAACGCAGGGGAACTTAGGGCCTGATTCAGAGCCGCTCGTAAGCGGTCGCTCGTTCGTTCCGAGCGATATTCGCACAACTGCGCATGCGTACGGCTGGTAATACGCATGCGCGAACCAGTCATTGCGGTCGGAAATTGTGTGCTTCTAAAATAGCGAATGCCTGATAATTTGAGTGACAGAATGAGGCGTTTGTGGGTGGTAACAGGGGAAGGTGCTTGAAAACGGGGAGTGGAGATCCGAACGCAGGCGTGCCAAAAGGTCAAAACGGGCCTTTTAAGGGTGTGCATAATTAACAAAGCAGCGTCATCGACAACATCACTTGGTTGTTTCTTAGCCTGAACTGCTCGCATGATTGCGGTAGGAAAATCCAACCACAAGCACTGCGAGCAGTTCAGATGCCTTTCGATGTACTCGATTAATCAAATAAATAGCGGAGATGACGTAGGATGCGAGCGGTCAGGGGGCGTTTTTTACAAAATGGCGAGCGCATGTTTTGTTCGCTCGTTCAGACATAGAGGCGTCAACAGACCGCAAAGAGCGAGCGCTTAATTTAAATAGCCAGCCCCTTTTTCTGAACGAGCGGCCGCAAACAGCGTCCGGCTCTGAATCAGGCCCTTAGCAAGGAGATATCTGTGATATCTCCTGTGCTAAGTCTGTTCATGAATACCAAAATAACGTTATTTAAGGAAAATGTCCTTAAAAACGTTATTTTAGTCTTGATGAATAGGCCCCTTAGTGACATCAATGCTTGCACAATAAACAGAACCAATAGGGGCAACACAACTACTACCTATAATACCATATGCATAACAATTTAGATGTATGGACATAGGCGCTAGGTCTGACGATGAACAAAACATATGACATATATAAGAAAAAATCGACAAAATTTGTTTTTAGCATAGATATGCATCAGATATAAAACACATTTATTAAATTTCATGATATACACACAAAAATTAAAACATGATACTTATACTGGATCATGCACACTATCCCTGGTAAGTCTTTCATACCTTTAAGGTGGTTACGGTGGGCTAACTTGCTGTAGCTGTGAGTCCCGGGCATATAGCACGGCACCACCGCAACACGTTTTGTAGGGAGCCCAATCGGGTGTTTTGGTGCATTCAAAATTCAAAGGCAATCCAGAAACAGATAAGTCATCCGTGCGGACTCACAGCTACAGGAAGCTAGCCCACCGCAACCACCTTAAATGGTGAGGACTTTTTTATGAAAGACTTACCAGGGATAGTGTGCACGTGTATATCCAGTATAAGTGTTATTTAATTTTTGTGTGTATTTCATGAAATGTAATAAATGTGTTTTATATCTGATGCATATCTATGCTAAAAACGCATTTTTTCTTATATATGTCATATATTTTGTTCATCGTCAGACCTAATGCCTATGTCCATACACCTAAATTGTTATGCATATGTCGACATTATGGTGTCAAGATTAAAAAGGTTGACATTGTATACCTTCTGACTACACCCCGTTTCTATTAGTACGTTTGTAAATCACTATAATCGCTATGAGCACTGTGCGCTATCTATCCCAATGCTGAAACTATGGGGTCTACTGTATTTACTAAGCTTTGTTAGGAGATAAAGTGAACGGTGATAAGGTACCAGGCAATCAGCTCCTAACTGCGATTTTTCAAACACAGTCTGTGACATAGCAGTTAGGAGGTGACTGGCTGGTACCTTATCACCATTCACTTTATCTCCTAACAAAGCTTAGTAAATAGACCTCTATGGGTGTTATACATTTATAGACATCCACCTTATTTCCCAGTACAGATCACAGTTACATTCTTAAAGTGAGCAAAAAAATGTACTAAAGTAAACTGTGTTAGAACTCAATAACAACTTGACATCCGTTGCTCATCCTTGTGTGTCATATACTTTACATTCCATTCAAATGTTTAGTACATGATGCAAAAAAGCTGCCGGAACATCGCACTTACAGTGGGAGGGACTATGACACATACATATATATGGGAATTGTATTTCTTACAAATTTGATGAATAAGTGCTTAGTATTTCTATTGACTCATTAGGCATTCACTGTGATAGCATCTATAGCTGTGAATTAATGTGCTAGCAATCCATACAGAAACATCAGAGAGCTAAAAAAACATCACACATTTCAGGGCTTCAGAGAAGCTGTGAAGTTGAAGGCACGCTGAGAAAAGGCAATCTTCAAAAGTTTCTCTCCACCTAGTTAACTTTAAAGCAGTTGCTTATTGAGTGGAACTACAACATTCACAATTTCACAAAAGTCACCCTGTTCCATCAGTGGATATACCATATGTCTAACACAGATATTCCTCCATTGTGAGACTAACAGCCTAAGGTCTACTGTAGTATGCTGAAATATGATTTAGGGATATAAGACGGCAGTTTATTCCATAAGGCAAGAAGGGAATCTCATCTCAAATTGCAGAATTCTACAGCAAGGGCCCCCAGTCTATAAAACAGTATAGAATATTTGCACTGACAAACCCAAATACTTATTTGTAATACTTGCTCTAAAATACTGTCAGCATCTCTAAAGGGTGCCAATTTATTACCAGAATGCCAGAACCCAAACGAACAATGAAACATACAGTCAGTTTCCTGTATATCAATATAACTAACAGGGAACAATATAATTGACAGGCAGTCGAGCACTAAGGTGAAAATTCCTTTCAATGGTCTATTGGAGTTAAGGGCTCACTCAACCTTACAATTTGCCTTTATCTGCTAAAAGGTGATGTACTCTGTATCATGTAACTTATTTATAAATAAATAAAACAAGGTATTAAAAATATAAATTGTATAAGAAATGTAAAAGTGTCCCTAGATGGTACCTCCAGCAAGTGTTGACCTCAGGGTTCCTCTGCTGAACTGCATCACAGTAAGTGCACATGTTGAATGAATTAGGTTGATTTGACAAAGTGAAAAAATAATATTCGAAATAACTCTGATGTCTGACAATAAATAATCAAATATATGTATATACAGTACTGTAGTATATTATTATAATATATTATTGTGTACTTAGTCTACAACATGTGAGTGACACATAAAGCACATTGGCCGTCATTCAGAGCCGGACGCTCTGAGCAGAGCGCACGCTCTGAAAGAGGGCCGTCCTCCATAATTATGGAGCGTCCTCCTGGACGCTCGTATAGCTGTGGGTCACCACCCACAGCCCATACGAGCGTGCAGGTTGATGGCCGCGATGGTCTTGACCATCGCGACCATCGCCACTGCGAGCCGGAGCCTGCGGTTGAGTTTCTCAACCGCAAGGCCCGGAGAGATTTTGGCTCTATCAGAGCCAAAATCACTCCCACTGACATCACTAGTGATGTCAGTGGGCCGGCTTCTGACGGTAGGCGTTCCCTTGGGAACGCCCCCGTCTGGGAGGCACGCCCCCGGCATGCCCACCAAAGGGGGCGTGCTGTCAATCAACATCGACAGCACGCCCCCTTTGATCAGACACAACGAGCGAAGGAAAGTCCTTCGCTCGTCGCGTCTGGCGCATGCGCACGACGGAGCTCCCGCCGTCGTGCGCATGCGCAGTGCACACCATCGACCCACTTGCGAGCGGACAGCCGCTATCGAGTGGGTCTGAATTAGGGGTGAGCGGGTTCGGATTTCTGAAATCCGAACCCCCCCGATCCGAGTCTGATCCGAGTCAGGCTCGACTTTTCCCGCCTGACTCGGATCTGAAATCGAGGCAAAATGTCATCATCCCGCCTTCCGAGTCTCGCGGGTTTTGGATCCTATATAAGGTACCCGCGTCGGCGCCATTTTCTCACTCGGCTGTGGACAGTGAAGAGGGAGGGTGGGAGTTAGGGCTGTGTAGTGTAGTGTAGTGTAGTGCTGCTGTTGTCTACTACTTCAAAGTCCATAGGGGCTGGCTGTGTTGTGCTGTGCTGCTGTTGTTAATAGGGGCTGTGTCCACTACTTCAAAGTCCATAGGGGCTGGCTGGACTGTGTTGTGCAGTCAGTTCTCCATAGGGGCTGTGTCCACTCCAAAGTCCTGTGCAGTGTCCCAGTCCTAAAGGGGTGCTGTAGTGTTGTCCAGGGGGTGCTCTGTCCATCAGGGGTGCTCCCCCCAAGTGCTAAAAAAATAATATATTTTCTGTGTTTGTGAATTGTGTGCGCAGTAGCCGCACGTGCATCAACAAAGTAGTGCCAAGCGTGCGCCTGTGTCATAAGTAAAGGGCCGGCTGGCTTGACCGTTAAAGGGTGCTGTAACCCCCGAAAGTACACTCCAGTCCAAACCAAAAAAAAAATAATTTTCTGTGTTTGTGAATTGTATGCGCAGTAGCCGCACGTGCATCAACAAAGTAGTGGCAAGCGTGCGCCTGTGTCATAAGTAAAGGGCCGGCTGGCTTGACCGTTAAAGGGTGCTGTAACCCCCGAAAGTACACTCCAGTCCAAACCAAAAAAAAAATTATTTTCTGTGTTTGTGAATTGTGTGCGCAGTAGCCGCACTTGCATCAACAAAGTAGTGCCAAGCGTGCGCCTGTGTCATAAGTAAAGGGCCGGCTGGCTTGACCGTTAAAGGGTGCTGTAACCCCCGAAAGTACACTCCAGTCCAAACCAAAAAAAAAATTATTTTCTGTGTTTGTGAATTGTGTGCGCAGTAGCCGCACGTGCATCAACAAAGTAGTGCCAAGCGTGCGCCTGTGTCATAAGTAAAGGGCCGGCTGGCTTGACCGTTAAAGGGTGCTGTAACCCCCAAAGTACACTCCAGTCCAAACCAAAAAAAATATTATTTTCTGTGTTTGTGAATTGTGTGCGCAGTAGCCGCACGTGCATCAACAAAGTAGTGCCAAGCGTGCGCCTGTGTCATAAGTAAAGGGCCGGCTGCCTTGACCGTTAAAGGGTGCTGTAACCCCCGAAAGTACACTCCAGTCCAAACCAAAAAAATATATATTTTCTGTGTTTGTGAATTGTGTGCGCAGTAGCCGCACGTGCATCAACAAAGTAGTGCCAAGCGTGCGCCTGTGTCATAAATAAAAGGCCGGCTGGCTTGACCGTTAAAGGGTGCTGTAACCCCCGAAAGTACACTCCAGTCCAAACCAAAAAAAAAATTATTTTCTGTGTTTGTGAATTGTGTGCGCAGTAGCCGCACGTGCATCAACAAAGTAGTGCCAAGCGTGCGCCTGTGTCATAAGTAAAGGGCCGGCTGGCTTGACCGTTAAAGGGTGCTGTAACCCCCGAAAGTACACTCCAGTCCAAACCAAAAAAAAAATATTTTCTGTGTTAGTGAATTGTGTGCGCAGTAGCCGCACGTGCATCAACAAAGTAGTGCCAAGCGTGCGCCTGTGTCATAAGTAAAGGGCCGGCTGGCTTGACCGTTAAAGGGTGCTGTAACCCCCAAAGTACACTCCAGTCCAAACCAAAAAAAAAATTATTTTCTGTGTTTGTGAATTGTGTGCGCAGTAGCCGCACGTGCATCAACAAAGTAGTGCCAAGCGTGCGCCTGTGTCATAAGTAAAGGGCCGGCTGGCTTGACCGTTAAAGGGTGCTGTAACCCCCAAAGTACACTCCAAACCACAAAAAAATTTTTTTTCTGAGTTTGTGAATTGTGTGCGCAGTAGCCGCACGTGCATCAACAAAGGAGCAGCGCCAAGCGTGCGCCTGTGTCCCATAAGTAAAGAGCCGGCTGGCACATTTCTTAAAGGCTGGTGTAACCCACAAAGTGCACTACTCTCCAGCAAAAATAAAAAAATATTTTCTGTGTTTAGCCGCACGTATATATCAAATCGATATAACATAAATGGAGGACCAAACTTTCTCCGATAATAATAAAATAGAGAAAGATCAAGAACCACTTCCTCCTAGTGCTGAAGCTGCTGCCACTAGTCATGACATAGACGATAACATGCCATCAACGTCGTCTGCCAAGGCCGATTCCCAATGTCATAGTAGAGGGCACATACAATCCCAAATGACAAAGTTCAGGAAAATGACCTTGAAAAAAACATTTAAATCATCTGAAGAGAAACGTAAACTTGCCAATATGCCATTTACGACACGGAGTGGCAAGGAACGGCTAAGGTCGATCCCTAGTATGTTCATGACTAGTGGTTCAGCTTCACATGACGATGGAAGCCCTCCTCCCACTAAAAAAATCAAAAGAGTTAAGCTGGCAAAAGCACAGCGAAGGACTGTGCTTTCTAAGAAGATATCACAAATCCCCAAGGAGAGTCCAAGTGTGGTGGTGGTTGCGATGCCTGACCTTCCCAGCACTGGACGGGAAGAGGTGGCTCTTTCCACCATTTGCACGCCCCCTGCAAGTGCTGAAAGGAGCACCCACAGTCCACTTGCTGATATGCAAATTGAAGATGTCACTGTTGAAGTACAACAGGATGAGGATACTGGTGTAGCTGGCGCTGAGGAGGAAGTTGGCGAGGAGGATTCTGATGGTGATGTGGTTTGTTTAAATCAGGCTCCGGGGGAGACAGCTGTTGTCCGTGGGATGAAAAAGCCCATCACGGTCATGCCTGGGCAGAAGACCAAACATTCCACCTCTTTGGTCTGGCAATATTTCTATCCAAATCCGGACAACAACTGTCTTGCCATATGTACCATATGTAAAGGTGAAATAAGTAGGGGTAGGGACGTCAACCACCTAGGAACATCCTCCCTTATACGGCACCTGCAGCGCGTTCATAAAAAGTTACTGTCAAGTTCAGAAACTTTGGCTAAGACCGTAAGCAGTCCAGGGACACCTAAATCCCGTTGTCCTGTTGTATCCAAGCGCCTGCAAACCACACCGTCAACTCCCTCCTCGTCAATTTCCTCCTAAGTCAGGATCGGAAGTAGTCCTGCAGGCCATGTCACTGGCATGACTGACTCTCCTATCCGGGATTCCTCCGGAGGATCCTGCATTGCTACGCCTACTGCTGCCGCTGCTGCTGTTGCTGCTGCTGGGAGTCGTTCATCATCCCAGAGAGGAAGTAGGAACACCACTACTTTTACTAAACAATTGACGCTCCAACAGTCCTTAGCGAGGAGGATGAAGTACGACAGCAGTCATCCTGAAGCAAAACGTATAACTGAGGCCTTGACTGCTATGTTGGTGTTAGACGTGCGTCCGGTATCCGCCATTAGTGCAGTGGGATTTAGACAATTGATGGAGGTAGTGTGTCCCCGGTTCCAAATCCCGTCTAGATTCCACTTCACTAGGCAGGCGATACCGAGACTGTACAGAAACGTCAGAAAGTGTCCTCAGTGTCCTGAAAAATGCCGTTGTACACAAGGTCCACTTAACCACGGACATGTGGACAAGTGGAACAGGGCAGACTAAGGACTATATGACTGTGACAGCCCACTGGGTAGATGTATCACCTTACGCAGCAACAGCAGCAGCGTCACCAGTAGCAGCATCTCAGAAACGCCAGCTCGTTACAAGGCAGGCTACGCTGTGTATCACCGGTTTCAGTAAGAGGCACACCGCTGACAAACTCTTAGAGAAACTGAGGGAAATCATCGCCCAGTGGCTTACCCCACTTAGACTCTCCTGGGGATTTGTGATATCTGACAACGCCACCAATATTGTGCGGGCATTACATCTGGGCAAATTCCAGCACGTCCCATGTTTTGCTCACACAATAAACTTGGTGGTGCAGAATTTTCTGAAAAGCGACAGGGGCGTGCAGGAGACGCTTTCGGTGGCCCGAAAAATTTCTGGCCACTTTCGCCATTCAGCGACTGCGTGCCGAAGACTGGAGCGCCAGCAAACACTCTTGAACCTGCCCCGCCATCACCTGAAGCAAGAGGTTGTGACGCGGTGGAACTCAACCCTCTATATGCTTCAGAGGATGGAGGAGCAGCAAAAGGCCATACAAGCCTATACATCCACCTATGACATAGGCAAAGGAGGGGGTATGCACCTGACTCAAGCGCAGTGGAGAATGATTTCCGTGTTGTGCAAGGTTCTCCAGCCCTTTGAACTTGCCACACGTGAAGTCAGTTCAGACACTGCCAGCTTGAGTCAGGTCATTCCCCTCATCAGGCTTTTGCAGAAGCAGCTGGAGAAAGTGAAGGAGGAGCTAAGACGGAGCGATTCCGCTCGGCATGTGGGACTTGTGGATGAAGCCCTTCATTCGCTTTGCCAGGATTCCAGGGTGGTCAATCTGTTGAAATCAGACCACTACATTTTGGCCACCGTGCTCGATCCTAGGTTTAAAGCCTATGTGGTGTCTCTCTTTCCGGCCGACACAAGCCTGCAGAGGTGCAAAGACCTGCTGGTGAACACACTGTCAGCTGAAGCGGAACGTGACACGTCAACGGCTCCTTCTTCATTTTCTCCCGCAACTGGGGCTGCCAGGAAAAAACTTAGGTATCCTATGCAATCCCGCTGGCGGTGATGCAGGGCAGGCAGGACCAAGTTTGGACATCTGGTCCGGACTGAAGGACCTGGCAACAATTTCTGACATGTCTACTGTCACTGCATATGATACTGTCACCATTGACAGAATGGTGGAAGATTACATCGGTGACAGCATCCAAGTAAGCATGTCAGACAGTCCATACCTGTACTGGCAGGAAAAAGAGGCAATTTGGAGGCCCCTGTACAAACTGGCTCTATTTTACCTGAGTTGACCCCCCTCCAGTGTGTACTCCGAAAGAGTGTTTAGTGCAGCCGGGAACCTTGTCAGCGAAAGGCGTAGGAGGTTGCTTCCACAGAATGTGGAGAAGATGATGTTCATCAAAATGAATTATCAGCTCTTCCAGGGAGACCAGCCTCCAGAAGGTACAGAGGGACCTGTGGTGGTGGATTCAAGTGGGGACGAGTTAATACTTTGTGAGGATGAGGATGTACACAATGAAGAGGGTGAGGAATCGGTGGATGAGGAGGATGAGGATGACATCTTGCCTCCGTAGAGCCAGTTTGTGCAGGGACACATTAATTGCCAGCTTGTTTTGTGGGGGCCCAAACGAACCAATCATTTCAGCCACAGTTGTGTGGCAGACCCTGGCGCTGAAATGATTGGTTTGTTAAAGTGTGCATGTCCTGTTTATACAACATAAGGGTGGGTGGGAGGGCCCAAGGACAATTCCATCTTGCACCTCTTTTTTTTCTTTGCATTATGTACAGTTTGGGGCCTAGTTTTTCAAACTGCCATCCTGTCTGCCACTGCAGTGTCACGCCTAGATGGGTCACGTGTTTGTGCGCCCACTCGTGTCGCTTAGCATAGTCATCCAGCTACCTCGGTGCAACCTTTTGGACATAAAAACACTATTGTGAGGTGTGAGGTGTTCAGAATAGACTGGAAATGAGTGGAAATTAAGGTTATTGAGTTTAATAATAGCATAGGAGCAGAAAAACCTACAAATTCTGTGATTTTAGCTGTTTTTATGCTTTTTTAAAAAAAAATACAGATCCAAAACACAAAACCCAGAACCCAAAACACGGAAGGGTGGTTTTGGCAAAACCAATCCAGATCCAAAACACGAAGAAAGATCCAGATCCAAAACCAAAACACGAAAAGTGGCCGGTGCACACCCCTAGTCTGAATCAGGGCCATTATCTTCTACTGCACTCTTATCTCTATCTGTACTGTTAGAGACCACAAACCCTTAGGCACTGTTACTACACTATACATCAGTGCACAAAAGCAAAAGGTGAATAACACGAGGTTATTGAGGCCAAGTCGCCTACTACTTGCTGGACTGTGGGGCTGATTCAGCGTGCAATGCTGAACGCAGATTCCTGATTATCGGGAATCTGCGCATACACAGGACCTGTTCTTGCGTGCAATGATAAATGCAGTTTCCTGATTATCGGGAATTTGGACGTGCACAGGACCCGTTCTAGCGTGCATTGCTGAATGCAGATTCCTGATTATCGGGAATCTGCGTGTACACAGGACCCGTTCTTGCGTGCCATGATAAATGCAGATTCCTGATTATCGGGAATTTGCGCATGCACAAGATCCGTTCTAGTGTGCAATGCTGAACGCAGATTCCTGATTATCGGGAATCTGCGCGTAAACAGGACCCGTTCTTGCGTGCAATGATAAATGCAGTTTCCTGATTATCGGGAATTTGGACGTGCACAGGACCCATTCTAGCGTGCAACGCTGAACGCAAATTCCTGATTATCGGGAATTTGCGCATGCACAGGACCCGTTCTAGCGTGCATTGCTGAATGCAGATTCCTGATTATCGGGAATCTGCGCGTGCAGAGGACCTGTTCTGCACTTGTGCAGAACAGGTCCTGCGTGACTTCCCACAGCCCCAGCTATGCCTCTGTCTGATTCACAAGGTATGCAGTCGGGATACCGATGGTCGAAATGCCAACCGCCGGCTTCCCGACTGTCTAATCCCAACAGGGGACAATTGACAGGCATCGAAATACCGACGCCTATCATTATCTCTACGCCGGGAGCCTGTAGCCCAGCATACCAAACGAAGGTAAGCCAAGCGGCGGGTGCAGACAGCCGCTGGGGGCGAGGGTTAGGTTTAGGGATCCATGGGGGACCTAGGGCTAGGCACCCTCGGTAGGGTTAGGGTAGGGGAAGGGAGGGGGGGTTAGCGTTAGGCACCCCTCGAGGGAGGTTAGGGTTAGGTACCCCACTGGGGGGTTAAGTTTAGGCAATTACAGGGGGTGGTTAGGCACTGGGGGGGAGGTTAGAGTTAGGCACCCCTAAAGGAGGGTTAGGGTTAGTGGGGGAAAGGGTTAGTAATAGTTAACATACTTACGATTGGGATTTTGGAGGCTGCCGGTGTTCTGCTGTCGGCATTTGAACCGTCGGATATAGGTCCGGTGGTCTTTCATACCGATCCCATTCACAGGCAGAGGCATTTTCGGGGTGGTGCGGGGGCGTGGATGTCTGGCGTAATCGGAAACGGGGGCATGTCGCCCCCATTTTTCAGGTGTGGCAAGGCCGGGATATGAGTCCACGGACACAGTTTCCTGGCCTCACAAGTTGCACAGCCTGTGTTAGCTGTGGCTTACTCAGCTGGCCAGAACCGTACACCATTGCAACCATGTATCCCAGCCTGCGACCTTGGTCTCAGTGCTGGGATGCAAGTACAGCAGGGGGTGTCAGACACCTCTTGCTGCATTTACATATTTGCAAGTACAAAATTGCAAAGCTACTTGACGGAATTGCTACTGAATCACCCCCTTATGCCTTAATACGAAAACCACAAAAACTAAATTGAAAAAAAGGAAACTCCCAAAAACACAGAAATACGAGAATCACACTTTGTTTTTGCCAAAAGATAAATACAAAGATACCAGAGTATTAGCTTGAAAATATTGTTTTTGTTCCAGTGCTTTTCACGAGAGAGAGAGAAAGGCCTGCAAGGAGGTACCCTGGTCCCATTAACAAACACTGACTGACAAGTTTTTGCATAACACAAAATGTGTAATACATTATAATATTGTTAAAACATAAGATGTTACGAACCGTGCACATAGACTTCATGCTAGATGTGGCATCTCATTTAAATTCGTTAATAACTTGTTAAAACAAATTCAGAATTTAAATGGAATCCTATGTAACTAATTGCATTTCTTAACTGATTAGCCGCTGAAGGATCTCAAGCTACCATAAAATGCACTGAGCATGTTGAACAAATAAGTAACTTATATTTGAGTAAATATCTATTGAATCCATCTGAATATATTACATACTCAAGAAGCATTTTAAAAAATACAGTAGACTTGTAGAAACACCACATTATGATGTCATGCCAAGGGGTCTGTGCCGCAAGTGTCTGGAAGAATACCATTGCCATCAGATCATCATCAGAATGCTCCTGGAGGGAGGTATAGGCTGTGGTGTCCATGTCTGGAGCATGCAGAGGGGTTGGGTACGGGTGCCGGCACTCAGGATCCCGACCCCGGCATCACGGCTGGGTCACAATCCCAACAGATGGAGGTAAGTATATTACCCTACCCGTACTTCTCTACAGCCTAAACCTAACCCTCCCCCTCGCAGCCTAACCGTAACCCTCCCCTAACCCTCTCCCCCCGAAGCCTAACCCTCTACCCCTTGTGCCTAACCCCAACCCTCCCCCTAGTATGTAACTATAACCCCAATACTTACTATCAGGATGCCGGGGGCCGGAATGCCGGCGTGGGGATTCTGACCCATGTCGGGATTCTGGTAACGGCAGTGTGAGCGGCGGCATCCCGACAGCCGAGATAATAACTACATCCTGTGAAGAGGACGTTCCGAGCGGCACCGCAGCAGAGACTCTGGCTGCAGGGTGCCGTTCCAGGACACCTTAGTAGCTAGATCTAGGGTCCGTGGGGCGGTGACTGTGCAGCCCTCAGGACTCTGCTCTCTGTGTGATGGCACTGCCCTAGTTACGGCCCTGATGTATATAGAGGCACATGCCCTTTTCATGGCAAACGATGACAATATTTTGTTGATTTTAGAGGATTTTTTTTTTATTTTTGCCCAAAATGAATTGGCAGAGCCATTTGTTGACATATCAACATTTTACATTGCAGCCAGAGCAGTAATATGTATGTTTTTAATAAATAACTCCATTGTTTATGAGAGTAAAAGCACTAGCTATTATCTGTTTTTTATAAAGCTACATAACAGGGTCTAAGGTGTCATTTAGAGTGCATTCCTTTTCCCTCTAAATGTAATTTAATTTTCTGTACCGAAAAGCTTTTTACCTTGGAATTCTGCAAACATTAATTGTGTGTTTAAGCTTCAGCTTCTACAATAAACTCTGTGAAATCAACTTTACATTTAGTAATTTAGTAGAGCCCATTTCATTATTAGGGGAAATGGTACTAGAAACTGTCAGTGTTAGTAAAGGGTCCGTGTCAGTTGCATTAAAAGCAAATAGTGTGTACAGATTGTGCAGTAAACTTCCAACACTTTTCATTAGCAGAGATTACACCTTTATGGTAGTTAAATGAACACGCTAAGAGGTATGCATAACATCGCCACTTAAACAGTCACAAGTATTTTTAGTGTGAGAACAATATGTAAATGCAGTACTCATCTGAGTGTTCCTCTTTATATTAAGACCTAATTGCACTGCGCTAAGTGGCTAAAGATAATGATAAATGTCCTATTTTACCTGGTTTGCATTCATACAGGTCACAGCACTCCCCTGGCTTGCCCGATGCTTTGGACACGAGTATGTTTAGATATCCAGGCTGGCAAACTTTTCGCAAGCATCCTGCTGGGTTGCATACGCAGCGGCTGGGCAGCGGGCAGCATTCGCCAGGAGGGGCATAGCCTTCGATGAGGACGGAGTCTTCTGCACACCGTGGAGAAAACTGCACCTCACATCGGGCAGACGAGCAGTCTGGTTTTTCTTCTGCAACAAAAGAATATAGAGAATGGAAACTGTAAGCGATTTTGTCCAATAAAAATTACCCTAAAAAAATACAAAATAACAGTGACACATGAGAGCTAGGTTTAGGCTCCACTATACATCAGCATATTTTTTTTTTTTTATATATATATATTTCTATTTTTATTAACTAATATATAGTAGAAAGTAAAGTCAATTCCATAAAATATGCCTTTTAATGGATAACGAAACAAAAAGCAAGGGCTAATGTGCAATGAATGAGTGACAAAATGTCACTCAGAATTATCATATTGCCCATACTGAGTGCCAGCTGCTGACAGGGCGAATAAGTAGTTGGTAGCTTCTTTCCTCTGAAGCTGTCGGCTGCTGCAGCTCCTCCATGTTGGTGATATGTTGAAAGTGTGGTGCTGGGATATGATGACTTGTTTTAGATATGGTGACTAAGGAGCCATAAAACATGGATAACATTAATGTTATGTTCAGCAAAACATTGGGAAACCGAATGGTTTCTGCGGATTGAGGCAGCGTTCTCCAGGGAGGCACCACTCCCGCCAGGAAAGACGTACTGCAACATGGACTGAGCTATCAGGTGTGATTACGGTCACTTGCCTTTTAAGGGGCTAGCTGATCCCAATCCATGACAGAAACGGCCTCAAACATAGGGAATGATGATTCATCATGATCTGACCATAACTGCCTGCTGAGTTGGGTATGGGATCCCGGCTGTCGGGGTGCCAG
This sequence comes from Taudactylus pleione, assembly GCA_031769625.1. Classification (NCBI taxonomy): domain Eukaryota; kingdom Metazoa; phylum Chordata; class Amphibia; order Anura; family Myobatrachidae; genus Taudactylus; species Taudactylus pleione. The sequence continues at coordinate 38,977,075 of JAUIMM010000153.1, read as the reverse complement.
CTGCCAGAATACCAACACTAAAAGGTTAGTTTCCTACTGTTTACCCCTACCTTTCCCTCCCCGGTGCCTAACCCTAACCCCCCCCAGTGCCTAACCCTAACCTTCCCCCCCAATACCTAACCCTATCCTCCCCTGCCCGCACCCTAAACCTAACCCTCCACCGTTAGTGCCTAACCCTCCCCCTAGTGCCTAACCTAACCCTCCCCTAACCCCGATACTTACCTTCGGGATGCCAGCAGTTGGTATACTGGAGCCGGGATCCTGACTGCTGTCGGGATTCCGGCACTGGTAATTAGGTCATCGGTATCCCATATAGCGGAATGCTGACTACATCTCCTGCCTGCTTGCACCATAACTTAACATTTGCAGTCAGTTTCTTTCAGTTGCTTGTTCTATAAGCTTGCGAGCATGGCCCTCTTACCTCTTTGTCTGTCTGTTATTACACAGGTTTGTTTTATTACTATTTTGTTCTCAATTGTAAAGTGCAATGGAATAAGCTGGCGCTATATAAGTAACTGTTAATAAATATTGCCTTCCACTTTTAATTAGTGTACAACTACCAAGGTGCTGTGAGATCGCCACCCATGCACAAATTGTTTCCTTTTGGTGTTTTGAATATAGAATTATTACAATTATTAGTTGTTCAAATGACATAAGTCAAATGTAGAAGCTGTTAATTGAATTATACTCATATCCCATTTACACTAATGTCCCGGGTCTGACCAGGGATTTGGAATACAGTGCCAAACCAGGTCAGACCCGGGACAGACCCCTTTCACACCGCGGTGCCGTCCCTGGTTATTGCTGGGTCGGCCCAGTTTACAATGCACATGGGAGCACTTGTTCTCTCCTGCCAGTGCTTGGAGATGACCATCTACATCTCCGAATCTCTCCATGTTGTAAACAGACCCAGGTCGGACGTCCAGGGTTACCCGCTTACACTGCAGGGTTACACAGGTCGTTCCCGTGCTAAACCCTGCAAGCTATCCGGACCGTTTTACACTGAGCCACAACCTAGGTTGACACAGCAATAACACGGATCGAAGTGGTGGTGTAAAAGGGGTATTAGTGTTCCTTTTTCTGTCCACTACATGCATCAGTTACACTCATTTTCTTTCAGCCGCTGTTTCTGCCTAATGCACTGATCCAGGGATTTTGCTTGTGTTTTTTTTTAACAAAGAACCTGCCATTCTGATGACAACCATAAAACAATGTTTCCAAAGGGTTTTATATAAAAAAAACCTTATGATGAGAAGGAAGAAAGGAAACATTGAGGCAATACTAAGCTGTCCTAGCAATTATCGGAGTGATGATTGATAATATATAGTTTAAAAACAGAATATAGGTATTTAAAATAACAACAACAAAAAAAAACATTTTGAATCATTAATAGATTTTTTAAAAATGTTATTCTGAGAATACTGCTTTTTTCTGTTATCGCCACACTTTGGCCATAACAGAACATATATGACGGCATGACAAGTATCACTCCATCCTCCAATAGCTCTTATGTAGTCATACTCATGCATAGGCCTTAGGGTTATTGCCAGCAATAACACTGTTATCACTGACGGGATGCATGTGTACATGGGGCAGGGCTGCAACTAGGGGGGCTGGAGGTGCACGTGCACCGGGTGCGCCGCTACACCCGCCGCCAGTTTCCTCCAGCCCAGCGCCGCAGGGAGGCTGCAAGTCCAAGCCGAACGCCCGTTGAGATTTTATTACCAGTGGGCGCCCGGCACCTTCCCCGCGGTAGCCGGAGGCTGGAGTTCTCTCCTGAATTCCAACTTCCGGCTCTCCCCACGGGCACTATGGGAGAGACGTCACGAGGAGCAACCGGACAGACCGGACAGTGGAGCGGGGTTTAAGGTAAGTAATGTTTTTTTTTTTTTTTCTGTTAGCGGCACTACAGGGGCATTACTATATGGGCACTACAGGGGCATTACCATATGGGCACTACAGGGGCATTTCTATATGGGCACTACTACAGGGGCATTACCATATGGGCACTACTACAGGGGCATTACTATAGGGGCACTGCTGCAGGGGGCAATACTATGGGGGAATTACCAAGGGGGTGCCAAATTACTGTCTTACCCCGGTGACAAAAATGGTGACAAAAATCCTAGTTTTGGCCTTGCATGGATGCATGGGGGCCCAAGTGTGGTACATCCTCCACCCAGGCTTATTAAAGGTCAACAGAGCTAGAGCCATTGCCATCAACTGCATACATCACCAGAAAAGGGGGAGTCAAACGGGCACACTGGTCGCTGACATATATTGGGAGGTGCTGCATTGTCGGGGAGCCTGTTGCACACAGACCTCCACAACTCCTAAAACACCCCTGCTAATGGTATCACCTATCTTGTACTGAGTCTAGCAAAAATATAGAATTAAAGATTTGTTTAGCTTAACATGTACAAGCTACAGATGTATCCTCATACGTCTAGCATCCACACGCTATGGATGCAACTGAGAAGCTCCGAGGACTAGCGTATCACCTTATTCTTTAAGTTGTGCGTCTTATTCACACCGCAGTCGCAGCGAAACATCACTCACAGTGTACTGGAGACACTGGGCTGCGACTTTATCTGCACAGGAATTAGTTTTAAACACGTACAAAGTCGCAGGTGAAGCACAACGAAACTTGGCATTATAAAAAGCAGTGTCCGCTACATCGTAGCAATGCATACACAGATTCAGACTCAGTCGCACACAGATATACAAGTGTCGCATATCAAATTGATCAGTGCAAGCCAGCAATGTAGTTTTGTCGCTCCCAGTTGTTTTATTTATGCATATAAGATGCCTATTTTGAGTGAAAAAGACGCTTGGCCTGACTGAGTCACCCGGGAACTGGCGCATCGGAAGGGGCTGTTTGGTGCGACTGAAGCCATGGTGCATGAGGACACGTCTGTAGAATATGATTGGTTGCTACACCTCCACTTTCCATTTTAGAACCCCAAAGAAATCTACCCTCAAACCTTTAAACAAGTGGAATGGACAGAATAGATGGACCAAATGTTTTATGTTTCTATGAGTACAGCGCAGTATTACAGTAAAAATGAAGGTACTATATATAAACATTTTCCAACATGCTAGTCTTTCAGCATATAAAATATAAACATGCATCTGAAGCCTATACTGAACATTGACACGATACAATAATATTCATAACTTGCACCAAAATAATCTTTTCATCATGTCAGCGATGACAAGCAGCATGACCATGGTATAATTTGAACTTGCAATTAAGCCGACGGGTGCAAACAGTCATACCTAAAGTTATTAATATTAATAATGATGGTCATAGCAATATATATGCTAATAGAGACTACCTCACAGGTTAACAAGTTTAACATGGGTATGCTGCGCCCTTGAGGGAAAAGCAGCTTATGTCAGCAGTTAGTTGTAGAGAACACACTTCTGAAAAGAAGGGTTGCACCAAGAATGTTTTTTTTCCTCCTTCACGTAACATAAAGAAATATACTTGAGAAGGCTGATGGTGTCGCCATCGGAATAATATAGCCTCTAAAGACCTCTTTCCATGGCAAACTGTGCTCTATAACAGTGGTTTGGTTTTCACTTTTGCCAGCATAGGAAATATTGACAGGTTGATGACCCATGACATCCTCCTACTATCTGATCAACCCTAAATTGCTGCAATGTGCTCCATCATATTATGGAGAAAGTGAGCCGTGCAACTGTATTGTTTATGCATTTGCAATTAGTTTTCATGTTGGCAATACGGACAGGTGTGATTCACTCTGCTATGCTCTATCATCATTGTCTTCATCACCATCACCATCATTGTCTATTTGTAAGGCACCATGAATTACACAGCACAAGACAGCATACAAATCACAGAAGTTCCCATAAGAACCAATCAGCTTACAGCTATCATTTTATAGCATGCACTTGATAAATGACAAGGAGAAGTTGATTGATTGTTATGGGTGACTTCGACGCTTGTCCTCTTTAGAGAGTTTGATACATCTACCCCACAGAGAGAAAGCAGAAACAGTAGCAAATAATGGGACACAAGTGGACATGGCAGGTAGGATGTAAATGGAGTTATAGGGGTTAGTGTAAGCCACAGGTTCTTAAAGGCGGTCCTCAAGGCCCCCCCACAGTTCAGGGTTTAGAGATATCCATGGCTGAACACAAGTAACTTAATTATTACCTCAGTCAGTTTGATTTAACCACCTTTGCTCAACTATGGATATCTCTAAAACCTGAACTGTTGGCGAGCCTTGACGAACGTGTTTGGGAACCTCTGGTGTAAGCTATAGTAAAGAGGTGGGTTTTGAGAAAGTACTTAAACAGATTGGAGCCACATGTCTGGTGAGGAGCTGGCGCAGAGCGTTTCATAAGTGTGATGTAGTATGGGAGAAGTCAGAGTGAGAGGTGATTATTAGAAGCGAGGAGAGCCATAAGTCAGAGGCGGAACAGACAGGACAAATGGGGTGTATCTCGTTATGAGAACAAAGATAAAAGGGAGGAACTGGTGAGATGTTGAGTTCTGTATTTGATATAAAAGGGTAAAGCAGGCCGATGCAATATTTCAGTGATATGCAGACCCATAGAGAGCATTGCCAGGCCTGGGTACAGTAAGAAGGCATGGCCTGATCACGCAGGTGTGACTATGTGAAAGCAGCAGACAGTACAAGGACTGTGAGCCGGAAGAAGTGACCCTCCAACATACTGAAGAGTTGATCAATGGTCACTTTAGTTAGGGAAACTTAGAAGTTTGAAAGGCAGAGATGAGATAGTAATGGTTAAATAGGTGATCTGTGTGCCAGCAAGCACTAGGGTAAAGGTATTGGGGGAAGGGGAATGTTGAAGGAGAAGAGTGTGACGACCTGTGAGTGGAGAAGAGGTGGTTGGGGGGGATGGATGCGTTGATAGATTTTGGATAGATGGTTTTGATTTTGTTTTTAAAGTAGATGGCAATTTCACAAGCTTTGATGGAAGAAGGGGGGGACAGAAAGTGAGTTGATGGTGGCATAGAGGCAGCAGGGTTTTTTTGTTTTTGTTTTTTAACAAGCTGGAGATTAAAGATCTGAAGTAGGTTTGTTTGGCAAAAGACTGGGTGGTAAAACAAGACAGGAAGAGTTTGAAGTGGTGTCAGAAGGAGATTTTACCTACTCACAGTAACTTGTATACAAGTCAAGCTTGATAAGAGCAAATAAGCCATTCCTTTTAAACAATGATTCATAAGCACACAAATGTAACTGATGTTATGTTAGGTGAACACTAAAGACATGGACTAACTAAAAGACAGTCTTCACTGAACCTTTTCACTAATGCTTTTTGAAATAAGCAGCAAATGAGCTGGAAACAGGAGAACATCATAGATCAGAGACATAATCAAATATGAATTGCAAACTGTTCGTACTTGTGTATTCTGTAGCGCACTGTCAACCAATGTATCAGAAATCTCAATGAGATGCAGAGGTTTTCTCCATTCTATGCTAATGCATTGGTTCTATGCAGCACTGCATTTGCTTTTAAAGCTAGCGGGGAAAACTTTGAATAGCACATTATAGGATAGCACCGGATTTATAAAGTGCTCCTACTTTTGTGAAAATAACAGAGCGTTTTAAATTCTGTAGAAAGTAATGTACATCATCTTTTTGTACTATCAACACATGCATACTGAAAGAATAAGTAGGGAACAATATAAATGGTGATTTACCCATTCCTTGCCGGGAAATAAGTCATAGATGATTTTCTGACATACAATAATGATTTATAGAAGTATGACATTTATTTAATGACATTAGTAAAAATGTAAATTATCTGTACTTTACTATATGTTGCCCTGGGGGGATAGGATTTTTACCCTGTTTACCTTAACAAATACACTCTTGAGTCTAAAATAGTTTACCATACTGTGTAAGGGCAACTTCATACATTCGGAAATAAATGCAAATTTCCTCCTGTAATCAGAGCTGGCCGCACCTATGTTTAAATGGTCAAGCACGGGCTGGCTTGTGTGTATGCCTACGCTGCTCTGCTCCCATTCATCCTCTGGTGAAAGCAGCTGCTGTCGTCATCATCATCAACTTGCAAATCAGGCAACACACACACGAGACGCATATAGAACACTTATCCTGAGTGTAAATGCCTTGTTGCAGCACAGTAATGCCGGGTACACACTAGACGATATATCGGGCACATCAGCCAGTGTGTAACCGCTATGTCGCTGATGAAGCAAAAGTTTTAGGCAGGTGTGGAAAAAATGCTGCAAAGTAAGAATGCTTTCAAAAATGTAAATGTTAATAGTTTCTTTGTATCAATTAACAAAATGCAAAGTGTATGAACAGAAGGGAAATCTAAATCAAATCAATATTTGGTGTGACCACCCTTTGCCTTCAAAACAGCATCAAAGTTTCTAGGTACACTTGCACACAGTTTTTGAAGGAACTTGGCAGGGAGGTTGTTCAAAACTTGGAGAACTAACCATTTTGTTAATTGATAAAAATTAACACTTCTATATTTAAAGCATTTTTACTTTGCAAAAGGGGATGGGGCAGACCCACGCCCGTCCCGACCCCAGCCAGTGGGACCCGCCCCCTTCTACACACTGAACACAGATGATGGTTGTTCAGTGTGTACGAACAACCATCATCTGCAGATATATCTGTCTAGTGTGTATCCAGCTTAAGTATGGACCTTTATCACTGTATTCCCCTGCTGTGCCCTTCATGCCCCAGTCCGACACTGATTGAACATTGGGGATGAACTGCAAGCTGGTCAAATAGGGACTGCTCAGGAAGTGTGCAATGTTTAATCCAAGATCCTTTCCACAGTCTGTAATTCTGGACATTATGATGTTGCAAAAAAAGATGAAACATCACCTTTATTAATATGTAAATGTACTTTGCTTATTAGGTTTTAAAAAATAGTTTTTTTTTCTTTAACACAATAATGTCATATTTAATGTATGGTTATTTAAGGATTATGCTAAAACATTCAATTAGCAGACGTTGACTTCCATTATGCAGCTCTTTGGAACATTGGCACACTCTGGTCTAAACCGAAATGATCCCTAGATAAACAGTCTGTGAGGGAACTCTATACGGATACAGAACATCATTTTAGTGTTTAGCAAAGCAAACAGCTATTTAGTTTCCCTGCACTATTCTAATGTTTGCTGTTCACATCCTATCTAAGAACACAAGGCTGACGGAGGGTGATCGCTATTGCTGCATCAGTGAAGTAACTTAATCAGTGGGTTTATTCTTCCTGGAGCAGCAAGTGAAGGTATAAATAGCATTGGCGGACCGGACTAAAGATCAGGAAGTCTTTCAATGTGTTCATTCACAGTAACTACCAATACAGGTTCCGATGGGGACAGAAAGAAACCACGCAATTTCAATTTAAGCAGGCTGTAAATACTGAAGTTTGTGAATATAAATGCAACACTGGAAAATCTAATGTACAGAAACAATAAAAATTTAGCAACTGTCAACAATTAATTAGTGCAAAAAAAATCCTTATTGTAATTATTATTCTACATTAAGGGGGAATTCAATTAGTCGCAATAAGCCGCTTTCCATAAAATAAAAACCGCTTATCCTGCAAATTTGTACTTATCTCGCAATCCTATTAGCCGCGACATTTTGCAGGTGTAAATTCTCCGTGCCATTTGGCACAAAAAGTTTTCACCACCTCCTGAGTAGGCGATGAGTTGTGCAGAACCCCTATTTTTGGCTAAAAATGTCAGGACTTGGTTCAGAACCACTGGGATACCCTCCTTAATAACTAATACAGCAAAAAAACATTTTTTATTAGCTTCATTTGGCCAATAGTGAAGGCATTTATGGAGTAAAGAAGTACAAAGTACAGGAAAATGGGTTCATTGATGTGGGACAGGTATATGGGGGTGCTATATGATTGAGACAGGTGTTTTTAAGATTGCAGGCGGGACTGCGAATTGAGCGATTTTTGGAATTATCCCAGAAAGCCAGATGGATAAAGCTCCTGCTGGCAATTAGCAAAGCAGCCCGTAAATCTATTCTGCCACAATGGATTCTTCCTCTGCCACCTTCTTTAAATTTGTTTAAAGGAAAGTTACACTATATTTTTCAAAATACTTTGAGTCCTGGGAAAGTTAGATTTCTATCCTCCCAGCAGATTTTCAGGGTCAAATTAGACATTCCCTTAAAAATACAGAATGTTATGAAACCAGACTGTTTTTTGGTGATCCTCCTATAATACTGGATAATTAATTCCTTGATACTTTATTATTTAATTTGGGTTCTTGGCTCCTCCCATCTCCAATAAGGGCCCTAATGGGATATTGACTTAAAAGTTGTTATTGTACTAGATATTTACTTATTAATGGTTCTGGGCGTATTAGCCATATATATGACCACATAATTGTATATTTCTGTATACGACTACGAACATGCTTATGTTTTTTCCTATTTTGTTTTTAGATATATTTTGATATATTATGCTCAATATTTGTAAATTGATGTGATGCTCAAATAAAAAGTGTATAAAAAAAAAGATTGCAGGTGGGTGTGAAAAAGAACATTTTGAAAAAAAAACCTCACTTTATATCATTATGTCACTGTTTTAGAAACATGCATATAACAGCCATTTGACACATTTTAAGAACCCCAAATATTAGGGCCACTAATACACTCTTCTATTGTTATCCTATATCAGTTTTGCCTTTTTTTGGGGTACAGGTAGATTTCCCCATTTTTACTTATACATCTCACGGGTACCACCACGAAAAATTATTGCGCGAATGCCACTTTGCATGTGCATAGCCACGATAAGCTAAAACAACCCACGAAGGTGCAATAACATGCGTTAAGTTATCGCATTATAGCGGCTAATTGAATTACCCCCCATTGTATCTGTTACATATTAAGAGTATTATGTAAGTAATCATATTATGAACAAAATTACAATGAACCACATCTTCTTACGTAGCACATGGAATATAGGGGTCTATTTAGTAAGACTCCACCAAAGGAAATAATTTATATTTTGCTACTTATGGCAATGATACAATATCATTTTCAGTGATTTATCAAAAGAAGGTCTCCAGGGCAGAGGGGAAATGCTCAGCTCCGCAGCAGCACTGGCCGGAGGCAGTAAGAGTAGTCTTATCTCTTGCCAGGCCAGTTAGAAATGCGTGTATCAGCCAGCTTATCAGCTCCATATGCTCCCCGGAGCTGGAAGGCCCTCGTAGGCTTCCAGTTCCAGATTGTATAAAAACACAAAAGTTAAGGTGTGTGTAAAACACCTTAGAAAAAAAAAAAAAGGTTAAAAAAATAATTGCATTTGATAGTCTTCACCTGCAGGGGAGCTTTGACAAATAGGCAAAAGCTCTAAAACCTGAACAAAATGACCCATTAGTGCAGGCTTCAGGGCTTTGATCCTTTGATAAATAGACCCCATAATCATTATCTGGTTTCCAGAGTGGAGTTCATTTTTTGTTCATAGGGGGGGGGATAGGACATACAGTAAAATGTGGGTTTTCCTTAAGTTTTTAACTGTTTTAAAGCTATTTGAACAATGTTATATTAACAACATTGTTATAAGCAAGAAATTGATACTGAGAGGTCCATTTGTTCCAATGCAAGCCTCTACTGAACCAATGCCACCCTAGGCATCATTTTAATTTTCCAGATCTGTCTTAGGGACTTGTACTTATTAAGCTATAAATCCCTGTTCCACCTACTGGAACAATATATGACAACTGTAGAAAGGATGTAAGTCAGTATATATTACCCATTTATCACCTGCTACAAAGAGGCACATTGATTTTGAGCGGTATTAGTCTCACTTCAAATTGAGTTCAGAGGTCCTATATTACATCAAAGGCTCGGCCAAAAAAAATATTACTATCATCATTTTTATCCTTTATTTATATGACATATCATATTATGCAGTACTGTACAGAATATAGTGTAGCATTGACATCAGTTCCTGTCCTACTGGAGATTACAGTCTATGTACTCCAACACACTTACACACATTAGGGTCCATTAAGTCAGATGCCAATTAAATCACCTGTATATTTTTGGAGTGGGAGAAAATCCAAGCACCCACATAAAAACAGAGAGCATATACAAATTCCACCCAGATAGGCAGAGTTGCTATGAAAAGTTCTTGGCCCAGGTATTTACTAGGGCATGACCAGGGGCGCTGAGAGGGAGGGGGAGTGGCTACTAATTACCTGGGCCCAATCTTGCTGGAAGGGCCCGGCGGGGCCCGGACCAGGCCCATTTGGGGGGACTAGTTGCACACTACTGGGGGCGTGGTTATAGATGCTTGGCCTTGAAGCTAGAACAGCCAACACACACCATTGGTGGATTTAGATAGGGTTGTGTACAAAATGCAATACATTACCCAAGAACTACCTACTCTGCACCACTAATGTGCTTTCAACTGCTAACTAATGTTGGGTAATGTTGTCAAAATTTATATAAAATTCTATGCTATGGCAAATCATTGTATGCTAATAACTGTAACTATGTATCTACTGTATGTCAGCTTGTTTATTATCTGTATCTGTCCATATTATTCATGATATGCCCATGTAATCCTGCATACAGCGCTATGTTACTCTTGCGGCTTGTTAGAAATAAAAGATAATCCCCCACATAACACCTTTGAAAATATGAGACTGGCAATATGTCACTTTGAAAAGAACATGCATTTATATAATAGACAACAATATTTCATTTATTAAAAAGTAACAGGTGGTCCGATTTTATTTCATATATTCAAATATTCTTACACAAGCAGCCAATATGTAAAGTCAAAAGATTTTACAACATCCTAAACAATGTTGGCCAAATAAGTCCTCAAGGATTCAGCCCAGACCCTTGTCTGTAATTGAAATAAGTTAATTATTTAAATATGTTTTAATTAAATAAATAAGGAAAAGTAAATTAGCTTGCTATTGTCTATCAATAAAAGGACATATTAGGTTATCACTGATCTGTGACATGGAATAAGGTTTTTATTACTATGAACATACATTATGAAAAGAAGCAGGACCACTTTATTTTTCAAAATGTAAAAAAAAAAATACTTTGAAATTATTCTGGGAAATTAGCCTAATATAAAAAATATGTTCTACATTATCAGGGAAACAAGAATTTACTTGATGTTACTGGCAGGTTCTGCAATTGGGAAGATATATGGCTTAATAGCCCAGCAAACGGCAGCTGCTGGGGACATGGCCAAACTCAACAACGTATGGGGTTTGAGGATTTGTAGAATTCCAGGTGGAGACTCGCTCACCTTCCTATCTAAACTCAGTAAAAGAGAGGAAGCGGAGGAACGAGTGAGGCACATCGCATGGCCTTGCACTTGTTAGATCAGTGCTAGAAAAGAAACTGTGATCAATGCCGAGTCTTGGCAGGCAGAAGCAGACGAAACACCTGCATGTCTATTAACAGGGGACAATGGTAAATAGGAGCTCATACAAGGAGGCACAGCATCAGTAAAGGCCTGATAACCTCAAGAACCGAACTCACCATGGGAAAAAAACACACACTTCGATGTTCTGATTTATCATACAAAGTGGATAGTTGAAAACTTGATGTACCTTCAACTACCGGCTGGAAATCAAAGCGTGCTGACTGATGTGTTTGAAGAAGCAACATATAAATATTTAAAATCATTGCAAGAAGTTGAAAGGAACTTTTTATTGCTATTATTTAAATGGTGGGGTATACGCTAGAGATGACACAATAAAATCCATGCTGCTAGTAAAATGACAATAATAACAAAAGAGAGTGAAAGACCCTCAAAGGCAAGTCTTGACCCATCAATGACAAACACAAGGCACACTAGAGTATACCAAAAGGTCAGCGGCTACAGCTCTCATTTCTCTCAGCTCATGTGTAATCTGCCAAGAAGCCTGATCAATAAATATTTCATTTTACGTGCGTTTCAGGGAGAGAGTGAAAACTGCTTTCTTCTTTTATATCTATTCTGTCCACAGCCATTTGTCTTGTACCTTTCATACAGTATACCTGGCTGATTTGGCTTAGCAGCACTTTGAGAAGTGCCTCGAGCAATCCAAAAAACTAGTTAAACAAGTTACTAGCCAATAACCACCTCTAAAAGACCAATAAACATAATACTCTGCTAAAAAAGTAAAGTATTACCTTCACACTATGCTTCAGATAGCTGAAACTTCTCCTAAATCCTTAGAGCAGTGTCCTGGTAGGTAAAATAATCTGATTTTTGCAGGCATTTGAGTTGCTGTGACATTGCCGACCTCTGTCTATGATTCAACCAAATCACAGTGTTTTTTTTTCGAAAAGCGAGTTTGCCAATCTGCCCATCACTGTCTGTCTTTATTTAGAGAAGCTCCTACCAGCAACCTGCTGCAGGGTCGGCAAAGAGAAAATGATGGACTGAGCTAAGTATAAACTATAAACACATTATTTCATGCATAGTATCAGCTCAGTACTGCACAGTCTATGATGCAGATTAAATTGAAACAATGAGTTTTATACAGCCTAGGAGAAGGGGTAACTAGAAGAAAGGGGAAAGCTCCAGACGAAACCACTCATCTTGGTACTGATATAACAGGCTGCAGAAGGGGGTGGTCACTATTTTAGGTTTGTTGAAGAAGCTTTGGACTTTATTTTATTAACGGTTTATTTTGTTTAGAAAAATATTTAGAATGAGAGATTGTCTTGATTTTTAATGTGGATACCGCATAATTCACACTTTTTTTCATATTGTATTACATTTAAATGTAATTAACAATATACTTTGTAATTGAAAAGAACAAGAAGGCTGCTAACCTCAAGTGACTGAAAACGGACATGAAGCAGGGCAGGGCTCCAGGACTAGAGACAGGTCTTACTGTGTCCCTACCATCCTGCATTCAGAGAATCTGTGCAAAATGGTATTATTCAGTGTATCTAACCAATTGTTACAAATGTGAACATTTTACAGAATTAAAAAGTTCCTTGGTGGCAGATCATTTAAACAAAATTATGAATATATTAAAGCAGCACTAATATAAAAACAGCATATTTTAGCCTCTGGAACTTAATGATTATACACCTTGTAGCATTTGCATACTAAAGCTGTATTTATAATGTTTGCAGACAGGAAGTCTGCTGTGCATAGAACAAAAAACCTTTCCCATGACCACAACTTTATCTCCTGAATGAGGCCTAATTTACATGTTCTGCAGAAATATTTACTTAACAAGTATTGCAACAAAGTAGAACCTAAACTATAAATAGAGTATTTTTTTTCCAGTTAAACAAACTAATCTAATAAAGTATATGAAACTTCTCAGCCATTTAGAAACCATACAAAAGCCGATGAGGGCCACATGCCATCTGCAAGTCACAAGTTGAAGAGTTCTGCTCTATGTAACCACCCCACAGCTATCTACAGTTGTCTATGGGACATAAGGAGTCTAAAGAAAGGCTATTGTAAGTGCACTTAATGAAGTTTTATTGCTTGGACCTCTGGCCTTTTTTGCAAACCTCCCACCAATATATCATTTCCTTTTAAATCTGTAGTGACAGAGCAGTAGCACAGCATGCATGGGAAAACAAGGGTCAGGTCTTTCAGAAATGAATCAACCATACACTGTCCTTCCTGCATCTGCCTATTGTGCACAATACAGTAGACTTTTGAGCAGGTTGTTAACAAAACCATTTCATGTATGCTTCATGTGTCCTATTAAAATTATTTCTGAGCCTTGGAACTATTAAAACCAAAGCTGCACTTAATAAGGTATATGACAGCCGTGAAAAGTAACACAGGTCCACTTGCCCATATAATGGCTTTAAATTATTCTCTCCATCTGTTTCCAAGCCTCATGTTCAACGTGGAGACAATGCCTAAAGCCATGGCATATATCACATGGATATTACAGAAACCAGGTATCACACAGATTGTATACACAAGCTATGCTTTTGTCATGGGTTTAGATCTGTTATCTCATTGCCTTACAGAGACATTTCTGCTTGGGGAGTTCATCATTTTAATTTATCAAAACCTTGTAATTTCTGCCTACACAAATATTTACTGTACTGCATGAACTAAATTGTTATAGGAACTGCAGAGTATGGTGCCAATATGATTTCAAAAGAATTGTACCTCCCACCCTATTCCTTTTTATCTGTGCCTGCTCCCTTATAAATTTAAAAATAACAATCAGCTAACAAAACTCTACATAGCAATAATAATAATAATAATAATAATAATAATAATAATAAAATAAAAAACTCTACATAGCAATAACACTGTAGAATATTTAGGTAATTGTAATACTATAGCGGCTTCAAATAACTGAGTACACTGAGAAAATATACACAGGTAAAGTATATTTTCACATTTTTATTGAATGATCAGTGTCTTTGTGAGTAATAAACCTTTATTTCCCTGAATATTTATGTTTATGAATATAAGTTAAAGCTAAATGTAATGATTGGGATAGTTTTTTACTAACATAAAGCAATATATCATCCATAGACACCCAAAAAACCTGCCACCTAGTGGCCAGGCTGCTATCAAGTATGACAAATCGTTAGTATGACATAACAATAATTTGAGAACAGAAATACACATGTAATTTAAATAAAATTTTGATTTTATTATAATTTTCTGGCAATATCCATCACTTATTATAGTCTGGGATACATGGTATCATAATGCTGCCATGCTATGAAACATGTACATAGGCTTATTATTTTAAACCATTCCCTACTTTTAATTGAACATAAGGCAAGAAAGTGACCTACGTTGTTTGGGAGATACTACAGATTGAGTCTCCCATATCCAAAATGCTTGGGACCAGGGGTATTTTGGATAAGGGAATATTCCGTATTTTGGAATATTTGTGCTACCAAAACTGTTTTATAGCTTCAATTTTTACTTAAGCTGTATCACCATCTAGGACACATTTATCCTAAGGTGGTCTCATCCCATTGCTGAAGTCTCAGGGGCTGCTCCATGCCGCTGATTTTCCATGATCTCCTCTGTCTCTCTCACAGCCATGGCCTGGCATAGGAGGGAGGCCGAATGGAATGAAAAGCCCCACTAAAGTGCTTATGGTTTGTGATTGATCACCCTTCCACCCACCACCACTTATACATCTTTTCAAACAAAATCCTGGGTCTCTCCCAGGTGTTTTTACCCGGGTCATACTCAACTTTTCCACCTTTTCCACTGAATCACTGTGTTATTACTAATTGATAGTGTTCTCTATAAGAGCCATAGTTCCCCATAGATAAGTGAACTGAACATGAGAGATTTTAAAGTGAGATCTGCTTTGAATGAAACACAGTGGACTTTCACAACCACTGAATCTCAGTGCCGAAATACACCTGATGCACAGAGTAAAACACCTGTGTTGTACACCTAGATGATCCAGCCAGTGCACATCAAAGCATATGCCTGCGCTTCACACCATAAACTAGATGTATGTCTAGATGTGCGGAGACAGATATGAAGAAATCCACTGTTCAAAAGTGTAAATGACCCTCTCCATCCCTTTGTTTCATGTATATTATCCTTTTTGCAAACAAAAGCTTGATTTCTAAACTGGGTGCTCCTGTCCTGTTAGCAAATGCTGCCATCTTACTTTGAAAGCCCTTGCGCTGTAGCAGAAATCTAGGTCCCCATGTAAAACAAACAGAAGCATATGGCACCAGGAACACAATGGTGCTGCACCTCAGTGCTTCATGTGAGGTCAACAGATTCCTTTTCTCTAGAATTGTTTACAGGAAACTATCCCATGTTTAAACACCGGAAATGAAAGGTTCCATGGTAGGGTCTTTGCAATTTCTCAGCCTTTACTAATAAAAAAGGATGGAATCCTTGAAAAATGTATTAAATTACTAAAATGTTGATTTATTGGACTGACAGGAAAAAATACCGCTAACCAAGGTTCTGAAGAACTTGCGGCGTTGTCACTGCTACAAGGACCCTGATTTAATCCAATTACATATATCCAATGTGGATTTTGTGAACCAGAAAAGAAATGGTTCCCCTTCCCTAACTGCCATTTATAAAAACAGCCAGGTTAGCATGATTTATTGAAGGAGTAAATAATAAATATAAACACCTTCAAGGGTAGAATAATTACAGGTATGGAGAGAACAACAGGCTGCCTCTCTGGGATTCGCAGGTGGGGAAAGCAAAGCAGAAGCTGGAGAAACGTAATTACATTTGGCAGACTGCATTCCAATGTTGTGATTACTATGAGTTTGGGAAACCTATCACTGCTGCATAGATTTATTATGCAGAAATCCAAACAGTGGCAATATGTACAGCGGAGCCTGATGCAGTTCGCGGCCAGGACAACCGTCACAGGCAGTCTGGCACTGTCCATAGAGAGATAGAACAATATACATACGGAAGACAGTTTCATCTTTTTAAAACTGTACAGATAACGCCTTAGAATGGAAGCAAGAAAATAACATTGCTTAGTGTGTGATGGCATGGATGTAAACAAAATGGCAGAAATGTCTGTTTTCAATGCCGACAGATGCCATTTTGTTTCCTAACATATACTAGAGAAAGTCTTTGCTGGTCTCCGACAGCCTACTGATAATACACATTTGAAAAGTCAAATTGCCTTGTTTTCCATGTAATTGTGCACTTGGACATGCTATTATCACCGGGAATAACAGAAGAGCATGCAGAACAGCCATGCACAGTTGGTAGATCACAACAACTGAGCCATGGGACAAAGCTGTCCCAATTGAGAAAGTAGGACAGACCTCTGAAATCGGGACTCTCCCACCTAAAACGGGGACAGCTGGGCGGCATTTATCACTGTGCTTACCACTTTTGCTGCTGAGCATCCAAAAAACAGACATAAGGAACAGCACATCTCTTCCCAGTGCTGGACTTCCCACTAGCCAAGTGCCTAGGGAAGCCACAGCAGTCCCCTTGTATTAGAGCTTTCCAGTGCTCCAATTCAGCCACTATTTGGACACAGAACAAGGGGCAGCAGCACACGCAATTGCAACTATGTACGCAGATCGGCCAATTGTTCAGCACTGCACATGTGTATGGACCACACTATGCTGGTGCTGCAATCGTACAGTGATTACGCACACACATAGTAATCCATCGCAGGGTGTGCAACAGGCCGTGAGCGTTTGGGGGTGGTGACGGGAGGAGTGTTTGGAGAAACGCAGGTGTGTCTGTCTATTTGAATGCCGTTGCAAGGGAGTGCATAAATTAGCCATTGCGATTGCATACGCAGCTTGATTGCTCACTGCCTGCGACGAGACTTGCAGATTCTGCGACTGGTCAGAGCTGCTGTAATTGTGCATGACGGGCCGATGTGCTGTGATGGTATTGATGTATACGCAGGGGTGCGAGGTATTACGGATGTGAGAAAGCAGCAGTGGGCGTCTCTATGCTGGCTGAGCTATGGCATGCATTAGTATATTTTGGCAGCTTCATTGCGTGCGATTACGCAGCTGCGAATGCAATTGCAATCCATACTGAATCAGGCCCAAGGACTACTAAATGGGATGCAGTTGATATGCTGGCGGACGGGCTGCCGGCAGTCGAAATACCGACGCCCTAATCCCGCAGCCCGGCATAATGCCGATACCAATAGACATCAGGATACCGGCGTCGGCATCCCAACCGTCCGAAGCCCAAACGTCCAGATGGTGGTACAGTAAGTATGAGCGCTTAGCCGGGGATGGGGGAGATAGGCACCCCCCGGGGGGACTTGGGGCTAGGTACCCCCCAAGGAGGGTTAGGATTAGGCTACAGAAAGGGGGGGTTAGGGTTAGGCACCCCTGGGGTGAGGTTAGGGTTAGACATCCCAACGGGAGGGTTAGGTTTAGGGTACGGGAAGGGAGGGGGTTAGGCACCATCGGGGGGAGGTTAGGGTTAGGCACCCCCGGGGCAAGTTAGGGTTAGGCACCAATAAGGGACGGTTAGGGGGGAGGGGAGGGTTAGGCTACTTACCAGCCCTAGTCGGGATCTTCAGCTTTTGGCCTTTCACTGTCGGCATCTCATACAGATTCCCTACTAAATCCCCCATTATACATCAGTGAGAGTCTCAGGAGGCATGTGCAGTCCAGGAGCCCGGAAGATTAGGTCATACTTGCTGACTTTATTAATTTCCTCTCTGGGAGAAGCAGGTAGGCGGTGATTGGTGTAGGACGGGACTATCCACATCGATAGGCCCGCCCCTCATGGCAAAATTTCACAAATTACGCATATTTAAATAGGGGCGGGCCAATGACATGACACGCCGCCCCCTACTCATGAACTACCGATTCCCGGTAAGATACTTCCCATTCTACTCACTTCACAAGGCAGTGGGTGGGAAGCAGAAGAAATACCTTCTTTTCCAGGGGTGTGGTGGGCTACCCGAAAAATCAGGAGCCTACCACAGGTTCCAGGAGAGTAGGCATGTATGGATTAGATTCATGTCAGGGAGTATATTGGAATTGTTCGGAAGAGGACTGTTCCTTACCCTGCAAAAAGTCCAAAAAACAAGTAAGAGGGTGGATCCAAAATTCCATTTCCTGACTTAGTAATATATGTCGCCCCATATTGATTTTCTGTATGTATGTACTAGAGGTCTTAGTAGAACACTGTGGAAAATTACAGCACAATTATTCTTTTATTTTTGCAGATATTGAATAATAAACAGAACAACATCACTAAAAGTTGAAAAATTGAGAATACTGAAAAATGGAGAAAACTGAAATTCAAGCTGTCATTAAATATCTGCAAATGAATAAGGTGAAGCCGAGGGGTGACACCAAGGCGTAGACTCCCCCTCAGTGTTAGGAGCCGAGTGCTGCACTGTATAATTAAGTCCAGCACTCAGCTCTTGACACTGTGAGGGAGCCGGCAGGCACTGCACCCCCCCCCCCCCGCTCCCAGTAATAAGCACAGTGACGGGACCACAGGGGTTCGGCCGTGAGGCCACGCCCCTTCCCCTGTGGCCACGCCCCCTTCTTGGCGACGCACAGCATCCCTCCCTGCACCGGGTGACTCCCCGGGGAGGGATGCCACTGGGTTGCAGCATCACATTGCTGTAGTGAAGTAAATGTCGAAAAATAAATGCCATTTGAACTTAAATTTCTTTATTATTCATGGTCAGGACACCGACTTTTGGATCCACCCTCGTAGCTGGAGGGGGTGGAGTCTCATCAGAATCCGGGGGAAGTGGGCATTGCGCACCCAATAATATTGTCCCAGAATCCATCCGTATCTTCCCGTAATGTTAGTGCTTTCCTAAAGGCATTTTCACATGAACATACACATGCAATTTTGTCTTTTTCTCCTAGTTTCTTCATACATGCTTAGTCATGCATTTATATCACCAGAGTGGAAAAATAATTATTGCCCAGGAACTGGAAAACTGCTTTCGGCAACATCAGACAGAGCAAATCAGAGTTGTGCCCTATGTCATGAGAACATAGATAAACAATATTGTCTGATGATGTAAATACTATATGCTTCTAAAGTACAGAAGGACACGAGAAAGCAATGCAATTAATAAATGTTGCAGAATCACATATATTGTGCAGACAATAAAGTAAAACTCAATTTAAGGCAGACACCTCAAGGCTCACATAGGCCAGGAAACAAAAACAAGCGGACATGTATAGAGTGTAAACTCAAAATAAAATTCACACTCATGTTCCTTAGCTTCTCCGACATTGAGTCTGACTCTGAAGGGTCTCATGAGTTTTTACAGATGCAATTTATACATTTTTGCCCATGTCCGTCCTATTCGGTGTCAGACGGAACTTGGCCGGTTCTGTACTTCTGTGAAATTGAGAATATCTGAGAGACAACTAGGGGCTAACATGCATGGAATTGCCCTGTCTTGTCGGAGTGTCACTATCGCTCCTTGCACAGGCCACGCTCCTCCACGTGACGTCAAGCGGAGAGGGTAGGGCCACAATCGCCTGTGATTACAGCAATGCCCAAAACATCCCAGCTGTAAGGGCAGCGGTGTGACTGTCTGAAGTGTCCTAAGGAAGCTCCAGGCGGCACTGCTGCATAGATTCTGGCTGCAGGGTTCCATTCTAAGCCTCCTGCTAGCCAGATGAGGGAGCCATGGGTGAGCGGAGGTGCCGCCCACAGAGCCCTGTGCTCTGTGCGGCCGCACCGCTCGCACACCCCTAGTTATGACTCTGTGGGAGTGCCGTCGACATGTATGTGAAGCTCGGCGATTCTGCTTCCTGCATATGGGGACGGGAAGCCTGTGTCTGATGGATCTCTTGCACCTCATATTAGACTGGTGAAAGTGCCGATACTAATGATGGCGGTTGTGGCGGCTCACGTAAAACCAATGGATGGCGCTAGTGTCCCCTTGCAGAAGCACGAACCCAGACATTAGCCCTGCGGATACTTGCATTAGCATAAGGTAGTAGATCGGGCTTCCATAGCTGCCAGCAACGACTGCCACTTTGTGCGCAACTCAGAACCAGCCCCCTTGTGTTCAGGATGCATAGGTAGGGCATGGCTTACTTTTGCAAACTCAATTTTAAAAGGTCCTGTCAATATATATGGAATACCCAATCAAACATGTAACATCAAAACATTGCTTATTGATATACTATTTTCAACATTGAAAAATAAACTTCAATATTATATTTGTGTAGAAGGATGAACAGTAAAAGTTTTGCCACTTGTAACGCCAATGACTTATTAAAGAGAAGCAATAAATCAGGTGTAGTAATTTTGCATTCTCTTTGACCTGATGTTAAAACTGGGAGATTATCTTGGTAGATTTCTATTCCTTCAGCTGTGCTCAGCATACAGATCAGCACAGTGTGCCTCACTCACAGGGCAGACTTACCTCCTCGCATTCTTACTAACACTGCTTAAACAAACTTGACTTCTGGCATTTCAAATGTTTCCACCTCCGAAGCATCTTATAATAACCTTGCAACTCGAGGTGAAATTTAGCTCAGAGCTATTTGTTCAATGCTGACAAATTTCATGTACATAACAGGCTGCTTAATGGACTGACAATGGGTAAAAAATAAAAGTTACCTACCAAAGTTGTTAAAACCAGACAGATAACAGACACATAACCTCACATAGCACCAAAGGCAAAGTGATAGCTCTGTTAGAACAGGGTGATTGACCTGTTAGAATAAAATCTCCCTCTAATTGGAATGTTTGCCTTGACAGTTTCTGAACATTAAGTAACCACTTAAAAGGGATTATATCGACTTTATCTAATACATATCAATGTACTCAGTCTTTGGGATGAGTGTCTGTAAAGTTTGTTGTTGATGGGGTTGAAAAAGTAACAAATCTGTGGGGGGGATTTACCAAAGCTTTGAGAGAGATAAAGTGGAGAGGGATAAGGTACCAATCAATCAGCTTATAACTGTCAATTTTCAAACACAGCCTGTAATATGACAGTTAAGGAGGGTACACACCTGATAGATACAGTGGGTAAAATAAGTATTGAACACATCAACATTTTTCTCAGTAAATATATTTGTAATGAGGCTATTGTAATGACATTTTTACCAAATGTCAGCAACAACCCATGCAATCCACACATGCATAGAAATCAAACCATAGATGTCCATAAATTCAGTTATGTGTAATAATGTGAAATGATACATGGAAAAAGTATTGAACACATGAAGAAAGGGAGGTGCAAAAAGGCATGGAAAGCCAAGACACCAATCTATCAGTAATTAGAAAGCAATCCAGCACCTTCTAAGGGCAAATTAATAAAAGCTGATTCAGTCCCAACTGTTTGGAGGTGGGAACATCATGGTTTGGGGCTGTTTTTCAGCATACGGTACTGGTATACATCGTATGTTTGAAGGAAGGATGAAGGGAAAAATGTACCGAGACATTCTTGATAAAAATCTGCTGCCATCTATCAGGATGCTGAAGATGAAACGAGGGTGGACATTTCAGCAAGACCATGGGGTAGATGTATGAAGCCCAGAAACGGTATCAGCGCACGTTAAGTGCGCTGATACCGTTTCTCCCCGATGTATGATCATGGGTCTGGGTGGTAAATGACAGGGGCGCTGTGCGCCCCTGTCATTATCGGCGCTGCTATCTACAAGATAGCAGCGCCGACAGCCTGGGCTATGTACGAACGGTCAGATCGTCTGACCGTTCGGCCGGCTGTAGCTGTCGTTATCGACAGCTACAGCCTGGCGCTAGCCTATACCCACAGCAGGGACAGCGCTGATGCGATGTGGTCTGTAGCGGGTAGCGCCGGAGGAGGGAGTTAACGCTCCCCCTCTCCGGCCGGTGAGATGTTCACACATCTCACCGGTAGTGCTTCCTGCTTCGCCTCGGTAAAGAGGCGAAGCAGGAAGCGTTATAGCGGCACTTAACGTGCCACTATAATACATCTACCCCCATGATCCATACAACAGCCAAGGACACTCTCAATTGTTTTCAGAGAAAGAAAATAAATATGGCTGGGCCATTCTAGCAATCACATAACTTAATTTATGGACATCTATGGTTTGATTTCTGTGCATGTGTGGATTGCATGGGTTGTTACTGACATTTGCTGAAAATGTAATTACAATAGCCCAATTACAAATATATTTACTGAGAAAAATGTTGATGTGTTCAATACTTATTTTACCCGCTGTATATCTGCAGATGGAGTGATCTGCAGGGGTGTGATATGTATTACCGCCGGCCACACGGTTCAATTCCCGACAGCGGCTGCCCGACAAAGGAGGAAATCCCGATCGTCCTAAAGGTAAGTATTTACTAACCCAACCCTCCCCCCCTGCGGCTGTCCGCTGATGCGCCCGGCATCCACTCGATTGGGATGCTGGGCGCCGGTCTCCCGACGTCGGGCAAATTACAGGCGTCTACATTTAGACACTTGTCATTCGTCCCTAGTCGGGATAAAGCAGTCTGGAAGCCGGCGTTCGGCATTTAGACTGTCGGGTTCCAGACTACATCCCGATCTGCAGATATATCTTTAGATGATGGTCGTTCATACACACTGAACGGCCATCATCTATCCGGCAGCCGCAGATCCAGCTGGCAGACAGATAAGTTAGGGGCCGCCCTCCTCCCTGCTGTGTGTGTACACGCGCTCTGCAGACTGCCCGTACACACCTGGCGATGGATAGATGTTTGCAGACATATCTGTCCATCGGCTGTGCAGCACAGACAATGTGATATGTTTCTGAACAACGCAGTTCATAGACATATCGCTTGTACACACTGGCCGATGGCCAGCAGACATATTGGTTGATCAATTGATCGGCCAATATATCGGCCAGTGTGTACTCAACATTACAAGCTGGTTGGTACTTTATCTCTCTCCGCTTTATCTCTCTCCAAGCTTTGATAAATCAACCCTTTTATAATTCCCCCTCTCAGGGCCGTAATTAAGTTTATGTAACTGGTGCAGGGTGCAAGGCCAACTGCAGAATGATCACAGTCCTGACAAGTTGCCCATTTTGCAGCTTGTGGGTGCCTGGAAAGGCTTTGTATAAGCACCATGGTACCTAGAAAAGCATCCATAGGAAGCGCCTGGCACCCATCTTTCTGCTCTACCGAATCTGTTCTGTGATGGTAAGCCAACCACGTGTCCTAGGGGCATTTTTTTCACCAAAATATATTTTTACAAAACTCTAAAATCACTTGGTCATTTGTCTACACCTGATATATGCTTATGAATTTGTCAAATAAACAATGTGTAAGGCGAGTAATGTTTGGACAACTTGTGATACATGACGACCATTCACATTTGTTATTCCTTGCTGATGTGTTTGATCACAATTTTGAACATTATTAATCATTTCCTGCAATTGCTACATGTTTTTCTAGCAACAAAACTGTGGAGCAGGAAACATAATCCTGATGCCACTGAGAAATGAAATATGCAAATAGCAGCCCCACATATACGCACAAATGACAGTACTAATAGAAAATACTTCTGTACTCATGCAATGAGAGATCAGGAGTGATTCTGTGTCTGGATGTATGAAAACAGCATTAGTTGTTTATGGAAACTACTCTCATTTAATAGTCACAGAATAGAGATTAAGTAATTCATCCTAATACTATAGTGCGGTCTATGATTCATAAACTACGCAGATCAAATCTTCTGTTTTATCACACGTTTTCAGTACACTGAACGACTGCTGTGTGTGGAAACATTCCCTGGGAGGAAAGAGACTCCATCCAGATACTACTGGCCTCATTTTTCATTCATCAAGATATCTGTATGCAGCATATTTCTAAGCTTGTATGATACCGGCCTTAGCATCATTTCACCAGGGAAGGATAATTATTTTTAATGCAATCTATATTTAATACATTTACAGATATTAACAAGCTTAAAAAATGTTGTCAGTAATATTTATTTGATTTTTGGTAATGCTAAAAGGATAGTAATGGGAAGAGATGGAAAGACGGGTATTTATTATTATTATTATTATTATTATTATTATTATTATTATTATCCTTTATTTATATGGCATCACAAGTGTTCCGCAGCGCCTTACATAGTACTAATAAGTGAACAAGAAACAAGTAACTTACAGTACATTGCAGTGCAGCACAAGCACACGATACATTGCTGCATATAGCAGTTAGACACTCACAATAAGCTGCCGGGAGTTGGCAGTCACGTGTTAGGTGCCCTTATGGGGAGTAAAGAGTAGAAGAATATGTAAAGAGAAGCATATGAGGGAAGAGGTCCCTGCTCGTGAGAGCTTACTGTGTGGAAAGGGCATAAGGGGTCTCCGGATGTCCGTTTCTTCAGACTTGTTGAAATGGTCTTGTAATGTCCTTAAGTTCTAATTATTGGTACCAAGTATGGACTAAGGGC
Organism: Taudactylus pleione; assembly: GCA_031769625.1. Taxonomy (NCBI): domain Eukaryota; kingdom Metazoa; phylum Chordata; class Amphibia; order Anura; family Myobatrachidae; genus Taudactylus; species Taudactylus pleione. The sequence goes on along the minus strand of JAUIMM010000153.1, from coordinate 38,952,267 downwards.
CTGATTCAGAGGTGGGAATAGAGAGAGAGATAGCACTTAACTGTGAACCTGGACAAACCATGTTGCAATTCAAGGGGTGTAAATACATAATTTTGTTTTTGCATGTAGTGTAAATACTGGCTGGTTTTGCATGTAGCCCACAAATACTGCACAGCTTTATTATTACTCCACAATTTACATGTCAGTTTGGATATACTCCTTCCAAATCTAAATCTCTCTGCAGATTTTAAATCTGCCCCACCTGCAGTGCAACATGGTTTCACCAAGATGATCTCTCTATTCCCAACTCTGAATCAGGTCCTAAATCTGCCTATTAGTCCTTAGCTGCTGAGGTGATGTCATCCATTGCCATGAATAAACATATTCTCCTCAACCACTCAGCAATATTTAGTGATTTTCAATCACTATTATGTGACATCATCAGAAACGTATAGTATTTATGTAACACTTCAAATTATATCATGTACATTTTCATACTAGGAACAACAAATATTGTGATGTATTATGTCGTAAATGGTGAACCTGAACCACAGACCTACAAAAAACCTAACATAAGAACTTTATATCGCTCTTTTTAGTGTATGCCTAGTGTATACCTTCATCTTATAAAATATTATATTAATAGATAAGACAAATTAGCATACTTCTTAACATTTGTTTTGAGAAGTCTAAAGTTGTTGTTAACATTAATCACAATTTTGGACAGCGTACATGGTGACACGCATCCCTGCAACAGCCAGAACATATTCCCTCTGCCACCCCCACTCACCAATCCATCCACCTACCTGACATCCTTCCTATGCAGCTCAATGTAAGCTTGAAGGGAGACACATGAGTCTCCACAACACTGCCACACATAAAAAAAAAAAGGACTGTCATGTACCGGACCCCACTCCCTTACTCACTCATCCAGCTCACCCACCATATGCTTTGCCCATCTTATCCCCTTATGGATAATAAACCTGGAATTTTAACTACAAGAGCAAGAAATACACACAGGGGAGGGAGATAAGAGATACAGGGGCGGGCACTGGTAAGGAAGAGAGAGATACAGTGGAGGGCAGAGAGACACGGGGGAGGAAGAGAGATACTGGGGAGGGAGAGAGATGAGGAGGAGGAAGAGACAATGGGGAGGGACAAGAGATATGTTGAGGGTGAAACAGACACAGGGAGGAAGAGTCAAAGATTGGGATAGAGACACTGTGTGAGAGACACACAGGGGAAGGAGGTAGAGAGAGAGGAGGGCACAGGGGTGGAAGAGAGAAACACTTGGGAGGGAGAGAGATACTGAGGTGTGAGAGACACTGGGGAGGGAGAAAGGCACAGGGAGAGCGATAGAGACATGGGAAGGGAGAAAGAGACATGGGGAGGGAGAAAGAAACGGGGAGGGCAGGAGGGTATGCAGTCGGGATGCCGACGGTCTAATCCCAGCAAGGGTCTAATGACAGGCGCCTATCATTTTACCTACGCCGGGAGCCCGGCTCACGGCATCCCGATCAAAGGTAAGCCGGGCGCGGACAGCTGCTTGGGGGAGGGAGGGTTAGGGGCTCTCGGGGGTACTTAGGGTTAGGCAGCCCGCCGGAAGGGTTAGGCTAGGGGGGGTTAGGCACCATCCCCTGGGAGACTTAGGTTCGGCACTTGGGGGGGAGGTTAGGGTTAGGCACCCCTAAGAGAGGGTTAGGGTTAGGGGGGTTAGGTTAGTTTATACTTACCTTTAGCGCAGTTGGGATCTTCACCTCTGCCGGGCTTCCGTCGGGATTTGAACCGCCGGCCATGCGGTTCATACCGATCTCGGCAGGAGAGAGAACGAAAGACACAGGGGAGGGAGAGAGACATGGATGAGGGAGAGAAGCACAGGGATGGATAGAGAAACACAGGTAGGGAGAAAGACACGAGGAGGGAGAGAAAGACAAAAGGAAGGAGAGACACCCAGAGGGAGAGGGACAGAGACATGGGAAGGAGGGAGTGACAGAGGGGGGGAGAGGCATGAGAGAGGGAAAGATGGGAAGGTAGAGAAGAGAGGGATGAAAAAATAATCCCCAAATAGCGCAGGCCCGGGTACAGTAGCTAATGATCTGACAAATGGCAGGTCTGAAATACTAGTCCCATATACAGTAAATGACTTAAAAGATGCATCCTTTGTGAAGGAAGCTAGGATTGTATACATCTATTCAGCAAAAGCTATAGTGAAGTCATTGCTTTTTATAATTTATTCTAATATGATTGTTAGGATCTTAGAATAAATTATAAAAAGCAATGTAATGTATTGGTCTATGTGCAATAGAAATATATACAAAGCCAGCAAGTAACCATTATTGATGAATATCACACAGATAATGTAAGAAAACGATGAGGACCGCAGTTTCTCTCCACACACTGCAAATGACAGTACCTTGCAAGCCAATTAAACACTTCCCAAGTCTGTAAAATTAGGTTATACACTGACTAATGAACTAAACTTTATCGGTTTATTTAGTTTGTGGACTGTGAAAAAAGCTTGTTTCTTTTTGCAATTAAGCTGCTTACAAAAAGGGTATTTTAATGATCTTAACATATATGCTTTACCTTCCCTTCTCATGAATAAACCTAGACTGGGTGATGATGAATATACAGTCAGGTCCATAAATATTGGGACATTGACAGAATTTTCAGATTTTGGCCTCTATTCACCACCACAATGGTTTTGAAATGAAACAAACAAGATGTGCTTTAACTGCAGACTTTCAGATTTAATTTGAGGGTAATTACATCCAAATCGGGTGAACGGTGTAGGAATTACAACAGTTTCAATATGTGCCTCCCACTTTTTAAGGGGCCAAAAGTAATGGGACTATCAACTCAAAAGCTATTTCATGGACAGGTGTGGGCTATTCCCTCGTTATTTCACTATCAATTAAGCAAGTAAAAGGTCTGGAGTTGATTCTAGGTGTGACAAGCAAGCCATCATTAGGCTGAAAAATCAAAACAAACCCATCAGAGAGATAGCAAAAACATTAGGTGTGGCCAAATCAACTGTTTGGAACATTCTTAAAAAGAAAGAACGCATCGGAGAGCTCAGCAACACCAAAAGACCCGTAAGAACACGAAAAACAACTGTGGTGGATGACAAAAGAATTATTTCCCTGGTGAAGAAAAACCCCTTCACAACAGTTGGCCAAATCAAGAACACTCTCCAGGAGGTAGGTGTATATGTGTCAAAGTCAACAATCAAGAGAAGACTTCACAAGAGTGAATATAGAGGGTTGCAAACCATTGGTGAGCCACACAAACAGGAAGACCAGATTAGAGTCAGCGACTGCTGACAAAAGCAGCAGAATGAATTCTGAAGTGTTTCGGACAATATTATATGCTCATATTCAGTCAAATGCTTCAGAACTCATTGGACGGCGCTTCACAGTGCAGATGAACAATGACCCGAAGCATACTGCAAAAGCAACCAAAGAGTTTTTTAAGGCTAAAAAGTGGAATGTTATGCAATGGCCAAGTCAATCCCATGACCTGAATCCGATTGAACATGCATTTCACTTGATGAAGACAAAACTGAAGGGGAAAATGCCCCAAGAACAAGCAGGAACTGAAGACATTTGCAGTAGAGGCCTGGCAGAGCATCACCAGGGATGAAACCCCGCGTCTGGTAATGTCTATGTGTTCTAGACTTCAGGCTGTAATTGCCTGCAAAGGATTTGCAACAAAGTATTAAAAAGTGAAAGTTTGATTTAGGATTGTTTAGTTTGTCCCATTACTTTTGGCCCCTTAAAAAGTGGAAGGCACATATAGAAATCGTTGTAATTCCTACACCGTTCACCTGATTTGGATGTAATTACCCTCAAATTAAATCTGAAAGTCTGCAGTTAAATCACATCTTGTCTGTTTCATTTCAAAGCCATTGTGGTGGTGAATAGAGGCCAAAATCTGAAAATTCTGTCAATGTCCCAATATTTATTGACCTGACTGTACCTTTGCTATATTTCACTGAGTGTTGCAGTATATCAATAAGTAAGAGATGAGTGCCATTCACAAAATAGTTCTCACCTGATTCAGTAAATTGACAGAATAGTCTGTGTCCTTACTCCAGTGATTGATGTTAGCAGTGACAGTAAGAGAACAGCAGTGAAGGGAATCAGCAATTAACTCATCAAAGCTTACTGCTAAAATGCTGGCTTTGTCTCTGTTAGGAGAGGCAGCAAGCATTAAGTTGATGCAATCAAAATGTTTATGCATACTCACATAAATATAATTGATATCTGCAGAGAGCATGCTGGGAAAGTTAATATTAACACTCAGAGTGTAGCTATATAAAAAAAATTGCAAACTCATATTTGTACAAAATAAAAACAAATAACAAACTTGTTTGCCACCTCCAAACAAGAAACCGGTGTCGGTTCTACACTGCAGTTCTGGGTTAAACTGTTTGGCCACTGTAGAATTTGTAGTTCAGGATATGGAGGTTACAAAGAGAAGTATTTGAGGACTAAAGGTGCGTACACACGGGATGATTTTTTGAACGATTTGTCGTTAACGACGTTGTTATCGTTATGTCGTTCAAAAAATCATTTAGTTTCTCAGTTATAACGATGAATGAAAATCACAAAAGCGCGCTCCCCAGAGACGTATCTATAATGGGTGCAAGGTGTGCAGGGAACATTGGCCCCTGGGTCCAGAGGGGCCCCGCACCGCACACCCTGCACCCATAATAATACTTACCTCTCCGGAGTCCCACGTCGGCGCTGGGGTCCGGCGTTGTAAAACGACTGAAAAATTGTGCGGTGGCCATTTTCCCGCCATTTGCGCATGCGCAGTACAGGGAAAATGGCCGCCGCGGCCATTTTACCAGTTAGCTGTGCATACATTATAGACTCTGGGTACACTCTACTGCCCAGAGTCTATAACTCCGGCACTTCCCGCGCACAGCTCAGTGCGCTGCCGGGCGGAGAGGAGGGGCCCTGTGTCGGAGACTGCACATGGGCCCCCTCCTCTCTAGAAACGCCCCTGGCGCTCCCGTTTGCAGTTTGTAGTTTTTGTTCATCGACTGAACCTCCTGTCCAACCTGACAATAATGTCAGGTTGAAAATGTTCGGGGATGGGGGGGGGAGCCCGGCACTGAACAAAATCATTATTGATTTGTCCTGCTGGGGACACACAGGACGATTTTCGTTCGGGGAGACGCACCTTAAGTGCATGAATGTGATGAGCCCGGTGAAGTCTCATTCTTGACAGCACAATATTTTGGATTCCCTGGAAGGGCAAACAATCTGGTAACTGAATGAAATTCATAATTGATCTGATTACATAAAATGATTAATTTGGGAACTAACAAGTTGATGTAAGTGTGGCTATCTCAGCATCAGAACTGACTCATTATAATAGAGTGCAAGATTGTTGCAATAATAACACAAATAAGAAATATGTGTAGATTGACTAATTAGTACACAAAAGAAAAGTCTCTCTCCTTAATATTGAAAGTTCTTAAATAAGCACGTAATAGATCCCTAACCCCATAAAGAAAACTAAAAAATATAAATGCTGTTTTTACAATATAGAAACATTGTAAATAAATACTGAATGCTGACTGCACGTAAAGAACAAATAACTTATTTTGTCTGCCAATTTTACTTATTAATGGTAATTATCAAAAATTCTTCTCAAGAAGCACATTTTATGGGAAGACAACAGGCCAATAATTTTTCAAAAGTTTATTAATAAATATTCCACAAAACAAAAGCAAATTTTTTGGGGGGGATATTTTTTCTATAGTCTCTTTTATTTCAATTAACTCCTAAAAGGATATAATCATAAACATTTGAGTTCCATTTATATGTAATGCCTATTTATGCATGATGCTCCCCACAGCTAGCAATAGTGGGGGGTTCCCCTAATATCTAAAGCTGAGAGTTGGCGCATCAAGCATCTTTTGGTGCTGAAAGTTTCTGACTGCCCATAGCACTACAATAGTATGGTAAACTCTGCTACAGAGATTTATAGAAGAACCATGTGTCACTGCAGGGGAAATTTGCATGAAGCAGCTCTTGGACTCAAGGGCATTTTTGATTACATGGATTCCACATATTATGCAGAATTAGTTGAGTTACCACACAGTGCCAGAGGTTTTACTGTGCAGGGAAAATGGCAAATAATTGAATAGCTCTGGGCATCAAACCTGGAGCTTACCCAGCATGGTTATAATCCCGACAGTTCGGATGCAGGCGTTTAGAATGCTGGCGCCGAAATCCCAAAATCTGTCAGAATCCCGGGGTCTGCATCCCCACTGGGGTAGGGTGAGGGTTAGCCACTACGGGGAGGGTTAGGCACTAAGGGAGGAGGGTTAGGCACTCGGGGGGTGGTTAGGTTTAAGCAGCGGGAAGGGAGGGAAAGAGGTAGGAAGAGGGGGAGGGTTAGGATACTGACTCACAGGTGTTGGTATCCTAACCCTGTCGGGATGCCGGCAGCAGGATTCTGACCGCTGGGATCCCGAACGCCGGCACCCCGTACCCAACCCACATATGCCCCATAGTTGCAACCAATGTTTTTGCTGAAAAAAAAATCTCAGTTTACACCACATAAGGGCTCATCATGAAAACATTAGAGGAAATAGCACATCATAGCAGTCAGATTAGATTGTCTATAACCAGTGGTTGAAGTTGAAATTAGAAGTGGTGGTATTTATAATGGAAGTGAATGGAATTTGATAGTTTTACAATATGTAGCTGGCGCCAGACTGGGCCGTATTTATCACCATGCATCACATCAGGCAGTAAGAGCTGATTCATGTAGAGTGCACCATCAATATTAGCAGCGCACCGACTCTTGCCATTAGCAACAAAGGTGCTGGAACGTAATGTATTTTTGTAATAAATGTCTCTATATGGTGTAGCTGCAATTGTTTTGTATTAACACTGCCTCCTTCAGCCACAATGTATGATCAATATTTTATTCATTAGTGAGTTGGTAATTATATATTACTGAGGCTTTTATAGTTATGATTGTTGTCCCTGATAAAAGTCTCCTTTGCCTTCATTATTTATCTCTTCTAGTCCTAGAATTTATCAAAGGAGAGAACTACAACACAAACAAATTGCACTATGGTCATTATCTATAGTCTAGGCCAGTGGTGTCAAACTCGGGCCCTTCAGATTTTGTGGGACTAGATATCCCAGCATGCCCTGCCACAGTTTTAGCATGCCCTAATAGCAAAACGGTGGCACTGCATGCTGGGATGTGTCGTTCCACTGCAGCTGGAGGGCCCAAGTTTGACACCACTGGTCTAGGCATATAGAAGGCTATTCATCATACCTAAATTTCTACAAAAGTTCATGAAAATGAGCATTTTCACCTACTGTTATAGAAATTAAGTATCAGATATCTCCTGCTTACCTTTCATCCCGATCTGAACGGCTGTCCCAATGCAATAGTATGGGGACCTAAATTCATCAAGCTCCAAAAACTCAAAATTTGACATTAGGAACCTTCACCATCTTCAGATGGCATTTGTTCCTGCACCCCTGCTCCTTCCTATGGAAAAGAGATCCAATCAGATCCATCTGCCCCTGTTCAGCTCCTTCTGACAGATGCAGGTTTCTTGTGCACATGTGAACTCCACTTCACGTATGCGCACTAACACTGCCAAATCTAAATTTCACTGTTAGGAATCATGGAGACAGCTGATTTTCGTATCAGCTGTCTCCGCACTGGAGCAATGTTGAATTGCTCCAGTGATATTGTACTCACCGCTGCTACATACAACGAGTTGGATACTTAATTGTCAAGGGTCATCCGGCCCCTGATAATTAACATGTTGATTAGTCCCCATAGTGAGCCTAATCTTCATAGGAGGCAGCAGGTACAGTGTGTCTCTGGAAACTATATTCACTAGTCTGTGGCAGGCAATGTTCTGTCTAAACACCATGGGCAAGCATTGGGTTCTTTGGCCTCCACACACAGATCCAAATCATGGATGGTGAAATTAGAGTTGACTGGGGAACATGGCTTCACTTCTACAGCATACTACTATGGCAGCCAAGAGATAAGCTCACAGGCAGTAAGCCTGTTTGTGCTTTTGCCTGCCCTAAATACCACTGCCTCAAAGCAGTAGGGATCACAGCTCTATTGCCTGGGAGGGAGAGGAGGAGATGTCCTTTCTTCTCCCACCAGAGTTGCAATCTTTACTGTTCAGATTCAATTGTGTTATTTGTATTACATATCAGTTACAGGGATGCTATTTGTATCATCATTAGATGTCATTAGAATGTTCTCTGTATTGTGATTGCTAAAATATGTTGTATTTCATTAAAGCTTTTCCAAATATTATAATTTTCATATGATCAATTGGCGTTTATGAGAATACCCATATTTGTCAAATCATCTCATTATATCTTTACTTACACTGATTCACTTTATTATTTTATTGATATACTAGCAGCTAGCTGTTGTCTGCAGCTTCACCCACGATGAAATTGCTTCTGCCAACATTATTTAATTTGAGGTGCTATAGTTGTATTGCTTTGCATAGAGGCCCTGTCGCAGGAGTAGCCCAAGTTACCAGCAGCGCAATACAGACTGGTGGCAGCAGTGCCTTCACCCACCACTCACACCAATGTCACTATGTGCCCTGTGCACAGATTGCTATGTAACCTATCCTATTCACCCACCACTCACACCAATGTCACTGTGTGCCTTGTGCACAGATTGCTATGTAACCTATCCTATTCACCCACCACTCACACCAATGTCACCATGTGCCCTGGGCACAGATTGCTATGTAACCTATCCTATTCACCCACCACTCACACCAATGTCACTGTGTGCCTTGTGCACAGATTGCCATGTAACCTATCCTATTCATCCACCACTCACACCAATATCACTGTGTGCCCTGTGCACAGATTGCTATGTAGCCTATCCTATTCACCCACCACTCACACCAATGTCACTGTGTGCCTTGTGCACAGATTGCTATGTAACCTATCCTATTCTCCCACCACTCACACCAATGTCACTGTGTGCCTTGTGCACAGACTGATATGTAGCCTATCCTATTCACCCACCACTCACACCAATGTCACTGTGTGCTCTATACACAGATTGCTATATAGCCTATCCTATTCACCCACCACTCACACCAATGTCACTGTGTGCTCTATACACAGATTGCTATGTAGCCTATCCTATTCGCCCACCACTCACACCAATGTCACTGTGTGCCTTGTGCACAGATTGCTATGTAACCTATCCTATTCACCCACCACTCACACCAATGTCACTGTGTGCCTTGTGCACAGATTGCTATGTAACCTATCCTATTCACCCACCACTCACACCAATGTCACTGTGTGCCCTGTGCACAGACTGCTATGTAACCTATCATATTCACCCACCACTCACACCAATGTCACTGTGTGCCCTGAGCACAGATTGCTATGTAACCTATCCTATTCACCCACCACTCACACCAATGTCACTGTGTGCCCTGTGCACAGACTGCTATGTAACCTATCATATTCACCCACCACTCACACCAATGTCACTGTGTGCCTTGTGCACAGATTGCTATGTAACCTATCCTATTCACCCACCACTCACACCAATGTCACCATGTGCCCTGGGCACAGATTGCTATGTAACCTATCCTATTCACCCACCACTCACACCAATGTCACTGTGTGCCTTGTGCACAGATTGCCATGTAACCTATCCTATTCATCCACCACTCACATCAATATCACTGTGTGCCCTGTGCACAGATTGCTATGTAGCCTATCCTATTCACCCACCACTCACACCAATGTCACTGTGTGCCTTGTGCACAGATTGCTATGTAACCTATCCTATTCTCCCACCACTCACACCAATGTCACTGTGTGCCTTGTGCACAGACTGATATGTAGCCTATCCTATTCACCCACCACTCACACCAATGTCACTGTGTGCTCTATACACAGATTGCTATATAGCCTATCCTATTCACCCACCACTCACACCAATGTCACTGTGTGCTCTATACACAGATTGCTATGTAGCCTATCCTATTCGCCCACCACTCACACCAATGTCACTGTGTGCCTTGTGCACAGATTGCTATGTAACCTATCCTATTCAACCACCACTCACACCAATGTCACTGTGTGCCTTGTGCACAGATTGCTATGTAACCTATCCTATTCACCCACCACTCACACCAATGTCACTGTGTGCCCTGTGCACAGACTGCTATGTAACCTATCATATTCACCCACCACTCACACCAATGTCACTGTGTGCCCTGAGCACAGATTGCTATGTAACCTATCCTATTCACCCACCACTCACACCAATGTCACTGTGTGCCCTGTGCACAGACTGCTATGTAACCTATCATATTCACCCACCACTCACACCAATGTCACTGTGTGCCCTGAGCACAGATTGCTATGTAACCTATCCTATTCACCCACCACTCACACCAATGTCACTGTGTGCCCTGTGCACAGACTGCTATGTAACCTATCCTATTCAACCACCACTCACACCAATGTCACTGTGTGCCTTGTGCACAGACTGATATGTAGCCTATCCTATTCACCCACCACTCACACCAATGTCACTGTGTGCTCTATACACAGATTGCTATGTAGCCTATCCTATTCGCCCACCACTCACACCAATGTCACTGTGTGCCTTGTGCACAGATTGCTATGTAACCTATCCTATTCACCCACCACTCACACCAATGTCACTGTGTGCCTTGTGCACAGATTGCTATGTAACCTATACTATTCACCCACCACTCACACCAATGTCACTGTGTGCCCTGTGCACAGACTGCTATGTAACCTATCATATTCACCCACCACTCACACCAATGTCACTGTGTGCCTTGTGCACAGATTGCTATGTAGCCTATCCTATTCGCCCACCACTCACACCAATGTCACTGTGTGCCTTGTGCACAGATTGCTATGTAACCTATCCTATTCACCCACCACTCACACCAATGTCACTGTGTGCCTTGTGCACAGATTGCTATGTAACCTATCCTATTCACCCACCACTCACACCAATGTCACTGTGTGCCCTGTGCACAGACTGCTATGTAACCTATCATATTCACCCACCACTCACACCAATGTCACTGTGTGCCCTGAGCACAGATTGCTATGTAACCTATCCTATTCACCCACCACTCACACCAATGTCACTGTGTGCCCTGTGCACAGACTGCTATGTAACCTATCATATTCACCCACCACTCACACCAATGTCACTGTGTGCCCTGAGCACAGATTGCTATGTAGCCTATCCTATTCGCCCACCACTCACACCAATGTCACTGTGTGCCTTGTGCACAGATTGCTATGTAACCTATCCTATTCACCCACCACTCACACCAATGTCACTGTGTGCCTTGTGCACAGATTGCTATGTAACCTATCCTATTCACCCACCACTCACACCAATGTCACTGTGTGCCCTGTGCACAGACTGCTATGTAACCTATCATATTCACCCACCACTCACACCAATGTCACTGTGTGCCCTGAGCACAGATTGCTATGTAACCTATCCTATTCACCCACCACTCACACCAATGTCACTGTGTGCCCTGTGCACAGACTGCTATGTAACCTATCATATTCACCCACCACTCACACCAATGTCACTGTGTGCCCTGAGCACAGATTGCTATGTAACCTATCCTATTCAACCACCACACACACCAATGTCACTGTGTGCCTTGTGCACAGATTGCTATGTAACCTATCCTATTCACCCACCACTCACACCAATGTCACTGTGTGCCTTGTGCACAGACTGCTATGTAGCCTATCCTATTCACCCACCACTCACACCAATGTCACTGTGTGCCTTGTGCACAGACTGATATGTAGCCTATCCTATTCACCCACCACTCACACCAATGTCACTGTGTGCCTTGTGCACAGATTGCTATGTAACCTATCCTATTCAACCACCACTCACACCAATGTCACTGTGTGCCTTGTGCACAGATTGCTATGTAACCTATCCTATTCACCCACCACTCACACCAATGTCACTGTGTGCCTTGTGCACAGATTGCCATGTAACCTATCCTATTCACCCACCACTCACACCAATGTCACTGTGTGCCTTGTGCACAGACTGATATGTAGCCTATCCTATTCACCCACCACTCACACCAATGTCACTGTGTACCCTGTGCACAGATTGCTATGTAGCCTATCCTATTCACCCACCACTCACACCAATGTCACTGTGTGCCTTGTGCACAGATTGCTATGTAACCTATCCTATTCACCCACCACTCACACCAATGTCACTGTGTGCCTTGTGCACAGATTGCTATGTAACCTATCCTATTCACCCACCACTCATACCAAAGTCACTGTGTGCCCTGTGCACAGACTGCTATGTAACCTATCCTATTCACCCACCACTCACACCAATGACACTGTGTGCCCTGAGCAAAGTTGCTATGTAACCTATCCTATTCAACCACCACTCACACCAATGTCACTGTGTGCCTTGTGCACATATTGCTATGTAACCTATCCTATTCACCCACCACTCACACCAATGTCACCATGTGCCCTGTGCACAGATTGCTATGTAACCTATCCTATTCACCGACAACTCAAACCAATGTCACCATGTGCCCTGTGCACAGATTGCTATGTAACCTATCCTATTCACCCACCACTCACACCAATGTCACTGTGTGCCCTGTGCACAGATTGCTATGTAACCTATCCTATTCACCCACCACTCACACCAATGTCGCTGTGTGCCCTGTGCACAGACTGCTATGTAACCTATCCTATTCACCCACACCAATGTCACTGTGTGCCCTGTGCAGACTGCTATGTAACCTATCCTATTCACCCACCACTCACACCAATGTCACCATGTGCCCTGTGCACAGATTGCTATGTAACCTATCCTATTCACCCACCACTCACACCAATGTCACTGTGTGCCCTGTGCACAGATTGCTATGTAACCTATCCTATTCACCCACCACTCACACCAATGTCACTGTGTGCCCTGTGCACAGACTGCTATATAACCTATCCTATTCACCCACACCAATGTCACTGTGTGCCCTGTGCACAGACTGCTATGTAACCTATCCTATTCACCCACCACTCACACCAATGTCACTGTGTGCCTTGTGCACAGACTGCTATGTAACCTATCCTATTCACCCACCACTCACACCAAACTCACACCAATGTCAGTGTGTGCCCTGTGCACAGACTGCTATGTAACCTATCCTATTCAAGAGAACGCGGGCCCAAAGCACCTCTCCCACCACCCCTTACTCTAGCACATGATGCCACACCTATCTCTAGCATTGATGTCAATAAATTTAGTTTTTGAAGGTTATTTCAAGGAGTATTCACTACAAAATGATGCAGTTTTCATGAAAATCAGTTCAGTAGTTTTTGCACCATCGTGGAATAAACAGACAGATACAACGTTCTTATTATATTATTATATAGATTTACTTTTTTTTACTCTTGTGGTACCTGTGTACACACTCAAAAAGAGCCACAATCCCAATTTGGCCGCCAACATTTATTTTCCCTGGGAGAGGGGGGAGAATAGATTTCACCAAGCATGACCCTACATTGTACAAATCTTTAGTAAGTTACAGTGGGTCTACATGCACATAACATTTATAGATACAAAAATGAAATCTGACTGCATCACACTTCTGTAAGTTAAGAGACATATGGCCCGTATTCAACCATCTGCGACTTTTCACCTGTTGTACTTTCCGCCACATTTGCTTGTTAGGAACGAAAATTGCGGCATGAGCGTCCCCGCGTTTTGCCCTATTCAATTACAGAACAGGCGAAAACGCAAATAGACGAATGCATAACAGGTGGAAAGTACTGAATACATTGGGGGAATCAGTCTGTACCCCAAAATAAGATGCACTGACACTGGAAATTATTACAGATGTGTACTATTAGCCCTAATAAACGTACTTTCTGTGCTTAAATTGTGTTAGATGTTTTCTAGAAGTATATTTGTAAAAGTGGTGAAGAATGATAGAAAACAGGATTTTTTTGGTTAAAATAAATAGTCCAGTCAAATTTGGGGTACTTGAGAATAGGTGCAAGCATATTTTTGTGTCTCTAAAGTGCACTTTTAAAAAAATCCACCTGCTTCAAGCGCCTGCACTCCTAAAAACACCTGCCCCATCCATACACCCCCCCAAGAAACCTATTAGCTAGTTTTTATACTTGTCCCCCCACACTTTTCATTTTCGCCCAAAAAAAGACATGTCTTTTGTCCAAAGGGTTCTGATTCAATTCCCCACATTTTCACCCCAAAATAGAGATTTTGCACTTTTTTCCCACATTCATTGGAGAAACTTTTCCGCCTGTTTCAGTGCATTGAGTTTCCGCTTAGGCGAAAATGTCCTGGAATTTAATTTGGAGATAAGATGCAAACAGGCGAAAAGCAGCAATAGGCAAAACTTTTTTGACAATTTCGGCTTTTCGCGTCTAATTGGCCCATATAGATTGCTGAGATTTCTAAAAGCTGCAAATCTGCACTAACACCATAGCAACAAATCAAACAATTGCTTTCATTAACTAACTTGCACCATACAGATTATAGCTATCTGCTGATTGGCTGTTATTGCGTTAGTGTAGATTTGCAAAGTTATTGTAGTTCCCTTAGAGAATTCAAAGTGCTGTAGATATTTGTATTGTAATGTATTTGTACTACTTTCGTCACCTAATATGTTGCTGTGCTGCTTTTTCAGATGACAGGCTTTCATCTGCAACCTTGAACATCTATTAAACATAACAGCAGCTTCTATTGTTGGATACAAACTGTAGTACAGCAGTCATTCAATGGGAAGGGTGGAACTGTTACTACCCCTTACACATGCACAGTAACCCCTTTTAAGATAAAAATAAATGGTTGTTCTTCAGTAAAAAAAAAATATGAATATATACTTTTTAGCTTTTGTTATACATATCACTAGACACTTCTTTGTTATTGCTTTCAGTTAAACAGTGAAAATAAAAAAATAAAATGAGAAAAAGAAAACCAAACCTGTACATATTGTTATGTATCACCTTATACCGAGTAGTTATTTTATAGCATTTACAATGTGCTCTCGAATGCTTTGATACTGAAGACCCACAGAATAATGTAAGCAAATAGACCTGTACGCACACACATTCATGGTTTAGTACCCTCTAAGTCAATATCTACATTGCCTACAGCATTCAGAACTGTTAATGCTCCGTAAAAAACAATGGAGTTCTGTAGGAACGTTCATTAAATACAAATTTCACTGAGCTACAGGAAAGCTTTGAGACTCTTCAATTAATGTGCTTCTAAAGCTCTTTTAAAATAAGGATAAAGTACAAGGTTTTCCCTATGCTTTAACTAGCTGTAACAAGGCCGGGACTTAGTCATGCTGCCCCTGTGCTTTATTAAGGTGGTCACTCTGTACTAGAGTGCTGTCATTCTATTCCTGAGGGTCATGGGAAGAATCATGTTGACTCTGATCAGGTGAGCACTAGTATCCAATCTCTACCTGTTAGCTGCACTCACATTACCGCCTCCTTCTATCCTTGACAAGAGCGCCCTATTTAAGCCTGCACCTGCCACTAGCACAATGTCAGAACAATGTGTGTTGTTCTACCTTCCTGTGATCTCACTAAAATATTACCCCTGATCCACTGTCTGATTCTGTGCTGCTATCTACTGGATTCCTGCAAGCCACAGCATATGAGTCTCCTCCATTCACTCTGCAGCATTGTGCTGTGACCAGCTTCCAGTCTGCACCCTACCAGCCTGTGTTCAAGCACCGGTCCCAGTCCGGTTCAGCTGCTGTTGTCTCTGGTCCCATTCCAGTTCAAGCCTCCGGTTCAACTCCGGCTAAGCTACAGTGGTCTCCGGTCCCATTCCGGTTCAAGTCTCCGGTTCCTCTCTTGCTGAGGTGCTATTACCTCCAGTCCCAGGCTGGGTGAAGTGTCCGGCTCCACTCCTGTTCCATTGTTGTTTACCTCCGGTTCCAGTCTGGTTCTAGTCTCTTGTTCCATTCTGGTTCTATGTCTACAACCTCTGTTCCCTATTCCGGTTCAAGAACAATACAAGCCTGTGAGTTATCCTTTGATTCCAGCCTGCATAGTAGTCTGAAGTTATATAGTTTTTCCTAGTGCTTCTAGTGCCAAGTCTTCAGTGATCTTGACTACAAGCAAGTCTCCCAAGTGCAACTCTCCTGCGTATTGTGGGTTCAAGTGGACTTCACTTTCACTATACTTCAGATTATCTTTCTGCTTTGCGACTGTATTACTTATACTCAGCATCACAGCTCCTGACCTACTTTGGAACTCTCTACTCACTATACCATCAGTACCACTATCAATGGTGGTTGCTGCCCTCCCAGACTTACGCTTAAAGCCTGTTTTTTGCGCGTGAACACGCATCAACCTGGGTCTAGCATATGTCTGAAAGATGCGACCCGGGTTGACAGTCCTGGGTTTGCAACCCTGTTAGCTAGCAGGGTTTTTATCAGAACTTGCGACCCACGCCAATGACTCAGCTCATGTGTGAAAGGTGCGACCCGGGTTTAGATGACCCAGGACATGCCTAAAACAAACTGATTGGCCGAAGATAGTGGCGCTTGGAGATGAGATCATCACCAAGCGCCCACTGAATGCCGGAAGACCCGGGCCACTGCAAGACGCGGGTCCGGTGTGACGAACCAGAAATAACCTGGGTCGTCCCCCTAAGTGTGAAAGGGGTAGCCCTGCTTTAACCCGTGCTCAGTGTCCTGGGTCTAAGCCAAGTTGAAGTCAGGGATTTATATCTGAAAGTGGTATCAGAGTGTTGGGGTTTGTGCTGGGTCTCTGCTCCAGTGTTCACTCTGGTTGCTAGGGACTAGGTACTGGATCTAAATTACTATTTGCAGGTTTATTCTCCAGTGACCCAGCTCTGGTAATCGAGTTGCAGCATCTGATAGCAAGTTCCAGATGGGCTGCCGATTGATTACCTGTATTACTCACTGATCTGTTCCCTGAGTTCTCAAACACTAGTTCCAGCCCCTTTATTTAGGGTTAGGGGCTGAGTTCCACTGTATTAGTTTCAGGGACAGACCGGGAGCCATCCAAGTGTCACTGACCACTCTGAAGGCACGAGGCATTTACCACATGGGTTTCACCCATGAGTAAACCTCTGATTCAACCAAAACTATTCTGCTACGACTTGTCAGCCCAGTCCACGGGTTCTGACTCAGATCTGAAAACCCCAAACTTGACACTAGTATTGACCATTCCTGTTCTAGAACCATACTCCCTTCCAGATCAATTATAGTTCATTCATACAACTCTTGTCTCAGGGTTTTTTTTTTTTTAATAGAGTTCATTAAAGCTTATAGGAAACAAGTGAAAAAAGCGGGGTGATGGAGAGGTGGTCATACATTATATTATAGAATAAACAAAGCTTATATCAGTAACACACTTACATGCTGCACATAAAAAAATATCAGGAAGGAGAACCTTCAGACTTGTAAGGACTAATGTCTGCCAAGTATAGGGACAGAAAAAAGAGAGGATATAGCATGGAAAGGATTGGACGGAAAGGGGAAGGAACATAAGGTAAAAGAGAGAAAAGGTGGAATCCACGACTGCACATGGACAAGGTGTAACAAGACGCAATGGCAACTTGTTACTCTCTTGTGCCCCAGCTGTCGCTCCTCTTCCGGGATGCTGCGTTCTTCGGACACAGCTTCAAATGGCCGTCTCTGTTGCCGGGCAACGCAGACGCCGCACCTCTGCCCTCAAAGCTGCATCCTGCCACCAAAGCAGCACCTCAGCACACTAGGCCACATCTTATCACCAGAACCATCACCAGCTGCATAACAACTTGTGCTCATCAGGATAACCGTGTAAGCCTCTATTCTCCCGAGTTTAAGACCAGACGGCCATCTAAGTACCGGTGAGCTTAACCAGCTCTAAGGGAACAGCGGGTGGCTGGTATTGGCAGAAGACCTTGCCAGCGTTACTCTAGGGGTCTTACACAGTGATTTCTAGGAGATCATAAAATTAGGTTAAGAAAAGCGAATGGGGAGGTTTATGTACTAGGTTCAACATGTGTAGACTGTTGGAATATGTGTGTACTGTACAGGTGGTGGTTGAATGGCAGAGTTAGAGTACATACCAGTGGATCCCCTGAGACAACAAACAGCCCAGATTGCTTAACCAGTGGGGTGGTTTATTGATAGCAGTGGCAGAACAGCCGTACTCACAGCTATCCACACTAGTTATGGAACAGAGCATGAACGGGAGCATGAGCGGAGCAGGGTGTCATACAGCTCACCAGCCAGTAAGTGTATGCGAGTAGCGCTGTAGCAAGAACCAGACTTTCTGGAAGGTTGTATAAGGCAGCATATTGCAGGTCTCACAGAGCTAAGAGGAAGACTTGTGTCTCCCACTGTGGCGCTCTAACGCAGTGAACAAGATGGTGTTGCGCATGCCCAGAACTAGGACTAGGATCAGCAGCCGTCATGGTAAGGAAGTGAAGCCTCCATGAAGGTTCCAAGATGGAGTCTGCGCAGCAGCGCTCTCCATCTTCAACATAGAACGAACATTCCAGATGGATCCAAATTATTTAAGGCGACCAAGAAGTATGCTGGTGGTGTGTTCAAATGTATATATCTGACAGACTGCTGTAATTAAAGCAGGATTGTGAATGGAATTTCCTCTGTTCGGATCAGCAGGGCTATGAAGCATATAGCATCTAGATGCGTATATGACGGATAAGTTCTGAGTATACTTGGACTGAGCACATCAGGAATTGGGCCTTGTGTGCAGCAGTATCACCAGCAAGGGTATGACACCGATGGATAGATGGTGTGGAGCTGATATGGGACCAGATACCACCAGAACAAGAGTTTATACGAGTTCTCTTTAATGCATGTGCATAGGAACTCCTGGCCATCTCCCCTCTGATTTGTGATTACACATCTGGCCTGAGCGTCTCCCTAATGTCCTCCTCCCACCGACGCTCATGTAATTCTCTGATGGGTTGTCCCTGCATAATCAACAGCAAGTAGAAGGTGGAAATTAGGTCCCTAGAAAAGACTTACGGAAGCATAGAGCGTCTAGGGTGGAGGGCTGGAGCGAAACACAGGATTTATCTTCAGTGTTGAACAAGTGACAGAGTTACAGGTACTGGTAAAGTTCAATGATGGAGCTCTGAGAAATCAAGGAAGTGGCACCACCAAGATGTAATTTTAAGCCTAAATAATATCTGATTCAGCGTACAAAAGCATCTTAAAACATTCACAAACATTTAAAGTTTCCTATAACATGAAAGAACCAGAGATGTTTGACATTATGGGCCTGATTCAGAGCCGCTCGCAAGCGGCCGCTCGTTCGCTCCGAGCGATGTTTGCCCAACTGCGCATGCGTACGGATCATAATACGCATGTGCGAACCAGTCAGTGCGGCCGAAAATCGTTTGTTCGCTAAATAGCGAATGCCTGCTATTTTGAGTGACAGAATGAGGCATATGTGGGTGGTAACAGGGGAAGGTGCTTGAAAACAGGGAGTGGAGATCCGAACGCAGGTGTGCTTAAAGGTCAAAACGGGCATTTTAAGGGTGTGCATAATTAATACAGCAGCGTCATTGACCACGTCACTGGGTTATTTTATAGCCAGAACTGCTCGCAAGATTGTGGTAGCAAAAACCAACCACAAGAATAGCGAGCAGTTCATAAGCTGGTCGATGTACTCGATTAATCTAATAAATAGCGGACATGACGTAGGATGCGAGCGGCGAGGGGGCGTATTTTTTCAAAAAACGACCGCAAGTTTTGTTCGCTCGTTCAGACATAGAGGCGTGAACAGACCGCAAAGAGCGAACGGTTCATTTGAATAGCCACCCCTATTTTCTGGACGAACGACCGCAAATAGCGTCCGGCTCTGAATCAGGCCCTATATTTGCATGTGTTGTGGGCCTGTGGCATACTTGGCACTGGAATCGACCTTCAATTTAGTAACGGCCAGCATGTTAGCTATAAAATAAAGTATACATTTAAACAGCTACCTACAGTAATTCCAACATGGATATTGCAGTTTTTTAGGACACAAGGATCTGTTCTAAAAACAATGTCTATCTTGAACAGTCATGTAGTATACAATACTTGACACACAATGCTAAGCATACTGGCAGTCTGACCAAATAACCTCATCTGCCATTAACACAAAAATCCCATGTCAATATTTTTTTTTATTATCTTTCAGCAGCATGAAGCAAATGTAAAGTCAGGAGAGATGCCTACATATGTAAAGAAGCCAGATGCTGTCATCTATCAGCGAGCACTGATTATGCACTGTGCTGGAAAGCAGCGACTGTGACATCCAAATTATTAGTTAGCGGCTAAAGATGCACATTGTATGACAAGAGGTGTTTAAGAAACCAAACCGCTACAAAGCCAAGTCAGGGTTACTGACCTCCATCATGAAAAACCACATATATCAGGCGCAATGTGAAAACAAAACAGAAAACCTATTGAAAGGTTCCTACTTGTGGCCTTCCGCTCTCATGCTGGATAGTGGTGCTGAATTAGCTTTTCCAGTGCTAGCACTCTGCACTCATCTGCATATTATTAACCTGGTGCCTTTCCATGTAGCTGTACACATCAATGACCAATGCAAACCTGGGGATGGCGGCTCCAATTTCTGCGCTCAGGGACGTTTAAATATTTGCTGAATTTTAACAGAAACCATCATATAAATATAGAGTTTGGAAATGAAAAAAAGAATCACTCTTTCGATCTGTTCTATTTAAAAAACAAAAACAAACCTGTAACTTAGTTTTTACTAGAAAAATATTTTTATAGATACATATAGATTTTCTTAAGAGATAAAAAGAGATACAACTTGTACCCTGCAGTTGCTCTTTTTACTCGGCACTCATCTTTGCTTATTTGGCTACACAGCTTAAGGTCAATATCTTGATTCAAGGGCTTATTATCCTTGAATAATATGAGCATACAGCATAAAAGCAGCAATAATCAGGGCCGCCGAGAGCTGAACAGGGCCCAGTTACTGGGGAACGTGGGCAAATCTGGGAGGCATTTCTGTACCCCCTCCAGATAAAAATGAAAATAAAAACTGCACGGTGCAGCAAAGCGCACTGCCAGGGGGGACATTTGCACCCCTAGGGAGCACCACAAAAGGGGACATCTCTACCCCTCAGCAGGTGACTTGGGCCCCTCCAACATGCTCAGGCCCAGGTAATTTAACATATGAATTAAATTGGTCCCCGTCTTTGTGAAGCTCTTACACAGGGCCATAGCTAGGGTAGTGCGGCCGGTGCCATCGCACAGGGCACCACAGGTCAGGGGGCGCTGTTTGGGCCTGTCAAACTTCTGTTTATTATCATTCTCACTTGTAGCTTCCTCTTATTTCATCCCCAGCAGCTCCTGGCCTCCTCTATCTCTTCCCTGGCCCTTTCCCATGAGGCCATTCCGTTTTTTTTAGTGCATTATGTCCCTTTGAAAAATGCGGGGGGCGACAATACTCTTTCTGGCACAGGGCACCAAAAAGTCTAGTTACGGCTCTGCTCTTACATACCTAATTCCACTAAACCAGACTAGCTCAATCCTCTCCAAAGGTAAGGGACTGAGGGGTCTATTATGAAGCAGTGATAACCCCTTTTCTGCAGCAGAAAAGGGGTTACAACTGATTTCTCCTATTTAACATGAGGGCAACCTTAGAGACATCCTGTTATGGGGACTTCAAAGTAGCTTAATATAAAAAGTAATGAAAAACTAAGCTTTTCATCACTAGGCAATACCATCTTGAGATGGCATTACTCTAAACCCATCTATGAGGCACTTGTGAAGCTGGAGAAGTTTTGCAAAATCCCTTCCAGGTCAAAGCTCATTGCTCATATTTCTAGAGCTTCTCACCAGCAGCGCTAAGGTGCTGATGCAGAGGAAAAACCTGGGCATAGCAGGCCCAGGAATGGTGAATTGCTGTGTAAAATAAAAATCTGTATTGCCTCAATAAACAGAGATACAGATTTTTAGTTAGCACACACTTTTAATAAATAGACCATTATGGAGGAAACCCCACCATTGTACTTTCCAGGGGTGATCCTACTCAAATTATTGAGGATGAAAATGGGAAGATAGATGCTGTGCTTTTGTTTACCTGTCTATATTATAGTCATGTGTCATTTTTAATCTTGCAGATCAGGGAGCAAATAAACAATGGCTGCCTGCTCACAGCACATGAATCACAATCTGACAGTGACAGCATCAAGGTATGTATCCTGTAACATCCATCTGATACTCTTTATAGCGTGAATATATATTTCTTAGATATTCCATTACAGTTTAGTGATGCTGACACTTTTGAAACTCATGTATATGCCAGAAGATCCACCTCGGCTTCACCTACATATTTATTCAAATGAGTCTCCTTCAACAATCCTTACAGGCTCAAAGAGCATCATGTTATATAGGGAATACTGTTTCTAATCATCGCAAATAAATAAGCAAACATAATGAAGTCATTTGCATAAAGGATGAGGAAAGCCTCCTCACAGTCACAGAAATACTGGAATAAGGGGACAATAAAAACTTCAAAGAGTCCAATTCCCTTTTCAGCATACCTCCTGTGGTAATAACATCTGTACTGTATATCTAGGAACATGACATAAATGCATGCACACACAGACACCTCTGTACACTTTAGGGGCATGTAGAGGAGGGGGTACAAGGTAAATGGACCTCCCTGGCAGTGGTGGATTATAATGGGGGCAAACGGTTTGACTAACTGTGACACGTAGAAGTCCACAGCATCCAATCATAGACCAGGGGAGAATGGGATCTGGTGACAGAGTTGTCCAATTTCTTCATTCCTATTAGCTTTTACTGAGACTACATGCATAGGGGATAGATGTTGCCACAACTCCTTGCACACATTAATTACATACATACATGCATACATACATACATACATGCCTACACACATGCATACTTGCCTACTTGCGAAAAAGCATTTCAGGGAGATTGTGAAAACAACACTTATGAGTGCGGAGGTAAAGTGGGCGTGTACTGCTACATCTGAGAGGCTGTCATAATACTGACTTACATCCAAATGTAAATGTGCCCAAAAGCAGTTCGTAAGATCTGTTTGTTGATGAAAACACACTGATACTTTCCAGAACATGCATGTAGCCATAGGGATCATTGTGCCTTATACCCAATGCAGGGAAATGATACTAATGATCCCATTTGAATGTATATATCTTTGTTTTTTATATATATATATATATATATATATATATTTATATATAACAGCTTCATAATGGGAGTAGGGTGCAATCAGGGAGATTCCTAGACTCTTCAGGGAGACAGGGAGGTTGCTGCTATTTCAGGGAGTCTCACTAACAATGGCTGTACTACACAGAGAACACCTTAACATGAACGTATCCCAATGGCTGTACTGCACAGAGAACACCAATACATGCATGTATCCCAATGGCTGTACTGCTCAGAGAATACCTACACATGCACGTATCCCAATGGCTGAACTGCACAGAACACCTACACATGCACGTATCCCAATGGCTGTACTGCTCAGAGAACACCTAGACATGCATGTGTCCCAAAGGCTGTACTGCTTAGAGAATACCTACACATGCACGTATCCCAATGGCTGAACTGCACAGAACACCTACACATGCACGTATCCCAATGGCTGTACTGCTCAGAGAACACCTAGACATGCATGTATCCCAATGGCTGAACTGCACAGAGAACACCTACACATGCATGTATCCCAATGGCTATACTGCTCAGAGAATTCCTAGACATGCACGTATCCCAATGGCTGTACTACTCAGAGCGCACCTATACATGCACATATTCCAATGGCTGTACTGCTCAGAGAACAACTACACATGCATGTATCCCAATGGCTGTACTGCTATGACAACACCTACACATGCATGTATCTCAATGGCTGTACTGCTCAGAGAACACCTACACATGCACATATCCCAATGGCTGTACTGCTCAGAGAACACCTACACATGCACGTATCCCAATGGCTGTACTGCTCAGAGAACACCTATACATACAGGTATCCCAATGGTTGTACTGTACAGAGAACACCTACACATGCACGTATCCCAATGGCTGTACTGCTCAGAGAACACCAATACATGCACATATCCCTATGGCTGTACTGCACAGAGAACAGCTACACATGCACGTATCCCAATGGCTGTACTGCTCAGAGAACACCTATACATGCATGTATCCTAATGGCTGTACTGCACAGAGAACACCTTAACATGAATGTATCCCAATGGCTGTACTGCTCAGAGAACACCAATACATGCATGTATCCCAATGGTTGTACTACACAGAGAACACCAATACATGCCTTTATCCCAATGTCTGTACTGCACAGAGAACACCTACACATACACGTATCCCAATGGCTGTACTGCACAGAGAACACCTACACATGCACGTATCCCAATGGCTGTACTGCTCAGAGAACACCTACACATGCACGTATCCCAATGGCTGTACTGCTCAGAGAACACCTACACATGCACGTATCCCAATGGCTGTACTGCTCAGAGAACACCTACACATGCACGTATCCCAATGGCTGTACTGCACAGAACACCTACACATGCACGTATCCCAATGGCTGTACTGCTCAGAGAACACCTACACATGCATGTATCCCAATGGCTATACTGCTCAGAGAATTCCTAGACATGCACGTATCCCAATGGCTGTACTACTCAGAGCGCACCTATACATGCACATATTCCAATGGCTGTACTGCTCAGAGAACAACTACACATGCATGTATCCCAATGGCTGTACTGCTATGACAACACCTACACATGCATGTATCTCAATGGCTGTACTGCTCAGAGAACACCTACACATGCACATATCCCAATGGCTGTACTGCTCAGAGAACACCTACACATGCACGTATCCCAATGGCTGTACTGCTCAGAGAACACCTATACATACACGTATCCCAATGGTTGTACTGTACAGAGAACACCTACACATGCACGTATCCCAATGGCTGTACTGCTCAGAGAACACCAATACATGCACATATCCCTATGGCTGTACTGCACAGAGAACAGCTACACATGCACGTATCCCAATGGCTGTACTGCTCAGAGAACACCTATACATGCATGTATCCTAATGGCTGTACTGCACAGAGAACACCTTAACATGAATGTATCCCAATGGCTGTACTGCTCAGAGAACACCAATACATGCATGTATCCCAATGGTTGTACTACACAGAGAACACCAATACATGCCTTTATCCCAATGTCTGTACTGCACAGAGAACACCTACACATACACGTATCCCAATGGCTGTACTGCACAGAGAACACCTACACATGCACGTATCCCAATGGCTGTACAGCTCAGAGAACACCTACACATGCACGTATCCCAATGGCTGTACTGCTCAGAGAACACCTACACATGCACGTATCCCAATGGCTGTACTGCTCAGAGAACACCTACACATGCACGTATCCCAATGGCTGTACTGCACAGAACACCTACACATGCACGTATCCCAATGGCTGTACTGCTCAGAGAACACCTACACATGCACGTATCCCAATGGCTGTATTTTACTGGAACCCTCTCTGCTAAGAAAAAAACATTTACTACCTGAAATAATGTCCCCATACTATGTGTAAAATAAATTGTTTTTAAAAAATGGGCAACATACGCCACCACAAATAAAATCCTCATCCATCCCAGTACTAGACAGAGTGAGTCAGTTCCCACCATAACAGAGAGCACTGCCCAGAATGCCCAGAATACAAAAAAAAAAAAGATTTAAAAAATATATTTTTCATAAACATTATGATTTTTATCCTTGTAGTAATTTTAACAAAAAAGTTTACTTTTCATAGGGTTCAGCTGGTTCTGCAAAACAGTCCTGGCAAAACTATTCAGTTTGTCACTTTACAATGACATGAAGGGGCTTGTGAATGTGAGGAGCAATTGTGTCTGACACACAACACTACCCTGCTTTTTGTACAGGGCTGGGAGAGGAACAGGGAAATCTGGGGTAAAGCAGCCCCTGGAGCACCAGCTAGATGGAGGGGGTTCCATAAATAGTAGTGCAGCTTTACATGCACTGTAAATTCATTGGAAAAGAAAAATACTCGCCATCAGCAGCTGTAAATGTTTTGCACGGATTAGCTAAACAACACAATGCAGTACACAGTAACAACACAGAAACAATATGCTGAAGAAAACAAAATCACACAAAAAGTTGGAAATTGCTGTAGCCCATTTATAGCATGAGAGGATAGAAGTAATCTAAGAACTATTTCAGAAGATTGACTATTTTGATTACTTTTGACAGCTCTTTCTCTGTGTTTCTGCCATTTGATTTATGATAAGAGAGTGTTTTAAGAAAGCTCATTTATGTCAGAGTAGTCAAGTTAATGGCGATACTGTGGCATTAAATAACACTTCCCTACCTGTATTGCAGTGTTGGGAATGGCGTTGAAGTTATAGAAAGTTGCATTGTCAAGAACATAAAAATAAACAGCAAGAGCTATAGGGCCTGATTCACTAGGATCGCTATACTGCATACGCACGCAGTTCAACTGTGATGGCAAGCCAGACCACTGCGATCGCAATGCAAACTCAGCACCACATAAGGATGCCCACTTTACCATACGCATATCTGTGATACTTAGCAGAATAGCGAAACCATCGGTACAATTGTGTACCATCGGACCCATACGCACACTTTCACAAGCCCTGACCTTACTCAGAAATTGCTAACAGCCCAGTGGATAATTTATACACGCCCCTGACACGGCATGCGAACGCACTGGCACACCTGTGTTCGGCCAACTCCCCCCACATCACTACCCACAAACGCCACTTCCTGTCATTCACTCTGTGATGGGTCTGCGTAGCCCGATCGCAGTCGCCTGGTTCGCGCACACGCACTGCGATGGTGATGCATGCGCAAAATGCAACAATCACCAATTGCGCGCATATTAGCAACTGCGATCCAGGCTGAATCAGGCCATAGGCTGCGATCGCAGCTGCGATTACGCACACAGTCCTGCTGCGAAAATTGGCTTTTTTTGCAACTGCTCAGCCAGCATAGAGACGTCCACTACCCCTTTCTCACATCTGTAATACCTCGCACTCCTGTGCATACATCGGTAACATCGAATAACATTGGACATGCAATACACTGTAGCATCCACTACACTTAGGGCCTGATTCAGAGCCGCTCGTAAGCGGCCGCTCGTTCGCTCCGAGCGATGTTTGCCCAACAGCGCATGCGTACGTATCTTTATACGCATGCACGAACCAGTCAGTGCGGTCGAAATTCATGTGCTCGCAAAATTGCGAATGCCTGATAATTTGAGTGACAGGAGTAGGCGTATGTTGGTGGTAACGGGGGAAGGTGCTTGAAAACAGGGAGTGGATATCAGAACGCAGGCGTGCTTAAAGGTCAAAACGGGCATTTTATGGGTGTGCATAATTAATACAGCAGCGTCATTGACCACGTCACTGGGTTATTTTATAGCCAGAACTGCTCGCAAAATTGTGGTAGCAAAAACCAACCACAAGAATAGCGAGCAGTTCATACGCTGGTCGATGTACTCGACTAATCTAATAAATAGTGGACATGACGTAGGATGCGAGCGGCCAGGGGGCGTATTTTTTAAAAAAACGACCGCAAGTTTTGTTCGCTCGTTCAGACCTAGAGGCGTGAACAGACCGCAAAGAGCGAACGGTTGATTTGAATAGCCACCCCTATTTTCTGGACGAGCGAGCGCTAATTGCGTCCGGCTCTGAATCAGGCCCTTAGCTCCTGAAGTTATATTTAAATTTAATATAGTTAATAGTCATAATTTCTAAATTTTCATTTATAAATAAAGGTTTAATAAGAAAACAGGGATTACACCCAATGGTCATGCTGTTTGCAGAAGAGTACCAGACTTGTGACACTTGCAGTCATCATCCCCGGCCTAATAGGGATTGTAAATCTGGCACTGAAATACAAATCCCATAATTATTTATCAGAGGTTGGCAGGGGAACATGGGAATTGTAGTTTGATACAAGATTTAAGACAGACTCCTGCTTATCACACACTGCCTGAAAGCAGACAACTATATTATACGTATGTGACTGGTGTGCCAGATGAAGGGTGACATAGCTGCACCAGTCATTAAAACTATGCTAGCCTAACTAATCTGCTTTATTTCCTGGGGAAAGTGATAACATTTAAGTCCTCTGTTAATACCATTAACAAAATACCAGTATAAATAATGTTATTTACTAAATTATGTTGTTTATACAGTAACAATTAAGAATATTTACCAATGATAAAAGCATTTGTTGTGTCTACTTTTATCTTGTTTCATATGAAGAAAAAAAAATTCTATTGATTTCCAAATATATAAATAAATAACTGAAGCTTCGAGATCCCAACAGCAAGTAGGGAAGATAATCTTTCTCTCAAACGGAAACACAAAGGCAAGCGCAGGGGGGAGGGTTCCAGTTGCCTGGGGGGGGGGGGGGGTCCAGTTGCTCAAATTAACTGGAAAGTACAAATATTCAGCTCAGGCAGGATGGCCCTACTGCCACTTATAATAGAATACTGTGCTCGCTGGTCCTGTATACTGTATGTCAGAAGAATGATTATGTAATGCACTATAATTTGTATGACATATATTATAGCTGGTTAAGTGCTGTTTATGCCCTCTTCATGGACTGGCCACATAAAACCAAGCCTTTGGAAACCCCCATCTAGAAATCCTGTGTTTGCCCCAGAACCAGATAATAGAAGATAAAACAGATGCACTGAATTTGGTAAGTCACATGCTCTCTACTCTGTCATTGTGCCCGTGAATTTCTTATTCTGTATACTACTGCTACATGTTATGAAATAGAGCTACATCATTTCCATTCATTTATTTTAAACTGATAGGATGCAGTAGCAATTTATACAGATAGGATGCAGTAGTATTTTATACAGATAGGGTGCAGTAGTATTTTATACAGATAGGGTGCAGTAGTATTTTATACAGATACGGTGCGGTAGTAGTTTATAAAGGATGCAGTAGTAGTTTATACAGATAGGATTCAGTAGTATTTTATACAGATAGGGTGCAGTAGTATTTTATACAGATAGGGTGCAGTAGTAGTTTATACTGATAGGAAGCAATAGTAGTTTATAAAGGATGCAGTAGTAGTTTATACTGATAGGATTCAGTAGTATTTTATACAGATAGGGTGCAGTAGTATTTTATACAGATAGGGTGCAGTAGTATTTTATACAGATAGGGTGCAGTAGTATTTTATACAGATAGGGTGCAGTAGTAGTTTATACTGATAGGAAGCAGTAGTAGTTTATAAAGGATGCAGTAGTAGTTTATACTGATAGGATGCAGTAATATTTTATACAGATAGGGTGCAGTAGTATTTTATACAGATAGGGTGCAGTAGTAGTTTATACTGATAGGAAGCAGTAGTAGTTTATAAAGGATGCAGTAGTATTTTATACAGATAGGATGCAGTAGTATTTTATACAGATAGGGTGCAGTAGTATTTTATACAGATAGGGTGCAGTAGTATTTTATACAGATAGGGTGCAGTAGTAGTTTATAAAGGATGCAGTAGTAGTTTATACTGATAGGATGCAGTAGTATTTTATACAGATAGGGTGCAGTAGTAGTTTATACAGATAGGGTGCAGTAGTAGTTTATAAAGGATGCAGTAGTAGTTTATACTGATAGGATGCAGTAGTATTTTATACAGATAGGGTGCAGTAGTAGTTTATAAAGGATGCAGTAGTAGTTTATACTGATAGGATGCAGTAGTATTTTATACAGATAGGGTGCAGTAGTAGTTTATAAAGGATGCAGTAGTAGTTTATACTGATAGGATGCAGTAACAGTTTATACAGATAGGATGCAGTAGTAGTTTATACAGGATGCTGTAGCAGTTTATACGGATAGGATGCAGTAGCAGTTTATGCTGACAGGATGTAGTAGTGCTTTCTATTGGTAGGATGCATTATTAGTTTATATTGATAGGATGCAGTGTTCATTTATAGTGATATGATGCACTATTAGCTTATATTAATATGATGCAATATTGATAGGTTACAGTAGTTGTTTAAATCGGTAGGATGTAGTAGTAGTTCAAAGCGGTAGGATTAGTTTATATTGATAGAATTTAAGGTATGCAGTCGGGAAGCCGGTGGACCTAATCCCAACAGCCGGCTTCCCGACTGTCATATCCCGGCAAGGGTCTAAAGACAGGCGTCGATATGCCGACGCCTGTCATTAGACATACGCCAGGAGCCTGACGCCCGGCATCCCGATCGAAGGGACGCTGCGCGTGCGGGGGGAGGGGTTCTAGGTTTAGGGCTCCCAGGGGGGACTTAGGGTTAGGCACCCCCCGGGAGGTTAGGTTTAGGCTAGGGGAAGGGGGGGTTAGCGTTAGGCACCCCCGGGGGGGACTTAGGGTTAGGCACCCCCCCAGGGGACTTAGGTTTAGGCGGAGGGGAAGGGGGGGTTAGGTTTAGGCACTTAGAGGGGGGATTAGGGTTAGGCACTGGGGGGGAAGGTTAGGCGCCCCTAAGGGAGGGTTAGGGTTAGGGGGTAGAAATAGGTTAGTCAATACTTACCTTAGGACGATCGGGATTTCCTCCTCTGCCGGGATGCCGCTGTCGGGATTCCAACCGCCGAGCATGGGTACGGCGGTAAATCATACCAATTCCGAGTATTAGTGTATATTGAAAAAATACAGTGGTAGTATATTTTGAAATGATGCATTATTGGTTTATATATTAATAGGACACAGTAGTAGTTTATATTGATAGGCTGTAGTAGCAGTTTAAATTTATAAGATTAGTTTATATTAATAGGATATAATATTAGTTTATATTGCTAGGATACAATATTAGTTTATATAGAAAAAGTGAGGTAGTTTACATTGATAGGATCCAGTAGCAATTGGAGCATGCGGCTGCATAGAAATAGTGGCCTGAGGGCCTTATTCAGACCTGTTACCAAGGCTGCGTTCGCACGTAGCCTGCCGATGTTTGCAATCTGCACATGCGTCAAAGACGCAGTGCGCATGCATGAACTAGTCCATGCGATCGCGAAGCGTTCGCACTCTGTACATAGACGCTTTGCTAGAATGAGTGACAGGACGAGCCATTTGTGGGTGGTGACAGGAGGTGGTCGATGGAAACGGGGGTGTGGTGGTGCGAACACAGGTGTGTCTGTGCGTCTTAACGCCGTTTCAGGGGCCTGCATATCTAAGACGCAGCATCAGCATACACGTCACGTGGCGGAATTACACACAGCAGCACTCGCATTGCTTGCGGTAGGGTATGATCAGCCACAAGCCCTACGTATGGGTCCGATGTTACTCGATGTTACCGTTTGTTTCATACACTTCCTAGAAACGACGTATGTTACTAAAGGTGCCCACACACATACCGATCTGCACACGATCCCACGATGTGTGCGATTTCCCCTGAACTCTCCCCCGGCAGCTCCTCGGCAGCTCCTACACATGATTTGGAGTAAAAAGCATTAAGATCTATCGTGCATCTTAACATTTTTTTTTTTTCCCAGTGCATTTTGTCCCAGATTGTCAGATCTGCCCTACTGCACGGCAGATCTGACGATGTGATGTGCGACCAGCGGGGACGCGCATCGCATCGTGATCGTGAGTTTGGACTCACGATTTCCTCAAGATTTGGCCATATTTTACACGATCTGTTGTCACGATTTGTCGGAATCGGCCAGATCGTGTAAAATATCGCTATGTGTGTGGGCACCTTTAGGGAAAGTGGGCATCTTGGGACAGGCTGGTGGGCATCTAAATACATACCGCGATCGCATGGCGAGACATAGTGGGCGTTCTAATGTCTTGCCGTACGATCGCGGGATTTGCATACTTTGTCAGCTGACGGCTGCGTGCGAACGCATCCTAGTGAACGTGTCTGAATCAGTCCCTGAGGTCAAAATGGGGCATGGGACCCAGATTGTTCTGCTGGATGGGATGGGTGCTTACTGAGGAAAATTTAGTCTCAACTGGGATTTAACTTTAGTTATCATACAGTATATAATATACATTATTGGAGTAATTTTCAAGATATATGTATTTATTT
Source organism: Taudactylus pleione (assembly GCA_031769625.1). Classification (NCBI taxonomy): domain Eukaryota; kingdom Metazoa; phylum Chordata; class Amphibia; order Anura; family Myobatrachidae; genus Taudactylus; species Taudactylus pleione. The sequence continues at coordinate 38,920,059 of JAUIMM010000153.1, read as the reverse complement.
AGTATTTGATGGGATATCCAGCATTGCACAGGTGGAAGAATGGACCTTGAAGTCCATATGCAGGCTTCATTGTTTAAATTGTCCTAGCCTATGATCCTGAAAATGACCCCACTGTTTGTTAACATGGTTTTAGCCCTGAAAATGATCTATCTATCCATTTATAAAGAATATATATACACTGTTACCTCAACACTGATGTATAAGCAATGTTGTTGCAATACCTGAGAAGGTAACTGCAGTTGGCCAAGATTAGATTTAGGAGGAATGTTTTTCCTACTCCCCATGGAGCATCTAGAAAGACAATACATCCAGTCTATCTTATTACCATAGAACCAATACTGTTATATGCAAATTTTTGATCTGACACTAGCCTGGGATTATTTTCTATCACAAATCTCTGCTGTGCAACATTATAGCTTGTTTCACGTAGCATGTCTTTACTAAGACTGGAATTTTTAATTCTGTCAGGAGTTGGAAGCCCTAGCTGATGCTGACTCTGGCCTACCATCTGTTGAATTTTTTCCTCCCAGCAGATGAGAGCTTGATTGAATATTGCATTAGTGTATTGTAACCTTAGCTCAGGTGTGACTCGTCTTGCGTCATAATAAATGTCTTCACTCATATTTTCTCTAAAGTCAAGCCCAGGTTGACCTAGTAACTGTCAATGCAGGTGCAGTGTGACAGTTGATCCTCCAACTCACTGCTCTTCTGTTGAAGCTCTGCTTGCCCCCCACTGGTACATATCAGCCTGTGCCTTCAAAGTAGTGCATTTTTAGGCACTGGAAGACATCTTCAGCGATCTCGCTTAAACCAAAATTTCAAATCAGAGACTCTACTTGGTGGGCATCATGATCCTGACAAACTTCACACATACCCAAAAACCTAATACTGGTCATACTTGTCAAAATTCACCACCATGCCAAATTTGGTGGAGCTAGGTACTAAATTCTGGCCATATATGAAGGACAAACAGACACACACGCACACACACACAATTTATCGCTTATTATATATATATCTAATGAACAACTACACAACAACTAGCACACACACTTTCTCGCTTACTATATAGATAGATAATGAACAACTACACAACTAACATACACACATGTGCAGGGAATATTGTATAACCCATTGGGCAGACAGGCCTTGGTAACTGATATACTATCAAATGTATTATGGTATTTTACAAATTATTTGCTAGTTCTGACCATACAGTCTTGTGAGTTTCTCTTGACAAATTAATATATGTACGTTAATAGTCTAACAAGATCAAGCATGGCTGGTACAAATTGTGTTGCTTCCAACACCTTGTTAAGGTGAAATGATAAAAACAGACAAGTGTTCTACTGATGTGGTTAGGTCAACAGGGGAAAAGATAAGTAAATCAGTCATGTCAAGTTCACTCTACACCCAAACACACAAAGGAGAGAGAATATCTTATCTTCTGCACTGTTCCACTGATGAGAGAGGAGCACTTGCTCCCTGCTACATCCTACTCCCTGTGATTCACTTTCTAAAGATAAAGCAAGAGGTCTGAGATACCCAGAGCGGATTAGATAATGTAATGGATTCCTTCACATATTCAGGGATTTCAAGAAATCAGCAATGAAATAAATGTACAGAGGAGCCTTCCCGTGTGCCTATCATCTCCTTTTACCTGTTTTGCATTTTGCAACTTTGTCTTAGAAAAGGCTTAGCTGAGCTCACACTGTCATTTATAATAGTAACATAAAAATAATGATGTACCCAAGCACTTGATGAAACACAGGACTTATTTTAATAAGACTTCCTAAGCAGTTAATTAAAAGAAAATATGTATGTTTGATGCATAAGGCTCCAATACCACTTTATAACGGGAAGCAGTCGGGAAGCCGGTGGTCACAATGCCGACCGCCGGCTTCCCGACTGCTTAATCCCTGCAAGGTACAAATGACAGGCGTCAAAATCTCAATGTCTGTCATTAGACCTACGCCGGGAGCCCGACACCTGGCTTACCGATCGAAGGTAAGCCGGGAGCGGACAGCCGTGGGGGGGGTCAGGTTAAGGGCTTCCGAGGGGGACTGAGGGTTAGGCACCCCCCCGAGAGGTTAGGGTAAGGCTAGGGGAAGGGGGAGGTTAGGCACCCCCTGGGGGAGGTTAGGGTTAGGCACCCCCCGGGAGAGTTAGGGTTAGGCTGCGGGGAAGGGGGGATTAGGTTTAGGCACTTAGAGGGGAGTTAGGGTATAGGCATTTTGCAATCAGATGCAAGAGTCTGAAGCAAAATATATTTATTCGCTCCAATGAAAAGTCTTTAGAACAACAAGTAATTTCCTAGTTGAGGGTACTAAAAATATCGCAGCATACAGATGCTCTTGAAAGTTCAGATGATACACCACAATGTCCAAGATGGAAAATACATTTCAGAGCCACAACAGCCCTTTTACTCATGGTTCAAACAACATGTTAGCAGGGGGTAAACCCCGCTCCCTGCCTCCTTAACGCAATTAACACTAGTTAATATTTATCTTATTGCAAGAGGAAATAATGTCTTCCAAATTTGGAGCTAAACTCAGTTGACGACAATCTCAATATTTATTACACAGAATCATATTATCTATTTGTATCTACACAGCAATTTGACTTATGTAGTAATAATAATAAGTTACTCAATGGGATATTTTCACACTAACTTCTACAAACAGGATACCCCCTGGTGTGCATTCAAGCAATAAAAATGTATTTGGTCAATTAAATCTAAAAGCCTTTTGCTGAAGATAATTATTTGACTATGTCAGAAGGTCACTAAACAATCTGATCACCAAACTGGCAATAGCTTATAAATCAAATACCGTAAAAAAACATCTACAACTGGCCCACAACACCTAGGGGTAAATTTACTAAGATGAGAGTTCTATTTAAGAAGTGATGTTGTCCATAGCAACTGATCAGATTCTACTTCTCATTTATCTAGCACCTTCTAGAAAATAATACCTGGAATCTGATTGGTTGCTATGGGCAACATCACTTCTTAAATAGAACTCCCATTTTAGTAAATTTACCCCTAGACTTAATCACGTCACTGATGCAGCACTGGAAAGTAAGTATTCCAGCATGGCAGTACTACCTATATAAATATAACATGCTATTACAGCTGTAAACATACTTTGCATAACATTTGTTATAGAGTCACCACATTATGTGCATTGTGAAGACATTTCCCCTTGATGGTGCTGCAGAATGAAAGTTTATGCTGTGGTGGCCATTTTAGATGCATGGCTTGGGTCCCTGGCCAATACACGTGTGTCTTGTCTGTCCCAAAGTCTCCCTACATGTCTGTCATAAACCACTAAGTCACTAACTGCAAAATGCACTCCTTTGGTACCAGTGTGGCCTGTAACATACATAAACGTGGTAATGCTTGTGTATCTGGAGTACAGGCTACACTTCTCTGCTCTGGAAGACCAATGTGATGGTTAAAAACATGTGAGAGCTGGTGCAAAGTCCAACCCACAGCTAAATACGATCTAATGCATGCGGTGGTTGAAGCGTTGGCTTGGTCACAATTACAACTTGAGTAACACTGCATGAGGCTACAAGGATCCCTTTTCATGTTCTCTATATTCTAGATATACAGTGACTGATAATGCTACTTTGAAACTGAAATATAAAGAAAATAAGCTGGCTACTCAGGTGGGGATAGCAGTGATTGTTCAGGTTCTAAGGAAGGCAGGAAAAAGCAGTATGGCTATATCTGCTGCCAAAAGTAGGGTAGTACAGGTTGAGTCTCCCATATCCAAAATGCTCGGGACCAGGGGTATTTTGGATATCGGATTATTCCGTATTTTGGAATATTTGCATACTATAATGAAATATCTTGGGTATAGGACCCAAAACTAAACACAGAATGCATTTATGTTCTATATACACCTTATACACACAGCCTGCAGCTCATTTTATACAATATTTTTTATAACTTTGAGCATCAAAACAAGTTTGTGTACATGCATGAAATTCATTTATGTTTCATATACACCTTATACACACAGCCTGAAGGTTATTGTATACTGTATTTTAATGAAATTGTGCTTTAAAACAAGTTTGTGTACATTGAACCATCAGAAAGCAAAGGTTTCACATTCTCAGTCATACCAAAAATATTCCGTAATTCGGAATATTCCGTATTTCGGAATATTTGGATATGGGAGACTCAACCTGTAGTATAGATATGTCCTGGTTTCCAAGGTCACTCCTCTTTTATCCACCTCATATCCATAACTCACAATACGCGTTTTCCCACAAATAAAACTCAAGATGACAAGTAGGTTGTTAGAAACATGGGGTGGAATTCGTGGCCTCAGCCCTAAGCAATCTTCAGGTTATATTATTGACCTAGTTTTTTATTTAAAAAATATGGGGCACATTTATGTTAGTGTTATTGCTGGATGTAACACCTTTTAGATATTAGGCAAAGTGAAAAAAATAAAATTCCAACAAGCCATACAACTTTCAACCTTTCTGACAGAAAATAGTCTTTTTCACTGCTTTGAGCCATTTTCCAAAGGGTTGATGCCGATACTCAGAAACCCCTCCTATGTGTGCCACTGTATATATGGTTTGTCAGGTTAAACGGTTATTTAAACGGCTTCATTACACAAAGACCCTACGCCAGCAAGCAATTAAAGAAGATCGCTGGACAGTTTAGTATGATATGTACTGCAGACCCAACTATTGTACATGTTAACCAGAAAAACACTTTAAACTTGATGACTAAAAGCAGATTTTTAGTCAGTTTTGGTTTGTGTGAAACCATAGCAATTTTTTTTTTAAGAAGAAAAAGACAGTTGGAAATAATAAATTATGAAAACCTAGCATGTATGTAATGCTTTTCATCCTTAGATATCAAAGTCCTTTGGAGACAAGCCTTATACATCACTGCAATTATTCTTACAAAATTATAATTGCTTTTACATAGAAAAGACTCAGTTAACCCCCTTATTTAAAAGCAGAATTGGAAACAAATTGCAAGGTGATGACTTTAACATTTCCATTGACACCCTTTGAATTTACCATCCATGCCCCACCTATGCCACATGCCACCTGCATAAAATAAATATTTATTAATGTTTATTTATCACTAATTAAAAATAATTACAGATTTGTTGTGGGCTGACCTAACACATTTATTAACCAACTCCAGCAGATGTACAGATAACAGACATGTCTGCCCCCTTCCCATCAATGCTGCCAACCTAGCTTCAAGCCTACATGGCTTTCAAACAACGGTAGGCTCTGATTTGTTATTGCAGGCTGAAGTGGACAATATGCTTCAGCTATATGATTGGTTAGGCTGTCAGTTATACATTAGTTTAGTCAGCATAAGAGATCTGGAATGTGGGACAGGGAGTGTGGCTTACGGGAAATGGTGGTATGGTCACATTAGATCGCACACTGTGGAGACCCCTGATTCCACAGCATGTAGCAGTGCAAGACCTCGAAACTCATAGCAAATTGGGACAAACATCTTAATGACAGTACAGCAGGAAAGGCCTCCAACAATGTGACTATTCTGACAAATGTGGGACAGTAGGGTAGCATGATTAGCTAAGAGCTATGTCAGTTGAATATTGCATTCATTTGTTGGCAGCCATGTAGCATGCACTTCATATATATGGTGCATACTTGCCGACGTTTAATATCTCCTCTCCGGTGAGATGCCTGGGAGGCTGGGCTGTCTGTGTCCGCAGCTGCAATTCCCGACTACTATGCTGCAATTCTCGGCAATTATCTCCCCATCCTGTCCACTTCACTAGGAAATGAATGGGATGCGGGAGATCCGCAAACTATTCCGGGGGTGCGGGAGGTGGGGGTTACCCGAAAATTCTGGAGCCTCTCGCAACAACAGGGAAAAGAGGTAAGTGTGATACGGTGTATATTTTGGGTTCTAAATCAACATTCCTGGCTATTTGTTGCAGATTGCTAGTGGTCAGTGCCAAATTATCTTGGGGGCCCAGGGGGTGAGTTCCCCCCCCCCACCTATCGCCCACTACCTTTTATAAATGAAACCATAATAAGGGTAGGGGAGGGTGTTGCAGATGCTTTGCTGCCATTACACTGCATTAGGCTGTACAGCAGAAGAGGTCCGTCCCTGTAGCTCCATCACACTAAAGTTATGGTGCGTACACACTACACGATATGTTCCCTGAGCAATATCGTGTATTGTGACCCCGGCAGGCTGTGCTCAATGTCGTTCATGACATTGAGCACAGCCGCTGAACGATATCATTAACAATATCGTTCAGCGCCGGGCTCTCTGTCCCATTCCCCAACATGCAGCAACCTGACGAGGTCGTCAGATTGTGCTGCAAGTTCAGGCGATGGACAATGTCGGAAACGACTAGCGGAGTGCGCATCGCTGGTCGTTTCCGACATTAAAGTGCACGATTTGTGCACGATTACTGAGCGATTGCACGATTACGATGTCGTAATCGTGCAGTCGCTCAGTAATATCGCCCAGTGTGTACCCACAATTAGAGAGCAGAGGACATCCCAGATCAGGCTGTGCTGCATCAGGAGTCAGGAGAGCTGAGCTCTGATTGGAGGAGCTCATCACATGCTCCTCAGACACCCTTCCCTTGTGCTCAGCATCATGGGACTGATTAATATATGTTCGTTTATTACTTTATTGGTATCTTAGACATTTAGTCAAGGGTTTAAGGTTATCCATGCTTGACCACAGGTGACTTAATTAGTACTTCAGTCAATTTGATTTAACCGCCTGGGCTTAACCATGGATGTCTCTAAAACCTGAACTGTTGGGGTGCCTTGAGGGCCGCGTTTGGGAACCTCTGGTATATGTGAAAGTACTCGATTAACTGAAACAGATATATATGTGTGTGTGTGAGTATGTACCAGGACACTTTAGTCAACAGAATGACATAAAGTTGCTAGCATGTAAAGGGTAAGTATGGATGGATTGAAGGTGGGGCCCCAAACTGGTAACTTGTCTAGGGCCCCATGGGATCGTAATCCGGGTCTGCACTGGAGTCTACCCCCGCTGTAGGAGTGCAAGTAGGACCTGCGCTGCTACTGTCGCATGGAGGCGCAGGCACAGCGAGGGGGCGGTGCTGAGTCTGACAAGGGGGGAGGCCCCCCTGTCTTATGTGCCTTGGGCTTCCCAAAGGCCTAATCTAGCCCGGCCTGTGGTCGCATCACCCATAGGCTGTACAGGAAATATTTCTGTACTACATATCTATCTACTATTTTGCTATTTGACTACTACTATTTTCTACAATCCCGTTTTGTCCCATTTATATTGTATAATGAAATACAGAAAACACTGTCAAAAACAAATATAAAATATGTAACTATTTACAGTTTGACTCCAGTTTGACTCCAGAGGGGCACACATGTTGGGCCAGATTTCAGCACTGTTACATTACATGCCAAGCCTGGTCTTTTGTTGTATTTTGCTGATAAGCAGCAGGGGCTGGCGGGTACAGGGCATATGCCCTTCTTGCCTCTCTATTTGTGCTGCCTGACAACACCCCCTTTCTTTTTACAAAGCACGTTTCAGTGTGATATATTGAACCCATGTGCAATCATGAGAAAATTCAACAAATTAGTAAATAGATCCTCCCAGCCTGTGCAGCAAACAACCACCAAGCCTTAGCCCTGGGGAAGATACATATATAATAATCTTTGGCTGTATTCCATTAATTTATGCAGCCTCCAGACAAGGATTATTGTACACAATTCTTATTCTGTATTATTGAAAAATATAGTTCAGTCCATGTCCTTTTTTATACTAGAAAATATAGTAAACTGTGACACTAAATAATAATAAACAGAATGTATTGAACCCAGCCAATATACCCTTTGTTGTATAAGCACTAAAATAACAGTTCTATAGTAACAGTCCTACTTACACACATGCATTCTCTCTCTAATCAGAAAACAGTGCTATTAGTTGAATTGTTAATTACCAAATGCTTCAATCATCTGCAAATTGATTGCATTTACAAAGAGTCTCTGTATGCCAGCTGTTAGTTAGTGAACTACATCTACCATGATTATGAGCCCAGCGCAGGTGTCTTAAATCAGGTTCATTAAAGAGGGGATGTTATAATAAAATGGCTGAGACAACAGAAACCTATACAAGTTATCTATATAGTGTTCTGATCAAGATGTTCTGTGATTAAATAGTTCCTTTTAACACATCCAAACTGAATTATGTTATATCTAATGGGGGAGGGCGGGCAGGTTATTGAGCCCGTATGAACAAACAGACATCTTAACTAAGCATGCATCACACCTGTTCCCCATTACAGAGGTAGAGTGCCAATTTGCGGGCCTCAAAGCAGGCGGATTGACATGGGGTTTGGGCAGGATGGGAGTTATTTTGTTCCGATTTAACATGTCTAGATGATGGTAGGTATGCCAATGCCATAATCCAATTCCAAATACTAGTGCCGGTCCAAAAGCTGGGACAAAGTGTGAGTGTCAAAGTCATGCATTGTGAGGGCATGTCACATTCCAAAGGAGCAGACCTTGTGGTCCCACAGTGCTATGCTGCCCTCATCCAACTCTAAATACTAGTCCTGCTGACCACTGCTGTCCAATGTGGCTGCAAACTTAATCAATTAATTTTATCATATGCAACGAGTGATAAAACTTGTTGCGTATGATAATGGTGCTCCAGTCAATCAGCTCCTAACTGTCATCTGTTTGAAAAATGACATTTGGAAGCTGATTGGCTAGAGCACCATTTATCGTACACAACAAGTTTTATCACTCATTGCGTATGATAAAACTCATTGATAAATAAGCCCCTTATTCATACGCAATGCTGATAATTGCACAAATTTTTGATTTTTTAACTGTGCCTTCATCTAAATCGCTAAAAACTCGAACATTGCGTGCTTTCCACAGTGCGAGCACAGAGTCGCAGTAGCGATTGAGACGCATGGTCTCAGAGAAGTAATGGAAATGTATTGGGTATTCCTGGGCGGTGACTGGGAGGTGGTTATGCAGATGCATGTAAATGCACTGTCTGATGGGCGTGGATGGGAGTGTTGCGGGCGTGTCGCATAACTGGATGCAAACTCAGACACTTAATCTCTTACAATAGATGCCAAATTCTGACAAAGAATCTGCCCCTATCATGGGGCAGGTGCAGGAATTGATGGTGCATACGAAGGCGGACAAAGTGGGCATTCCAGTCCTTGCACATTCAGACGGACACTTGTACACCAGGGAAAGGGCTTTTATGAGTCTTTAATACCCCATTCACACTGCAAAGCTGGGTCACACCTGGGATTTTGTACACGGGTCCATCCTGGGTGCGACCCTGCTGAGACCCTTTTCAGGTTGGGGCCATCACGTGCCGAGCACTTCCTATGCTGTGAACGGGTTCTAGGTCGCATCGACCCTGGTTACCTGTTCACAGTGCACTATGAGCCGGGTTGAACCCTGCTCGTTACCTGGGTTGAAAAGCCAGATTATTTCAACTGGGCCCCTTCACACTACACAATAACCCAGGTTGCTGCGTGTTCACGTGAAATAACCCAGGTTATTGCTAGCAGTGTGAAAGGGGTATTACATATATTCGCAGACCGGACTACAGCATACTGTAAGACGCTAAAGTGGTCACAGCAGCATTAGACTCTGAGTCAGCGCCTTAGAGGTAAATGTAATAGCCTGCAACTTGCAGGCATCAGCGAGATTCCAGCAAATCTGCTGGATGTTGTAAAGTGGCAATCATTTAAAAGGAAAAAACAGGTTGGTTTTGACTTTTAAATGATTGCCACTTTAAAACATTGGGCAGACTGGTCGGTTATCACTGAACCCTGCAAGTGGCCAGCTATTACATTTCCCCCTTAGTTGCTAAATTGAATTAGCTTTAATATTATTTGGAAGTTGTTCGTTTAAACAGGACTATAGCAGTGCTCTCTGGACAGCATCACTATGGTCCCGATCTAACAATAATGAGAACTTATTATTACCAACAACAACATGCAATAGAGTTAGGTGAGATAAAATCATGCATCAAGAAGAAAACTATGATCCCAATGCAACAGTAATGAGTTAAAAAAAATGTTTGGGGTCCAACAAATAACATTTGATCCAACCACAACCAACAGCTCTGTACAGTTACCTAGGCAGCTACATAATGCTGATGAGTTTACGGCTGATTTGAATACTTTAATAGGAAACTGAATATAATGAGTTTCAGAGTAAAATTGGCATAAAGAAAAATTTAGTTTGCAATTGGTGTTTCTGAGCTGCCGGAAAGCCAGTGAAAATTCTTTGTGGCCCACTTGGGCGATGAAGGGGTAAATACAGCTGAATGAGGTTAGCAATCTCCTGGAGTCCCTGAAGCCATGAATTGTTGCTGTAATTATGTAAAGAGGAATGCATTGCTCTGAATATAAAGCAAGATGTGTGCAGAATCAGGGGTCTTACAACGTTGAATTCATTAGGAAAATTTGTGATGTACGACTTGCTTGGGTTCTGTCGGTATGAGCTGCATTAAGAGACAGATCCATAAGTCTTACTGACTGACATGCTTGGCCAACATAAGACCTACTGCAGGCTATGTTATATGCTAAAGCTATTTGATAGGTTGAACGATGATATGAATAATTCATTATTGATAAGACAAACTGTAAGGTACAGCCTGTGAAAGGCAAATATGTAATATATCCTTCTTTTACCCAACATACCATATCAAAAACACGTTAGTAATCCCACAGTAATGTCTGGGTTCTAACGATACACAGTTATGACAAAATCAATAGCAATCTTTATTTTTACTACACCTCTGTGTAGTTTCTGAAGTTACTGTAGATGCTGTTTGCTTGTGTTGAGCACGCTAAAATCAGTATGGGCACAAATCCCTGGATGACAAGTTGCTCATAATAGATGATCCTTAGAACGGCTGTAAGTGGGCTTTACTTTGACTTTATCTATTGGACTGTGTTGGTCTCTCAAAGCTGCATTATAAAATTTTGACATATCTTCTTAGGGTCACCCTACCCCCTAGCTCTCATGCGCATGTCCATACCGGCCGTCGCACATGCGCATGGCCCATCACTGGCAGCAGTAGGCTTCCAGCCTCAGGGCAGGAGCACGTCCCTGGAGCTCGCCGGATGGGTAAATCATTTTAAATACCAGGGGCATGTTCGTATCACTGCAATACTAAACTAAATCATACTTGCCTATTTTGCTACCCCCTCCTCCGGGCATCATCATAACGGCGTTTTCGTGTCCCCGCCCTTCGTTATACAGTGCCGAGACAACAGGCATTGTATAGCGGGGGCACGATGACTCGATTCACCGCAAATAGTTTGACCCCCCCCTCCCGGACTACCCACTTGTGCTCTATATGTGGGTAGCCACTGGGAGTTGCAAGCAGGTGGAGGGGGGGCCGTGGGGGTTGCGAGTGTGTGGAGGGGGGGGGGGGCTGCGGGGGTTGCTGGCCATGGAGGGAGGTGTGGGAGACTTGCCTACTTTTCCAGGTCATCGGGAGCGCCAGATGATTTTCGGGAGCCTCCCGACCATTCCGGGAGTGTAGGCAAGTATGGACTAAATATGCTACTGACATTAAGGTATATTGTTAAATGGGGCCCTTAAGTAGGGCCCCTCTAGGTCTAGTTATGCCCTTGGCTGGAGCCCTGGCAGCTGTAACATTTTATTTGTGTGCAATGGTCTATTGGTTACAGTATACAATACAGAACAAGCAAATACATTTTGTCATCCAATACAAATGGCCCTTAAGGGGGTGTCAACGATGTGACCAATCAAAAGCTGCAATCTCTTAATTGTGACTTGTGATTTGTCCTCCTGCTCACAACCCCCCCCCCTTCTATTTGCAAAGCACACCTGAAAAGACTTATTTAAGCTACAGAAGTGTCCTCACTCCAAACAGCTCCTCTTGGCGCGCCTGATTCCGTGAGACTCTGCAAGAGCAGGACGTCTTTTTTGGATCTTTTGTTGTCGAAAATGCATCTAAGTCGCAATGCGGCCGCGCCAGGGGACTGTGTTGATTAATTTGATATATGACACTTGTATATCTGTGTGTAACCGAGACTGAAAACGGAACATAGTATGGGAAAAAGCTGCGGCCGTTGCAAGCTGATTGCGAGACTAAGTCGCACACAAACATACAAGTGTCACATATCAAGTCTCCTGGTGTGTCCTAGTCACATTGCATTGCAACTTAAGACTCACTTTCGGCAAAAAGAGACGCCTTAGCGCTAGCAAAGTTGCACAAGACCTGACGGCTCACTCACGTCAGGCATATCACGAAATATGGCGTATTTAGGCTAAATGAGAAAGGACACATCTGTATGCTATGCACATAACTGATGCAGCCAATGCGTGGACCCAACAAGTATCCATTAGAAGGCAGCTTTTCATTTCACTAGGAACTTAGGAAATCTCTGAGGTATCATAGAGGTGGGAGGGGAGGAGTAGAGTCCTGTATGCCGCACTGCAACAAGTTGTTTTAGACCCTGCAGAAGCTACAGCTATGTAGCGGGTGCATCCATATATAAGCAAATAACATATTACAAATATTTAAGGGAAAATTATTCTTTTTCACCTTCTAGATGTATTAATACACCTACCAACACCAACAGTCCTGATTATTACACAACAGTCCCAGATAAAGTGGGCAACACACGGGCGGCTTTCCTGAAAGGCACTGTGGCAGCAGGATAAAGAGGTATGGCCTGGCTGGTTCTGAACATGGTTTGAGAGGATCAAAGCATGGCCTAATTAGTCCTCATTTTTTTAAGCAGGAATTTAGGGAGAGTTACATGATGTTTCTAGATTCTGGAATATCTTCAACCAGACCAAAATTTGGCATATGCCAGAAAGGCTTGTGGGACTAAGAGTATAAATTGGTCAGGTCTGGCATCCAAAACTGTTGTCCAAATAGACTGGCTATCCCACCTCCACCTATTCTAATAAAATAGTTGTTTACCACAGTTGCGGAGCACTGGGCCAGGACTTGGGAATAGGGTCGGTACTTGGGAGTAGTGCTGATGGAGTAAAACAAATGCAGGCTTGTATACTTTTTATGTCAGGGCTTTCATTTAGTCCCAATGCTGCCCTCTGTAGAACTATTCATACTCATTTTTAATGCCTTGTTACTTTTTAATGGTCGCAAAACAACAGGTGGCATCACTGTCTCTAATAAGCTGCCAGTGCTAAGATTTAGTATTTGTCTCACTGAGTCTGACGTTGGCTCATTAAGAAATTTAAGCAAAAAATATTCATAGGCAACTTCTAACTGCTTCTCAGATATAATAAGGAACATATTATTATAGGAGGAAAAAAACAGTTTTTCACAGAAAAATAAAGTGAAATAATATATAAAGTTAAGTTTTAAAACTTTTTTTGTTGTAACATTGCCTGTATGATACTTATATATATATATTTTAAAACACTATTATGAAAAGAAAGTTTTAATATATAAAATTTCAAAAATTATCATATAATTAATTTTGATAAATCATAAGACCAGCTAATAATTTTCAGCATTTACTTCAAATATTTTGTGTGTGCACGTTCCACCGTCAGATAAATGTCTGGTCCAGTATTTATGGGGCACTATTTGGCTTTAATCGTGCCCGGCATGTATTCTCCCTGTCAGCAGTGCTTGGGGGCTGCCCGGTATGTCCGTAAGTGCCGGGCACGCCCCCAAGAGTGACGAAAAGAGTGATGCGTCTTATAGACATGCCCCCTTTTCAATGGCCACGACCCCTTTTTTCTAGCTCCGGCGCCCTGCCTGCCGCCGGAGCTAGAGTGAACACTATACCAAGTCCTAGCTAATTCAGTCAAAGATCCAATTAGGTGTGAAGGGGGCGAGTTGCTTCTAAAACAGACAAGTGGTGGTGTAGCTCATAGCAACCAATCAGAGTATATCTATCATTTATTAGAATGCAACAGAAAAATGATAGCTAGAATCTGGGGCAACACCACCACTCTGTGCTAAGGGTCTAACGCAGAGGAGCTCAAGCTGAGATATGCCGTGGGCAGGAGTTAGACCTAGGCACAGACAAATACAGTATGCACCCTTTGTGCAAATACACACTGATGATGATGATGATGATGATCACAATCTGCTGCTGACTGACTGTGTCTGGACCACTCCCATCATCTGTGTCAGCACTGGTACTTACTCCATGCTGTAAGCAAAAGATCCATCTGAAACAAGCGTCCCATCTCAGTTCACATGCCTGAAACAAGCATGGAAGTTGGGCTACATGCCTACAACACTCCCAGGAGATGCCTCCACTCTGAAACTACTCAGGTACCGCCCACAGCGATCTAGCGTCCACCTTCGTATCTTCCGGGAAAGTGCGTATGCATGGGGTGGTGCATGTACTGTCTGCTAATAATCGCAGCCCTATATGTGCATCCTGCTATGGAAAACATGCCAAGCACAGGGAGCCAATGAAAGAAACGGCAATGCAACAAGTTAAAAAAAGACTGGTTCTGATTTACAGTGATATTCCGGGCACCCGTTAACCACGTGTATATTACCCGTTAACCATAATGTATATTATAAACATTTCCATTAACAGATTCAGTTTACAGCTTTACATTTATCTAAAAAAAAATATGGAAATAAAAAACATTTATTTTTAGTGTCCAGGAAACATTGTAATTGTACAAATGATACTGTGAGTAATATAAGTTGCAACAATAAAAGGGCAGTAGCTGATGTTTTACATGGCAGAGCGGAATAAAAGGCTACAGGTCATACATCCCAAGAGTGCCTCAGACCTGTTTCTCAGTTTCCTGCTGCAGCTGACAGGCGGACTGAGCAAGCAAATACATACCGCTCCATTCCACCAATACTGGCTCCTTTCCCTTTCAAAGAACTTTATTTAACAACATTCTACAGTGGACAGTAATGACCAGCTAGGACAGAGGTTTTGCTTTTATGCAATAGCTTCTCTGCATTCAATATAGAACTTCAATATGCGCAGAGAGAAGCTCAAATATATCACAAGGCTCATATACAGGTTTATGTTTTGCCATTTATTTTTATAGCACAATATTTCAGCATCCTCTTTACATGGCAACAGTAAGCACTTGTTTTGAAATATTTATGTATGTAAATCTCATCTTGTGGAATGAAACAAGGTATTTTTTATCACTTATATTTCTTTATTAGCTCATAATACAAGCTGTACATCCACATACAGAAGGTATAGATCATTTAATGTATACAATTATACTTTTTCAGTTAGAGCACATTTTTATTTTTATATTAAAAAATAAATATGAAAAAAATATATGAGGCAGAGAAAAGTACTCATATTGTATACACCACTTTTAAAAGGTTGTAGAAGGAAGGGGGAGGCAGTGCAGGAGGACTTGTCAGAAGGGGGAGGGGTGATGGAAGACTTTGCAGAAGAGGGACGGGTGATGCAGGACTTGTCAGAAGGGGGAGGGGTAATGGAGGACTTGTCAGAAGGGGGAGGGGTGATGGAGGACTTGTCAGAAGGTGGACGGGTAATGGAGGACTTGTCAGAAGGGGGAGGGGTGATGGAGGACTTGTCAGAAGAGGGACGGGTGATGGAGGACTTGTCAGAAGGGGGAGGGGTGTGGGAGGACTTGACAGAAGGGGGAGGGGTGATGGAGGACTTGACAGAAGGGGTGCTGTCAAGGGCTTGTAAGAGGGGGTGTGTGATGGAGGACTTGTCAGAGGGTGTGTGTGATGGAGGACTTGTCAGAAGGGGGAGGGGTGATGGAGACTTGTCAGAAGGGGGAGGAGTGATGGAGAACTTGTCAGAAGTGGGAGGGGTGATGGAGAACTTGTCAGAAGGGGGAGGGGTGATGGAGGACTTGACAGAAGGGGGAAGGGTGATGGAAGACTTGACAGAAGGGGTGCTGTCAGAGGGCTTGTAAGAGGGGGGGTGTGATGGAGGACTTGTAAGAGGGTGTGTGTGATGGAGGACTTGTCAGAAGGGGGAGGGGTGATGGAGAACTGGTCAGAAGGGGGATGAGTGATGGAGAACTTGTCAGAAGTGGGAGGGGTGATGGAGAACTTGTCAGAAGTGGGAGGGGTGATGGAGAACTTGTCAGAAGGGGGAGGGGT
Source organism: Taudactylus pleione (assembly GCA_031769625.1). Classification (NCBI taxonomy): domain Eukaryota; kingdom Metazoa; phylum Chordata; class Amphibia; order Anura; family Myobatrachidae; genus Taudactylus; species Taudactylus pleione. Next base: position 38,903,963 of record JAUIMM010000153.1, on the reverse strand, counting down.
GATGGAGAACTTGTCAGAAGGGGGAGGAGTGATGGAGGACTTGTCAGAAGGGGAGGAGTGATGGAGAACTTGTCAGAAGTGGGAGGTGATGGAGAACTGGTCAGAAGGGAGAGGGGTGATGAAGAACTGGTCAGAAGGGGGAGGGGTGATGGAGGACTTGTCAGAAGGGGAGGAGTGATGGAGAACTTGTCAGAAGGGGGAGGGGTGATGGAAGACTTGACAGAAGGGGTGCTGTCAGAGGGCTTGTAAGAGGGGGGGTGTGATGGAGGACTTGTAAGAGGGTGTGTGTGATGGAGGACTTGTCAGAAGGGGGAGGGGTGATGGAGAACTGGTCAGAAGGGGGATGAGTGATGGAGAACTTGTCAGAAGTGGGAGGGGTGATGAAGAACTTGTCAGAAGTGGGAGGGGTGATGGAGAACTTGTCAGAAGGGGGAGGGGTGATGGAGAACTTGTCAGAAGGGGGAGGAGTGATGGAGGACTTGTCAGAAGGGGAGTGATGGAGAACTTGTCAGAAGTGGGAGGTGATGGAGAACTGGTCAGAAGGGAGAGGGGTGATGAAGAACTGGTCAGAAGGGGGAGGGGTGATGGAGGACTTGTCAGAAGGGGAGGAGTGATGGAGAACTTGTCAGAAGGGGGAGGGGTGATGGAGAACTGGTCAGAAGGGTGAGGGGTGATGGAGAACTGGTCAGAAGGGTGAGGGGTGATGGAGAACTGGTCAGAAGGGGGATGTGTGATGGAGCACTGGTCAGAAGGGGAGGAGTGATGGAGAACTTGTAAGAAGTGGGAGGGGTGATGGAGGACTTGTCAGAAGGGGTGGTGGTGGAGGACTTGTCAGCATGTGTGTGGGAGGGAAGGGGGAGTGCTGGAGGATGTGTCAGAAGCTGTGATCAGGAAAAGGAGCCTGAGTGGTCATCCTATACACTCCCCCCCCCCACACCCACTGTACAAGGATAAGGCTGACACAAGAAGTTACAACTTCTGGTTGGCTCAAAATGATCACATGAGCTAAAACTGATAGTACGTACATCAGTCTACACCAGCATTTAATATGCATTATGCCTAAGTGCAAATAGAAGTAAAAACACAGAGGGGAATGATTTTGCTATTTTTACAAATATATGTGTGCTAATAATGTGTCCACTCACTTGTAAACATAGATTTGTGAGTTCAGGATTATTACACACATGGAGAACTGTAATCCCATATTCCCATGCTTCATAAGGCAGTGTCTCACCACACCCAGCAGTAGGGCACGTGCTTACATGCAGTGATTTAGGCAAGGATGTTTATGACATTTCCTTCTGGGTTGCTGATTAGTAAAACAATGCTAGCTATAAGTATTATGTTCAATATGAGTTATAGATCCAACTGAAGTAGTCAAAGTGTGGCAGCTTAAGAAGACTCCTGATCCTTGTTTCATTGGTTAGCATACAACAAAATGTAACAAATATTTCATTATTTGATTGGGCAGCTTTCTTTTTCTACAATAACGACCCTTTCTGTGTTACCTCTATGTTATGGATTTGTTTCACCTTCTTATTCAACTGTAATAAATAACTTAATCCATTTAGGCATTCCAATAGTTCTTTTTTTTTCAAAACATCTTTTTAGTAACATAATCAAGTCTAAAGCTGGGTACACACTGGAGCGATGGGCATTAGTACCGACATCAGAATGAATGTCCTTGAACGGGGATTGCCCATACCGAATGAAACGAGTTAATAAACGATGGAACGTTTACTGTTCCAACCTACATTAACTTACCAAAGGTCACTAGCGATATCGCTAGGTTTGATGTGCAGCACATCAAACCTAGCAACCGTCGCTTGAGACAATGGGAGTGCACAATCGCCGGTACAAACTGATCGATGTATGTGTTATTTTGTCGCTATGGAACGGCAAATCGGCTCGACAAGGCTCCAGTGTGTACCCAGCTTAACTTTATTTTGCTATTTTTGTTGTATGTTATAATGATTACCATCCATTATAATTTGTTGACATTCGTTATCATGTAAAGCACTAAGAAGGAGATTTAATAAAGCTTGGAGAGAAATACAATTGTGAGAGATAAAGTACCAACCAATCAGCTCCTGTCATTTTTCAAACACAGCCTGTAAAGTGACAGGAGCTGATTGACTGGTGCTTTATCTCTCGCCAACCTTTATTTAATCTCCCCCTAATAATTAATAAAATAATAAAGAAAATATATATATTTTTTTAAGTTACAAACAAAAAACACCCTGTGCAGTATACAGTATAAAAATAAAGTTTGTTATAGTGCAATGTTCATAATTATGTGCAAATATACAATGAACATGAAAAACAAATGTTTTGATACCTAATTTTTATTTAAATTGAGTATAAAAAAGGAAGGTGGGGGGAGTAGGGACTAAGGATAAACGAAATGAGGAAGTTGGAGGGGATGAGGGAGATGGATGAAGATTACCTGTCAGAGAATGCTACAATATTAGGCAATTATAATTACTAGATGAGCTTCCTCGCAATGTGGTCTGGAGCTAGGAGAGTGGAGGTGGTATGTGATTAAATTGAGTCCAGATGGCCCAGGTTTCATAGGAAGAAGCAGATAAGTTCCCCGGCATGCTAGTCATAAACTCCATCTCATACATATACCAATTTTTTTTTCCCTAAGGGCAGCTATAGTTGGCGGATTCTGGTTTTAACATTAGCTGCCCATCAGGCAGAGGGCTGCACTTTATATATGTCTAATAAATGTATTTAGATGTTTAGGAAGGTCAGGAAAAGGCAAGGAAAGTATTGTGCTTCAGTTAGGATGGAACATCTGAAGCTGTTATGCCTAAAATACAATACTGTACTTCTCTGACAATATAGGAGAATAGGATAATTTATGCAGTCCAGTTGTTATGAAGTACCAAAGGCATAAAGGTTTATTTGTGTTTTATATTACACACGCACTAATAGACAATTTTGGCACTCCTGTCTATATACCTGACCATGCAGGATCTTAATTCTATCTTTATGCCAATTAAACTTAGAAGGGTCTTTTTGATTTATGTTAGGTATTAACATTGAATCACACAAAGTGACATTACGTTTTTGGATGATTTTACGGCTCGACAATGGCTCTGGAAGAAAGTTACAGATTGTCTACATTTGTAAATTATGCTGGAAGGCAGAAGATGAGAGATGTTAGGGTTCTTGAAAATTTGCAAATGTTGAAAAACATCCCACTTTGGTTAGAGAATTGAGAAATCTACTGTAATCCATAATCTAGTGTCAGGGAAGAGAAATGTACTAGTGTTATAGTGTTATAAGGGGAGGTGGAGAGGGGGTTAGTGCATAAAGTCTAACAAAGCATGACCAAATTGCAAGAGACAAGCTAATTGTAGGGTAGCAGTTAGTTCCTGGTGGCCAGTGAGATCATGGCAACCACAGGATTGCTGATGATGGAAGTACAGCAGGCTTTTATATCCAGGGTGAGAGCCACTGTATACAATGAGAAAAGTGTGTCGTATGAAAGTATTTTTTAGAGAGTGGAACAACCAAACCAATAGCAAGCCCCAATCTTTGGTGAATGTGTAATCTAATCCATATTTCTAACTTTGACCAAAGAAATAATTAGATCATTTGTTGGAAGCTGATAAAAATCCTGGAAACAATGTTTATGGGTAATGCCTGGAATAAATATAGAAGCCTTGGGAGAATATTAATTTTAACTGAAAAAAATCCAGCCAATCCTTTGAATTAATAATTAATTCTAGGCTAACAGCTCTGCTTTGATGACTTTTGGGGGAGGGATAATTAACTTTAAAGAGGAACTACAAGTTCTTAGTGATATTTATCCAAATATTTTAATATTTTAGATTTCCATTTCAGTTCTGGGGAAAAATTAAATCCAAGGTTCCAGTGTGATCAACATTAATTGTGCAGTTAGACAGAAAGAGTTCTCTAATAACATTGTGGAGTATAATCATTGCTTTAGAAGTAGCAAAAAGTCACAAAGTTAGTTTATACTCTTACTGCCCTACCTTCCATTATTATAAGGGTAGAACAGCCCTGATCGGTGACATTCGTGATTGCAAATGGTATCATGAGAGACAATCACTAGAACTGAAGCTGATGGGTTCTGCTAAAAAGACAAAATCCTGCTACGAACCTCCCTTCCAGATCATATACCGTATATACTCGAGTATAAGTCGACCCGAATATAAGCCGAGGTACCTAATTTTACCACGAAAAACTGGGAAAACTTATTGACTCGAGTATAAGCCTAGGGTGGGAAATGCAGCAGCTACTGCTAGTAATCCCCCCCTGGTACTGTCCCCAGTAGTAATCCCCCCCTGGTAGTGCCCCCAGTAGTAATCCCCCCCTGGTAGTGCCCCCAGTAGTAATATCTCCCCTGGTAGTGCCCCCAGTAGTAATACCCCCCCTGGTAGTGCCCCCAGTAGTAATACCCCCCCTGGTAGTGCCCCAGTAGCAATATCCCCCCCTGGTAGTGCCCCCAGTATTAATCCCCCCCTGGTAGTGCCCCCAGTAGCAATATCCCCCCCTGGTAGTGCCCCCAGTATTAACCCCCCCTCTGGTAGTGCCCCCAGATGGCTCCCGCAGTGGGAGCAGCAGTAGCCGCTGAGAGTCTGACAGACTCTCAGCGGCTGCTGATTATACCAAACACATAGCTGCCGGCTCCGGCGGCTGTGTGTCTAGCAGTGTGTAGCGCTGACCGAACTCCGTCCGGTCAGCGCTACACACGCGGTGCAGGCTGTGTCACAGTGACACAGTCTGCACCGCGGCCCACATGGTACGCTACTCAGCAGCGTACCATGCGGGCATGACTCGAGTATAAGCCGAGGGGGTGCTTTTTCAGCACAAACAATGTGCTGAAAAACTCGGCTTATACTCGAGTATATATGGTAACTTAAGTACACGTATCATGAAGGGCCAATCAATGGGATAAAAAGCCTGAAGCCATTGATAAAGCTGGAGTCTTAGTGGGAGATGTATCAACAAGAGGGATAAAATGGAGAAGTTGCCGATAGCAACCAATCAGCTTCTGTCATTTTATAGACTGTGGATAACAGAAAAATTGATTCAAAATATGCGCAAACACCCAGATCGCTGCCAGTAAATTATAAGTGTGGACCCTCCACAGTGTCCTCTACATGAGTCAAAATGGGAAAAGAAATAATTCACAATGGCGCTAATCACAGTCAATTATATAAAAGTCCAGAAAAAAGTTTTTCTTACACTTCATCATGAATGAAGTGTAAGAAAAACTTTTTTCTGGACTTTTATATAACTGACTGTGATTAGCGCCATTATGAATTATTTATTTTTCGATTTTATAGACTGTGCTAGACACTGACAGCTAGAAGCTAATTGGTTGCTATGGGCAACTTCACTTTATCTCTATCGACGGTTTGATACATCTGACCTGTGAGTGTCCACTCCACTCTAAAAGCTGTGGTATATTGTAACACGCTAAAGTTATTTTATTATTTGTTTCTATTTTGTCATGGTCTTTGTTTTGCATGCATGTTGTACCTTATTTCATACATGGATATATGTATTTCTATTACTGGCCCCCAATGTCTTAAACTAAATTCGATTTGTTTTAATCAAACCTGCAATCCTCTGATTTTCTCTCCCCCTCTCCGCAGTAAATAATATTGCTCTGCTATTTCTTATTTACCTAAATCTCTTTACCATTAAACTTGTGTTTTTCTTCCTGTGAGTCTCTACATTGAGGTAACTGGTTCAACAGGGATCTCTGTGCAACTGGGAATTTCTGCAGATCAGCTCTTTTTTTTTCCTGAAGCCCTTTACAGACCGTTCTGGCAGCAAATGTATTAGCAATCTCCATACGGACCACAGCTGCATGTTTTTTACTATTTATAGAAAGATTTGTGTGCGATACGGTGTGGCATCAATAAAGGACCCTTTCATGTGTACACAGCTGGAAAAAATGAGCAATTAAAGGGAAAGTAGAACTAATGAGTCTTACGTCACACACTGCAGTAATATTCATATTTATTTTTATTTTTTTCCTTTTTAGTTAACCTCTTCTTAATCTTTACAATTGATTTTCATTTATATTGGGCTGAAACAGTGCTAACTTGCTATGTGCTTCCAAGCATAGTGTGTCCGCTTTTGTACTCAGCAAATCTACAATATGCCTGCTGGGGAGAATATTATGAAATGAACCTGATGCAATGCAAGGCACAAAGTCGCGTTGTACAGATGTGTCCACATACACTTTACTCATACATGACTACTCCCCGGGATGGTCGGGAGTCTCCCAAAAATCGTGGTGCTCCCGGACCCCCATAAAAGTAGGAAGCTCTCCCGGCCACCGCCACCTGCCCTGCAACCCCCCGCATCTCCTTGTACCCCCCATACTCCACTGCAGCATGGGGGGAGGGGGGCGGTGACACAATTCATGCTGATTTGCGTCATTGTGGCCCCGTCCCTTGCTTCACAATGCCATTAATATTGGCATTGTGAAGAGGGGGCGTGGCCCAAAGACGCGATCGCACGGTCACGCTCCGGCTCCGCCCACCAATTCCACATCATCACTGCATAAACATCCATGACAATTTACCACAGGGCAAACGTGTACCACCACTACTCTGTTATTTGTGTTGTGCTACTATTTCTGATAGTTGATTGTATAAACTATTTGTTGACTCATGAAGATAACAACCCTACATGATTGCCAATGTGCAGGCAAAGTAGACAAAGGAACTATCAGTAACTACTTTAATAGTAAATAAATCCTCAGCTTCAGCTAGTCAGACTGTAACTCTATTATTCAGCAACCCTTGGTATTGTGTGATGCCAGACTTTCCAGATAACAGTTTCTTGATTCTGGCATGTTTTGAGGTATCATGCTCATTCTATGCGTAGCAGACAAAGCAAGTGTGTTCCATCTGCCTAATATGTTTAAGCATTACTAAATGATTAGGCACATGATGACAGAGTACAAATATGTGCTATGGGTACCCTGGTAGTTAAAGGGGGCAACATCACCAAACACTAGTGCACTTTCACATGTGGTGGAAGAGACAAACAATCCTTCAGGTAGTACTAGGGGCTAGTTGTAGCAGAGTGTGCTGTCCTATGAAAATGTATTTTATTTGAATATATATTTATATATTTATTGAATTTACCAATCCCGAACAGACCTCCAAAATACATTAAATACAGAGGACCTGTTACCATACAAAATCGGGTAGCACTCCCGGCCGCCCGAAAAAGTGGGCAGATCTCCCGCCCCCCCGATGACGTGGTTGATGACGCGATTCGGACTGATGACATGATGACTCTGCAAAAACTGGTTTTGCCAACTTCTGTGTGATCACAAGAACAGGTCCTACGGATGGTTGTCATTATACGAAGCATAAATAGGGATATAAGTAGCAAACAATATTTCTCTAGGCCCCACGCAGCGGTGTATCTACCCATTGGCCAGGATGGCACTCAACAACGGTGCCACTTGTGGCCAGGGGGTAAAATAAGGATGGGACTGCCAGGACTGGAGTCCCGGATCCGCCCCTGGATCCTACCCTGTATAGATTCCAGGGCCGGGCAACCGCTGGCGCTTTGCCGTTGGCTGCTTGGTACAATTAATAAAGTTTTTTTTAGACCAGGCCGCATCGTAGCGCTGTCAAACCTGAGGAACCAGGCGCAGCATGATGGACAGCCTCCGCCAGACATGGTAGGTATCTTTGGGCTATGGGGGCGTAAGGCCAGGGGCTGGAGCTGAAGAGACAGAATGGGGGTTAGAGCTGGGGTGACAGAAGTGGGGGCTGGCTGGGGAGACAGAAGGGGGACATAAGAGGGGCTGCCTAATAAAACATACGGGAATTGCTGGGGAGACAGAAGTGGGGGCTGACTGGGGAGTCAGAAGGGGAACATAAGGGAGGGGCTGCCTAATAAAACATACGGGGATTGCTGGGGAGACAGAAGTGGGGGCTGACTGGGGAGACAGAAGGGTGTGTTGGCTGATGAAACAAAAGGGGGGCTGGCTGATGAAACATATTGGGGGGGGCTGGCTCATTATATCCTTCAAATTAATCTCTATTTTAAGTTTTTTTGATCTTCATGTTATAATACAGAGTGTAGTTATTCAGAAAGTATGGGAGGGGGCGACAGTTAATTAGTTTGCCAGGGATGCTCCGACCCCTAGATACACCCCTGGCCCCACGTACGCAACACTGCCTCAGCCATAGCATAGGAATCACTGATACATATACGGAATGCATAGTCTTTCCGCACACGTTTTTAATAGGTGGGAGATCAATGAAAACAAACTGGATTATTGTATGCTGAACTATTTAATCGAATGTATTTTATTAAAAACACAACTACATTGAGGCGTCAGTGATCCTATGCTGTGTTAAATAACACTTGCGTACTTTGGACCTATGGTAAACATATGTATATACAATATTACTTTTATATTAACTCAGTTTATACCGATCGACGTAGGGTGAGCTATTCTCAGTTAAAATATTTGTTTTGAAATAAATAAATGTCAGCGTGTAAGTAATATCATCTTTCAATTCCTCATACTATAAGTCAGTGGCTTTGCTCAGAGAGGTAATGTAGTTTTAATCTCCTAATGTGTCGGACTCTTGTCATAACATACCTGATGCCAGAAATTATTGCACCAGCATTATTCAACCATTACAGGTGTGAGCTTTCATCAAATTCAGCGCCATTTTCTGGCTTTACATAACCAGAACTTTCATCTTTTTAGGACTGTGTAATTTAGAGAGTTATATAAATACATGTGTATCAGGGAAATAGAAACAAGAAGTAATAACAGCCATGGTACAATACAACAGAAATACTTGTGAGTGTGAAATACTCCATTCTGGGTGAACGGTGATGTCTATATTTACATGGGTGCAAAACCAGCTCTGAAAATGTTTTGACTGAAACAAAAACAAAACCCCCAGTACAAATGTTCTCGTTATGCTGCTGGGGGGAAATTAAAGGAGAGATCAGATTATTAAAATGGAGTCTTCTGTGTTCTCTTGTGAAAGTGTTTGACAAGTTGAATGACCTTAAAACCCCCAATCATACATTCACGTCAACTTTCAATGGTTGATTATATGGTAAAGAAAAACATTCCAGCGCAGGACTGGAGCTAGGGAACAACTGAGCCTTGTTTGTGAAGTCTGACATGCTGCTTAAGATTAACCACAAAGTGCTGCTGACCAGGATACAAAGCAAATTTATGCCAAAAACACAGCTCATGCTTTATGTCCCTTTACTCATAGGGTGTGGGGAACAACCACGCATTGATACACATGTTGTTTATGTGTGAAGAGCCCGTGCCAAGAATGAGGTGCCCCACGGTGTTTGTGGATAAGCCTGTAAGCCAGGAAGTAGACCAGCGGGCACTCAGCGGAGCATTAAGATTCCTGAAATGCATCTCAGAATTACATCCAATACAAATGTGGGTTTAAAGTTTTATATCTTCCTTAACCAATGAACATTATTTAACTCCGAGTAGCTTTAGTCAGTGGGATATTTCATCTCCTTCCTTGGAAGTTTTTAAATCAGCCCTTTGGGAACCCTTAAAGGGCCAGGGTGTAACTTGACCTGTGGCTAAACAAGACTATTGTAACACTGTGGTGTTAGTAGTTCTGTAAAAATTATGACCTCATGACCTCATTTACCTTGGATTGCGTAAAAAAATAGGGATTTATACGCTCATTCTTCATTTAACAAAGTTCTGCTACATCTGGAAAAAAAACTTATTTGTAAATCCAAATGGTGATCAACAACTAAGACCTGTTTAAACGACGTGGGGACGGCTGCTGTTCTGCTGAGAGACCCCCTGGTCAAATGGAACCTTGTGCATATATGGCCTATGCTCCGGGCCAGCTCTGCAACAGCTCCACAAACATTGTCGGCAAATAATTATGTAAAGGTGACTCATTTATGTCAAGGTGGGAATCTGTCAGCACAGCCCCCTGTGACCTTGAATATTTAGTGCATGTATTGAGCTCCCTGTGAGTCATAGAACAGTATATATTAGTGTTAGCTTAGTTCTAATAGTAGAAGAAACAATTGACCATTTCTGATAGACTGTTTGTAAGAGGATGTGCTCATATAAAGAAGTGCTCTTGCCTCCTACAAGAATAAACCGTTTGATTATAGACACTAGATGGATTCACCTGAAAAAGGTAGATACATGAGATAAATTTGTTAATCCTGATGCCAAATGCCCCACTGATGCCAAATGCCCCACTGATGCCTAATGTCTCACTGATGCCAAATGCCCCAATGATGCCAAATGCCCCAATGACTAAGTACTAGCTTCAGAAATTCTACTTTAAATGTAGCTTTTTATGCTAAGTCACACATATAAAATCAGTGCAGCTTGCAATACTGAAAGTGACAGAAAACGATTCAAACATGTAGCGCTGATACGGCTAGTAGCTAACGCACTTGTCACTAAACATTGTGCTGAAATCATGTACATTGCTGTTTTTTTTCTGGCCTTCAACAATTTTATGTCTCACATTTAATTTTCTGCTCTAGGCAATGACACCTCTAACCTTTACCCGACCCTTCCTGTGTCTAGACAAGGTGATTGAACCAACTGGAAACAAAATGTTTTAAGTGGTACACGTGCAAGTGTTTTGTCAATTACTACATAGATGGCATAGTTGTGTGAAGGTAGAAGGGGTAGCATGAATAAGACATTAATGAGAAGTATGGTGAGTTGACCACTCAATTATTAAAATCCAAGACCTGAACAAGGTTGTCAATTGTCCATAAATACAAAAATATTACTAGACTGGCAGCAACATTACTGTTACATGACAAAAAGAAGCCAAATTTCTGTATGTCAGTTTATAATATTATGATCAGTAATAATATGACATCCTACCAACACTACAAAGCATACCTGCCAACTTTCTACACAGGCCCCAGGGAGATGCAGGAGGGGGAGACCCAAGTGGGAACTGTGTCGGATGTGGCATATCACAGCCACATTTCCTGCAGCACAGTGCTGCAATGTAAAGCTGGGTACACACCTATACAATCGTTGGGCCGTTCTTTCAATATCGAAAGAGTTGGTACGGACCAGTGATGTGTGGTGAGGTCAATGGCTGGGGAGGCGCACATGTATAAAACACAGTTTTCATATCATAACTCTGGAACATGACAGGGAGTATGATCGGGGAGGGAGAGCCTCCCCTGCCTACACGTCCCTGGTACGCACCTACGATCATGTTTTGACGGATGAAAACTGATGAAATCAAAGGTTTGCATCTTATGTGCAGTTTTATATTCATCCGATTCGACCAGGCCAGATAGGACCAAAAGTGCAGTGTGTAAGCACTTTCAACCATTCTTGCAATGCTCCACCAGCAGCAGCGCCGCCTCTGTGGGTGGTACAAGCATTTTCTTTCAATATTTTGGCAGTCGGGGATTGAAGGTTGACAGTATGATTGCAGAGTTATGTATGAGCGTATTGGCACTGTGGTTGGGACTTCCGGTCGGGAGTGAAGGCGATCGAATCATCGCATCAAAAGAGTGATCGCAAAGATGTATCCCAGCTAAAGGCATTGGGGGTAAGGTCACAATAGCGTGATTCACCGCAAACCTGCAACTGAACCCTCCGTTGCCTAATTCTATGAGGAGTTCTTTACTCTCTTGTAAGTCCCTGATAGCCCCCCACACCATTTAGCACGTGTTGGCCAAAAAAAGCACAGTATTGTCAGCATCTAACATCCAAGATCTTTACCAGTTTTTTTCTCTACATTTTATTTACAGTGTAGTTTAAATGTCTATTACAGTATAATATAAATATTATGTTACAGTGTAATATAAATATTATATTAGTAAAACCTTGAGAGTTATTACTGTTTGTTTTCTTCAATTGTCAATACAACTTTTTTGTAACCCTGGAGTCAGATGGCCATAGGCAGATGTGATAATGGCTCATCTAACAGCATGCAGCAGAACACAAAGGCAGACCACATGGTAACAGCGGTGATTTTTTTGCTTTTGCAAGTTAAGTGCATATGACTGTAAACCATCACCGCTTGTGCACAATTACAATAAGTTAACTTCACTATATGTGCAAAGGAAAGGTCAGGAGTGCAGCAGAAACATACATCAACTGTGAGACTGAAGAAGTAATCACACCAGTATGATAAAGTGGACCGAGCAATAACACAATGCAGCTTTCTCTTGCCATTCACTTGATTAAGCAAGGTGATGTATAGGGGGGTAAATTATTATTCTACAAAATAAAAGATTGTTAAATAATTTATTGTAGCCTCTGTTTCTTAATTATTTAGCAATGTGGCATGTTCAAAACAGTTTTCATTTCAACAGCTTCTATAATCACATTTACTGTCACAATGAAATGCTCTTACAAGACTAAAGATACTCTGAAAGCTTTACGTTACAAGTACAGTCCTGTCCTAATTATCCACCATCAGAAATAATACTTAGACAAGTTCCTCTTTTAGATACAGTGGCCCAAATAGAAGTAAAGTAAAATATAAATGACACAAGGATGGAAAGGCTATACTGTATATGTGCTTTATAGACACCGGAGGTCAACACTCACTATGGGTCTGATTCAGTGAGCACAAATGCGCTGTTGTGTTCGGGAACGCTGATATCAACACTGGTGAGGGAAAACCATGTGCGTTTCTGGGTGGTGGCTGGAAAGTGGCCTGAAGTGAATGCAAAAAAAATCCATCATGTGGGCGTGTTATGTGAGTGTTGTGGGTGTGTCAGTGAAAGCTGCTGCGTTTTCAGACGCAGAGCAGCAGCCACAGAAGCCATGTGCTGATGGAGTTCAGATGGAGACACTGCACCTGCCATAGGCTGGTGCAAGTGTCAATGGTGCATGTGATGCTGCGCCGCTGGTGGATTCTTCAGAACCACCGGCTGTGTTACAGCGTGCATGGGCATTTACAGTGGGCATCTCAGTGCTTGCACATTCCAGCACACACTAGTACACAAAGGGAAGGCTGAAACTAGCATTTGTATATTATCGCCGCCACGGCACCGCACAGACTGGGGTCCCCCCACACATAGCTACATCACCAGCGTGGGGGACAATGTGGTATGTGTGAACTGGGGTTTCTGAATGGCATAAGGTGAACTGGGGCCACAACAGTGTGTTGTACACATTTGTGGTGTTGGGAGTTTTTCCATATTATACTTTTTAATAACATCGCCGGCATATCCTATTGACAGTTTTATTGATAGGGGACACCACAAATTAGTTTCCCACGGCCCCCACAAACTTTAATCCGACCCTGGGGAGGCAGAAAGGGAAACAGATTCTACTTTATTTTTTCCCTGTTTCCTCATCCTCCTGTCAAAAATCAAACAAAGGACAGGGTTTAATTATTAATAACCATGTACGCATGTAGCTTGACTCTATCCATTGTTTGTTTGTTTGTTTTGCTTTATGGTATATAACGCATACATAGGTTTATAAATTGTATTAAACCCATATTTTCTTTCTTTCTTTTCTAAATGTTACAAAATAACTGCAAATAAGGAAAACAATACACATTCCTGCACAATTTTGAGGTGCCAGATACAGTAATGTATTACTCTTTTACTGCCTTACTTTAATCGTTCCAAAATATGTTGTAGATTATATTGCTAAAGTAGCTATAATTGTTACATTAAAAATGGTCTTTCAACTAATCTTGTATCATGTATGATTTAAGTAACTTATGGCTTTGTGACATTATATTCTCAAGGAAGTCCTTAATGACTTATAATATCCGTGCAAATTACAGCACTCCCAACATCCAATCAGTACATGACAGTACTTTATTGCACAGCAGGGATATTTAGTGCGTTACGCTTAAATCAAACATACAGTAGTACATGCAAATATCATTTGCAGATGTGTCATTTTTGACAAGCAATCAGCAATGAATGAAAACCTTCCCTAAGTGAAATATATAACATGCAAAGTAGGACTTCTTATACTGAAAGTGAATTAAATCAATTAAATATTTACCAGGCCAGAATATGCAACACTCAAGTAACCAGATCCATACTCCTAGCATAAATTTCTCCCAGGTCTATCGCCATGCAAAGAGGCCTAAGGCATGTGTCAAAATGACCTCTACTAAATTAGTTTAACCTTCATTCTTGTCCAAGTCTTATCTTCAAATCCCACTAATCAAACCACTTAGATAATCTCTCCATTGCAATTTCTCTGTTTGTAATTACGTGGTGCATTTAACGAGCAGCAAAGCTTTGGAAACACATTATGTCACACACGCAGGGCTGCTTCACGTGGACTGCTAGCAAAATGCATAGCTCAGCCCAAATGAGGACATGGGGTAAGTCTGCTTTGTCTGTTGCTGCACAGGCACACATAAAGCAATCCATTTATTTTTTTTTCCATCAACTTTAGCAGTATTAAAATGTAGTGCCTATATCTAACATAATAACATAAAATAAAATTTTCATAATAAAAGTTTTTAATTCTCCCTCCCCTCTACCTCAGTACTTAGGGAATATTTGCCCTTTGAATACCTCTGCAAATATCATCCCCTAACTAAAGGACTGATCTCCCAACTTTGTTCTATATTCCTTGATGTAGTCGCCCCCCCAGACTTCATGTGGGTGAATGGGAGAAAGATCTCGGGTTTCCTCCAGACGAGGAGACATGGGAGGAAGTGAGACAAGGGATTGCTAAGTGCTCCATCTCTACTAAAATGAAAGAAACCTCTTATAAAATGTATTATCGATGGTACTATACCTCTGTGAGATGCCACAAATGTTGCCTTCTTCGTCACCTGACTGTTGGTGGGGCAGCGGCCACAGGGGCACTATGCTACACATCTGGTGGACATGCTCGAATGTTATTCCCTTCTGGCATTTGGTTCATGGTCTCTTGAACGCCCATTTGGAAACTCTGGTAACAAAGGACCCCTGGGTATTCTTGTTGTGCCACCCACCCCCAGATCTTAATATATTTTGAAAGAAACTACTAATGCATATCCTGTTGGCAGCCAAATCACTGATAGCCCTTAACTATAAAACTGTTCCTCCCTCATCTCTTTCTGTGCTTAAACATCAGATTTGGCATGTGGCTGCTATTGAGGAGATAACTTATTATCTTCATGATAGGGGCCATGTTTTTACTCAATATGGGCTCCCTGGCTCTCTGACAAACGTAACTTCCATCTTTCTCTACCCCTGAGTGCTGAACTCCAGCGGAGACCCCCGGGCGGTTTGTGCCATCTCCCTTATTTACAGCTATTCCCTTTAACATTACCAATCCCCCTACAGACTGCTCGGTAATTCCTCATTCAATCTTTCACTGTCATCATCCCCCCTCCCCTCCTTCTCACCTCTCCCTCTCCCTCCCTGATTGTTGTTTCCTAAGTTTTTATTCACATAAAAATTTGGTCACCTATTTGTGTCTTATAATTATAATACTGTTTATCCATGTTATCTTTAATTCCTGTTTCCATTTTGGACCAAATCATGCTGTGACATTTGATATATGTCACATTTGCTTTCTGCTGTATGTAACACGATGATTATATTTCTGTTTTTGATTGACCACTAATAATAAAGAATTTAAAAAAAGTATTTAATAAAAAAAAAAAAAAACCTAGACTAGTGTGTAAGCAGGACTATAACTTCTGATGTGCAAGCGGTGCCGTTGCCCAGGGCACAAGGTTCTGTGGGTGGCACTGTTCCTGCTCCACAGCCGCTGCATCTGTCTAGCAGGGTGCCTGCAGCACTGCAGCCAGTATTGCTGATACAGTGCCACTCCAGACATGCACCAAGCTTTCTGTACAGCAGCCTTACAGTGATGCACTTCTCATTGCTAGTGACCCTGCTCCATTGGCGTGATGTCTGTTAAACCCTGTCTGTTTGGGCGCGACATGCGCGATATACATGGCCGCCCAAACACAATTGAATATCACACCCTGATCTCCCGTCACTTTAGACAGGAGATAGGGGGCGATAAAACAATTGAATCAACCCATCAGGTCCCCAAAAAAAGCCCCAATAGGTGCTGGCATCAGGCGGACTTCGGGGCTAATTGAATAGCCCCAGCAGATCCATTAGTGCCCCGAAGGCGTTATAAAGGTTTGGTAGCTGTTGTAATTTTACGTTGTTAGATGTGTATGATTTCCAGCATTGTAAAGCAGGGGCCGGAGCTACGATGGCGCGATCCAGCACAAATCGTGTCATCGGACCCCTCCGGACCGCTGACTATGACAGGGAAGCGTGGAGGGGATACGGGGGCAAGTGGGGAGGGGGTGGCCAAATCGGGAGACTTGCCCTCACCTGTGGGGGGCCGGGAGCACTCATTGCGGGAGAGTCGACGAGTATGAATAATATTGTTAGTAAATATTATGATGCTGTATACGTGTGCTGCAGCATTATCCAGAGCACTTGTAAACAGCTCAGACCATCATTTTAGGATTTGGAGAAACAGATTTTAAAATATGTAAAAATAAGGTATGAACGAATAGATAATACAACAAAGGTGTTATACTACATTTACGGTGCCCATACACGGTGTGATAAGGCAGCCGATCCAACAGATTGGTACGTTATCGCTGCTCTATTGTACCGTGTATGGGCGTGATATCAGACAGAGCGCACACCGTGGGGTTGTACATCGCAGCACAGATCTTACTGCAGGTTTAGTTGATCTTGGGATGCGATGTGCGATCACATGCAGCGCTATACATGGGGGAAGAGAAGGGGGTGCCGGCACCGTGTGTGGGATCTGCCCGATATGTCGCCCATCAGGACCCCCGTTGCGTCATAAGGTGCATATCGCATGGTGTATGGGCGGCTTTACTATAGTTCATTTTAGAAATTACATTATGTGAATATAAATTGCAGATCACATTATTATAAAATGCAGGCATAACCCACTTGTTAATGGGTTGTTTTTTCACTATGAAATAATTATTTCAGCATCTGAAATCCTGAAAAGAAGAAATGCACATATCAGCTTTCGCAGGTTACAGAACTGTGAAGTCATGAACATTTAAACAAAAACACATGTTCTCAGCTTAGTAAATAGTCACAGAAATTATAGAGAGTTAGACGACAGTTCAGTAAATATGGTCCCAAACTGAATAAACACTAAAATAAATGAAAATTTGCTATATAATCTGTGTCACGTAACAATACTAGCACATGGATTTTGTTCTGCATCTTCACACTGCTAACCCTGTAGAGATCTGCATTAATTTTCAAAATGTAACACTTACAAAATTGTCCTTACAAAATGTATGAATGTGCTTTCATTTATGATCTTTATGTGTTTCTGTTTTTTCTGTGAACATTATAAACAAATCGTCAGCGTTGCATCAAACTTGTAAAGCAAATTGGTTCCATGTGACTGATTGTCTAACCTGTGCAATACTGTGAATGCATAATTTTACAGGGTAAACGCATAATTCATTACAGTTAATATATTCAAAACAAGACATTTAACAGGAACATGTTTTACACCTGATCATTTCATTTAAGCATGCATATGCCATTGGTTCATGATATATATTGAAGTGAACCTTCTATTTAAATGCTTGTGGGATTCTGTTAAGTGTACTACATTAAATATATATATATATATATATATATATATATATACACACACAAAGTACTGTGCAAAAGTTTTAGGCAAATGCTGCAAAGTAAGAATGCTTTTCAGTGTTAATAGTCTATTTTTATCAGTTAACACGGGTGTGCGCTCAGTCTGACATCATGCCCATACACAGTGCAATATAGCAGCCAAATTGTACCAATCCATCAGATCGGCTGCTTTATCGCACCGTGTATGGCCTGCTTAAGTGTTGTGGGTTCTAAACCCTGATGGTTTGGTGGCAGTTTGATGGTGGGTTCTAAACTCCGGGGGTTTAGTGGCGGTTACGTGGCAGTTTCTAAATGACAGCCCTGTTCTATTTTATTCTAAAATCTGTTTTGACGGCGGTTTTGCAGCGGTTTTGGCCTTAGTAAATCTGCGGATAGCAAAACCGCCGCTAAACCACCACCAAACCCCCGGGGTTTAGAACCCGCTGCTTAGTAAATTTTGCCCTTTGTCTTCAAAACAGCATCAATTCTTCTAGGTACACTTGCACACAGTTTTTGAAGGAACTCAACAAGGAGGTTGTTCCAAACAAAGGGAAAAACTGAAATTTTGAATTTTGTATCAGTAAACAGGGCTTACATCAATGTTTCTGGAGAATCCAGATAATACGTATCAATCTCTATATGGTACAAAATAAAGTCCATTGTTGTGATAGATCTTTAATGGTTTAGGCAGCGTAATCCAAGTAAGTGCTCAGACGTCCATTTTTCATAGACTTGCTTCACTAAAATCGTCACTGCTCGGCTCCCTTTTGTAATACACTAATGTTACATTGATACACCTAAACCTTCCTCAACAAATGCTCCATAGAATAGTGAAAAAGCTCATCACAAACTGTCTAGTTTTTCTCGAGATTAGCCTGAACAAACATCGGGAACTTTATTTTATACTATGTATATACAGTACATATATATACAAATCTCTATATAAAATAAAGTTCCTGGTTCTGGGGTCTGTGTGTTCGTTCAGGGAAATCTTTTAAACTACTGGACAGATTTTGATGGGGTTTTCACTTTTCAATACAGCATTGGTCGAGGAAGGTTTAGGTGTATGATCCATTCATCTGTGACAAAAGGGAGCCAAGCAGCGACTATTTTATAGGAGTGGTCACAGAAAAAAAAATGTAATCTTACACCAAGTTGAAGTACAGTAGCTGCCCATAGTGCTGAAACAGCAAAGTGAGAGCCAGTCAGAGCTAGCAATGTGCCCTGTTGCTTAGCAGCAGCCTAGTGAGGGGAGGGAGTCACGGACTAGAGCAGGATCAGCTCAGAGGCAGACAGAGGTCCTGATTCAGATTTGTGAATAAAGTAAGAAAAATACTGCTGAAAACAGTGCTCCCTAACCAACTTTACAGTGGTGGAGCGCAGCGGGCCATAAAGAAGAATGTGCAAATACTCTAAAAATATCTAAATAATTGATTGGCTGTGTGTTCAACAACACTTGCAGTTACACAAAATATATATATAGAAATGTATCAACTACCATGAAACACACCTAGTATAAAAATACATAGCATGACAACAATGTTGAAAAGGTGTCTCAAACCCTGAACAAAGTTCATAATCCAGGTGAAATAAGGAATACAAGAATATACATGAAAGTCAGAGTTTTGATGCAACCCAAATCTGCATTTTCAATGATGGGCTGATGCATAATGTAAATGACACTGCTAGGTCAGTGGCAAACGCAGGATTTTTAAAGGGGGGTTTCCAAATACATGTTTTTATGAGTCCATGAAGAGGGCATAATCAGCACTTACCCAGCTTTAAAATGCACCATACAAAGTGTTTTGAACTTTTGAGTGTCATAATTCCAGCATGTACAGGATCAGTGATCACACCAAGCCATTAAATGCATCAGTAGGGCCATCCTGTCTGAGCTGAATGGTTTTGTTTCAGATGTGGGCTTCATTCCAGGGCATGGGAGCAAGTCCTGGAGTCTGGGG
This sequence comes from Taudactylus pleione, assembly GCA_031769625.1. Taxonomy (NCBI): domain Eukaryota; kingdom Metazoa; phylum Chordata; class Amphibia; order Anura; family Myobatrachidae; genus Taudactylus; species Taudactylus pleione. Next base: position 38,884,398 of record JAUIMM010000153.1, on the reverse strand, counting down.
GAGCAGCAGAAGAACCTAGCATTGCCCTGGACATAAATACACTGGATAGTGTATTATTATATGGTATTAATAATTAACCCTATTGATGGTCTAAAGCAGTGCACCCCTAACAGTGCATGTTTTCTAGATTCCCTAGTTGATGCACAGGTGTATTTATTACTGGCTGACACATGTTAAAAGATCCACAGGTGGTGCAAATTATTTCATTTGTGATACTTAGAAGAACATGCATCATTAGTAATATTCTATTATATTAATATTTTTATTGTGGTCATGGTGTGAGCTGGGGAGGGGGGTTTCCAGGTAACCGGAAACCCCCCCTGCGTTTGCCTATGTAGGTACATATAGGCTTGAAAACTATACTGAATATTGTATTTATATAAGATGCTCCTGACGAAGGTGCTTGTATGCACGGAAACAAGTTGAGCCATCTATGTACTGCTAATCAGAGAGATACCATTCAACTACAGCATGGAGCCACTATTTCCACCTGCCCGGATGTCAGTATCATATGAGATTTCTTTTCCCCGCTGCACCTTCAAGTTTGTCAGAGATTGAGCACGAGACAAGTTCCTTAGATCCAATTCCCTAGAAGGTTCACCTCAAGTAACCTTGCAGTTACATCATTGGCTACAATATAGCGGTTCCCACCAAAGACGTACAGGAGCGTACACACGGTCAGATTTGTCAGACTTGTCAGATTTGTCAGATGAACGATTGAACGATTAAACGATCTGAACGATTTGAACGATTTTACCAAAGTTTTGAACGATTTGAACGATTGAACGATTTTTGACTGCATTAAAATGAATGGAATCGTCCAAGTCTGACTGCAAACCCATCAGATGTCAGATATCGTTATCTGACAAACGGGAACGCGCATCGTTGATCGTCCATCGTTCAGGCATGTCAGATATGAACGATTTTCCTTCAGATATGAACGACTGAACGATTTTTAAATCGTTATCGTTCATATCTGAAGGAAAAATCTGATCGTGTGTATGCACCATAAAAGGGAGATTTCACACCATTAAAGCCTATGGGGGAGACAGGCTGACCGCACAAAGTCAATCAGCGGGCAGCTCCTACGGAGGCGCCCACTGATTGGCTGGCAGCTCCTGCAATGACTGGGCACTTGTGGGTCCTGGGTCATTCCTCCTATCCGTACTGCTATCGGGTCTACGTTTTTTTTTAATCCGGTGGATGCCTACATGGAACAAAGAGGACGTGATCCACGCATAGGAAGAGGTGAGTATGGATTTTTTTTGCAGATATCCATGGATTTCTACTTGGAGAAGGGGACGTGATTGGCTACAGGGATAGTAGGTGAGTATGAGTGATTGTGAGTGTGTATGTGAGTGTGCATGTATGTTTATATAAAACAGTACTGTTTCGGTGTGTGTGTCTTGTGTTTATTTTAATATTTCTCTTGCAGGTGAACTACAGGTACCAGCGGGCCATAATGCCCCACATGCTGGTACTTGTAATTCTCCAAGAAACAGCATATGGGGGAGGCTTGCTGGGACCTGTAGTTCATCAGCAAAACACAATATTATCTCATCTATTTTTTTCAATACACTATACACAATCAACCCGGCACCCAATGCCCTTAAATTAGTTTTGCAATAATTAATAAGAATTCAATGCTATAATTACATATTGTAATATCATTATTTTAATGGAATATGTGATGTTAACTAAATATTATAAACATAGCTAGAATGACTGCACTGCAACGCCAGCAATTCAGTCATACATTCTTAGTATTGCTGCAGATGGACCTCTGGTCCACGCAGTATGATGTGCTATAATTACACAATCTCCACTCTCTCAAGAGGTTAACAGTTCAATGCTGGTGACTGATGTTTTATCTCAAGGCAAGATTAAACCATGTCAGACTTCATTTACATTTACTCTTGAGGGCATACCCTGATTGCCTCCACCCTGAGGAAAATGTGTTTACATTTATAAGCAGTCAAGACTCTTCCAAGGGCCCTATTAACTGCGTTGGGAAGTGTAGTAATATGCTATGAATTCGGGTGTATCCATCCATAAGAATTCACAAAGCTCGGTTCATGTGAGTACATACAGATGGAGTAAGTATAACCAGCTCACAGAGCTAAAACAAACATTAAATCACAATCAACTCCACATTTCTAATAATGATGGTTAAAAATTTTAAAAAAAGGACTTTGCTTCTAAATGAAAGCAAATGATATATGAGGCTGAGTCAAAAATTATCCGCACTCCAGTTCTATTAAAACTTCTGGTGGCTGCAATGTCTTATCAACGCTTTCCGTACTAGGTCCCTGTTTCCACAGTCACTGCTGTGCAGGTTGGAACATGTTACGTAAGTTCACTTGTGACTGAAGTGCAAGAAAAAATGGCTGCCCCACTTGTGATTTGCACGAAAGAAATGCAGCATGCAGTGTTTCGTTTGTAGTGGTCTGAGGATGTGTCTGTTGACGATATTTATCAAAGATTTTGGGCCCGATTCAGAGCCGCTTGCAAGCGATGTGCGCTCGCAATCAGCTCGATGTTAATGCCCTGCGCATGCTCCGCATCCGGTGTGCGCATGCGCGAGCCCCACTGAGCGACTGAAGTTCAGTCGCTATGGGGCTTGCAACAAGACGGGGCGGCTGTCAATGTTGATTGACAACTCGCTCCATTTTGTGGGCGGGTAGGGAGGGTGGCCGGACACTTAGGAACGCCTGGCGTTTGTTGGGAAGGGTTACTGACATCACAAGTGATGTCAGTAGTGGACTTCCTGCCCTATTAGAGCAGAAAGTCCACTCGGGCTTGCAGCAGCTAGACCCTACCCCAGGGTCTCGTCGCAAACCCAATGGTTGCGATTATCGCGACAGGTCTCCTGGTCGCTCGCACAAGCTGTGGGTGGTCTCCCACAGCTTTGCAAGCGGCCAGAGAAAAAAAAAAAACGCCCACATTCAGAGCAAGCAGCTCTGAATGAGGTCCATTGTGTACAATATGGAGAAAGAGTTTTGTCATGAACAAGTGTGTATGAATGGATAGAGGAGTTCAAAGAAGGTCGCACAAGTGTTAGCCATGGAGAAGGAGCCGGACGCCCGTCCACGTCCACGACTGATGAGAACATTGAGCATGCATGTGAACTGATTCTGTTGGTTAGACGATTGACAGTGGATTATGTTGCAAATCATTTGCCAATCAGTCATGATTCACGTCTGATAAAGAGGTGAAGACAGCAGTGCATTCATGACTCGCAGCTCAGCCTAAAACATTTTTTAGTGAGGGAATATGAATGCTTGTTGACAGATGGACAAATTGTATTGAAAAGTAGGGAGATTATGTTGAAAAATAATGTATTTGTCTTTTCTGAAAGTTGATTAAAATAGATTCTACAGCCAGAGTGTGGATAACTTTTGACTTACCCTCGTAGTTAAAGTGCACCTATCACATACAATCAGTGGCGGATTTTACCTAGGCCCCCAGTAATATCTGCCACCCACACTGCTTAACAGTGGCAGTGAATTCCCATTGGAAGCTCTCCCGGCTAATCACTGTGGAACAGGCAATCTCAAGAGGAGGTGTTTTCTCCCCCTGGGACTGCCTGCCAGTTCAGACTGCAAAAACAGAGAGACCTTCCCATGGGAAGCCACTCCCATGCTATTACAGCAGCCCTTACCAGCTTCTAGGTGCTGCAGCCGATGCGGTCCCGACCAGTTTGCTAAGTTGTACGCATGTGCAGGATTGTGATCCTGTGCATGCATGAAATTACAGACCCCACAGTCACACAAGTAAGGAGCGCCGCTGCATATAATTAAGGCAGCAATCTTGTGAGCTGATAAAATAAGAATGCACCCTACAAGTTACATCACTAAGGAATAAAATCACAACTGTACCCACAGGTGCTGAGTGCATTCCTGCCTCAGAGCTGTCACTGGTTCCTAGCAACTCTATACATACCATTTGGGAGATAGTTCCCAACCTCCTGACCAGCAGGATAAGGCTGTACCCAGTTGGGTGGTAAGCTTTCTCACTGATGTGTCCTCATACACTGTGGCTACAGAGTACATACAGATGTGTCCTCATACACTGTGGCTACAGAGTACATACAGATGTGTCCTCATACACTGTGGCTACAGAGTACATACAGATGTGTCCTCATACACTGTGGCTACAGAGTACATACTGTATATTCTCTGCAATTAGCAGGGATGATGAATCAACACCGATATTTAGAGGTCACTGTCTAATGAGAGAAGTCGATGTTTTCTCACCATCAATGCTTGATTTTTTTCTAACCAATGATAGTTTATATTCTACTTCATGTTTCTTGCTGTGTTCTGATTGGCCAGCCCCTTGGAGAAGAGAGTGTCAACTAGAATAGAATATCAATGTTTAGCAGACTAGGTGGGAGATGTATCAAGCCTTGGAGAGATATAACTTGGAGAAATTGCACAAAGGAAACTATCAGTAACTAACGGCCATTCATAAAGCACAGTCTTGGAAATGACAGCTAGAAGCTGATTGGTTGATTTGAGAAACTACTCCATTTTACCTCTGTCTCTAAGGCTTGATAAATCTCCCCTTATGTCCAATGGGTTTTACTGTCAGTATTGAGAGACCAATGCTTTCCTACCATTGATGGTCCTGTGTTGATTGAAACATTAATGGTAACTTCGATGTAAGGGTTTCAATGTCCCATCCCTAGCTGACATAACAGCATAGATATCAATTATCCTTGTATCAAGCTTCAATGAATGAGGCAATCTCAGACACAGCTCTTAACTGTCCCAAGTTTTGGCAGTCCCAATTTGAGGGCCATGCCACCTAGCATACCGCAGCCACACCTGTTTCCAAATTCCCAAATGTTGGGAAGTATGATTATCTAATACATACCTCCCAAATGGGGTTGGCAGGTCGTCTGTTGCACACAAGGGGGTACAATTACCAAAGGTCTATTTTGGTTCCATTTAAAATCCACCAAAGTAGAACCATCATCCCCACAAAATCTATTCAAAATAGATCATTTACTAACAGTCAATTTTGGGTTCTATTCTGATTCTGAGTTTTAAATGTGTTCTCGTCACCCTCAATAGAACCCAAAATGTACCCAATTTAGACACGAAATTAAACAAAAGCATTCCCATTGGCCAAAACATGTCACATGCATAAACACCTGCATTCCACTGCTAATTTGCATATCCACAATTTTTTGTTAAATAGTCATTGCTACAGTATGCCTTTAAATGCCTGATTTATACAGCTAAAGTGCCCCCACAGGCTTCCCTCCCATGTTTATTTTCCATCATATTGAGTTTTCAGACAATTCTACATGATTTAAAAACAATTTTGGGTGGATTTTTTATCTATTTTCATTCTATTTTCAAATCTACTGTTAGTAAATAAGCTGTTTCAACTGATGACTATGGGGAAGTACCGTTGGTCTATTTGAAGTTCTATTTGTGTGTGAAGTCGAATTTCTAGGGATTTTGAGGGGATTGTGAGTCGGTTTTGTCTTTAGTAAATACCTGATTGTCAATATCGCCACCAATTCACTTCAAAATACCACAAAATTAAATGGAACTGAAAATCGACCCTTAGTAAATTTACCACAAGAAGCCTTTGAGGGCCACAGCAGGCTCTACCATTTTATGTCTTTTTAATTATGGAAATAGGATGGTAAACTAGTTTCCTTTAATAAAGAGCAGACTAATGGCTTGCTGACCATAGCACTGTATAATCTCTACAGCTAGAGTAAAGGTTAATTAAACATCTGCTCCCAAGATAATTATTAATATCTGAAGACTTGGTGTTTATCTTATCCATAATGGCAGATGTCATCTGCAGCAGAAATATTGAATAAACACTAATGGTTTCCAGGGGGAAATAAATGCAGTGTGTTTTCATTGTCATCTTTCTGCATCGGTAGCTTCCAGCATACATGGTTCTACCAGAACAAAAATCCTCTGCGAAATTCTTCCAGCATCTTTGACCACCAACCAGCAGGGTTACACCTAAAATATATCATCATTTTAAATACCCTAATTTATTTAATGGTAAACAGCAAAAGGAACTTGCACTTGCTCGCCCGTGTACCTGATCTCTAAACATCTGTGAGATTGCTATGTTTCTTCTTTATTCAGCCCCTTCACATGGCTTTCTATCCACAGACATTATTTATAGTCCAGACTTCCCTCTGACATGAAAAATGATACTAGTTACAGGAGAGAGCTGAGCAATTTAGTATAGCCAGGCACTTGTCAGTTACAGAACACTCTGCACATCTTTACAGCTAAAGCTTAATAAATTACATTCTACAGGGTGCTAATTTTCAGAGTGTAGAATAAAAAAAAAATCAGGTTTTCTTCTGACACAATAAAAGTATAGTGGTTGAAGAGAAAATAAATAAAAGATGAAGAAAAAGCCTTTAAATCAAATATACGGCTAGTTAAAAACAGCACAATTCATCTATTCTTTTGGAGCGAACAGTAACAAGCACAAGTGCAAACAAAATGGGGGTATAAAAGCTATGAAAATACAGCTTCATAAGGATTGCCATTTATAGTGGTTTAAATCCATGGTTTCGGAAGACTATAGGTTAAGTGGGGTGGGCCACCCACTGTCAGTAACAGCTTGTCACTGTACTTGACAGTAAATGACTAGAAGGGACATGAAAGGAGCAGGAAGTTTCAGAATGACATGGCAGCGTGTGACTGGACATGAACTGGGGCTCAGTCATTCAAATATTGCTTTCTTCAGACATGAGATATCTCAAAGTGATACCAAATACAGGTTATTTGTAATGGAATGGGTGCTCCAGTCCCACGTACTGTAATTAAAACTAAAATATTTGTGGCACAGATGAATATACACCTGTGAACATTGCACCTCTGCAAAACGGGCTCACCGCAATATTCAATTCACGCAAACTTTCACTGAATTTGGCATCTGTCTGCATACATATTATACAGATATTTGCCAAAATAAAGGAAACACATGATGGGGAAAACAAAGTAAATTATTATCCTTTATTTATATAGAACAGAGATTTACAGTACAGAACAATGTAGGACCAGTACATGGAATATAAACACTGCTACAGTACAACAGCGGTCACAACCCTCAAATAAGTAGTATGGTGGCAGAAGTCAAGGGTTTGGCTTCCGTAAGTAATAGTAAGGGAAGGAAATAGTAAGGGGGAAGTGGGCCCTGCTCGTGAAAGCTTACACTCTAAAAGGTAAATAAATACCAATAATGCGCTTCCACAAATTTGTTGTTCCTGAGTTAATTAAGCGACTAACAAATATGTTTAGGGTGCAGAATGAAAATAATGGATTGGAATTGTTGCCCCTATATTTTGTCTCCCATGGCTAGATTTAAAGGGGGCGATTCAATTGTTTTATGGACGGGGATAATTAATGGGCGCCCAGTTTTGCAATTCCATTGATCTGGATGCCCATTAACAGCCTTCACAACCAATTAGATCGGGTTTATCCGCGTGAAATGACCAAACCCATTTTAAGCCCTGGTTAGGGTGCACAAACTGCTGTTTGGGCATCCTAACCATTGGTTTATCGCACATTTTTGCTTGCGCCCTCAGAAATGCTGGCACTGGCGGCTGTCGCGCCCAAACAATTGAATTGCTCCGTCGGTCGCTCAGAACAGACCTCAGTGAAAAAGCAGTGATTGTTGAACCATTTGCTGTGAGCTACAGTGACTTAGTGACCTATTTATTATGGGCATAAGGAAAGATTCCTGCAGTGATAGTATACATTTTACTGACTGATTTATTAATAGAACAGAATCACAGAAGCCTCTGAGAAACCCCTTACTACTTGCCAGACCAGTGCAGGGAGCACCTATGCTGGTGTGATATGGGGCTTCTAGCTGCACAATCTATTCAATAACAAACTATACCATTTATTGTCTTCACCTCTGCAGTCATTCTTCTCTTGTCTATAACTAGCTTCCCCATGCAAAGCATAGGAAAGAAATCACCTGCGATAGCTACCAGCGGCAATACTTGGAGACAACCTCTGCCTTTTGTAGCCTAAATTCTAAAACTCTCCTGCAAAAACAGCCATTTTCTGGGGCTTTATAAATAGATACCTTAGACTTAATGTTTGAAGGTTAAAGTCCCATCTAACAAAATATTACATCAGGGATGGGGAACCTTAGGCCCGGGGGCTGTATAAGGCCCGCGGAATCATTTGGCTAGCAGGGTGCTTAGAATGGCACACTACAGCCAGAATCTATGCAGCAGTGCCGCCTGGAGTGTCCTTAGGGTGTTTCAGACAGTCACACTGCTGCCCTTACAGCTCCTGGGATCATCCTGAGGTTGCTCTGGGCATTGCTGTAATCACTGTCAGTTGGGGCCACGCCCTGTGTGATGTCACGTGGAGGGGGCGTGGTCTGTACCGGGTCTGTAAATAATGTTATATATATCAAAATGGCCCTCAGCAGAAAACAGGTTTCCCGCCACTGGATTACATGAAGCACTTTATGCGGACTTATAAAAGGCTTAAATATACACAATATTACTCTGTCATACTGACTCTATGGTCAATGGTGATCACAAATGCTGAGTTACATGTCTGCTTTTTTGTGATACAGACCTTTTTCCGTAAGAGCTGCCATGTACAGTAAATGTGACTTATTTCAAGGTTCACTATAACTATGACTAGAATATATATCTATAAACTACTAAAATATGTAACAGTTAAAAACATGATATTTGAGAAGAACAACCCCTCCCACAATACGTTATATCAAACCATATTCTCCTTTAGTAAATTGCCCTATTAGTGAGAGAAAATGAAGGCATACAGACAAGGCTTGTATAGCACTAATAAAGACATGTGTAACAGCATTTTCATGTTCCTTGCCTGTTATGCCTAACCATTCACTGAGAATAAAGTACCCCATGTCGCAGTGATGTCACCAGTTCCTAGTGCATTGATAGGCTGCATTCTAATGAATAATGGATAAGCCATGAAAATGGCTGCCTTAAACTTTCTTCCGCTTGTTTCATAGATTTCATTCTAGTTTTGAAAGTACATGCAGAGGGACTTGATCAGTTAGATCAAACGTTGGCTGCAGAGCAGACTTCAAACTCTATGACATTCAAATTACTGCAAGAGAAAAGGTAATGTGCCAGTTAACATACAAAATAATATTTCATAAATGTGAAAATGTCAGCATTCCGTATCACTTTGAAGCCTTTCACATGAATAACCAGTAAGCACTGGGGCTCAGAATGCTAATACTGTGTCATGCAAGCCAATATACTAAAAATGAATGCAAGAAAATGCCTCATATTAATCACATAACTGTACAGCAATGAATGGCCACTAATTGACTTTATTGTTTAATCTGCTTTAGTGGATGTTTGCATTCAAGTAATTAACTGATTACTTTCCTGTTTTCATCTAATGAAATTATTGTGATTGTGCCGTAAGAGCATATTAAACTAGCTCAGCATTTCTGTAAGCAATGCTTAGCTATTTGTGGCTCACAGACTACTTAAATAATTATCATAACAAGACACCATATTTAAAGTGGTACCACCTATTGCGTTGCTCAGCTACATAAAGAACTATGGGACCCATTTAACAAGGAAGCACGACCTCTTTAGCACTAGCAAAAGGGGTTATGTCATCCTTTCTCAATGAAGCCTTCTAGACATGGGTAAAAGTGTCATGCACATGCTCAGACTGACCGTCACACATGTGCTTGACAGAGCAGCCCCTCGCTGGCAGCAAAAGGCTGTAAGATGGAGGTAAACCGTTGGGTCCCGAACAGCGTGCTGGTGCAGGGGCTGCAAGGCTGCTTAGTTTGCCGGAAATGTAAGCGGCTGTGAGAGTGTAGTTCCGGTCTCCCTTGTGTGAACTAGGCTGCTTCCAAATAGTGCCCCAGGGACGGGGTGAAATTGTAGCTTGCACCTACGTGTTTCCACGTCCCTATGACGCCTTTTTCAAGGTGGAGAAATATTCCTCTAGCAAAACGTGCAAACTTTTATTGCCAAGTGCGGAGTGAGGGGAATTTTTCTCTGAGCTATTTTTAATTGTTTACACCTCTCTGGAGTGATGGATATACCCAGTATTATATTGCATCAACCCACAAACCTGCCATCAATTTGAAGTGAGAGTTTCTTCATCTCCAGGGAGAAGATCCTTTATACTCACTTTTTGAAATGCCGACATAAAGTGAAAATGTGTCGACTTTATTAGCATTATAATGGATGGATGGATGCAGTCTTTATGTATACGTACTGGGAAGGGATTTGCATTCATATTAATAATTACTTAGAAATGTTATTTTCTACTAGGAGACACATTCGAAGAATAAAATACTAACTACTTTTATTTAGATAGTAATATTACCTGCACTGAAGGCATATATAACTAGGACTGTCACTTCTTCAATGACAGGACAGTATAACGTATCCCACAATCTTATAAAAGGAGATTAGGGTGCAGCATGTCAGTCATAAGCATTCTCTGCCACATGTGCAGTCAAATTTAATTCAATAAAAAATGATATTGTATAGAGGTGCCCTCATACACCTAGCGTCAATACGTCATACGGCTTAAGATGCCCCGAGAGGTGTAGTGTCCTGCATTTTCTTAAATTGCGCATCTTGCTTGTAATGCAGCTGCAGGAAAAGACCAGTCACAGTATACTAGAGACACTGGGCTGTGACTTTCACCGCACAGGAATTAGTTATAAAAACGCACAAAGGCCCGTATTCAATTAGCCTAGAAAAGACGAAGACTTTTCGCCTGTTGTACTTTCCGCCGCATTCACCTGTTTGGGACGCAAAATCACGGCATACGTGTCCCCTCATTTCGTCCTATTCAATTACAGAACAGGTAAAAACACAAATAGACGAATGCATAACAGACGGAAAGTACTGAATATATTGGGGGAATCAGTCTGTGCCCCAAAATCAGATGCACTGACATCATTACAGATATGTACTATTAGCCCTAATAAAAGTACTTTGTATCCTTAAGTTGTGTTAAATGCTTTCTAGAAGTATATTTGTAAAAGTGGTGAAAAATGATAGACAACAGTATTTATTGGGTAAAATAAATAGTCCAGTCAAATTTGGGGTACTTGAGAATAGGTGCTAGCATATTTTTGTGTCTCTAAAGTTCACTTTTAAAAATGTGAAATATCCACCTGCTGCTCCACATGCTATCCTAAAACACCTGCCCCATCCATACAGCCCCCCAAGAAACCTATTTCACTACTTTTAATCCCACTTTTTTTAATTTAGCCCCAAAAATGACATGTCTTTTTGGGGGTGTTCTGATGTAATTTTTTTTTGCCTGATATGTCCTTTGGGGGGGATTTCCAAAGAGTTCTGAATCAATTCCCCACATTTGCACCACAGAAGAGGGATCTAGCATTTTTTCTCACCTGCCATTCATTGGAGAAACATTTCCGCCTATTTCAGTGCATTGAGTTTCCGCTTAGGCAAAAACGTCCTGGAATTGAATTTGGAGCTAAGACGCAAATTGGCGAAAAGCGAAAATAGGCAAAACTTTTTCGCCGATTACGGCTTTTCGCATCTTATTGAATCCGGCCAAAAGTCGTAGATGAAGCACAATGGAAATTGGCGAGAGAAAAAAGCCCCGGCTGCTACATCTTATCACTTTGTATACAGATCGAGACTCAGTCGCACACAGATGTAAAATGTTGAACATTTAATTGATCAGTGTAATCTAGCAAAGTAGTTTCGTTACCTCCAGTTTTTTTATGCGGATAAGATGGACAGTTTCAGCAAGAAGGACACTTGGCGCAACCGAGACGCCCGGGACCTGACGCGCCGAGAGGGGCTGTTTACCACAACTTGAGTAACAGTGTATGAGGACACATCTGTATGTTATGTGTAACAGAAGTGTGGCTAGTGGACAGGTCTGGTCGTAGCGAGCAATAGGTTATGTGGTGGCTATAAGGTACAATTGTGAATGCAGGCCTTTTCTTCTGCTCAGTAGTTTACATTTTTAATACATTTTAGCTATGCATGTTTACCACATTTCAAAAGCAGTATTAAAGTAAATAAAACAAATAGGAACTTAAGAGTCACCAATACGATTTCTGCATTAGCTGCTTTCACAATTGATATTTACAAACAATTGTTAAAAAGCAAAAAATAAAAAATAAAACAAGTGGCCAATACAAATCTAAACCAGAAACATAAAAGCAATCAGATCGAAGTAAGTCTATACTATATATGCCGAAAATCAATAGAGCAGATTTAACCTAATCTGTTGATTAAATTACTTTGACAGCACAGAGAAATGACTTAGATTAGGGCAATAACTGTTTAGTTAATATTAGCACAACCATGTCAACCAAATAAAATGATGACTAATAACCCATGCACTCTCACTCTGTGTTTTAGTAAACTATAGCAGATGAACAGAGGATCTTATGGAATGTGTAACAATACTTTAAACAATGGGTCCTTTTAATGGGAAATGGATACATTCCAAATAGTTAAGTCTATTTGAGGAGGAAGTATGCAATCAAAGTACGTATAAAAACTGCAACTAACTTGAAACCAAAGTTATGGGAAAGGGGGGCCAGATATAATAAAGGTCGACTCTGCACTAGCTAAGCGGGATTTCTCTAGGAATGATCTGTCAAGAAGAATTTTAGCCATGTCCTCTAAGTTGGATTAATCATCACAAACTTGACCTCTTGTAAACTCCCAGCATGACCAAATGCAGAAAAACAGAGACTCTGTTTGTGCGTCTTTGTAAATTATACTTCCTTCCTATTTCAACACCCAAGCCGCAGTCCAAAGGTTTTCCTGCAACAAAACAGGATATGGAGAGAGAATAGAAATTCACACGGTTACAAAAAGAAGTTATCGTGGTCGGACAGGAGACGAAATGTGTATTCTGTCGGATGGCTGGGGCTTGGGCCAAGTGCACGGTCACCTGAGGTTCATCTGGGTCAAACAGTAAACATTTTTATTTATTGCACTTGGCTTTGGTGCTATTTAGTCGTCTCTTGATAAACAATACAGTTATAAGGCTGATGTACAAACTTGATATCTGGTCAAAAATGAATGAAATAAATTAAACAGGGAGTACAACATGGACCGACAGAAACAGGGGGATTGTTTCCATTGCACTGTTACTGTGTGACCTTGGAACATCACAAAATCCTCTGTGCTATGCTACAATTTGATGAATTTCCATAGACATCAATATATGTAAAAGAAGAAAACCATGACGGTCATACTGGATTACAAAAAAATGTGCTGTACCTGCAGATTAAAAGAAAAAAAAACGGTTTTATCCCACTGAAAATAATGAAAGATTGCATACGGATGATTTCAATAAAGTCTCACCGTCCACCAAAATCAGTATACAGGAACGAACGGTTATAAACTGGGACAGTCACATAGGATATTCCATAGGAAGATATGCAGTCACATAGGATATTCCATAGGAAGGTATACAGTCACATAGGATATTCCATAGGAAGATATGCAGTCACATAGGATATTCCATAGGAAGGTATGCAGTCACATAGGATATTCCATAGGAAGGTATACAGTCACATAGGATATTCCATAGGAAGATATGCAGTCACATAGGATATTCCATAGGAAGGTAAGCAGTCACATAGGATATTCCATAGGAAGGTATACAGTCACATAGGATATTCCATAGGAAGATATGCAGTCACATAGGATATTCCATAGGAAGGTATGCATTGACCCTGAAAGTATTATTTTAGACAAACTAAACTCTATGAAATAGGCAGCTATATATGTCTCTGAAGGTGATAAGTGAATAATATATACTGACATACATGCAGTCTAGTTCTTTATGGTCACCTTGACTCTGAGGAGCCATGATGGGCAGATCACTTGTCTGTTTGGCCAACAGACAGTCATGTGACCTTGCCGACTCCACAACATGCCGCCATGTGCTTCCTCTTATGTATGGAATATAGCAACTTATAGAGCTAAATCATTTCAGTAATACTTTATTTTATCATTGGATTAACTTGGCATACAAAGTAATGTAATATACATGTAGGGGTTTATTTATTAAGTGGAGAAACCTCCCTTCTCTGGTGTTTTCACTGGAGAAATGGCTTTTCACAAATTAACAGCAGGGTAACAGCAGATAAATCAAAGATGTCTCCGCTGCTACACTGCTCACCTCTGCCCCACTATATATGTATGGGGATGATTTGGAAGCACACTGCAAGATGGTGTTACCCTATACCCATCTAGGGGGAACTTGTGAAGCTGGAGAGATTCCATCTGGGTTAAAGCTCAAAGAGCATGCGCACAAACATATACTGCAGTACCGCAGGATATACTCACTAGCTGTGCTAAGCCACCAGTGAGTGTGAGAGAACACCCGCATCATAGCAGGTTTTTACCAGGGCTCCAAAAGGGACCCCAGATTGCGGAATATTGGAGCAACTGGTATAACAGCTTCATTTTAGATGCTGCATTTTTAGGTTTATTTGCCTACTTTTCAAGCCTAATTTCTAGAGAGATGCAGAGGTGAGGTATGGAAATAAGTGGGTGTGATTTGCATCAATAAGAGGGTGGGGCAAGAAATGATGATTGTAATGTCAGCATGTCACTACACACTCCACATTAGCTGAGGTGGACAGTGCACCATTATGTGATTTACATCATCACTGCTGGTCCCTACTCACCTCGCAGGCAGCACCCTCCCCTTCCAACCCTAATCTGGCGGGTGTGGTAACCGCTGTCCCTGCGAGTTATAACACTGGCATTTTGTTTAAGTCTTTCACGTTTGTGAGACTTTTCCAGGGGAGGCTGACACTCCGCATTGACATATAGGGCTAAGATCGTAGTCCCCATTGATAATAATGGGGATTGTGATCAGCAGCGCTAATATGACCTCTGCTAGAAATCTCCTGCATTGTGCTATTAGGACAGTGATCGGGGAACAGGGGTAAATAACCCCACTTGGGGTAAAAATGAAATTCCTGGGGGTAATGGACGGACAGGCGGGCATGCATATGAATCATTCTATGCATGCCCGGCTGTCCGTCCATTACCCCCAACTGTGCTGCAGGGAGGCTCTAAGCCAGACGCCCGCTGAGATGTTATTACCAGCGGGCGCCCGGCTCCTTCCCTACAGCGCTGCGTTAGCCGGAGGCTGGAGTTCTCCTCTGAACTCCAGCTTCCGCCTCTCTCCATACGTGCTATGGGAAACACGTCATGACGTCGCTCCCATAGTTCCGAGGAGCAGCTGGCGGACAGGACGGCGGCGGATGCAGGAGTGGGGATTAAGGCAACTGTTTTTTTTTTGTACAAGCGGCGCTACAGGGGCATTATATGGCGGCACTACTACAGGGGTATTATATGGGGGCACTACTACAGCTGCATTATATGGAGGCACTGCTACAGGGGCATAACTATGGGGGCACTACTACAGGGGCATAACTATGGGGTCACTACTACAGGGGCATTATATGGGGTCACTACTACAGGGGCATAACTATGGGGGCACTACTACAGGGGCATTATATGGGGGCACCACTACAGGGGCATTATATGGGACACTACTACAGGGGTATAACTATGGGGGCACTACTACAGGGGCATTATATGGGGGCACTACTACAGGGGCATTATATGGGGGCACTACTACAGGGGCATAACTATGGGGGCACTACTACAGGGGCATAACTAAGGGGAAACTACTATATGATTTCCTTCCTTTCAAATCAAGGGGGTAACGTCGGCGTATGTAAATATATTTTGGGGTAAAAGGTAAAAAAGTTAGGAACAATACATACAATTGTGCAGAAACTGCAGTTTCTACATAATTTTTTAAAGAAAATCTTGATACATAGGTCCCTAAATGTTTGTAATCAGCAGAAACATGCTGCTGCTAAAACGCAGGTCTGACACTGCCAATATAGCCTGACATTTATTATGAGTAAGGAATTACACTTGTATGGCCTTCTACCATGTGCTGTACTGTCTGTGTGATCTATAATACATCAGGTGGATCAGAGTGCACAGCACATTATACAGCTCATTTACTTTGCACACAGCATGTCTCAAGGCAAGGCAATTGCTTGCAAATGCAGAGGTGACACATTTTCCAAGTTGGTGACCAAATATTGGTATGAAGATGCATAAGCTGGGTGCATTTAAATTAGTTATACGTTAGTCAAATAACCTTTGAGATGTGCATCACCTCTCCATATGAGATCAGTATGAAATACCGCCGGACCTATGTCGCCACAAGCACCAGTGATGATCCAGACTGCTCTAAAGGTAAGTACTAACTAACCTAACTCCCCCTAACCCTCCTTTAGGGGTGCCTAGCCCTAACCTCCCTCCCTAATGCCTAACCCCCCTCTAAGTGCCTAAACCTCCCCCCCTTCCCCACTGACTAAACCTAACTCTCCCGGGGGGGTGCCTAACCCTAACCTCCCCCCGGGGGTGCCTAACCCTAACCCCCCTTCCCCTAGGCTAACCACAACCCTCCCGGGGGAGTGCTTTACCCTAAGTCCCCCCAGGGAGCCCCTAACCCTCCCCCCGCACGGCTGTTGGCACCCAGCTTACCTTTGATCGGTATGCCGGGCGTCGGGCTACCGGCATAGGTAAAATGACAGGCACCAGGATCTCGACGCCTGTCATTAGATCCCTGCCGGGATTAGACAGTCGGAAAGCCGGCAGTCGGCATTTTGACCGTAGGCTTCCTGACTGCGTCCTATATATATATACACAGTCACACTTACTTTATACTGGTGTACTAATGCACCACATGCTTATTTTGGATAGATAGATAGATAGATAGATAGATAGATAGATAGATAGATAGATAGATAGATAGATAGATACACAAACACACATGCATACTTCACTCTGGTGTATAATGTCCTCCAGCATTTCTCCGTAAGCAAATGAAACACATTAGGTGTGACAGAATGCTAAATAGTTGGTTGTCTCCGGAATGTGTGATACAACACGGCTACATATTAATCAGCTGCTTTCTAAACTGCACTCGCTCAAAGATGTCCTTTCTTATTTCTTATAGATCACAGTGTGGAAAAAGTGCACATGTTACTATATCCCTACTGAGAGGAAGTTACTGGCCCATGGTCTGCGTTTTCCAAAGTTCATCAGCAGGGGCAGACTGTGATAAATCATAAAGCTATTACTGACAAAATGTTAACATAGTCTGTGGAAATATTTCCTCTTTGTCTCTTTGGAAAGTGACTGGTTTCATCCTTCATTCAATTTTGAAAGTGCACAGTTACTCCAGAGCTGGAAGTGTCTAATATCATGTTCTACAAGACGCTGCCTGACACAGCACAGGAAATGCAACAAGAGCTTCCATTAATCTATATGGATGCCAGAAGTGTTGGTTTAGATGGGGGGAGTCAGTGGAGCTCAGTTAAGTGTTATATGCCTTATACAGCTTTGTCAGTGGTCCTTTTCCCTGGTGCAAAAGTGCTCTGCGAGCTAACAGAGCGGCTTTATAGTGATGGAGATACTTATTTTGAACATGATAGCCATTAACATAGCTTATCATATTCAAGCTGATGACTGCATTTTAATGAGTAAGTGGTGTGACTCCAAATGATACTAAATGATTTATTAAAACTAAAAAGAAACAAGTTGATGCATTAACTTTGTTTCATATAAAGACACGTTACAAGGTTTATGTCAGAGCTATACATTGGCTGTACACACAAATGGAGTGAGGAGAACACCACCTGAAATACATTCATTTCAGGCCCAGAGAAGAACATGTACACGCATGTATTATACTCTTGTCCATGCACTGAATACACACAGCACAGAGTGAGGATAGTTGGATGTGGACAATTTAATGAATAGAGCAAAGCTGCATGCACGGTAAGGATGCTGAAAGAACATACAAAAACACATCTGTATTTCCAATGTGTTGTTCAAGAAGCGAGCAGGATTCTGTTGAACTGTTCACATTTGTGTTCATACAGACAGAAGACAGAAAAGTGGGTATATACTGACTACAAACCAATTACATTTCTGCTACAATCATAGCGTAAAGCAGCAATAAACATGCTTAAACTGAAAACTCTCTCTCTCATATATAAATACACAGTATATATGTACTGCTCCATACTGCTAGAGAATACTGTGGTTTAAAGCAAAAGAAACAACATATCTCTTCTAGATAGTATTTACAGTATATTATAGCTATGCAGCATTTCTTCTGCAGGGCAATCTGTACTAAGACAGCTGGTAACCTGGATGCAGATCTGGATTAGAGAAAGGTCATACGAGCCTGGCCCACCAGCAGCAGGATTGCATCATTGGTTTTCAGTTGTTTTTTTTATTTTGAGCATTAATTATTTCCACTGTCCCTATTGTAAGACATAATCCCTCATAAGCTTATGTTTTATTATTCAAATAGCACTCTTTAAGCATGCGTTTTTGGTAGTCATTATTTTCAGCTATTCTCCTACAAATCATTACCCCTCTTTCAAAATCTCTCTGGAGGGCACAAATTATGGCTGTATGTCATGCACACAATGGCTGCCAGCATGTCATGTGAAGACAGGGTGGGGAAGGAGGGGTAGGATTTTACAGTACATAAAGCAGTTAAAAAGGTAGTGGTGAATGTTGTGTGGGGGGACTGTGACACTAACCCCTGGATCCCAAGTAGAACATTTTGGTTCCCACTAGGACAGTGAGGTATAAGTAGGGATGTGAGCCAACTGTGCTATTCACTTGATCTCAAGCAAGATAACATGGTCATGGTAAGACAATAACAGACTCTTTTACTAAGAATCGTGTTTGGTCATGAAAAAAAACACGCTGGGAATTACCTAGACTCATGCGTTTTTCATGCTCAAACACACAGATTTACTGTTTCCCTGTCTATTTTGATTTGATGGTGATACTAATCGTGTTCAGCCGTATCTGACTCACCTAAGCAAACTCTGCTGTAGCACTGTACAATCAGTTTGATCTGTGCAATGCTTCTATGTGTGGTGCAAAGAAGGGTTGAAAATCTAGAAAAAATTGGCGTAAGGCCCCCCCCCCCCCCCCCCGGCAAAAGCATAACCAGCTTGAAACCTCTGAGCCTAATCTGATACAGGATAACCGAGGAAAAACCGGCATGGGTTTCCCCTTATTTTTCTATAAGCAGCACCGGCTGAACCAGCTGGGGTGGTAATGCCATAGCAGGGAGACACACAGCTTGAAATCCCCCTTCCAAACTCGCATGTAAATTCAATGATCTATTGACTTCTATATGCGTTTTGCAGAATCGTGTGTTTGCACTCGTGTTTACCTTAGTAAATCTCCAAATTGTAAAAACAGGGTAAACTCACACAGGAGTGCAATCTCGATTCTTAGTATATACCCCTTATACTCAAATATAAACAAAATTGTTATGTTCCTGGCTATATAATAAAAGCATTGGAAAGGTATAGAGAATGTGCAGGGCCATAGAGAGAGGGGTCGGGCACAGGTACTGTAGGGGACGTGGCCACACCTCCAACTCATGGAGGTGTGGCCACGCCCCCTACAAAAAAAAACAGTATGCGCAGCATCGCAAGCTGCCCAGGGGGGTGCTGTGCACCCCTCTGCCAGGGGCAGATTCTGGGGAGGGAGGACAGTCTGCGATCACTTTTCCCCACACTTCATGCAGACATCATGCAGACAGAGAAGGCTGCTGCTGCTCAGTGAGTAGGAGATGGAGCAGGTAATTAGTACATGCTCTCCCCCTCCCCCTCAGCTCCCATGAGAGTGTGTTTACATTATTATTCGCTTTACATAACTGTTAATACATTGGTAGAACGCAGGCCTCAGATGATGTAAAGTAAAAGCATTTAAATTAATACACATTCGAAAACTAATATAAATTACATTTTATATAATAAATATAGGACTTGTAGTGAATGACATGCAGAAACGTGTGGTGTGATCCACCTATTAACCATAAGTGCAAAGAATAACAACATTACTGGGGAATGAATTCACCACTGTAAGTCTAGTTTTAGTGCATTCTGCCATTAACAAACTGAACAGTTTCTACTGCATAAATAAAATCTTTCACTGAGACTTTAACTATTTTACTATGGGAAAGTCCCACTAGGGCTGAAAGTCTCCAAGAAATGAAATGGCAGTCTATGTCAACTTCATATGTTTAATAATTCAGCTTCATGGAATCTCACAGGTTGATTCTGTACAGTAGGTCTGGTAAGGGAATTTGCAGAAGAAGAAGATATATAGTTACAGTAAATTGACCGGCCAAAAATAGCAGTGAATAATGTCAGCCACAGTCTACCCCACAATCTATAAACACAGCTCAGTGCCAATGAGGACTCCAGTGCATTCAGGACACCTGACAGCTACGGGCAATGCTGTGTATTTAAAGCTCATATCTGTATCTTCATGCACCTAGTTGTAACATTTTATTCCTGTAATTAATTTAGAATGGCCATAAAGCAGCACACTAATAACCAGTGCAGTTAAATACATGGCTGTGACGGTTTGCTAAATATATGCACAAAATGATTGCATAATGATTTTATTACTGTACAGAAGATAAGGTTGCCCCCGAAAAAAAAAAAGATTTGTGCAGACACAATATATACTAATACCATTCTACTAACACACACTACATAGTAAGAAGATTTGCATCTGAAGAGTTCCACAACTCTATCACACATCCCAACTCGCCCAATATAGGTAGGGCAGTCCCGATTTCAGCAGTTTTGTCCTAAATCCAGGACCGTTGAGAGATAGAATTGGTGCAACATTCAGCAGTGTTAAGCTAGGTACACACTGGAACAATGGCGGGACGATATCTGTTTTTCAATGACATATCGCCTACATCGTTCACTGTGTACGCATGATTGCGCGCTCCCGTGGTCGCTAGAGCGACAGTCACTAGATTTTTTCTGCTGCACATCAAACCTAGCTATATCGCTAGCGGCCAATGCATTGTTAATGAATGATGTAACGGTCATCGTTACATCATTCATTAAAGTCGTCCAGTGTGGACGCGCAATCACTGTTGACAGGTTTCATTCATATGTCGGAACAAACGCCCATCGCTCCAGTGTGTGTACTTAGCTTTAGGTTGTTTAGAGGTGAGGAAAAGGATGTGGCACAGTGCAACGTCATTTGGTGTCACCACCGTGTTATATCCCTTTTTCGGGGACAACATCATAATGTAAAATCTCAAGAATGCTCCACATACTTACAGTGTGATATTGGTAAGTCAATGACATTTATTATACGTGAGGTGGTGACTTTGTCAGGTACAATGAAAATAAGGTTGTATCACAACACATGCGTAGATTATTTTTATCAGGATACATATATTTATACTGTTGTGCAGCTGGTACACACAAAATACAGGTGTGGGCGAGCACTGGCATATTTCCTCCCCAGAGCCTATCCCTGTACTAATCAAGGTAAACCATTTGAATTGAACATGATTATGAGATTTAGAATGTCAAAACATATGCCTTTGATTCCAGTTTCTTGAAAGGTGCCTCATTATCAGGCTGGTTGTCAAAAACAAACATGCGAATACAGGCAGACAGGTGAATGTGTGAGTGAATAATTGCATGCCACTACCCACAATTCCATACTTAGGTGTGGTCTTTCATCTATGACTTATCATTCCAATCAGGCACATAAACTAGAAATGATTTGCCTTGAAATTTTTATTCAGCCCTGACACTTCCCAGTTCCATTCCATCAGCACACTCATCCGACAAGATCTGCTCATCCCAAAACAATACCCAACTATATAATCCAATAATTACTCGTCTGGCAACCCGACACAGTTGTCAGAGCAACACAGACATATTGTACCGTCAGTAGCAAATCTCCAGAGGTGTAGTGGTGGGGAAGAAGTTGGGATTATTTGACCCAGGGCAGCAGTGTAAGTGAGGGGGCATAAGGTGGCCAAGGGTGCTGCCCACAAGCATAGCTCAATCAAAAACAGAAAGGGTCCCGTCATAGTAATTGTGGGGGCCCATGCAAACCAGTAGGCCGCAGAGCCTAACAGACTAATAATGAACTAACAGTAAGCCTTCCTATTGATACACACAGTCACACCCTCTTTGGCTGTGCATCAGCAAACGTTTCTGAGTCTCGTGGTTAAAATGAGTGCAGATGCTCTGCTTGAACAGAGCAACCAGCACAATCCACACCTCACGGCATACCTCAGACAATTAACCTTGCAGCAATCTGGTGACAAGACACCACATAACAGGGCACAGCTGTGGGAGAGGTAGCGTGGGGAGTGAAATCTGGGTTTGAAGAGAAAAAACTGTGAGAGTGACAGTTGGTGCACAGAGAGGTGAGAGGAGATTGTTGTAGAGAGAGAGAAAGACTAGGAGAACAAAAAGAACTGGGTGGCAGAGAGCTAGGGGAATGTGTGTTGTTGAATGAGAGATCATGGATTTATTATTATTATTATTATTATTATTATTATCATTATTATTAGTATTAAAATGATAGAGCATTCACATTTGGGTCTCACTCCCCCCAATACCACCCCTCCATTATCGGGGTCTAGGAGCTGCACCATGCAGCAGTTGTTCCTGGGGCTCTGCCTCTTGTTGCACAGCCCCAAGAAAGCTGCTGATGGGTGTCTGACTGCACAGACCAATAGAAGCCACAAGCATAGGGTATGCATCTTCTGAATGGTCCTCCCTTTACACTTCCACAGTTAACCAAAGAGTATTGTTTTTAATAATTTACAGGAGACGCAAAGAAATTGTATTACCCCCGGGGCGTCACCACGCCTCTGCACGGCCTTTTACAAATGATAGGGGCCCACGTTATTGGTAACTTTGCCCTTCTTCTGCTGATATGGTAAAAGAGCCATGTAATTTGCTCAGCCCATATATGTTTTCTCTGGTGTATTTTTGCATTTAAAACTTTGAGTTGTCAATCCCCGGATATAAGAACTAAATAGGTTTTTCTCATTATTCGGTAACGTTTCTTTTTTTTTTTAATGGGCTCAAAGTATACTTTTAGTGATTATTTCATCTATAGCCTTTATAATGCCGGTTAGGAATTGCTTGGAGATGGTGACATTTATTACTTGAGGAAAACTGGTTACATTCATCCCACTTTAACGAAATTGCAATTTTCCCATTTATGTAAGAGGAAAGGTTTCCTAACACAGTAAATGGGAGCAGTGTATTGCTTTTTAACAGAGTAACAAACATCATGATACCATCTGCCTGTTACAAACACACGGGCACCCATAGAATGAACATATGTTGCATTAAGTCTGAGTGCTTCTTCTGCCTTCTAGAAACATATTGTGGGAAACAACCGATATTGCCAATAAATCAGAACCAGTCAATGTACTGTGAGAAGCCCTGTGGGAAATGCCATAGCCTTGCTCAAGGAAATTACTCTTGTATGAATTGTTCACACAATGCTAATCACCCACAAAGACTGGGATACATTCCCCCAGGCCACGTAGTGTGCAAAAGTACAATAAAAATATGTCTAAAATAATTTAAAGCTCACGCCAGATTAAGGGCAATGCAGTTATCCAAACATGCTTTATATTCCAATATCCTGGCCCACTGTAAACACAGACAGCGGAATTTTGCTGATGCAGACACATCGTTCGATCCGATGTGGGAACTTGGGTGAATGCGGACAAACTTTTTAGAAGACGGCTAGGCCTGAGGCCTGGAACAAGACAATAGCCAAGCTCGCCAAGCCGAAATTTCATCAAAGCTCTTTCAGCAGTTTTTGATCTTGCAGACTTAAAGGCCGGAATGTGTTTGTTTTATGCAGCCTCAGGTTGCTTTTTTTTCAAAGCTACTGTTTGCATTGCACATCACGACATGCTCCCTGTGGAAAAAGTATTGCTCCCTTCAAAAATTTCTCATGTCTGGTGACACATTAAAGAGAAATCCCACAATGATTCTATTCCCCAGACTTTCTAAGTTCGCACATGTATTACTACATTAGGAAAATGATTTCTGCAGGTAAAGTTGGGTACACACCTAAGCGATATATCGGCAGATCGAGTGATGGCATGCATGAACGATCAATATTTTACTCTCGGTCTCCCACACAAACAGTGCAATTATTGGGGCAATTCGCTGATATCGCGTGGATCACCCCGATAATTGTATAGTGTATGCCCAGCATTAGCGTTAGGGCCAGGGTTAGTGTGTGACAGTAACATTTTGGGTTATTGGGTGGTGCTTAGCGTGAGTAATAATGTGCCTGGCAGGAATACAGTAAATGATGAGTGTTAAGAACCACGAGGGTCAGTGAGATTTATACAAAAGGTGTCTGAGTTACGGGGCAATGAGAATCAGAGTAATGGCTCATACACACTAGATGCTAAAGTGAACGATGTGGACGATAACGATATTGTTATCGTTCATAGCGTTCAACATTGTCCAGTGTGTATGCACGATATCGTTTACAATGCGCGCTCCCGCGGATCGTTAATAATGTCTTCCATCGCCTGAACTTGCAGGACAATCTGACGATATAGTCATATTCTGCGACTTTGGGGATGTGGCAGGCTGACGTTGCTGAACGATATCCTTCAGTGTGTGTGCTCAGTGTTGTTCCCTACATCGAGCACAGCAGTTCAAGGGATAACACTTTATGATATTGCTCATGGAGCATATCGTTAAGTGTGTATGAGCCTTAAGTGACAGGCAGTATAAGTGGCAGGAATATTGCGTGTGTGTTACAGGCGGGCTGAGGGCAGGGGCACTAAAGGGGAGTTATAGGGAGGGTGAGGGCGGGTACACTGAGGGGGAGATACAGGGAGGGTGAGGGCAGGTATACTGAGGGGAAGTTACAGGGAGGGTGAGGGCAGGTATACTGAGGAGTTACAGGGAGGGTGAGGGCAGGTATACTTACAGGGTGAGGGCAGGTATACTGAGGGGGAGTTACAGGGAGTGTGGGCAGATATACTGAGGGGGAGTTACAGGGAGGGTGAGGGCAGGTATACTTACAGGGTAAGGGCAGGTATACTGAGTGGGAGTTACAGGAAGGAGGAGGGCAGGTATACTGACAGGGTGAGGGCTGGTATACTGAGGGGGAGTTACAGGGAGGGTGAGCGCAGGTATACTGAGGGGCAGGTACAGGGAGGGTGAGGGCAGATACACTGAGAGCGAGTTATAGGGAGGGTGAGGACAGGTACACTGAGGGGGAGTTACAAGGGGGTGAGGGCAGGTATACTTACAGGGTAAGGGCAGGTATACTGAGTGGGAGTTACAGGAAGGAGGAGGGCAGGTATACTGACAGGGTGAGGGCAGGTATACTGAGGGGCAGGTACAGGGAGGGTGAGGGCAGGTATACTGAGGGGCAGGTACAGGGAGGGTGAGGGCAGATACACTGAGGGCGAGTTATAAGGAGGGTGAGGACAGGTACACTGAGGGGGAGTTATAGGAAGGAGGAGGGCAGGTATACTGACAGGGTGAGGGCAGGTATACTGAGGGGGAGTTACAGGGAGGGTGAGGGCAGGTATACTAAGGGGCAGGTACAGGGAGGGTGAGGGCAGATACACTGAGGGCGAGTTATAGGGAGGGTGAGGACAGGTACACTGAGGGGGGATTGAGGACAGGGAGACTCAAGGGGATTTACATTCAGTGCAGCCCATTAAGTGAGTTTGCGGGCAACAGGGGAAGCTACAGATTTAATTTATGCGACTGACAGACCTTGTGGAATGTATGTGTGTATATGATATATATATATATATATATATATATATATATATTCACTACCGTTCAAAAGTTTGGGGTCACTTAGAAATGTCCTTATTTTTTAAAGGACAGCACTGGTTTTTTTCAATGACTATACTAGCTGTAAACAGAGAAAACACAGTGTAGCGCTGGTAGACAACAAAATTTAATTAATACAATAAAACATTTGTGCACATGAATGGTACATATAAAAAGAATAATCCTGATCAATATGGGATATAATTATCCCGGCTATTGTAATAAAAATAAAATCCAATAATATTGATATATGAGGTGGATGTTATTGCAATGAATGCCTTCATGCAATTGAGTCCAGAAATGGGGAACAATAAAAGGTAAATGTCTCACCCTAATTGAGGCTCTGCAGTATCTTATCCACAGGGCACCAGGTGAAAGTTCCAATAGTCTCTACCTGTTGTCACTGGAGTAGGAGAGTAGGAAACACAGACGTGGGTGAGTATGCCGTGGTGTAATACCCTCTTTGGTCCGTACGGCTCACTAAAACGGGGGTGATGTTTCCACTATAGACTCCCAAGTTATCTCCTGCCGTGGCAGTTAGATTGCCGTGGAGGCCAGCGGGACCAAACGAAAGTCCGCTATGTTCACAGTCTCTCTCCAACGTGGACCTATAGCCAGATTACCTCCAGGTGGGCTCCTGTGTATAGTTGGCCGACAGGGCTGGACAGAGAGACGTGAACCAGCCGCTGGATGCACTCCGTGTGCACTCCGTCTGCAGCTGCTGCGTGTCACAGCTGAGCAGTTTTCCCAAAGTGCCGGTTCCGGTGTGGAATAAAGGTGAGTAATAAGCAGAGCATCTTGCAACGAGGTTCAGGATATCCCCTGTGCCTTAACGCGTTTCTCCGAGACTTGTCTCTCGGTTTCATCAGAAGGAGGGCTGTAAACGTCTGGTTTTTAAAGGAATATCTATATAGGTGTATAGAGGCCCATTTCCAGCAACCATCACTCCAGTGTTCTAATAGTACATTGTGTTTGATAAGCGTGTTAGAAGACTAATGGATGATTAGAAAACCCTTCAAAACCCTTGTGCAATTATGTTAGCACAGCTAAAAATGGGTTTGCTCGTTAGAGAAGCTATACAACTGGCCTTCCTTTGAGCTAGTTGAGTATCTAGAGCATCACATTTGTGGGTTCGATTATACTCTCCAAATGGCTAGAAAAAGAGAACTTTCATGTGAAACTCGACAATCTATTCTTGTTCTTAGAAATGAAGGCTATTCCATGCGAGAGATTGCAAAGAAACTGAACTTTTCCTACAACGGTTTGTACTACTCCCTTCAGAGGACAGCACAAACAGGCTCGAACCAGAGTAGAAAAAGAAGTGGGAGGCCCCAGTGCACAACTGTGCAAGAAGACAAGTACATTAGTGTCTCTAGTTTGAGAAATAGACGCCTCACAATTCCTCAACTGGCAGCTTCATTAAATGGTACCCGCAAAACGCCAGAGTCAACGTCTACAGTGAAGAGGCGACTTCGGGATGTTGGCCTTCTAGGCAGAGTGGTAAAGAAAAAGCCATATCTGAGACTGGCCAATAAAAGGAAAAGATTAATATGGGCAAAAGAGCACAGACATTGGACAGAGGAAGATTGGAAAAAAGTGTTATGGACAGACGAATCGAAGTTTGAGGTGTTTGGATCACACAGAAGAACATTTGTGAGATGCAGAACAAGTGAAAAGATGCTGGAAGAGTGCCTGACGCCATCTGTCAAGCATGGTGGAGGTAATATGTTGGTATGTGGCTGCTTTGGTGCTGCTAAAGTGGGAGATTTGTACAAGGTAAAAGGCATTTTGAATAAGGAAGTCTATCACTCCATTTTGCAAAGCCATGCCATACCCTCGGGACAGCGCTTGATTGGAGTCAATTTCCTCTTCCAACAGGACAATGACCCAAAGCACACTTCCAAATTATGCAAGAACTATTTAGGGAAGAAGCAGGCAGCTGGTATTCTGTCTGTAATGGAGTGGCCAGCGCAGTCACCAGATCTCAATCCCATTGAATTGTTGCAGGAGTAACTTGACTGTAAGGTGCGCAAGAAGTGCCAATCAAGCCAATCCAACTTGTGGGAGGTGTCTTAGGAAGCGTGTGGTGACATTTCTTCAGATTACCTCAACAAATGAACAGCTAGAATACCAAAGGTCTGCAATGCTGTAATTGCTGCAAAAGGAGCATTCTTTGACGAAAGCAAAGTTTGAAGGACAAAATTATTATGTAAAATAAAAATCATCATTTCTAACCTTGTCATTTGATAAATAAACGTCAGTTTTCATGTAAAACGATAGTGTATGTATATATATATATATATATATATATATATATATAGATGTATATTATAAACACACACACACACACAAAACGCACATATAAACTATATATCTATATATAGACTGTATATATACTCCCTCCCCTGACCCCGTGGTACCCCGTCCCCAGCTCTGGCGGCCGGAAGACATGCACAGAATGCTCCCCAGCTGATTATTACAAGGACTTCAATGAAATCAGTGCGGCAGGCAGCTGCGTTATCTTTGCTACACAAACTGATTTGCTGGGGAACATCCTCTGCATGTCTCCCGGCCGCCAGAAGTGTATTTGTAAAAGTGCATAAGGCAGTGGCTCATAAACTGTGCGCAGTGGCACCCTGGGGTGCCTCAGGACACTTGCAGGGGTGCCACAGGTTGGTTGTCTAACACCAAATCAAATTATTTATGGTCAATGTAATGTAAATATGTGAACAAACAGAAGCGCAAACATGCCCACCGCCACATAACTGACCCTAAGGATGACAGGAGCACAATTTACTTCACTTTACTACTTTACTACATTTTTTCTGAATTTCTCAATAATAAACGTTTGGCCTAGGGGGTGCAGTGACAACAATGCTGTTACTCTAGGGCGCCCTGATTCAAAAAAGTTTAGGAACCTCTGGCATAAGGCAACTGACAGTCCCATAACACTAAAATTATACCGGCCCGGGGGGCAGATGGCACCCTGCCCCCCGGCCCAGCCTGCCCCAGCACACTGATGGAGAAAATTGCGGTATAGCGATTACCGCCGGTGAATGGATGCCGGGCGCATGCACCCAGCATCTATTCACAGAGACATGAACGCTTAGAGGCATCCCGGCACGCCCCCAAGAGTGATGAATGGGGGTGCGTCTTAAAGACATGCCCCCTTTTCCCATGAACACACTCCCTTTTCGGGGGGTGAGCGCCTTTGGCGCTCGACAGCGTTCCCTTTCTATAGGTCCGGCCCCCTGCTCGGCGCTGTACCTAGAGTGAACACTATAACTCGGTGACTAAGGAAAAGGTACTTTAGTTAAAGTATGATCACTCTGCAGCCCATAGCTTCTAATAGCAGCATAAATTCTGATTATGTAGCAAAAATAAGTTACAAGTTCATATGTTTTGCCTTATAGTGCTTTTTTCTGTACATACGGCACATCACCCAACTGCCTCAATTGGGACAGTCCCACAGTCCAAGCAGTTGGCCCATTTGTCCTATCTGTTGAGACTTTGTGACATGTCTCCTGTATGCAGCAATCCAAGGCTCATTACAGAGGATGAGGTTTGAAGCTGCCTAGCACTTTAGAGGTCCCAAGCATGTCATCGGGGCATGTGACCGAGCCCTAATGTGGTTTGACCTCTACCCCTTTTCTTTGTACTCCAACACAACTTGTTACACGACAATGGTGGGAGGAGTGTACGCTGTAGATACAGACATCTTGGTTGATCGAATCAATGTTCATGAGAATACTGCTCATAATTTAAAAATAAATAGTGACATCATTTACGCATAAAGCATTTGATCAATACAGAAACAAATCATGTCATTACTTTTTGAGATATTTCCAGAAACAAAGCCATTACTGACAAAATGACTGCCTCTACTGTGACTCAACTCAATGCACATCCCCCTGCCCACAAAAATACAAATATTAATAACTGGGTATTAACTAGTTTTTGCTTGGTTTTACTAAATCTTAATAAAGTGCACCTTTCAGATGTACAGTCAGGTGCATAAATAATTGTACATTGACAGAATTTTCATATTTTGGCCTCTATTCACCACCACAATGGCTTTGAAGTGAAACAAACAAGATGTGCTTTAACTGCAGACTTTCAGATTTAATTTGAGGGTAATTACATCCAAATCAGGTGAACGGTGGAGGAATTACAACGGTTTCTATATGTGCCTCCCACTTTTTAAGGGGCCAAAAGTAATGGGACAAACTAAACAATCCTAAATCTAACTTTCACTTTTTAATACTTTGTTGCAAATCCTTTGCAGGCAATTACAGCCTAAAGTCTGGAACGCATAGACATCACCAGAAGCTGGGTTTCATCCCTGGTGATGCTCTGCCAGGCCTCTACTGCAAATGTCTTCAGTTCCTGCTTGTTCTTGGGGCATTTTCCCTTCAGTTTTGTCTTCATCAAGTGAAATGCATGCTCAATCGGATTCAGGTCAGGGGATTGACTTGGCCATTGCATAACATTCCATTTTTTAGCCTTAAAAAACTCTTTGGTTGCTTTTGCAGTATGCTTCGGGTCATTGCCCATTTGCACTGTGAAGCGCCGTCCAATGAGTTCTGAAGCATTTGACTGAATATGAGCATATAGCATTGCCCGAAACACTTCAGAATTCATTCTGCTGCTTTTGTCAGCAGTCACATAATCAATAAATACAATGGAACCAGTTCCATTGGCAGCCATACATGCCCACGCCATGACACTACCACCACTATGCTTCACTGATGAGGTGGTATGTTTTGGATCATGAGCAGTTCCTTTCCTTCTCCATACTCTTCTCTTCCCATCACTCTGGTACAAGTTGATCTTTGCCTAATCTGTCCATAGGATATTGTTCCAGAACTGTAATGGCTTTTTTAGATGTTGTTTGGCAAACTCTAATCTGGTCTTCCTGTTTTTGAGGCTCACCTATGGTTTACATCTTGTGGTGAACCCTCTATATTCACTCTTGTTAAGCCTTCTCTTGATTGTTGACTTTGACACATATACACCTACCTCCTGGAGAGTGTTCTTGAATTGGCCAAGGGGTGAAGGGGTTTTTCTTCACCAGGCAAATAATTCTTCTGTCATCCACCACAGTTGTTTTCCATGGTCTTCCGGGTATTTTGGTGTTGCAGAGCTCTCCGGTGCGTTCTTTCTTTTTAAGAATGTTCCAAACAGTTGTTTTGTCCACACCTAATGTTTTTGCTATTTCTCTTATAGTTTTGTTTTGATTTTTCAGCCTAATGATGGCTTGTTTCACTGATAGTGACAGCTCTTTGGATCTCATATTGAGAGTCGACAGCAACTGATTCCAAATGCAAATGTCACACCTAGAATCAACTCCAGACCTTTTACCTGCTTAATTGATAATGAAATAACGAGGGAATAGCTCACACCTGTCCATGAAATAGCTTTTGAGTTGATAGTTCCATTACTTTTGGCCCCTTAAAAAGTGGGAGGCACATATAGAAACCGTTGTAATTCCTACACCGTTCACCTGATTTGGATGTAATTACCCTCAAATTAAATCTGAAAGTCTGCAGTTAAAGCACATCTTGTTTGTTTCATTTCAAAGCCGTTGTGGTGGTGAATAGAGGCCAAAAAATGAAAATTCTGTCAATGTCCCAATATTTATGCACCTGACTGTATGTGATTAACTATGAAGCTAAGCTTTGAAAAAAGCACATAATTTTAAAAGTAAGAATTGTTTGGTTGGTAACCCAGGACCCCGAGCTACAGGGGCCCCAAAACTGCTTCACTTTACCTTATGGGTTCAAGAAAAGTGTGCGTTTGCAGGAATACTAATATTGTTCCTGCAGGAGGTGAAATTTGCTGAACTGTCAGTGTAATGTAGTATAGGTGTACAAAATAAATGAGAGAAAGAGTAGCCTAAATTGAAAGTACCTATAAATGCTGCTATAATTGTGGGTACAAATTGCACCCCCAACCTAAATCTGATGTGGAGCCATCAGATGTGGAATGGGTCAGGTGATGACCACAGTACATCAGAAAGTGTAGGCTATCATTGCTAAACTACACCAATGTAGCTGCATCAGATCGAGACTTCTATCCTACCTGCTGACATGTAGATCTTTCAAATTTGGCCTTCCTAGTCTATGTTTTGACAGATCTTACAGATCTTACACTTGAAGGTCAACCATCTTTAGACTTTATCAGTCATTGAATTTCTGAAAAACAAAATAACGACAGCCATATCCTGGCCAAACTACTCTAATAATTGCATTCAAGAATAATACATTATTCAAAATAAAAAAAAGTAGCTGCAAAGGTCAAATTACTGAGGTCTATATGTACAAATCAGTAATGAATGTGCCAAAACATATTCTCTGTTCATATGTGGGAGTTAAATTAAAATCGAGAATGTCACAGTAGTCAATTTAACAAGCTGGTATGCTGACATCGCATAATAATTACAGAGGGAAATCAATGTTATGACAGGGAACATAAATAGATGGATTGATAATTCTCATATGTATCCCACTCTGCGGGCTGCGCTGACATGTTCCTTTCTGAGCAAATATAACTAGAAATGTGATGCTAACATTAGTATGCTTAATAAAGAAAACTGCTGCTATAGTTTAAATAAGCGACTATTGTGTTAAACAGTATATATACAAAGGTGCAAATAATAAGGGGCCTGGCCTTGCTGATATGGGGTGTGGCCTCGCAGCCCGAACCGCCATCGCAATCACTCGGGGGGCGGGGTCCCCCGGAGGTGGGGACCAGTCTGTGTGCAGTGCCGGCTCCCTCACTGTTGCAGAAACTGTTTGCTGTACGTAATGCTACAGTGCAGCCACGGTACCTATCAGTAATGAGGAGCTGGCACTTTAGTGTCACCCCTTGGCAGGTGACACCCGGGTGTGGCCCACACTCCCCTTGTGACGCCACAGGATGCTAACATATGCTAGTGCAGGAGGGGAAGACTGAGGAGAAAAGACGCCTCCTGACAGCATTGCAGACCCGAGTGCTTCATCCTGAGATGCAGCATCGGATCATCTGTGAGACCATCGGCCATCTAAGTAACCCTGACGTTACTCACATTGGCCAGCACGCTTCGCAGCCGAGGCCAGGAAGTCTGCTTCAGAAGACGCAGACCCAAGCCTCGGCAATCCGGGAAGAAGGACGGCACCAGCCTCATCCCGCATCCAAATGGCCACAGCCTGACAATCAGACAGCCGCTCAGGGGGCATTGCGTGCAATGACGCAGGACCGGTTGTGCACATGTACAGGCGCCCCACCATCGAAGACTTATTCAAACCATTGGGTTTGCATACATCTCTGAATGATGTCCAATAAACTGAGTCCATGCAGATGATTCCAACTAGGGTCATATCTGTGTTGAGTTTATATCTGCATTGGTTTCCTACAAGTACTATGGTTTTAAATATTAGGGGTTATTGTACATGTTGTGGATATTTCCTTTGAAAGAGCATAATAAAAGATACTTTAAACTGAAAAAAAAAATAACACAAGAGTCACAGACTGCATACTGGATTTACTTGTGCGGATGATAAAATCCAATGCTCATAATATATTCTGTAGGTTAGCAAACTGCACAGCTTACCCGGGGGCAAAATCTAAAGTCAGCCACTTTCACTTTGATTTGCTGCTTTTCCGCAATGTCAGGAAGCTCGTGGTATAAAGGTCTTTCCTGTGAGTCGCTTACTTACATCTTCCTGCTACCAATGTGCAGATTTTCTTGCTGTCCAGTTTTTAAATATGTGACTACTGTAGAATGAATGAATAAAGTGAATATAGAAAGAGGATGGTAATTGGCAGTAGGGGAAAAGTGAGACCGCTATAGTAGCAGCACATTGAACGACACCCTCATTACTGTTCTACTGTACCTTGCCAAAAGCTCGTCATTACCAGCCCACGGTCTCAGCATGTGAAAGCATGGCTAAATACAAACTGAGAGCAGCGACCAAGCTCAGGCGCTGACAGGACTAGGCAGTGAACTGGAAAGTAAGTGGGATTTATGTTTGCATTCCTGCAACAATTTTTGTCTGAGAGTCATCCAAGCTGAAGGCGTTTTTGTTTGTTTGCACTTCACAAAACTGATGTAGCTCACCTGTGCTATTTACCATTAGTACCAGTGTAGCTCACCCCTTTACTACCAGTGTGCCCCTTGATGCAGCACCATGACAAGCAGCACAGCATGTGACTTTACATGTTTCTCTGTCCAGTGATATCTGCCCTCGGGCTAACTGAGGGCTACATAATGGCAGTGCCAACTGCTCCACCCCCTACCAGCATACCAGACACGTTACGTAGACGATGGAGATTACAATAATAATGAAAGAAAAGCCTCCGGCAGGAGCAATAATAATAACAGAAAACAACCAGAGGAAAAACATTAGCAAACAGGAGAGAGAATAAAAAAGAGAGACTTGATCCAGCAGGAAACCAGTGACACAATGACAGGAAGAAACAGTCTGCAGGCACAAGGCAGAGGATCACCAGTAATGTGTGGATCGCAGCGCTCACTTCCACACTCACTTTGTGTTGTCAGCTTTATGAATATAAAGCACGGAATGAAAGGATTTAGGCCGTCATCAATCCAGGTTTTCTGCCACTCTTTAAGGTCAATCTAAAGCACATTTTATCAGCGGCACACAGTGCATAGATTGTGCAAGATGCAACTACAGTAATATACAGTATCATTAGTAACATTATGACTGGGTTTATAAAAATCAATAAGAGCAAGCTCATACACAGGCAATGATAACTCCATCCAATTTTCACTTTAATATGGAGTTCGATAAAGTTAAGATAAATTCAGAATACTACCTGTAAGCAACTCTCCTGAATTGGTGCAAACATTCCAGCCTGAAGCTGTCCTGGCAGAACTGAGGGGAGTAACCAACACCTGCAGTACTGCGGTCTTGGCATGCTATCAATGCTTATGCCAAAGCAACTGGCCTTGACCACAGGACCCTGCCATAGTGGGTGGAGCACAGCTAAGCAATATTTAGCATTTATATTTTACTTATAATATTCCAATCAAAGCTGAATTTTAATTCCTGGAAATAGCCTTTTAGCACATCAGAACTTCTTTCTTAACAAGCAGATTTTTTCTTTTTTATACGTAGAAATGTGTTCATTTGTTACATTAAATCTGTCTAGGACACCTACACACAGTGGACCCAGAGGTTTTGTGGGATGAACCAATATATGTGAGATTGCAACTACTAGCAACATCACTGTCCTTACTGATCTCATGTACTAATGATATCACTAGGTCGGAGGGACATTAGCCTGAATATTTTATGGCAACACACAAAATGGCTGCTGCACTGTTAGTAGGTAACAGGTACACTTTAAACATTTTAACTGTGAGTATAATACAATTTGCATAAATGTAAAACTAAACTAATGACATAAGGTTATTTCTATTGTCATGCAATACCAGGGTCGTAGGAAGGGTTGTGTGCGAGTGGTGCCATTGCTCAGGGAGGAAGGCCCTTGGGATGGCAGTGTCACTGCCCCATGACCCCTACATTTGTAAAGCAGGGTGACAGGTGCAGCACCCTGAAGCCAGTAGCACTACTGCAAAGGACGTTTCCAGCATCCACCCTCCAGTGTGTAGAGCAGCCTGGAGCATCCGAGCAGCTACTAAACCTAACCCTCCCCCCCCTAGTGCTTAACCCTAGCCATCCCCATAGTGCCTAACCCTAACCCTCCCCCTAACCCCGCTACTTATTGTCGGTATGACGGCGCTGGGATACTGACAGGGTGGGGATTCTGGCACCGGCATCCCGACTGTCGGATATTGAACGGATCCCCCTTAGGAGGCAATGATACATTTCACTTTAAAAAAAAAAATTATTAAAAGCAATGTTTACATAAATAATCTACTGTATGTTGTCAGGGCATCGCACATACATTGTACATCTATGTTTGAGCTAATGTGTCTTCTCAAGGAGTCTGGGGCCACAAAAAAAAAAAAATCATTTTGAGAGGCAAACAGTTGAGCAGTCTTGGTCCTGCAGCAAGCAATGATTTATTGTCATCATTTCTATTAGTCTTATTCTTCTTCTATTGTTGATCCGTCGCTGAAGAGAGTAGAGTACAACGACAATGTCAATGAAGTCATGTGAGTGCAACCCCAATGGCAAAAGCTACTAAAACCAACTAGTCCTAAATAGCAATATTTCCGCTTCCATACCAGTGCGCAACAACTATTTCTGCCACAGTGTGTCACAATGCTCCATGAAGCTTACAATCTAATATTTGGCATCTAGCACAGTAAGATGAGTGGCCCAAGGTTACACAGAGTTGACACTTCAGCGTCTGTAAATAAGAGCCACAGAATTTAGTGAATGTAGCTCTCTCTCCCATACAGCAGTGGCAGTGGGGACTGACAAGTTGGATTCCTGGCTGGTTCAGTGCACACACAGCAGGCTGGTTCTCTTATTTTATATAACTCAATGCCTGAACTTCCTCCACAGACAAAAGAAGAAATATTATTACTAATTTAGATCAAACCTGGAGCTGTGTTAACCTATTAATTGCAGACCTCATACTGGAAATACACGAGTATGTATAATAAACAGACCTCGTGCTGTGCA
The DNA here is from genome assembly GCA_031769625.1 of Taudactylus pleione. Classification (NCBI taxonomy): domain Eukaryota; kingdom Metazoa; phylum Chordata; class Amphibia; order Anura; family Myobatrachidae; genus Taudactylus; species Taudactylus pleione. Next base: position 38,848,054 of record JAUIMM010000153.1, on the reverse strand, counting down.
GTTCTACTCTTGGTATGTCTGTTCGTATTCAATGCTCTTTGTAAATAAGTGACTAAAGAGAAGCAAAAGTTCAGTAAGGTTGCCTCTGCATATGGTCTTGTCTCATAACTTTTTACAGCTCGTTCCAATTGATGAATTGTTTTGGACATTCTTTTCTTCCAGACAGTAAAAATGGAATGTATAGTTACAGTAAGAATGCGTATTCACACGTGGGCTCTAAGCATTGCGTACTGTGGAAGAAAAACCTTCCCACCTCTGCCGAAGCCAGTTTTTATTTTACATGTTTTATTTATCAATGGGAATGCTCACACATGAAGCCCTTACTTATGCTGCAATAAATGCAGATTATTTTACAATTCTGTAAACCTCAGCAACAGAAGATATGTTATTGACGCAAGAGCAGCTGAGTAATACTAGGCGGCAGAGGTAAAAGTACTCTAACTATTTCACTGGGCCAGGCTTGGTTAGTTTGTGCGTGTATATATATATTAGCCCAGGCCGTGTATATATATATTAGCCCAGGAAGAAGTCAGCGGACGAAACGCATTGGGAAACAATTGCTTGCCCATGAGATCTACATGCAAACTCTCTTACACTGATATTCAGATAAGCCAAACTCTCTTATCCAATTTTGAAAAACGAACCATTTTATTTATTTATTTATTTATTTTTATTATTGCTATTTGGTGGTATTTCCTCTTTTAGGAACCACAGTGTCTATTTTTATCTCTTTCAAATAATATTAAATTGGTATTTTAAATGATATTAGCAATCATTTGTCACTTCATTGGTCTATGCTGCTAAGTTATTTATTTATTTATGGCACGTTTTTTGCACCAAGCACTTTACGATTTTATGTTATAAATTACAATTATATATTTGATCATTAAGCACAATTGCACGCAGCACTTTTATATGATTATCACTATGTACCAATAGCAGGATCATCGCCCACAGTCAATAAACTTCCTTCTCTCTATATATTATATATATATATATATATATATATACATATGCAATTGAGTTACAATTGAACAAACAAATGCAGTAGTGTCACCTTGTCCACCCAACAATCATTGTGTGCGAGGTGACATCACTCCAGTGTGCCGCTGACGTCGGACAACCGGAATCGGTCGTTGTTACACATGGTGCAGGGGCTATAAGGTGAGTGTTTGTGTTGTGTTTTATTGTATCCCTAAGGTAAGTGTAAAGTAAACATTGAAATGTTGAAGCAACTACCTGCATTTGTTTCTTCATTTGTGACTCGAGTGCCGCATATATCTGTATCATACCCGACTGGGAGTGCTGAAGCTATACATCTGATAGTAGCTAGTGCCAACACTATGTATGTATATATATATATATATATCTCACATACACAGCAATGCACTTCAGCACGTGTAATCCTATAGGTCTCCAGATAAAATTTCAAGATGTATTTGCTGCTTTATCCTTAAATTTCCTCTTGCCAGGAGGATCCCAAAATTTCTAAAAGATGCAGATAGTAGGAATAGGGAACTTGTGAGAATAGTATAAAAAGTATAATTTTACTTGTAATAGTGCTCACATACATCAGGTTTAAGAACTTTGTACATAGCCCAGTAATCAGCTCTTCTCAGCTGGCAGATCTCTTAGTCGCCACCACTGTAGGAGCCTCCTGGTCAGCGCTGCTTCTGGAGATAGCAGATGACTTCATCGTCTCACATCAGTTTAGACCACGCCCAACCAGTTGGGCGTGGTCTAAACTGATGTGAGACGCTGAAGTCATCTGCTATCTCCAGAAGCAGCGCTGACCCGGAGGCTCCTATATCATCGACAAAACCGGTTGGGCATGGTCTAAACTGATTTGAGATGCTGAAGTCATCTGCTATCTCCAGAAGCAGCGCTGACCAGGAGGCTCCTACAGTGGTGGCGACTAAGAGATCTGCCAGCTGAGAAGAGCTGATTACTGGGCTATGTACAAAGTTCTTAACCTTGATGTACGTGAGCACTATTACAAGTAAAATTATACTTTTATGCTATTGTCATGAGTGCGCTATTCCTACTATCTGCATATTATATATATATATATATATATATATTTAGTTACAGTATAAGGTCTGTCCCGTCTCATTAATGCGTGCACAGTGAAAACTTTGAGGTGCACCACCCCAATGGCTCACACTACAAGGGAGACCGGCTACCAAAGTATGGGACCCGGGGTGGGTGGGGTATGGTGGGAGAGGTTTGGGAGAGAGGGACTAAGTGACTTCGAGAGGGGGGAGAGAATCAGTGACTGAGGTGACCGTCATACTAATATACATATATATATATATATATATATATATAGAGAGAGAGAGAGAGAGATAGATAGATAGATAGATAGATAGATAGATAGATAGATAGATAGATAGATATTTACTTTGTGATTTTTAAATACTGATGAGTATTTAAAGAAGCATTTTTGCACAAGATATTTCCTGCTACAGGTTGAGTCTCCCATATCCAAATATTCTGAAATACAAATTTTTTTGAGCGTGACTGAGATAACGAAACCTTTGCTTTTTGATGGTTCAATGTAAACAAACTTTGTTTAATTCACAAAATTATTAAAAATATTGTATAACATCTTCAGGCTCTGTGTATAAGGTGCATATGAAACAAATGAATTTCGTGTATGTACACAAACTTTGTTTGATGCACAACTTTATTAAAAATATTGAATAAAATTACCATTAGGCTATATGTATAAGATGTATATGAAACAAAAAAGCATTGTCTTTATCTTTGGCCTCAATTCCCAAGATATCTCGTTATGGTATGCAAATATTCCAAAATACAGAAAAATCCGAAATCCAAAATACTTCTGGTCCCAAGCATTTTGGATATAGGAGACTCAACCTGTACTGGCATCCTAAGATGCAATAGTGGAAAGAGGATTGTGGATGCCCATGCCTTTGGGAGAAACCTTATCTCCTGAGAAAAACCTGTTCATTTAATAAATAGAGTCCATGAGCATGTAATTATACAGTCATAGATATACTTATATTAATTTTCTATTCTTATTTTCTCCTAACTGACAATGACTTTAAGCAGAGCACAAAAAATTTATCTGAGAAACAAACCAAAATAATAATAATAATAATAATAATAATAATAATAATAATAATAATAAAGTATATTTTATTGTGTCATTCATAAAATACTATTAGAAAATTAGACAAAATGCTGGCATAGTATAATAATATTGACAGAATGCTGCAATTTGGATACACAAGAAAACTACACGACTGAAATATTTCAGTGTAGATTTATTGGATGTAAAATACTATAACACAATTATCAAGAAGCTTATGGTTAGATCAACATAATAGAGAAAAAAAAACTAAGATCATTAACAGACGGGCCCTAATGGCAGTACTACCAGTGAAAAGTACTTAATATAGATTTTTTTTTTTGAGGGGGAAATATATAGAATAGAACTATTGAAGTTAGCATGAAATGTACATCTTGTGGTTTAGAAAAATGAATGCAGTAAAAATAAACATTTATTTTCTTTGAAAAATTCCAAATCCTACCCAGTAAGGTCCCAGATATTTTCTCACATATACCCCTAACTTCAATATCATCATCAATAATGATGGTTCCCCATTCAACTTCAAACTTCACCTGACTTCCCATCCATAACCCAACACATCATTATGGCCTACAACCCCAATATATACAAGGGACTACGAATGAATCCATCATAAATGGAGAGAAATAGAACTGTATTAATGAGGTATATCAAGGATGTGTATTACATTGACAGAAATGAATACTGTGCTCAAACTCTACTCTTCGTTATGATCATAATGATTGAAGAACAAAATAGGACTTGATCAGGGGTAGGCAACGTCTGTTCTGTCACAGTTTTAGCATGCCATAACAGCAATACTGTGGCAGGGTATGCTGGGATGTGTAGTTCCACAGCAGCTGAAGTGCCCCATGTTGCTTACATCTGGAATAGATTGAGACACTGAGGCATTTGTATTTGGCAACACCAATGTAGGGGTGACAGTGTTGAGGAATTAAAATCCTGCCATTTTTACTCAGTTGTGACAGCAAATGGTATTACTATTAGATTTATTTCATGTATAGACATTAACATACAATCACTGGGGCAGATGTACTAAGCTCTGGAAAGTGATAAATTGCAGAGTGATAAACTACCAACCAATCAGTTCCTAATGGTAATTTTTCAAACACAGCCTGTAACATAATAGGAGCTGAGTGGCTGGTGGTCACTTTACAATTCATCACTTTCCAGAACTTAATACATCTCCCCATGTTACAAATAGACTCACTAGGTTTTACAGGTAAGACAGCCTCGTCTCATTCTTAGCCATGTTTCTCCTGGCTTACATCTTATTATTTATCATCAATTCATATTTCCGTGTCAGCTTCCCACCAACAATGCTGTCCTTGAAAGATGATGTTTGTCCATGAAAGATGACGTTTTGCCTCTTTCTGAGACCCGGAATTTGGTGGGGAAATCCGAATCGATCCGAGCCTACGCATCTCTAAAAGTAATATGATGCTTAAAGTGGATCTTAAAAATCTAAATATATCATATTAAAAACAAAAACATGTTAGCAGAGATATGATTGCAAGTTTCCAAATTATACGCAAGGCTGGTCAAGGACTACATTACTTAAATCATCTTCATCGTCACTGTTGTTTATTTGTAAGGTATCACAAATAGGGCCGCCAAAAGAACCATCTGACCCCATTACTAGTGGACGTTGAAAAGTGTATGGTGGGCTTGGCAACACCTTGATGTAAATATTGTGGTCCTTTGTAGAAGCTCCTCCCTGGCATGCCAGGGCCCCAGACAGGCCCGGAATATTTGTACTTGCACCTCACGCAGATGGCCCTGACTCCAAAGACTCTGCAGAGTAAGACAGACAAATACCCTGTCATACAAAATTCAAATCATATATTAAAACAGAACAAGTACATGCAGGGTCAGAGCCGTAACTAGCTATGGGCGACCGTTGCCACCGCATAGAGCACAGCGGTGCCGCTGACCATCCATGGTCCCTGTATCTGGCTAGCAGGGTGCCAGAATCTCAGATGCAGTGCCGCCCAGAGCGTTCTCTGGACGCTCCAAATGGCAGGCTGCAGCCGAAACAGCCCCCCGGAGCATCCTGAGGAGGCTACGGACAGCGCTGTTGTTCCGGTCACTTGTGGCCCCGTCCCTGGTGGCATGACATAATGTGCTGAGGGGGTTGTGGCTGGCACCAGGCACCGTAACTCGAAGTTACTAGGGTAAAGAGGGCCCTGCTTGTGAGAGCTTACAGCTTCAATATAGAGATTCAATTCAATACATGATTTCATAATGCATTTGCTCTACTTAGAACATGATCATGTGACATAAAAAGATGGATTGTAGATTGTTAATTAAAAGAGTTGATCATTAATTGAGAAGGAAATTCTCTCCACTCAATTTGCGCAAGTAAATGTGAAAGCAGGGTGACCTTTGCTTAAATCATAAACTAATGTACTGTGTTTGTTGTGGTAAAAGACAAACTGCAGTAACCTGGAGCTGTGCTACTGTGATATGCTCTATAAACATTTTGATACATTTAACAAGTTGGGTAAACATTAAATGATAGTCTAGCCTTTTAAAATATGTGACTAATTTGATTCACAATATATGTGATTGTTGTATCACGTTAGATAGTCACTAGTCTGGAATTCAACATTGTGAAACTTATTATTATTGATAGATGATAAAATTATAAAATAAGAAAATTAATTATGTTTTTCAAAACAGTTCTCAATGTAAATAAGATTGAGGAAAACTGGCTAACATTTGTTTGAGAAAGGTATTTATCATTATCAGTGGCGTCAGTAGGGGGGTGCGTACCGCAACGCATGTCAGCCTCCGAGGGGGTGACATCACCCAGTGATGCCACTGGTATACTATCTATACATTTATTTGTGTTTTACATACTGTATGTCTTGTTGATAGTGTCTTGTAGTCACTGCTGCAAATGATCAAGGCCAAGTAAATGCTTCTTTGTTCAATGTGGCATCAGTGTGTATTTGGGACCACTACAACCCCATGAGAGCCTTGCACAACCACTAATACTACCACTATGGCTCACTTGAGGATATATTTTGTTCCTTACACTGAATTATGTAGGTGAGTACTGAGGAATGGCAGGACTCTATACACCTGTCAACTGTTCTAGTCGGCACCTTCTGAACAAAGCCATCTCCAGCAACATCCCCGTGATCCCTTCATATTACTTTCTATATCCCTATAGATTTCATTTTACAACTCAAGTCCAGATCTCCCTTTAAGTCACATTTTAGTGCTACAACTCATCCAGCAGGGATTTCAGTGTTAATCCCTAGCCACCAGTGGCGGATTTTACCTAGGGGCTACAGGGCTGCAACCCCCACCCCCCAGAAAAATTCACCACTGTCCTGTGACCCCCCAGTCCCCCACCCAGTATGTGATTTAGCAGTGGCTTCCTACTGGAAGCACTTTCTGCTAATCGCACGTCAGATAGGCAGTCCCAGGGGGAATGTTTCCTCCCCATGACACTTCCCAATGGGAAGCCACTTCTGCTTTTATTACGGCAGCCTTATTCGTCTTCTAGGGGCTGCAGCAGATGCAGCCCCTATTGTGTTTTTTTTTCCATGTGCAATGAATAGAGACTGCAGCCCCCCCATTATACAAAGGTAGGTGCCACAGCTGCCAGCTACTCTAATCATCTCTAACCAAATGGCTTCTTACTCCTTCCCAGATTCCACACAGCTTCCTTCAGTCTACATAACCCATCAATATCTATTAGTAGTTAAAACTAACTAAAACAAGCAAAAATGAAAACATTTAATAACTCCACAATTGATGAGGTGCCCATCATTATAATTTGTAATATCCAGCAGTGAAACAATGCAGGAGACAATCACCTCATGCCTCTCTCCCATCCGAGGAGAACTTTCACTGTGTGAAATGTCAGTCAGTGTGCCAACTGCTCCTCGCCACTGGCAGCAGGCCCGTGTTAAGGGCCACATGAGCTGAAAATGTTTAAGGGCCTATACTGAGAACAGGGGGGTATCTAGGGGACCGAGCGCCTCTGGCAAAGAAATAATTTCGGAATAATTACACTAGACAATCAATAAGTACTTATAACATCACCCCAGCCATCCTCCTTCTGTTTCCCCAGCTACCCCTCCTCTGTTTCCCCAGCTATGCCCATTCTGTCACTCCAGCTACCCCCCTTGTCTCCCCAGCTCATTAGGCTCCTCAGTGAAGCAATACAGTGCGCTTGACATCATGATGTCACGCACACCTTGTGTCAAGAAAACTTTATACATTAACTGTACGTACCAGGCAGCTGCCAGGGGCGTACCCAAGACTCCAGTCCTGGCAGTCCCAGCCTGATTGTACCCCTTACCCGCTGCTGGCACCGACGCATGGCGCCCCCTTTCGGCCGATGCCCCTGCCGAGTGCCATCCTGGCCAATGGGTAGATACGGTATGACCTCTGACTGAAAAGGGGAGGAGTCGTGACCGGTGATATATGTTTATGGCCGGAGCCACATGGGTGTGTACAACCCCTACACTATCAGCTTCACTGTCTTCTTAAACACATTTTTTTAAACAATAATAATTTTATGAGAAAACTAGAAATAAAATTTTAATATTTATGATTGATAGCTGACTGTGTGGCCAGCTATGCCTATTTTTATGTGGAGGCCTGGAGCTGTAGCTCCATCCACCCCATTGTTAATCTGGCACTGACTGGCAGGACCACTAAAGGCCAGAGAGAAAAAGATCTTAGGGAACAGTAAGATATGGCTGGGCCACAGGCAAATACTAAAGGGCTTATGTGTTGTGACTGCAGGTCAGGCACCACCAGCACAATCAGATAGCTGGTCCTAATGCTACTTACTGTTAGCAGAACATTAATGGAGTTATGGAGACAGAGAAAAAGGCGACAGCTATAACAGGTGCAGTTTGACAAATATGGAGGCATTTATTCCAGCAATAAAAGAGTAAAAACTGAGATATGTTTGCAAAATGTTATCCACACCAACTGCCTACAGAGGAAAGTTACTACAGACCTCCCTGGATTGGAAATGTAAACCTCAGGAGCCTGCATCATTTTAAACTTCATGAGTCAGCTCATTAGACCCTCCATTATTTTCCAACCTGCAAATCAATAATACTTTCTTGATTGGTTCTCTTACATTTTCTTTCCCACAAGGCATATTTCATCACAGAAGAGTCAGTTTATTGAAATGGCAGAATTCTGACATGATGTCCTGCCATAAAACTCCAAGGATTCACATAAGCCAATCGTTAGCGGAGGAGTCACAGCAGTTCATCAACAGCAGAAAATCCTATTTTGAGAAAAATGAGTTGCAAGACTAGGCTGTTTTATATATAATAAAATATACAAAACAATATTTAAAAAAAATGGCACTAATTCAAAAACACAACATAAAATGATTAAAGTATAACAACTGGATACTGGATTCTGCTGAGCAGGCCACTGACTCCCAAAGCAGGGATGGACTAGACACAAAAATAGAGAATAATAAGTAGTTTAAGTAATCCATGCTGCTTTAAAAATAAAATAAAAAGCACTCTGTTAATGAGAAATCTGAGTATATAATAACTCCTACAATATTAATGTACAAATAAAATGACACCCTGCAGCACAGAATAATGAGGCTCTGGCTTGTATAAATGTACAAGTCAATAGTTAGGGTCTAATGGTGCGTACACACAGTACGATAAAAATGCACAATATGAACGATAACGATATCGACCATATCGTTATCGTTCAGATTGTTAATTTTTTGGTACCCAACGACCATCGATGCGCGGGCACGTATGGAGGATAACGATATCGACCGTCGCCCATGCATGCAGGCCCAACCTGGTCGATATCGTGAAGGTTATATAGTGACCCGCAATCAACGGCCCATCGTCGGTGGGTTGGTGGTGTGCTGGATGAACGAAAACGATCATCCACGCACCATAATTCAGTAGTGCACTGCTGAAAGTAGATTCTCAATGGTCGGGAATCTGCGCATGCGCCAGACCCTTACTGCACATGTGCAGTACAGGTCTGTGATAATGTAAGGACTTCATCAGCAGACTGTCAGTGATTGACAGTCTGCTGCCGTTTCGGGGTGGAGAGGGGGAGGAGCCTGCCAAAATGGAGGCATGTCGCCGCCGTTGGGGGGGAATGGAGAGGCCAGGATCTCCGTTGGCTGACAGAGATTTCTTGGCCTCTTTGGAGCATCTGCAATCGCCGGCTTGAGTGACCCCATGGTCACCCAGCTGAGCGATGGACACGCAGATGATCCGATGCTGCGTCCAAGGACACAGCTCGGATCAGTAATGCATGCAGGAGACATGACTGCTGCTTTATTACAGCTATCACAGCTGCTATCAAGTTAGCAGCTGCGATAGCTACTCCGTCTGAGTCTGAATCACCCCCTTAGTACCTATAATGGCAAAAAGAACACAAGCACTTCTGATCATACTTTCGCACCAATGAACTTTATAAGAACATAATCCTGTTGTATGGTAGGTACCAGTCTTCCATAATACTTGCCCCATGAATTGCATCCGGGATACAAAAAAAAAGATCTGTGTTAGGTTGTTGACAAAGTCAAGGACCATCAGTTACACTTGCCTTACCCATCTACTAATGCCTGTGCTATATAAACAGTCCACACCCATTTGTGTGAAAGGCATCTACAATGAGGCAGAATGTGTGAAATCTAAGCCCACCTGGAACTGATATGGATTCGTGTCTTTGTTTGGCCAATTAACAGGTTTGCCCACTTATCATTATAAACTTGTCAGTCATTATAAAAGTATGTTGAAGGGCAGGGTCACGCAGATGTTTTTTGCATGCCACCATATTCTGCCTAGGAAGGCACTGTGTTCTAAAGCAGGGGCATGCAGTGATATGCTCAGAAACATGGAGGTTACTGAGTGGGGAACACCGTTCCCTGCTGTCACACCATAAAGAGTCCGCTGTCATACTACCATATCAGCGCTCTAACACCACTACTGCCTTGATGGGATAGGTAACAATGTGCTCCGTTTTTGTCAATGTTATGGCGCTAAGTAAGTAGATATCAGTGTAATCTTCAGTTTAGAATGGTGTGTTCACATGAATGCCCATGTGAATCTGTCTATAATGAAATACATAATAATCACTGATAGCAACTTAATAATACAGGGTGTTTCACTTTCTATTGGATCCAAAGTTTTTCTTTTAACTTTTAAAGTAATTGACGTTTGGTTAACTGTGACACAGACATACAATTGTTCTATGAGAAACTTGAGGAAGTCATAGCAAGTGTTGAAAGTGTTCACCATTAAAATCCAGGCAAGCTTGAACGCTTGTTATGGAAGGTTTCAACCAACATATTGGGAGTCACAGTTTCAATTTCCTGCTGAATGTTTTCTCTGTGTGTCATGGGAGTCCGTGGCTTGTTGTGGTGGGGCCTCTGTTGGGAAGTAGTCCGTGTTTCACTTCCTGCACCACTGCTGCTGGCATTTTTGGTCAAACTCCACCATGGACATCCAGAGGTGGGGCTGCAGCACAGTTCAAAATTCAAATAGTGGAACCACGCCAGCAGTTGGTGTGGCTCCCCTATTTGAATTTTGGACTGTGCTGCTGACTAGGGGCCTGATTCAGAGCTGGACACTCTGACCAGAGCGCTCGCTCTGAATCAGGGCCCTCCTCCATTAAAATGGAGCGTCCTCCTGGACGCTCGTATAGCTGTGGGTCACCACCCACAGCATATACGAGCGTCCAAAAAGATGGTCCCGATGGTCTCGACCATCGCGACCATCGGACTTGCGACAGAGACCCTGCGGTAGGGTCTCCCTGCCACAAGCCCTGGAGTGATTTTGGCTCTATCAGAGCCAAAATCACTCCCACTGACATCACTAGTGATGTCAGTGGGGCCGGCTTCAGACGGTAGGCGTTCCCATGGGAACGCCTCCATCTGGCAGCCACGCCCCCGGCACGCCCACCAAAGGGGGCGTGCTGTCAATCAACATTGACAGCACGCCCCCATTGGTGCGAGACCCGGAGCGACAGCTTGGCTGTCGCAGTCCGGGTCTCGCGCATGCGCAGTGGGGAACATCGACCCACTTGCGAGCGTACTGCCACTTGCGAGTGGGTCTGAATGACCCCCTAGGATAGTGAACAGCTGGCCTTCACTTCACGCATGCGTGAACAGCTGACCTGGATGGTTTAAAAGTTATAAGAAGAACTTTGGAGCCAATAGCAAGTGAAACACCCTGTATTATATTTATGATAAAAAATAACAATAAAACGACATATAAAAGTTGATCACCTTCATATAATTTAATCATTTACGTTTATTTTGTATATAATCCAAAGAAACATTCTCATTCTGATTCAAATTATTATTATGTGAGCATTGCTGTCAAACTTCAGCAAATTGCAGAGTGATATATCAACAGAACTAAATAGATGAAGCCACATTACAAAGCTGATGATTAAAGAAAGTAATTAACACACATCAGTCTTATCTAATTCCTGATCTTATTTTCACAAGCACAGTGCCAGGGGAGGCAGCAAACGTGAGTGCTTTGACATCACCCTAGAGATGGTCATTGGTGGGTCATCATCAATGTTGCCATCAGAGGGTAACATTGATGGCTTGAGACAATCGTCTGTGAACAAGCAATAGTTTGCACTCATTGATGGCTGTCCCTGTTGTGAGGAATGTCAGGTGGTGGGGCCAATCAGGGAAATTAATGGGGCTTAGTGGGCCATTGGAGGCAAGGCTAAGACCCATTTCACTGTGCCGAGAAAGAAAACAAAAAACATTGCCGTCTAAAAGCCATTGATGGCGGAGAACAATTATATCTCCACCATCAATGGGGGTGGAGGTAGGGGCGGGCAATCAATCGTCAGCAACAAGGCATTGATGGTTGTTCCCCATCGATGGTTGATGGCCTTCCCTACATCGTTCCTTACATATATTGTACCACAGTTAGAGGAAGCATGTTGTCATGGAGACTCTCTGTATTGATAAACTGCCTCCTGACACTAAGCTATATGTTGTCAACGTGCCTCCCAGAAGTTTAATGACAGCCTTGTTTTAGTGGGTAACTGTCAATAGGTCTCCAAGTGGTGGACTGATAGCCCTCACATAACATCCCACTTGAATGCGCCTGTGTCACAGATGACAGGTTGAAGATGCTTGGGCTGTCAACATTCATTTATATCAGTGCAGCTAGACCAAGTCAGTGATAGACAAGAGGTGGACCTAGGGCCAGAAGTAGCCCTTTATACTTATAAGTCCTCCATGCCTTAATGTCACAATTGGTTGTATTGCTTGTAACACTTGTTTAAAATGACTGCTTATATGTTGTTATACTGTACATACTGTATGTGTCTATTTCATTGTTTTGACTTAAGACTGAGATTAAGGGTAATGGGTCTTGTGAATCACTCTCTGGAGACTTTTACATATACACATGTGAAATAGAAAGTACAACCTTTTTCAATGCTTTTACATGTAGGACATAATTAACAATCACCTAGTCCTCGTGGCAGAGCCGTAACTAGACATTTTGGTGCCCTGTGCCTGAAAGCACTTTGGTGCCCCACCATCGTAAACAGGGACAGTGCGTGCAGCAGGTGCGCGGGCCAAAAAAGGGGCATGGTCTCATAGGGAAAGGTCATGGCCACACTGTAGTACCCCAAATTCACATTACGCCACAAGTAGTGTCCATTATTCACATTACACTACATAGTAGTGTTCCTTATTCACATTACACTACACAGTAGTGTCCCTTATACACGTTACGCTAAACTGTGGTAGCGCCCCTTACACATTACGACACACAGTAGTAATGCCCCTTGTACATTATGCCCACAGTACAAAGCCCCCCTACACAATATACCACACAGTACAAAGCCCCCCTTTACATATTATGCCACACAGTACAAAGCCCCCCCTTACACATTATGGCACACAGAACAAAGCCCCCCTTATTATGCCACAGTATAAAGCCCCCCCTACACATTATGTCACACAGTACAAAGTCCCCCTTACACATTATGCCACACAGTACAAAGTACCCCTTACACATTATGGCACACAGTACAAAGCCCCCCTTATTATGCCACAGTATAAAGCCCCCCTACACATTATGTCACACAGTACAAAGTCCCCCTTACACATTATGCCACACAGTACAAAGCCCCCCCTTACACATTATGGCACACAGTACAAAGCCCCCCTTATTATGCCACAGTATAAAGCCCCCCCTACACATTATGTCACACAGTACAAAGTACCCCTTACACATTATGCCACACAGTACAAAGCCCCCCTTACAAATCATGCCACACAGTACAAAGCCCCCCTTACACATAATGCCACACAGTAAAAAGCCCCCCCTACACACTACAAAGCCCCCCCATAGTTCTCTCAGCACTTACCTGTATAGCTCCATCTCCTGAGCATGTCACTGTGGGAGCAGGGGTAAGCCGCAGTCTCTGTCCTTCCTCTTGCCACCTCCTCTCTGCACTGGGCTCGGATCTGAAAAAATGGCTCGTCTTGGACTGGATTGGGAGAAACATCATGACGTATCTCCCAGTACAACAACGGGGAGGGGGCGAACCACAGGGGCAGGCAGCAGCAGCGCTGCCCAGTGTAATGTGTATTAGTAGCGATGCGCCCAGCAGAGAAGGAGCCAGGCACACCATTACTATTATACATCACAGCAGAGGGGCCGCGGCAATTGAGAGAGGGTGATCGCGAGTGGAGGCGACTGGTTCCACCCACAGAGCATGTGTGCTCTGTGCAACCACATTGGCCGCACCACTCTAGTTACAGCCCTGCCTTGTGGGATTATTTGAGCAACTGATTGGGAAAGTTGGAAATTAGAGAAAGCCTGATGCAAATCAACACTGATAAAATAATGAGATTTGTATTATCAATAAAACCATGGAAATAACATGAAAATCATATTCCCTTAACATCTAATAAATATATTTCGATGATTAATGATCCCCTTTGTTTGTCCATAAGTTTATAGTCCAGAAGCACAGAGTCGACAGTTTGGAAAATGATGGATACAAAACTAAAAGCAAATACTTCCCAATTATACCATAATGTAATAGCCTGCATTATGTATCTGTATTTTTAGTTGTGTCTTATCTGCATTAAAATATGGTTGGAAATTAGGATTCCATCATAGAACAATATGTCATGTGACACAAAGAGACGAGTTCCTATTATTTAGTACATATAACAGCCTTATGAATTCAGCAAGCCTAACAGAAGCTTTATTGTCACAAAAACAAACAATTTTTTTTTTATATATACATTGAGTGATTGTGCATGCCCGTGTGTTTTATTAAGGTGCTTATCAATAATACAGGTATTGGCTTCCCTCAAGCATTTGATTATGGGGCAGTGGACCTGATTCACCATGGATCGTTATTCTGCTTATACGCAAGCAATGCAGTTGCTAATATCAGCGGTGATATGTAAATGTTTACATTCTCATTGCAATCGCAGCCTGATATAAGGATGCCCACTTCCCCTTACTCACATCCGTACACTTGGCCAAAATAGAGAAACAATCGGTAACATCGGGTAACATCGGACAATTAATGAAGCCCAGACCTTACTCAACAGGCACTTTTTATATATGTTTGTTAAGAAGAAATGGAAATATAATTATCTAATAAAATTGCAAAGACAAAACAATTCCAAATGAACACACAATTCATAAATCTAGTTAGCCACAGCCAATAAAAGTATTCCAATACAGATGTGACAGCGCCTCCTAAATAATTGTGACACATTGTCAAAATAATGTTTGTATGTTTTATTACTCTTCTTTCCTTCAAGTGTAATACAAACTGTAAGATAAATGTATCTCTCTGAATATTTTTGTATTCATTTATTTATCTAATTTATAGAGAATGCAAGAAAAAGTTCCACATTACATTTTCTGACACGTCTTGCTGTTACAGTACACGATGTATGTTTAGTTGAGCTAAGGACACGCTAGTTGTTTGAAAGACAAGAAAAAAATGTTAATTTGTTTCTTTTAAAACTTTTTGTGCATTGTGTTTTTCCCAGATTCATGTACAAAGACCAGGTAAAACTGGCTATTGTCAGGCTTCCTCTGAAAAGATTGTGCACAGCATTCATACACAGATGTGTTTTAACACAATAGTACGTCACTGTTATCGTCACCAACAGGACACTGACATCACTACTTTGTGCTTTTCTTAACCTTCGCGTGTTTAAATTTGCTGCAAGCTTCCATCTTATTTACTTTATTCTAACAAATAAAGCACAGTGAGGTAGTTAGCGATCAGCATTAATATGTTGCAAGGAAATCTAATATGGTCTTGTGTTGATGACACTTTTTAATAAGGCATCTTGACCAAGCTGAATGACGACAGCACCAGACTGCTTTTTGCTTTTTTTTATCTCTGTCTTTTGATTTAACATTTAACAGTTCTGAGATTATTCGTTTCTATTTATGTAATGTCATTCAGCAAGAGCCCCACACAAAGCTCAAATTTTATGAATGGAGTTTAGTTAATTAAATAGTAGTTACTATTGAGGATGTGCCATTTCCCAGCTTTAAAATATTTAATTGGTTTCTAGATTTCTTCTTTATACTGTCTGATTTCTGAGATATGTTTTGTTCAGAAATTATCACATTTTCTATTAGAGACTAGCCATTATGGAAACTGTACTGCTGCAGTTTAAAGAGAACCTATTGCTAGGTTTTGCTTAAGCCATGGCACCCTGGGGTGCCACAAGACACTTGCTGGGGTGCCACAGGTTGGTGGGTCCAGGGTCAAATCAAATATTTTATGGTCTGTGTGATAGGAAAAACCATAACTGGTGGCAGCCAATCATATAATAAGCAGGCAAACAGAAACACAACCCTGTTCACCACCACATGACTGACTCCAAGGGTGACATAAAAGCACAATTTACTTAGTTTAATAATGTTTGCAGAATTTCTCAATTAGAAACTTTTGGCCTAGCGGTGCCATGAAAAAAATGCTGATACTCTAGGGTGCAGGGACTCAAAACAGTTTGGGAACCACTGGCTCAGGCTATGAGCAAGTAAAGTTTTTTTGGGGGGGGAACCTGAGGGTAGTTAAATCCCAAGGCCAGGACTCATTAGGGGACATGTTTTTCTACCAGAGAGGGTGGGTAGGTTAGGATTCTGTTTTCTGCTGCTGTGTGGATGGACTGTTTGGATTTGTTTCTGAGAGTGCCAGTGATTAGTATCTCAACTTCCTGTTAAGCCTCTTTGTCCAGAGGTTTTTCCCTCTCTCCCGTCCACCCTACTTTTTTTTTATTAGTTCTTCGATTACTTTTTTGTTTTTTTTGCTTGGTTTTGGCTTGAGGCGGTTACAACAGCTGTGTTGTAAGGTGTTTTTAATTTGTGCGTCCTCTTTTAATTTGGTGGTTGCTGGTGACGCCCTACAGGGTCGACTGCACCACTCATTCATGTGAGTCAACCATCAGTTGTCACTAAGGAAGGGTGGTTCACTAGCGAATGTGTTGGTTATTTGTTAGTTTGTTTTTTTAGCAGCCATCAAACTTTTCTTCTTTTCCTTAATATTTTGTTAAATAATTTTTGCACATTTTTTTAACACAGTAACTGTCTCCATCTCTTTATTTATTATCATTTGGTATAATTAGTGTGTTATGTTATGAATTAATATTGGTGTCTCATGTACATGTCTGATGGCGAGTGAGTCTATTATTTATTCATTTAATTGTACAGTTTAGCAGGATTATTTTGACTATCATTGTTCTTAGCACTCAGAGTGTGCACTTGTATTCTCTGTCCCCTGCATTGTCCTACAACTCTCAGCATGGCAGCAACTATTATTATGTTTAAAATTAGGGTGTGCAGTCCATCCCCCTTTCAACTAATGGGGTTCGCATGGAAGGCCCCCTGTTCCTGTCCTCCCATACTTACCTACTCTCCTGAAATGCCTGGGAGATTCCAGAATCTTGGGTGTCTCTCTAGGACACTGACAACAATAAGTAAGTTTCCTGCAGGCCCCTAGGTGCCACCCGCTGCCCCCCATTTCCCTAGTGAAGTGGCCAGTTTGTGCAGCTTGATGCAATTCACGCTGATGATGAAGCCATCGTAGTGCCATGCCCGGCAACTTTCTCTTGCCTGCACCACACTCTTGCACCTCGCAGCTGCCTGCTGCATAAAAGTCAACAACTGTTGGTTATTCCCCTCTACCAAATGCCTAGCAATTAGCATATTTACCAACTGTTCCAATATAGGTGGGACAGTCCTAATTTGAGGACTCTGCCCTGCCATTCCTCCTGCAGTGTCTGTCCCACAATGGGAAAGTTTGGACTTGGAATCTCCCATTCAATACGCATTCAAAGGTCCCATACAAAATAGGGATATATAAGTATTTGTCTATAAAGTATCCCTTTAAACTTCTACTGCCAGAATTGTAGTTTGCCCAAATAAAAGCACAGCATAATCTTAGTCGCAAGCCTGTGGTTTTATGAGTCCTATTTAGAGAGCATATTGAGGTTTCATTTTAAAGGTGTGCTTGACAGTGCTTTCTGGTGCCTGTGGAGTCTCTAATGTAATGAAATGGCCTTATATACTGCAGGGTAAGTCACCAAGAGAGTCCCATAAATGCTCAGTGCTAATTGACATTGACAGTGATTGAGAAAACAGCAGACTGGCAGGTGCATAACAGCAGCATTGTTCAGTGTGCTGTGTAAACCAGATTGAGCAGGCGTAAGGGGAATATAGCAAAGGGCTGATCTGGGAGGAATCTGCGCGCTCCACAGTGTCCTGAAGTGCTAGTGTAGAAAGGTATGTTTGGGATGTGAATAAGATAAACACTTTAAAGACATATGCAATAGCTTCAATAAACCAGCTGCCTGGTTGAGAAGTTCATCAGTAGTCAGTCGTAAAGAGAATCCATTTTACGGTGTCATTCTGACGCTCCATACAAATAGAGGAACCAAATGCTTGATCACAAGAAAACGGATATCTATTAGTGCTGCCACGATAAGCAAGAGTCAGACGTGTATAAAGAGAACAATGGACAAACAACTTTAGTGTACGGAGGAGTTTGTGCATTTGAATCTAATCATTAGAAGTGCAAGAATACATATGAAGTATTGGGTGAAATATTGAGTGAACATGTTAAAATAATCCACTCATACACGTGTCCACTTCCACTGTCCTCAAATAGTACCAAATAGTCCCGTTTGGTGCACCACAGACTTTGTGATTACACGATCTGGCCGATTTCGACGCATCGGAACGACAGATCGTGTAAAATATGCCCAAATTGTGAGTAAATCGTGAGTCCCCACTAACGATCACCATGCGATGTGCTTCCCCGCAGGTCGCACATCGCATATTCAGATCTACCGTGCTGTAGGGCAGATCTGAAAATTTAAGTCATGATGCACTGGATAGTTTAGGAGGCACGATAGATTGTGTGCCAAATTGGCAGCTTTTCAGACCAAATCGTGTCCACGACTGCCGGGGAGCTCCCGGGGAGAGTTCAGGGGGAAATCATACACATCGTGGGAACGTGAGCACATCGCTATGTGTGTAGGCACCTTTAGATCCACCAAGCGTCCCACCAGATACTTTTGCAAAATATACATCTTATTTGCATCACTAAAAGTACAATGCAGGGGTACTCGTGTGACTCAGGCGCTAATCTAGGCAGGGCCGGATTAACCATGGGGCGGATGGAGCTACAGCTCCAGGCCCTACATTAAAATAGGCCCACAGACAGCTACTGCTGTAGACAGGACTTTTCTTTTCCCTGCTACAGCATTACAGCACCAGCCCGAGGCTCTGCCCACTCAAACATTGCAGGCCGTCAACCCCCCTCCCCGGCACCCCGCCATTGAAAAACTGGGCACACATGATTAGCTTCTCTGGCCCACACTGTGCTGCTGCATACTTACTGACTCCAGCGCAGCGCGTCCTCCTCACCATGTGACATGATGTCGTATAGATGCCGCTCCATCACCGTCAGAGTCCGGGCTCCGCGCCGTGAATAGGTGTCTATGCTCTGCTCCGTGCTCTGTTCAGTGAAGGCAGCCCAGCCAGGAGACCTGCTGTTGTTGAATGTTTTGGGCCGGCTGCCACCACCAACAAACAGCGATACAGCAGTGGCGGATCCAGGGTGGCACATGCCCTCCTAATGTGACGTCACCAGATACAGCGGAGCTAAGCGGTGCCTTAGCGCCGCTGTATCTGGTGATGTCACATTGATGCTGCCGGGCGCATCCGCATGGATGGTCCTAAGTGAGCTGACACTGAGGCTGACTGAGGAGTCGGTGGTGCATCCTCCTGACTACCAGAGCGCCGTGGCTGTACTGCCGCTAGCAACTTACATGATCTTCCTGGCAGCGGAAAAAAGACCCGCGGGAATTGTAAGATTGGAGGAGGAGTTGAGACAGTGAAAGAGAGAAGAGAAGCAGGTAAGTGAACTTGGAGTGGAGAAAGCAAAACATACAAGAGGAGGACACAGATGAGGAGGAGGAGAAGGGGGGACAGAGTATTGTACACAAAGGAGGAGGAGGTGGGACAGAATAAAGGATGCAAAGGAGGAGGAGGTGGGACAGAATAAAGGATGCAAAGGAGGAGGAGGTTGGACAAAGTAATGGACACAGAAGAGGAGGGGGGACAGAGTAATGGGCACAGAGGAGGAGGGACAGAGTAATGGGCACAAAGGAGGAGGAGGGGGACAGAGTAATAGACACAAAGGAGGAAGGGGACAGAGTAATGGACACAGAAGAAGAAGGGATGTGGGGGGTCAGAGTAATGGACACAGTGGAGGAGGGGACAATGAATGGACATGGAGGAGGGGAGGACAGAGTAATGGGCACAGAGGAGGAGGAGTGGGGACAATAATGACCGAGTAATGGGCACAGATGAGGAGGGAAGAAGAGAACTTCATAATGGACACAGATGATGAGGAGACCATGAAAGCGTAATGGACACAGAGGTGTAGAAGGTGGGTGACAGAGTAATGGAGACAAGAGGAGGGGTCTACGACAGAGTAATGGACACAGAAAAAGAGGTGGGGGTAGATTAATGGACACGGAGGGGGTAGACAGTAAATTGGGCACAGATGAGCAGGGGATGATGACAAAGTAATGGACACGGGGGGGGAGTAATGGACACAGAGGAAGAGGAGGGGACGAGACAGAGTAATGGATACAGAGAGGAGGAGGAAGGACGAGAACTCAATAATGGACACAGATGATGATCTGGGCAGCTTAATGGACAGATGAGGAGGGGAGAGCATTAGAACTCCATAGTGGACACAGATGAGGAGGAGGAGATGACAAATATTGTAATGGACACAGGTGAGAAGAGAGTAGGAGGAGGGGAATAATAATGGACATACAGATGAGAGAGGGAAGAGCACAGTGCACAATATACAGATGAGGGGGTAGCATAATATGGAACATATAAACGGAATGGGGCAAGCTTGCTGTATACATACAGGTATGGGGGCTGAGAACAATACATAACATATAGACAAAGTCAGGGCATGATGGCGAGTAACAGATATTTCTGTGTCCATTATGTGGTCCGGGCATAATGTGAGTGAGGGGTATTTCTGTGTTCATTATGTGGCCAGGGCATAATGTGAGTGAAGGGTATTTGTGTGTCCATTATGTGGTCAGGGCATAATGTGAGTGAGGGGTATTTGTGTGTCAGATATTGGATCAGAGTGTGGTGGTGAGAAGAAACACAGAGGGTGATGGTGTGGATCCAGGAGTGGTAGTGGCTGTTGTATGGGGTCGTCAAGTGATGGCAGTAAGGGGTATTTCAGTGTTTGATAGATGGTATCTGTGAGTTTCAGTGGGTAAGATGTTTTGTATATAGCATTGTGGATGGGTGAGGTATTTCGGAGGGTGATGTAATGACTTACAGACAGCAATACTTACACATGTGCCTGCACAAAGTGTGTGCAATATGTGCCCCACAACCATAGGTAACTATCGGCCTACCAAAATGTGTGTAAGGGTCAGGGACAAATACAGTATATAAAGAGATGAGCTAGATTGAGGTGTTTGATGGTATACAGTAACTGCACCTGCCATGATACTAGCCGTTTACAGACAAGGCCTTCATAAATTTCAGCTCCAGGCCCATGCGGACCTTAATCTGGCACTGAATCTAGGTAAATAGGTAAAAGATAGAATTCTGAGTTACCTTGTGCCTTTGCGACCGCAGCACTGTGACGGAGGTCGCAGGATGGGATCACCATCGCAACCATCAGTGGTCAATGGTAGCGATGTTGGACGGCGCCGGGCGGGCGACAAGCTGAGTAAGAGTCCCACAGAGTCCCTGGGCTGACCACTCTCGGAAAACGGGGCGGGCACACTCCGTTTCCGGGAACGCTGGCTGCCCCCGACCCCGCACAGCCCCTAAAATGCCTCTGCCTGTCAATCAGCGTGTGTGCAGAATGGCTCCGGCGCACGCACAGATTCCCGATAATCGGGAATCTGCATTCAGCAGTACGTGCAGTGCTGAATCAGTCCCATTGTCTGCAACTGGGATTCAGTTTTACAGATCGTTACAATAGAAACTCTACTTTGATTTGACAAAACAAATTAATTAAACATTGTGCAGTCTTCAACAAAATGTACAGCATCTGTATTATAGAGTTGTTGCAATTAAATAAACGAAGGCAAAACTTTAACTTCACATGCTGTACAATAAGATCGCATTATTTGCTATTAACATGTGACTGTCATGTGTCTTCTAGTGATCATTTACTCTGCATTGGCAGTTTCCATAATGCATCACATTTTGCAGACAGGACTGTACAGCATCGTTCAGGGGCAAAGCCAGGTGAAGAAGTGGAAGCAGGGAGGTAAGCGACTTGCCTAAGGTGAAAATGAGAGTAGACACTGGGATTTAAATAGAGTTCAAAGACAGTGACATTACCATTGGTGCTATTAGAGTCCAGTTAACTGGCTATCTTATTACCATTTCAAAAAGCTACAAGCCTGACAGGGGAAAGGTGTCTGTGCAGGGAGCCTTTTCACATCTAATCATCTCTTTTGTCACTCAGGCCACAGTCAGAGACTAGCAGGAGCTACTGAATCATTATGTAAATTTAGCAAAGTACTTCCGACAGCACTTTCCTCCCCCTCCTCACTGCAGTGGGATTTCCACATGAAAAGGGAGAGATGAACAAACACACACACACACTAAAATCACCATCAAGTCACGGCTTTTGTTGCTGTCGGCAGGGCACCTTGCAGGTGTTTTTGTCCTGTCTAGACAATTGCTGCCTTTTATTTTCTGCTGTTTAGCCTAATGCACCATTTGCAGTACAGTATGTGCAGATCCTACTATGAGAGTGTGGAAATCTGAAAGGCTTCTTTGTAGACATTACCTCGGCCTTTACTATTGCGCTCAAAATCCCATCGTTTTCCATCACGTCCTCAGCTGCATTTATTACAAAAACAAGTTGAATTTATGAACTTTGTTTCACGCAGAGATGTACTTAACACCACAATCTTCTTGCATCAATTTCACAGGAGGAAGCCTGCTCCATACACTACATGAGTTTACTTTCAGCTTCAGCCCTGTCCTCACTTTTACCCCCTTTACACCGGCCTAAAAATCCTGGGTTGATACGCATCAACCCGGGATTTTTGTCTGTGTAAATGGATCCATCGGGGTCCAGGGACCCGGGGATCCAACTCGAGTACTTTCAGGGATGGCCATGGGTCGTTTCTGTGGCACCCTGCAGTGTAACTGGCGCGATCCGTGTCACGATGACCTGGATTGTGCCGAATGCGGTCCGAATGGCCGGCTTCAGTGGCGCTCGGAAATTACATCATATCCAAGCGTCCACTGCAACACCAGAAAAACCGCGTCACTGCAGACCTGGCTCTGGTGTGAACGGTGCCGACTCGGGAATATCCTGGGTCGGCACCGCAGTATGAAAGGGGCAAGTTCCGGGTCTGATCCGGATTGGAACCCTGTTCCAAACCCCGGGTCAGACCCAGAACTTTGGTATAAAAGAGGTATTACAGACAGACCAGAAGCAGACTCCTCAGCGCACTCATCCCTCAAATACTCTGTACTGCTTTTAGCATTTTCATGATCTAAACGACCCCACGTTATTCTATCCAAATCGGGGAAACAAGGACAAGCAGGAGGCAGTGATTGGTAACAAAAAGGTGCAAATTCAAATTTGCCTTACAAACATTACTTGTGATGGTTGGATAAAGGGAGCCTATTCATTATTACTAATGGGCTAGTTTTTATTAAAGAGACAACTATTAAGGGCATAATGTGGCCCTTAGCCTGCGGGAACCTACATCATCTTCAGATAGTGTTGGTTCCCTTAGCCCCGCTGCTTCCTATGCTCAGGTTGAAAAGAAGGATACTTTTGGATCCATCCACCCCCTTCAAACTGTGTGCTCTCCGGCAGAGTGCACGCATGATCTCTGTACACACATGCGCAGTGACACTGCCGTGTAAAGTTCCGCCACTAGCAATTAGTAAGTAGTGGGGAATCGGCAGTGATAGGGATCATAGGGACACCTGCATTTCAGAGGTGTTTTCCCTGCACCTGAGTAATGTTAATTTGCTCTAGTAATATGCAGGCAGGGCAGTAAAGAGCGATGCAGGGTCCGGAGAGAGAGGCTGCTGCGGCTGACAAGAGGGGGAGGGGGCCCAGGCTTGGGTAAATAGTACCCACTCTCCCCTCTTGGCACCCATACTTATATGGCATCCAACATCGCAATTTGGGGTGAGTCGGATACCAAAGTATCGGGCACCTTTGGGGTATAATGATGAATGTGTCCCTTTGTCACCATTATGAATAAAACAAGGTAATAAGATGTGCACAGCAGCCAGTGCAGGCAGAAATAAGTATTGAAAAGAATACTCTAGATTTTTCAACAAGTGTGACTGCTAGTGTGAAGGCTGTAAAGTTTCTTCCTATGCGTTGATTATATAGTTGAAGCAAAAAGTTACTACAATATAAAAGGTTAAGTCCTACTCAGAGCACAAAGACCTTAGACATGTCATTTCCACACAACCAATCTAACATTTTTGCCGCTTTGTTAGAAGAACAGTAATATAGAGAAAAGACAATCACTGATGTCAGGAGAGTACAACCCTTGTTCTGTCTCATAGTGGAGGCTGCAGATCACTAACTGGACTGTAGATTATAGCTGTTATTCATACACTTCAGACTGATTCATTTTCTTGTTTCAGTCGGTACTCGGTACTCTCAAACTGAAGTGGGTTATCATTGTGAAATATCAAGAAAAAAAAACTGTGAGTACCATTTGTGTGTCAACCATTTGTCTCTGTCGACCTTTTTGCACTGTTGACTAGATGTCAGTCGACCTTTTGTACCTGTCGAACCTTTTGTCCCTGTTGACCATCTGGTGTTGACCTATTGAGTGTCTATCTAGACACTGTTGATGTTTAATCCGGATGCAATTACCCACCTGCTCATTTAAATAAGGTGAGCGGGGGTATTAAGATGTGTTTTTGGGCATAGTTGGAGACTTTGTAGACCTGCTCTGCGGGAGATACAGAATAGAAAACTTCAAAGTCAGAATGGCAGGGTCAGGGTGATGAGATTCCTGGCGTGGACATCATTTTTGAAGATGTGATACTGTAACTAGGGATGGATAATCTAAGGGTCAAGATCAATCTCTTGGGTCGCTATAGGCTCACTACTTGCATATCCATACTGTGCGGTTATTATCATGAGAATTTTGTATTCATATTGCTAATTGGTGCATGTGCACAGGAGACCTCTTAATTCACAAAATGTACCAGAACACTTCTCTAGCAAGCAATGCAAACAGTGAAATTATTGATCTGGCCAATGTATCGCATTTGCCAGCCTCGATTGCGATTGGACCTAAATATCAATATTCCATAAATATCGATATTCAATGCCCATCCCTAGTGATGACACTATACACAGCACCACAATGCTGCACAAAGGATGCTATTTCATTATCACCATGCGCTGTGATGGTGTGAATATCATCATGGTGACATTGTCATGTCCACTTCTTCCTTCTTCTGGAAGTAGTGAAGAATTTCTCTGCAGTTTGGGACTTCCCGTCAATATGGAAGGCTTTGGGGGAATAAGGGGGATCAGGGGAAAGATGCATCAGTGCAGTGGCGGGCTGGGCCGGGGGGCAGGGTGCCATGTGCCCCCCGGGCCACAGCGTCATGCGAGCAGCGGGCCGCGGGCAGTCTGTGTCACTGTGACACAGACTGCACCGCGTGTGTAGAGCTGACCGGACGGAGTTCGGTCAGCACTACACAGCACAAACACACAGCCGCCGGAGCCGGCAGCTGTGTGTCTGCTGTAATCAGCAGACGCTGAGAGTCTGTCAGACTCTCATCGGCTGCCGCTGCTCCCACTGCGGGAGCTATCTTCCGGCTCCCGCAGTGGGTAATGGGAGAGCCGTCGTCATGACAACATCTCTCCCATAATGCAAAGCGGCCAGAGGAGCCGGTGGAAGCGTCGGGACCAGTAGCGGGAGTTTCAGGTAAGTGTTTTTTTTTTTTTTTTAATTAAGTCTCTCTCTACTGGGGGGGGACTACTGGGGGCACATTACTACTGGGGGCACTACCAGGGGGGTGGATTACTATGGGGGCACTACCAGGGGGGGATTACTACTGGGGGCACTACCAGGGGGGTGGATTACTACTGGGGGCACTACAAGGGGGGACTACTACTACTGGGGGCACTACAAGGGGGGACTACTACTACTGGGGGAACTACAAGGGGGGACTACTACTACTGGGGGCACAAGGGGGGCTACTACTGGGGGCAATACAAGGGGAGGGGACTACTACTAGGGGCACTGCATAGGGGGTAGGGGACTACTACTAGGGGCACTACATAGGGGGAGGGGACTAACACTGGGGGCACTGCGAGGGACCACTGCTGGGGGCTCTATATAAAGGGCAGTACTTGGGGTACTGCATAGGGGGGAGACTACAACTGGGGCCACTATTTAAGGGACATTGCATAAGGGTTACCACTATTGGGGGCACTGCATGGGGGGGTGGACTGCTACTGCGGGCACTGCATAGGGGGTACCACTATTGGGGGCACTATATAAGGGGCTTACTACTGGGGGCACAAGGGGCACTGAACAGGGGAGACCACTACTGGGGGCACTATATAAGGGGCTTACTACTGGGGGCACAAGGGGCACTGCATAGGGGGGATCACTACTGGGGGCACTACTGGCCTGCATAAGGGTGTTATCTCCTGTGGCACACGGGGGCACTGCATATGGGCACTACGACAGGGGGCTGCCCCTAATCTTTATTTTTACCTTACATTAATCCCATATGGACCCGCCTCCTCCCTGAAACACTAGAGGGGGGGCGGCGCCGTAGCACGCACGTTCTTCGGGCACCCTGGCTACACGCTACTCCTCTGCCAGGGCCGCCTACATGCATTTGCCCCCCAGGCTAAAAGTTGCCAGCCAGCCCCTGCATCAGTGTTAAGCAAAGCTAAAGATTTATGGTGAACTTAATGATCTTCACTTAACACTATGTGGTCTATTCATGTAGCACTGATAAGCCCTTTAATCAGTGAGAACTTTTTACAACTTCACCCCATTCAGAGAAGGGGTCTGTCCCCACCACCTCTCTGTCCAGCATATATATTAGTGAAGTGACCTGGCATATGCTGGGTGACTTCATACTGCTGACTCCCCTCTGCCCCCGACTTGCTCTGCCCCCCACACTCCTCAAGGAGGCCCAGCTTGCAGAGACTGCAATATCTTGGAGGACCGCAGCTGAAGTCAAGATCGCAGAGGGCCTCATTTTCACATCGCTTCGCCAGACAGGTGAGTATACCTGAATTGCTACTTAAGTTACCACAGCTATATATCGCATTGAAAAGATGCGATATATAGTGAAAACTAACAATTCGCTGAACTACATGAATAGACCCCTAGGTTTGTCACTGTTAAATATATAAAACACGTTTAAAAGTTTCTAATTTTAAACGCACCCCTGCTCCTCTCTTCTACGGTATTATACCCCTTTTACACCAACATGATAATCCCAGGTTGATGCACGTCGTGAACGCGCATCAACTCAGGATTTTTGTCAGTGTAAACTGATGCACACGGGTTCAGTGACCCGGGGATCCAACTCGGGTAGCTCACAGGGTTGGCCACAGGTCATTCCCCTGTCACCCTGCAGTGTAAACGGCGTGACCTGGGTTACGATGACCTGGGTCGTGCCGCATGCTACCTGATTGGTCGGCTTCAATGGCGCTTGGAGATTACATCATCTCCAAGTGTCCACTGCAACGCCAGAAGAGCCGGGTCACTGCAGACCCGGCTGAACACGACCCGGGCATACCCCAGGTTGGCGCCACAGTGTAAAAAGGGTCTGATCCGGGTTGGATACGTGTTCCAAATCCCAGGTCAGACCCAGGACTTTGGTGTAAGAGGCTCAGACTTGGTTGCAGTGTATTCATGATTTTTAGTTTTCAACTGCTGTGTTCAAAAAGTTGTGGTTCAAAGTTCGTAGCTCACATTTAAAAGAAAAAATATTAATATAATTAATACAAATTATACAATTTTTTGTCTGTTCGAGGTAGAACAATTTAATTTTATTTTTATATATATTTTTTAATTAATCTGAGAACATTATAGTGTTATTTTGATATTCAAAAGAAAAACATTAAAATACTATAAAATGTAGGGATTTAAAACCCATGTCAGCTTAGCAGGGGCGATTTAAGAGAATCTGTGCAGGTCCCCTCGTCTCTGTGGTGTAGTAGCCTCTCACAGTGCCACAGTGAGTTTACTGCACATGCGCGAGTCTCCGGTAGCGTGGTGCCCAGGGCAATGATCACGGAAACTTCTTTACTGTACATGCTCAAATCTCCAGGAAACCATTTTCCCTGTGATTTGTGGTGCTGCTGCAGTGCCGATGCGGGACTCCGGAGAGTAAAGTATTAAACATGGATGCAGGGAGTGGGTTCCCCTGATCCCAGCAGCCCATGTGTACCGCACACCCTGCACCCATTATAGATACATCAATGCAGCTTAGGCAAAACTAATGTATCTGTTCCTTCTCTGCAACTGTAAACTGTTACACCAGATTTTTACTTAAACAAAAGTGACCAGCTGTTAGATGTTTCACCACTTTACTAAACAGAGCTATTTACTAATGAGCTGTAGCTGTTATAATGGACATCAGGCTTGAGAAGCAGAAGGCAAATAACCCCATTAGTACATATACAGGTGTAACATTCTGCTTTTATGAAGTCATTACATTTATGGTCACCTAAAGATGTCATCTTGGTGTCTGCTCGAGAGACACCAATTATAAACTAAACTTTACAGCAGACGTTCCCATCAAGCTCAACAGCCCACGTTCATAGGCTATTCCAATTATGTACTGGGCAGACCAGCGCATTGTTATATATTTAATTATTAACGGTTATTTATATAGTGCACACTTATTTTGCTGTGCTTTACAAAGAATATTTGCCCACTCACATCAGTCCCTGCTCCAGTGGTGCTTATAATCAGGGCCGGCTCTACCATTAGGCAGTTTTAGGCAGCTGCCTAGGGGCGCCAGGATCTGGGTCCATTTTGTTAGAAGAAAATAAACCTACACGTATGTTTTCGGACTGTGGGACCAAATCAGAGTACACAGAGAAAATCCACTCAAACACAGGGAGGACATACAAACTACACACAGTGCCTTGGTCTGAATTAAACCCACAGCCATAATGTGAGGCTTAAATGCAAACCACGTGTCACCATCTCCAGTTTCAATTCTGCTTTCAGGTGACATATTTTTACTGTCACGTTACCAATTTGGTCTGTATGGCTTAAACAATTCTTTGAATGTGTCAACAGTTACGATGTCGACATTGTTAAAATGTCCACATCATTAATGTGGACACCTGGAAAATGGCGACATGGACAGAATGTCAACATATGAAATATCGACATTGGCCCTAGGGTTAGGCTTAGGTGATAGGGAAAGACTCACTGCACAATTACATTGTCGATATTCTGACCATTTGTCAATGTCAACATGGTGAATGTCGACACGATGAACATGTTGACATAGTTACTGTCGACGAAATATGCTGAGCCCAAAATAATTTGCCCCACACAAAATGACAGACAACTTTGTCAAAGTCTACATCACTGGAGTGATGTACGTTATCTGTAACTTAGTAGGGTGTCCTAACTTTACTGGCAGATTACATGTTTTATTACGGTTATTTGATAGATTTTTGTAACTGTGTGTAATGTGAATGTTGCAGGTCACATTGTTTGTGTCAGGATATTTAGCACTGCTATTTCCCAGCATATACTGTAGGTAGCATCAAGCTCCTGTCACATGAACGGTAATATGCTCTACCTGCAGCATTTATAGAGCATATCAATGCTTGTGTGACAAGGCTGTGTGTATAATTTCATATTTCAATATGCAAGTACACAATGAACGCGTGTGACATTAACCTAAAAGAACAAAAAGGCAATTGCGGCCCTTACTTTAAGTGGCCGCCATTCATGCTGAGTACAATAGTCAGTAAAACATGATTAGCTGAAAGGATGATATTAAAGCTGGCCACTAACACTGGCCGGACATTGCAGTATCTGCTTGCAAAGTAAGTTGGATAATAATCTGATTTGATAACATTGAATCAAGTCCACACTAATATCCGATGTCTGTGACTGTCTATTTACCGCGCTGACATCCCCAATAAGGATGCTCTGTGCAGTAAAAATGAAAAATTATGGATCTCATCCAAATTGGCAACACAAGCTCATGTGGTCAAAATGACCCTAACAACAAGGACTTTTCTATAACATACTCTCATAGATGGTATAAATAGGATCCTTCAAACTATTTCTATAGCTCCCCTAAATATCTAGTTATGGCTGCCAATATCTGCTTCCGTTTTATGGAGGAGACCAGGACAGAACTATTTGAGTTATCAAGACAGGATTACTTTTAATATAGATTTTTTTTCTTTTTTATACTGCATAGACTTTGCCATCAGTTCCTGTGACTATCATAAATAATATATCACAGCTGAGACATGTGAGTGATCTCCAGTAGCCTTGCTGATACTGTGGCCAGCATTAGTGTCTCTTTATTGCCTTCATAACTTCTTTATCTGTCCCAATTTCAATGATTGTTTTGCTTCCTTATTAATTATCCAGCCTAGTTTCCAGAGTTCTCTCAGTATGCAAAACAAGACGTGTCAGCAGAACAGGAAACCATCCACTATAACAGATACTACCAAGTCATGTTTACATTTTAACTTCATTGTTAATGTAATTTACATCTTTGACAACCCCTTAAACATGTCCTTTCTTATACATTGGATAGAGAAGAACCCTGAACAACATTAATCTGAGCATTGTAAATAATTAATAAATGTTGCCCTCAGTTAAGAGACAATCCCTTTTTTTTGCTGAGTAAAGGGGGAAAAAACACTTAACACATCAAGTTAATTTGGGATATATGAAAAGCAAATTCAAAAATGCTATGTGCGGTGGCGTGTGCAGTTCTGCGTATGTGTAGAGGGATTTCTGGGTAATAAACCCAGAAGTCCCTCTAGAATTTACCTATCGCAAATGACAGCTCTCCTTTGTGATGTTAATTGCATTTCTAAGTACAAACCGGAGTACTTAACGCTGGTATGTACCCGATAAGTGGTGGGATGTACCACAATGCGGATGGAATGCTTAGTACATCCTGTTCTAGACGTATTATCCTCTATTTTTCGACACACTGAAGACAGCAGAGCTTCTGTCTAATATGCCATCTACCATTAGAATGGTTTGTAGTCATTATGCCAACATTCAGGATGTCGACATAATCAGAATGTCAACATTTAACATATCGTCATTCATAATGTCAACAGTTAGAATGTCGACACATGATTTTAGGGTTAGGCTTCAATTATGGTTAGGATGCAATTAGGCTTAGGGTTAGGTTTAGCTTAAAATATCAATGTCGACACTCACAAAGATGACATTCTGGCAATGTTGACTTTATGTCATTGTCGACATTGTGAATGATGGCATGTCAAATATTGACATACTGATCATGTCGACATTTTGTTGTTGACATTCTGAATGTCGACATAATAAATCACATCCATTAGAACACAATCTCTGGTTACATACCCTCTAATTAAGAGATTCACACATTTTTTAACACATTTATCCCACTCATCAACTCTCGCTCCAGTTCATCACTTCTCTCTACCAAACAACCCAGCCGTACTTGGATATACTGTCAGTGGAATTCCAGGGTGCAGCATGGCCCCTGCCGTCATTGCTGGCATCGGCAAATGTGTATGAACTTGCTGATGCCAGCACCCCTGCCGGGATCCATCGTTTAGTGTGTACACAGCTTTCGTTTTTGCTCTTGCATTTACAAAAATCTCTTTAATAGGAATGAATATTTCTGTGAAGAAATATAATAATGATTTAAATAAAAACACATTAAAAAAACAGTATTTTTGTTTGCAGTTTCAGAACAACAAGGTATGACTAATCACAGTTATAATTCCACTGTTTTATTTGATATAACACTCAGTTTGCTCCATTATTATGTAACTTCTGGTATTGTAAGGCACTCGGAGCAGCTGGGAGAACAGTTACATAGAGTTGATATACATATACAAAATAGCTGCACACTAGAGGTTAAGAGTAACAAGGTATAATGAATGGACATTAGCAAAAAATGTACAGTTCCAGTGGCAGAACTATGGGAGACAATGGAGGCAGCTGCCGCCGGGCGCCAGCACTGACGGGGCACCTCCTCCATTGCCCACAATATATTCACTCCACTTAGGGCTGTAACTATGTACCCGGAGTGTATCGTCACGGCCGTCCAATACATGGCACCCCTTCCCGGCACCTAAGAAGCCACCATACACTAGTGGAGAGCTCCATGTCAGACCATCAGCTGTCGTCTCTGTCTATCTATACCCTGTCCCTACTCATTGGTGTCGCTGCTCCTCAGATTATGTAAGTGTAACACATCCGGCATTACAATGTCAGCGGCTGTGACAGGGGGCACCAAATTATAACTTGCCTCTGGTCGTCTGGGGTGAATTTACGCCACTGCACAGTTCTAAACAAAGCATAAAGCATTGTTCCTTGGGATTTCAATGGCACAGTGGACAAAGCATTGTAAATGTTAAATACAATGCAGTGCACTACATAATTTATGCATAATAATCTATACTAATATAATAAGAACGTTATGTCTGTTTGCTGCAAGTTGCTGTAAAAACTATTGAACCGATTATCATGAAAACTCATTTCGTAGCGGAAAGTCTTCAAAATAACCTGCACATTGTTTCATCTCAATTTGTTAAGTTAAAGCTGAGCAATAAAAAAAACAAAATTGATTGCCATCATCAATGCAAGATATAGTTGTGGCACCATGCAAGCAGATGGTAAGGGGTGGGGGGAGAGGTGCTTTTGACCCACGTTCACTAGAATAGGATAGGCTACATAGCAGTCTGTGCACAGGGCACACGGTGACATTGGTGTGAGTGGTGGGTGAATAGGATAGGCTACATAGCAATCTGTACACAGGGCACACGGTGACATTGGTGTGAGTGGTGGGTGAATAGGATAGGTTACATAGCAGTCTGTGCACAGGGCACACAGTGACATTGGTGTGAGTGGTGGGTGGATAGGATAGGTTATATAGCAGTCTGTGCACAGGGCACACGGTGACATTGGTGTGAGTGGTGGGTGAATAGGATAGGTTATATAGCAGTCTGTGCACAGGGCACACGGTGACATTGGTGTGAGTGGTGGGTGAATAGGATAGGTTACATAGCAATCTGTGCACAGGGCACACGGTGACATTGGTGTGAGTGGTGGATGAATAGGATAGGTTATATAGCAGTCTGTGCACAAGGCACACAGTGACATTGGTGTGAGTGGTGGGTGAATAGGATAGGTTATATAGCAGTCTGTGCACAAGGCACACAGTGACATTGGTGTGAGTGGTGGGTGAATAGGACAGGTTACATAGCAGTCTGTGCACAGGGCACACAGTGACATTGGTGTGAGTGGTGGGTGAATAGGATAGGTTACATAGCAGTCTGTGCACAGGGCACACAGTGACATTGGTGTGAGTGGTGAGTGAATAGGATAGGTTACATAACAATCTGTGCACAGGGCACACAGTAACATTGGTGTGAGTGGTGGGTGAATAGGACAGGTTACATATCAGTCTGTGCACAAGGCACACAGTGACATTGGTGTGAGTGGTGGGTGAATAGGATAGGTTACATAGCAGTCTGTGCACAGGGCACACGGTGACATTGGTGTGAGTGGTGGGTGAATAGGATATGTTACATAGCAATCTGTGCACAGGATACATAGTGACATTGGTGTGAGTGGTGGGTGAATAGGACAGGTTACATAGCAATCTGTGTACATGGCACACAGTGACATTGGTGTGAGTGGTGGGTGAATAGGATAGGATACATAGCAATCTGTGCACAGGGCACACAGTGACATTGGTGTGAGTGGTGGGTGAATAGGAGAGGTTACATAGCAGTCTGTGCACAGGGCACACGGTGACATTGGTGTGAGTGGTGGGTGAATAGGATAGGTTATATAGCAGTCTGTGCACAGGGCACACAGTGACTTTGGTGTGAGTGGTGGGTGAATAGGATAGGTTACATAGCAGTCTGTGCACAGGGCACACGGTGACATTGGTGTGAGTGGTGGGTGAATAGGATAGGTTATATAGCAGTCTGTGCACAAGGCACACAGTGACATTGGTGTGAGTGGTGGGTGAATAGGACAGGTTACATAGCAGTCTGTGCACAGGGCACACAGTGACATTGGTGTGAGTGGTGGGTGAATAGGATAGGTTACATAGCAGTCTGTGCACAGGGCACACGGTGACATTGGTGTGAGTGGTGGGTGAATAGGATATGTTACATAGCAATCTGTGCACAGGATACATAGTGACATTGGTGTGAGTGGTGGGTGAATAGGACAGGTTACATAGCAATCTGTGTACAGGGCACACAGTGACATTGGTGTGAGTGGTGGGTGAATAGGATAGGTTACATAGCAATCTGTGCACAGGGCACACAGTGACATTGGTGTGAGTGGTGGGTGAATAGGAGAGGTTACATAGCAGTCTGTGCACAGGGCACACGGTGACATTGGTGTGAGTGGTGGGTGAATAGGATAGGTTATATAGCAGTCTGTGCACAGGGCACACAGTGACTTTGGTGTGAGTGGTGGGTGAATAGGATAGGTTACATAGCAATCTGTGCACAGGGCACATAGTGACATTGGTGTGAGTGGTGGGTGAATAGGATAGGCTACATAGCAGTCTGTGCACAGGGCACACAGTAACATTGGTGTGAGTGGTGGGTGAATAGGATAGGCTACATAGCAGTCTGTGCACAGGGCACACAGAGACATTGGTGTGAGTGGTGGGTGAAGGCACTTTGTTCCACCAATCAGTATAGCACTGCTGGCCACATGGGCTGCTCCCGCGACAGGGCACATATTCAAAGAAATACAACTAGGTCACCTCAAATAAAAGATGCTGGCAGAAGCGCCTTCATCGTGGACGAAGCCATGGCCAACAGCTAGTATAATATAACATTCACTACTTTTTTTCTACCACATTTCCTATACAATATCATAATAGCCTCAGCTCATTCCTAATTACTATAAATATATACTCTCCCTTCTTCCTCTACAGAACCTGATGTGTGTGGGTAGGCAAGGGTGCAGGAGACATGTGGGGTAAGTCTGAGTGGCATTTAGGGGAGGTCTGAGTGACGTGTTGAGGTTTGAAAGGCATGTGGAGGTCTGAGAGACCTTTGGGGTCTGAGCCATGCAGGGTTATTGTGGAGCAAGTGGGAAGTCTGAGTGGCATATAGTGGAATTCTGAACAAATGAGGGGCTTGTTGGACGTTTCGGGATTAATGATGTGGGGGTGCAGAGCTTGTTTTGACTTTGATTTTTACATTATTGAAGTTAAGTGTACTGTGCAGCCTTTTTGGAGGCCAACCATGCTGCCCTTGTGGGATATCAGGTTGCCCCTCACTGCAAAGTATTTTGGATAACTTCATATTATGATACAGTTTATCTTGGACTATTATAATGGATTTGATCCAGAGATAAGGAGACATAGACATTGACATTCCTTACGGACAGTATAACCTGCTATGTATGACAGTCTCTCTTTCTTGCAGGATCCACCAAATCTATAATTGGTATGTGGTTTAAAATGAACAAAACCACAAACTGAATAATATCAGGGATTCCCAATTTTGGTCCTCAAGGCACCCTAACAATCCAGGTTTTAGGTGCACAGATGGCATAATCAAACTGAATAAAGTACTAATGAACTCACTTGTGCTTAATCAAGGATATCCTTAAAACCTGGACAGCTAGGGTGTCTTGAGGACAGATTTTGGGAACCATTGTAAAAATATTAGTAATATTACTCAAAGATGCTGTAACATAGCCATTCTCAGATTAATCAATGTGATCATCTATTATTCAATGTATCTATTCAGTCATTTTGCCTGAACTGAAGCCATATACCCACAAGCTACCTATTTCTTATTATGCTACATAGGAGATCTATCAGTGATAACAGAAGTCTTCACTTCTTCCTCCTATTCATAGTAGGGGAAACCATGGAGAAATCTCAGTTTTCCCCTTTGGTGCCCCCTGATTAAGGACCATATCGCTTCACCATACAGTAGTATGGGGAGATTGATTCATATAAGCTCTGCCTTCTGTTGTGTGTCTCCCAAAAACTGTGTCAGTTCAGGATGGTGTAATGTGACTACTGAGGGGAGAAAAGCAGGGAAGACAGCTGTCTCCCTGCTAAGATGCAATATATAGTGATAATTACCGGTAACCACTTCATTTTAAACATGAATAGACCCCATGATTACATGCGAAAACACTTATAGTCCTCTAATATCCATATGGATCACTTGCATTGAGTTATGTGAATCTTTCTTTGCTAAGACCATGGGTAATGCTCGGTTTTCACTAATGCAAAGGTCGAGACCAGGCCCTACTACCAAGATCTCCAGATCTGTAATCAAAGAGGAAATATTTTATATATACTGGTAATATAATTATACAACAAGTTAAATATACAAGAAATGTTGCTATAATCAATAAAATAAAATAGATAAAATAAAACCATGACAAAAAAAGTCTTCGGCAGGGCCATGTACCTGTTGAGGGCCTAGCCCTATAAATACTGTTTCCTGTGGCATCTTGACATGCTTAAACAATGTAATAACACAAAGTTATTATTTTAGTAAAAAAATAAAATAACGTTTTCAAAAGAACACAAAGTATCTGTTTCTTGTAAGATTATAGATAGTCCACACTTGCCGTTGAATCACACTCACATCACCAATTATGTTTGTAACTGTACAATGAGAGCTGCTAATTGCACTCCAAAAAAATAAATCAGCGCCAAGCGTGATATCCCAGACAAATTTATAGACTTGAGAAATAATTAATCTTCCTGCATTTTCACACAAGGAAGCTGGCTCAGGCCTAATTTAAATCACTGTTCACATTTAGAGTGATACCAGTGGGACGCATGTTAATTTCAAGCTTAATACTGTGCATTTCCCAAAGCAGAATACAGAAGAAGGCTGAGTAAAGGATGATCATATTTACGTCAGTCTAAGTATAAATGTGTCTTAAAGCACGTGACTATAGTTAAGGAACGTGTACAATCAGTACCTACCTGGGAGAGTAGTAAAGAATCTTGGAGGGTAACTTATTTAAATAGTGAAGGAACTTTTTAAACAAGTTCATTCTTAAAATATTTACAATATGAAGTTTTAAAAGGTAGCGCTATATATAGGATTAAGGGGAACCAGTCACTTTTCAGACAAATGTTTATTTCACATTCTGCCATTGCTCATACTTAGGGGTCTATTTACTAAGCAGTGTTAGGAGACAGAGTGAAAAGTGATAAGGTGCCAGCCAATCAGCTCCAAACTGTCATTTTTCAAGCACAGCCTGTGAGATGGCAGTTAGGAGCTGATTGGCTGGCACCTTATCACTTTTCACTCTGTCTCCTAACACTGCTTAGTAAATAGTCCCCTTAAGCTGCATACACACGCAACGATGTTAGTTACCAACGATTTTTGTTAACGATTTTCGTTCATATTTTCCCTTGAAAAAGTGAACGAAAATCGTTGGTTACTAAATTAATGAACAATTTTGTGAACGATTTTCATGAAAGATGAACGATTTTTTTAAACATGCATATAGTGAATGGACATCGTTCATCGTTCATTCTGTACAACATGAACGATTTTCTAAACGAAAATCGTTATGTTGGACAGTCAGAATGGACGATGAACTACAAACTACAAACGAGAGCGTGCTTGGACGATTATCGTTCACCGAAAAAAGTGAACGATTTTTTAACCGATTTAACGATAACGACATCGTTATCGTTAAATCGTTTCAAAAATTTGTTACGTGTGTACGCACCTTTAGTCACTACCTTCCTTCAGCTACGACATAGAAATTCAGCCCAGTTTATAGCAATATGCAGCCCGACTCTAATGTCAAGTAACCTGCATAACTAAATATTTTTTACTCACTCCTCCAATAAGCCAGTGCAGACTTCTCCTCCACAATGTGCGCCAAACTGTGCCCACTGGCAGACATCAAGGTACTCTTGCAGAAATTGAGCACAGCGCTATTACAGTGCATTTTGTGCTGCGCCTCTCTCATTTTCTGGTTTGTAAAGGAGGTGAGCTGAATTAATTTAGTCATTAAGTTGTACACGTTGGACTATTCTAAATTTGCGAATTCTATCTTACACAACAAAGGACGTAATTGAATTCATGAATCCTTCTGCCTCAGCTCGGTAAACATACTGTCCACCATTATATCTCAATCTTGTCCTATGTACTGCTGAACATTAAAATACAACAATTTTCTAGGCTTTGTACCAATGCCAATTCCAAACCTGCATTCTCATTGTCAGAAAATGTATTGGATTTTTCAGTTGAGAAAAAAAATAAAAATGGCATGTCATCCCGCCATAAAGGAAACCTGAGAATAATTTATACTTGTTAACCATTATCTACCCTGTACCAGATGCGCATGTGATGTCATTAGGCCGTGACTGGTTTGCAATGGAAATATTTTTGTTACATTTTTAGTGCAGTCACGTAACAGTAAGTGTGGAGAGGCGCAGTGGGAACTTTTGTGTTTGCACAGCATGAGAAATAATGGAATAACATAATTAGAGGGAGGCGGACTTTCATCTTTCAGCAATTTGTGATCCTATTCCCTCTGACAATGAATCAGTAGCTCCCTTTTACAAAGCAATGTATGCAGATTTTCACATTCCGGACACTTGTAAGGAATTCCCTGGGGATTTCACTTTCTACAGAGAAATTTCAGTTACTTATGCCCTTGGCATAGTTTGCAGGTGCTGTTGAAACAAGAATTGCTAAGGAAAAATATGCATCTATAAAACGCAACATACTATTCTCTCCGTGTACATGGCCATCATTTACGAAGTATATTTTATAAGGTAATTAAACTCAGGTCTGTAAGCCCTACACTAGTGTCAGCAAAGTGAAATTAAATCCAATCGCTCAGTTGCAGATCCCACACATTCAGCAAACGTGATGCCTCTGGTACCATTATCTGTGATCCCCTCTTGCAGCCATCCTCTCCCCTTGGACGTCAGCCCTTCTGTTCTGATCTTCTCATTTTTTTTTTACTGTATTTCTTGGGTGTTCTCATTGACCCTCTTCCACATGGATCTTCTAATGTCTATTCTCTCTTATATATGGTTTGATTTTCCATCCATGGGCATAATCGGGGCTTACTTCCTCTCCTCCCCGTCTTTCCTCTGTCTGTCTATATTCTGTCTCTCCTTATTGGTTATTGTACGCTGCCTTTGGTACTTGTGTGGTAGCTGTATTGTTTCTCTAATTTATTGGTCTATGTCTTACCACAACAGGTTTGCCATTATGCTGTTTTATCTCATTGATGCATATTATTATGCATACAACTTTATAAATAAAGAGTTTAAATCCAACAGCTCAAACTGAGCAATTGCTGGCAGGGAGCTGCCATGATGATTCCTCTTGGAATGGGGAGAACTGTGCAATACATACTGACAGTACAACAATAGGAATGCTATGCTTTCAGTCCAGTGACCAGTCTAGCACTATGTTTTGCTGTAGCTCACCTTTAAAGGCAGAAACAATTATGTTCTGATAAACATAACGAGTAATCAACAAATGGCCTAGAAGTCATTCACAAACCAGCAAACATACATCACAGCACATTTGTTTGCATGTAATTGTGCCAGTGCCCATATTATTGTACAATTGCACATAATAAGGCACCAGAGCAGAGGATGGCACCTGGCCAGAAATGGGTGTTGTCAGCCTACAGAGGTTGTAATTAGAGGTTATTGGGGTAGATGCACGAAGCCCAGAAGCGGTATCAGCGCACGTTATGTGCGCTGATACCGCTTCTCTCCGATGTATGAACGGGGGTCTGGGCGGTAAATGACAGGGGTGCTATGCGCCCCTGTCATTATCGGCGCTGCTATCTACAAGATAGCAGCGCCGACAGCCTGGGCTATGTCCCTGCTGCGGCGGCTACCGGCTCAAGGGCTCCACGCGGGGATCTCTCGATACTTGCGAGATCCCGCGCATGCTCAGTGGAGCCGGCCGGGAGAGAGACACAGCGCATCAGTACTAGGCTGATGCGCTGCTGTCTCTAGCGGGTAGCGCCGGAGGGGGGAGTTAACGCTCCCCCTCTCCGGCCGATGAGATGTTTATACATCTCATCGGTAGTGCTTCCTGCTTCGCCTCGGTAAAGAGGCGAAGCGGGAAGCGTTATAGCGGCACGGTAAGTGCCGCTATAATACATCTACCCCAATGGTCTATGTACTAAGCCTTGGAAAGAGATAAAGTGGACAGAGATAAAGTACCAACCAATCAGCTCCTGGCTGTCACTTTACAGGCTGTATTTGAAAAATGACAGTTAGGAGCTGATTGATTAGTACTTTATCTGCATCCACTTTATCTATCTCCAAAGCTTAGTACATAGACCCTCAATGTACTTATTCGTGTCATGTCATCATCATTCTATCAATCTAATGTGCTGCATAACATGTCAATGCTTTTTAAATAAAAGACAATAATAATAATAATAATTATAATTATCAGGAATGTTCTACAAACTGCCCCGAGACATGAATAAAACATTCTAATTTTCCCATCAACATCAACATCAGCTCTTATGAGTTTGTTTGCAGTCTTTTTTTTTTTTACTTTTCTTGGGAAATAGTAACAACAGTTTCCCTAAACAACATTAAGTAATTTATTACCCCATCATTTATCCTTTTATTTTAATAGCCAGTCTTGCAATTTGATTTTGTTATCAAAATGATGAATCAATCTACTAAGATGAATCGCTTTCCTGTGTAGCCGTGCTCCATTACTCTGGATTATTACCGCTCTGCGTTTAACTGAGCTGAAATAAAAAGCGTGACGTTTGGGTGATAGATCAGCAGTCTTTTGTTTTTGCAGTAGTGTCAGAGAAACATAACCAAGCAGAAGGTGCATTGTCATGTTAATCAGGCAAATTAAACACTACACTGTCATGCAAAATATAATGACATATCTGAAGAGTATTGGCCAAGAATTAACTGGTTGTTTGCCAGAGAGCTTTTAACAGCAAGTCTTTGCCCTCCACCCTGAAACAATGTCGTTTCCATGTAACTTCATGTTATTGTTTTTTTAGCATAGATACTTGAGACTGCAGCAGGGATACATTGTCATTTTCTTTTTAACTCTTTGCTACATGTATTTGTATAAACATGATTACTGGTTATCAGGAAGTAATCAGTTTATAAGTGAAGCAGTGATTACGCCTGGGCTGTTAGGAAGCGCTGCTTCCATAAGAGAAATGGGAGGGTGTTACCAATGGGAAATGATTCAGAAAATTAATTTAACTGGATGTTTTTCATTCTTTTCTGTTTTCACTATTTTATTGCAACACATTTATGTAATTTGCAGCAGATGCTAATAATTCTGACACATGAAATATAATCAGTGCTTTTTATCCAAATGCCAAAAAATTAATACATATTACAAGTGGCACCATAATCACCTACAAAATCTATGACAAATGTAACACATTTGCATTACAGAAAAAAGGGACAATTTCAGCACATGCCCATCTGTCATTACCATTACAGGGCACCGCAGGGCAGGGGGCGCTGTTCGGGCCTGTCAATTTTCTGTTTATAATCATTCTCACTTGTAGCTTCCTCTTCTTTTATCACCAGCATTTTCTGGCCTCCCCTATCTCTTTCCCGGCTGGCTCCCTTTCCATCTGGCCAGCTCCCCAGGGTTGGACAGGCCCACAGGGGAAATCCCCGGTGGGCCCCACTACCTGTGGGCCCACCCCTCTCTTCTAGGTGTCAGGTTCCAGCACTCAAATTATAGATTGATACTCTATTAGACAGTCAGTTACTTGATGGTGCAGGACCACTGACCAACTTGGAGGTTTGGATCCCTTCTATAGAAACCAAGATTTGCGTAATGGTTAGCCAAGTGTCTGCGGTCGCTAACCACACCCCCTCTGGTGGATGACCACTCCCCTTAAGCATTGTCCCCTACCACTGCATTCCCCCAGTGGGCCCTTCATGCCCCAGTCCGTCACTGCAACTCCCCAAGCACCTTCAGTCACATCCTCTTTTATTTAACACACACATTTCAAAATACCGTAATACCTGGGACTCGAGTAACATTGGTGGGGAGTTCAGCTGCCAGAGCAGGGTACATACACAGATCACCCCACCGCTGATAATTGCTGCATGTACACTAGAAATAGCACTCTTCTATACCTTCAGTTGGTGATCTACATGCACAGCTGTTCTGATGGATATATCCTGCTGCAGGTGCAGCGTACTTGCCTACATCCCCACCCCCAACTCCCACACAAATCCCCGAATTACGCGATTTGCACTGATTCGCGTCATCACGACCCTGCTCCCTGCTTCACAATGCCGGT
This sequence comes from Taudactylus pleione, assembly GCA_031769625.1. Lineage (NCBI taxonomy): Eukaryota > Metazoa > Chordata > Amphibia > Anura > Myobatrachidae > Taudactylus > Taudactylus pleione. Next base: position 38,805,863 of record JAUIMM010000153.1, on the reverse strand, counting down.
AATCTCTGCATTGTGTAGCGGGGGCAGGGACAAAATGACACAACCAAGTGGTCACGCACCCCGCTCTGCCCCTAATGCCATGTAATATCCCCGGCCGTGACCCCTATGCCCGGAAGGGGCAGCCAGCATGTCGGCAAGCATGAGGTGCAGCTTCACCAGTGCTCTAGAGCTGATACATAATTATAGTATATCATCACTGCAGCCATTGGATTCACACTGTATTTAGCAGTGACACCAGGGATACAAAAGGACCGGTACCCCTTCATCATCGTACGGGACAAGTCAGATTGGTCATGCCCCTTCTCCATGAGGCCATGCCCCTTTGTAAGGCACGTGTCTTATATCCCTATTGAAATATAGGGGCAGCGCCAAGGCTCTTTCTGGGCCAGGGCTCCATAAAGTCTAGTTACGGCTGTGTTTGGAAGACTGTGTTGTTTATAGTATATAAAGTAATTTCTAAAAGATTATTAATCAAATCAATTTGCTATGTAATCTAGATCAGCAAGTGACATGGGCCCTAGATATATGCATATCACTAGACTCTCCATAAGGTCGCTATAGGTAAATATGTTCCAATTCACCGTGGTGCCTTTGAGACCACACAACCACTGTAAGAGTTCAAAAGGGTAGTAACGTGGCCCAGAGGTGCAGTAGTAATGCTAGTCCGCCCATTTTGCAGGGGGCTGGTGCACAGGCGGCACTGATGTTGTGGGGCACTCATAATTTTGCTATGGGGCCAGGCGTGTTTTGCCTCTCTGCATGTATATGCATTGTTTATGTGCTCAAATACATAAGATGTGACATAAAGCTAACACATATATAAAGATGTCTCATTCCCAAGTTTCATAAATGAGAGGTATTTTAGGAGGGTGTGGTATACAAGTTAGACAATCATGTTGACAGAAGAATGTTGACAGGGTCTAAAAATCGAAATTTGTAATGTTGACAATTGACATTCACTGACAATGTTGACATGCTTAATATGCCGACACAACCCTAACTGCAGCCTAAGCCTGATGATAACTGTAGCCTAACCCTAATGATGCTATGTTCATAAAGTACACATGTATAATATAAATATTTTGAACACGTTGATACTATGAACGAAGTTGATGACATTCTGAATGACGACATTTACAACGATTTGACATTACAGTGTTCTGAATATCAATCTACTGTATATGACTGCATACCTTTTAGGAGAAGAAAAAATGTATGTTAATAAAGGGGTTCTCCAAAAGTGGTAGTAGGCAGGAGTTTCAATTGATAATTTTATACCTCTTTTACATTGCTAAGCTGGGTCGCACCCGGGATTTTGTTCACGTGCCCATCCCAGGTGCGACCCGGCGGAGACCTTTTCAGACTGGCGTCCTGACCTGGCTTATTGCTGGTTCAATGATATCAAGACCATCACGTGCTGAGCCGATGCATGGAGATGAGATCATCTCCAAACGCCGGCTCTTCCTATGCTTGTGAACAGGATTCGGGTCGCATACCCTTTCAGACTGCATCGCGGGCCGGATTGAACCTGTGTTCAACACTGCTCGTGACCAGGGTTGAAATGCTGGGTCACAACCAGGCTTATTTCTACCTGGCCCCTTCACACTGCACAGTAACCCGGGTTGCTGCGCGTTCGCTTGCAATAATCCGGGCTATTGCTTGTAGTGTGAAAGGACTATTACTCTCTGCATCATGTGCACTGCAATCCAACAAATGTGGATGCATCTCTATTTTTTGGGGGTCATATTCAAAAGCTTAACATAGACATGCACCTATATGTATGTGAGAGATTAGAACACCACCATGTAAGAGATGCTAAAATCTTGTTCAGCTCAATATATTTTCTCAGAGAGATCAAGGTTTTCATTTGCGAGGAGCTTTGGAATATTAAGTTTTACTTATATCTCATACAAGATCCTACACACACTCATTACATGGGATCCGATGAATAAGAAGGCAACATTTCTTTTGGTAAGCACTGGGGTCATTCACCATGGAATATAGCAGTACAAAAATTGTGCCTCTTGCTCAGGCTGTTATTACAATGTGCTAAAAACTAATGGCAGGTTTGCAAATGGACCAGTGTGACTCGTAGTTGTAAAAAGTCAGGTCACAGTACTTTCCTCATTGATTTCTTCCAATCACCTCCTAATAAGATGCCATTCATTTACTTGGGGAAGTAAAAGAACAAACAGGCTGTTTATGTTTTTCCAAGTGCCATATATACTGTAGTATGTTTAAATTGTAATATGAAATATATCTGTTTATTATTTGCACAGGTTGGGTACGGGATGCCGGCGGTCAGAATCCCAAGGCCGGCATCCGGACAGGCTTAGGATACCGACACCTGTTGGTAAGTATCCTAACCCTACCCCATACCACTAACCCTAACCCTCTCCGAAGCCTAAAGCTAACCTCCCCCCTGCAGCCTAACCCTAACCCTCCCCATTAGTGTCTAACCCCAACCCTCCCCCTAGTGTCTAACCCTAACCCTCCCAGCCTAGTGCCTAACCCTAACCCTCCCCTCCAGTGCCTTACCCCAACCCTCCCCTTAGTGCCTAACCCTAACTCACCCAGCCTAGTGCCTAACCCTAACCCTCACCCCCTAGTACCTAACCATAACCCTCTCCCCCAGTGCCTAACCCCAACCTCCCCTTAGTGCCTAACCCTAAGCCTCCCAGCCTAATGCCTAACTCTCCCAGCCTAGTGCCTAACCCTAACCCTCACCCCCTAGTACCTAACCGTAACCCTCTCCCCCTAGTGCCTAACCCCAACCCTCCCGTTAGTGCCTAACCCTAACCCTCCAAGCCTAGTGCCTAACCCTAACCCTCACCCCCTAGTACCTAACCCATACCCTCACCCCCTAGTACCTAACCCTAACCCTCCCCCCCTACTGCCTTACCCCAACCCTCCCCTTAGTTCCTAACCCTAACCCTCCCCATAACCCCACTACTTACCGTCAGGATGCCGGCACCGGGATTCTGAGCTCCGGCATCCTGACAGCTGGAATTTAAACTACATCCCATTTAAACCATACCAGACAGATTTGCATGTTGTGTGCTTCAGATGCGTGAATTGCTTACCAGTGAAAATAGTGGTTAGCTTATTAGAAAGTAGAAGGGCCCTAAGCCCTTTACGCCACCATTGGCACAAGATACTCCTCTAACGTCTCTATGTTTCCAGCTGAATGGACATAGAATAATATTCTTTTTTTGTTTTTCAAATGTATCTCCAGATGATCTAAACTCCCTGCTATGGTTACTTTATTTACATTTTAAGAGACTTTTAATTTATTTAGTTTTACATCCACAGTGACCCAAAGGAAATAAAATTGTTTGCTGAGCTTTAGTGATAAGCCACAATGTGAGGTGGTTACAGCAGCCACAGCACTCTCTCTTTTTTCCTCAGGCACAGTGAGTAAGAGCAATGTACTCTATGTAATGTCAGAAAGTTATCTGCCACACATTGGCCGCAGCATAGTAATTCTGAACAGAACAGAAAGTATCTGTGGTTATACTGCCCTGCTTCACATCAGTAATTTCATTCCCGACGCATCAGAGCGCACATCTAAAAGCCAGTATATTTTATGGGTAGCTCTGTCTTCCTCTGCCTTCATTTTGCTGATGTATGGTGTTAAAACAGTTTTCAAGCTTCCTTTTCAGAAAAAAAAAAAGAAAATTCGGCAGCTCAGCTTTCTGCTCTATTTTTACACACAGGAAAGGGACAAATGGCTGAACTGTTTCCCTAGTAAACAGTCCAAAAAATAATTTTTGTACCGTACTCGCACTACACATTAACATTAATGTAAGTAAAAAAAAAAAATGGTTTATATAATCAAAACTAAATATAAAACGGTGCTCTACTTAAATAAAAAGATTAAAATTGAGGCTATTTTCCTCTATATTTACAGACTGTAAAGCTGTATTTCACAACTTTATAGGAAAAGCACAGGACATTGTCAGGGGCGCCGAGAGGAGGGGGGAGCAGGTACAAATTACCCGGGCCCAGGCTTGCTGGAGGGGCCCGGCGGGGGCCCTGGTCCGACACCGCCCCCCCTCCCTCCTACATCACAGCAGCCCAGCACACGCTGCTGTGTGCTGGGCTGCAGTGGGAGACTGCTCGCAGCAGGTGGAGCAGTCTCCTATGCCTATGGGGGGAGAAATCATGCTGATCGTGACCCCCATTGGTTGTGCGCCAGGCTGAGGGGCTCACAGTGCCCCCCTCCCAGTGAAGCAGCGCTGCTAAAATGTTTTTTTTATTCTGTGTTTTTTTCCTAAGTGGACGTGGCCACGCCTCCCCTGATTAGGCCATGCCCCCTGTCACCCGAGCCTGCCGCGGCTCTTGGCTGCCCTGGACATTGTATAAAGCATCAGATTTCAGGTCGTTCACAGTTATTTCCAAGTTCTTTTCAAGTTTGTGGGTCTCTTTGGTACAATCAAGATCTGACCAATCAGATTGGATTTGATAAAACAGAACAGAAATGCAGGATGGATGATGATGATTGCTATTAGTATGCATGAGGGGCTTCACATGCATCTGCTTGTTGGCTCATCCATCATACAACTTTCATTTTGTGGTTTATCACTACGAGGTCTATGTACTAAGCCTTGGAGAGAGATGAAGTGGATGGAGATAAAGTACCGACCAATCAGCTCCTGTCATTTTTCAAACACATCCTGTAAAGTGACAGTTAAGAGCTTATTGGTTGGTACTTTATCTCCGTCCACTTAATCTCATTCCAAAGCTTAGTACATAGACCCCTACATTCCACGATCGCCCATAATTAAATATATCTGTAGGTAGCATCAGAGAGCAAGAGCTTCTAAAGTCAGTGCAGTACCGTACACAGCCAGACACTCTTTCTTTGACAGCCTTAGGCTCCACCTTTCCACCATAACCCAGCAGAGCTGAATAAAAGGCTTAAGACAGGAGGGCCCATATGAACTTACATTAAGATCTTTATTCATGTCATCAATTGTGTTCTAAACGAAGATAATTTAACTGCACAGAATGATAAAGTAATGAAGAACATCACATTCAGTAATGGCCAGCATCATCATACCTACAAAATTACCAGAATTTATATACACATTAATTAATCATGTCGCCATACAAATTACCCCACCAACGCTGACATTAGGGTCAATAGGTTATCCTACAAATAGTAATATGCAGTTCACTGACGGACCTTACCAACACTGACACTAAGGTTACCAGCGGACCCTACCATCAAATATAAAGCTCCCACCATTACGCCACCAATAAAAGAAAAGTTCCTCCCCACCATTAAATAATTAGCCCCTATTCTTATCCTACCAAGATATTAATACCTTATGCCCCCATTCACATTGCCAGAAAAAAACTCACTTCTCCCCTCTGCCATGGTTACATTAAAAGCTCCGTGCCCATATATTTAAATGAAAAGTCCCCTACCCCCACAGTTACATTAAAATTACACCCACAATTATTACAAATGTTTAAATTACATTGTAAAGTTTCCTAACCCACACCTTCCATCTGTGGCTCTGCACTGTGTCTTTCCGGTATCCAGTCACATTGTCGACAGTTATCATGTTAAAAATTTCGACACCACAATGGCAACACTAGAATGTCGACATGGTTCAACATGTCAATAGGCAACATGTGAAATGTTAACATTCTCAGAATTCCAACAGTTAAGATTAGGCGCCGCCGTGAGGGTTAGGATTGGGCACTAGGGGGAGGTTAGGGTTAGGCTGCAGGTGGGAGTCAGGGTTAGACACTAGGGAGGGTTAGGGATAGGGATTAGGGTTAGGCAGAAAATACTTACCCAAACCGCCACACTGTCAAACATCTGCCCTGGAAGTGATGGTCACTTGAGCTTCGGGACCCTGAAGCTGCACTGGAACCGTTGCAGCCATCAGGACCAGGTAAGAGACCGCTGGGCCACCAGGGCCGTTAGGAGGACATCCTATCATATCGACATGTCAGCAGCGTAGACATTATGAATGTCGACACTTTCGACATTATAAGCTTGTTTACATGCATACAGGACATACAGTGAGGGATAGAGGAGCTCTGTGAGAGAGATGAGTGGGCAGGAACGGAGTCAATATGGATCAGAGCGATCTGTGACCACGGGTAAAAGTGCTCACCTATGCTGGGCCAGTAACCGTTCAGGTGTTGGCCCGAGGGGCGAGTTTCAGGGAGGCCTGATCCATGAAACTTGCTTAAGCAGCAACGGAAGGCGGCAGGGATAAGGAACGGGGGTCCCACAGCGCCTGGATGCAAGAAGGGACTGCACACTATGCACCCAGAGAATACCTACCTGGTGCCAGCTACCAATCCCACCCCCCCTTCTACGTGGCACCATTTTCTCAGTGACATCTTCTAAAAGATGGTGCCCTGCATTGAAAGCAAAGACTCTGGCACTGTGCCACAACATTTGTTATCTTGCGCATATGCAACACCTTCCCAAATATCACTGAAAGGATGGCACCGCAGAGGAGGTTCCTGCTGCATACAGGCCCATCAGGTATTAATGCGCCCCTGACCCGCTGCTTGCACTAAGTAGTGGGATCAGTCTGTGTGTTCAGTTTCATTTACAGGTTGGTCCACTTCAGTCCCTGAATAGCTTAGCTGGGTACTTTAATCTAATTTGATATTCTTTGAATTAGGTGGCCAATTAAACATCAAAAGGTAAGGACATTACTCATAGTCTCGGTAATAAGTTACATTTAATAAATGTAATCAATGAAAAGACACCCATCTGTAATAAAATATCAGCAGACCTTTAAAATAAGCATTAAAAGTTACGAACATATATGACAACAAAGAAAGAAGGAGATAGGGGCTTCAAGTGCTTGGAGGGCCACATGAGGACTGCCTGTTGCCCATCACATAAATATGTGTTATGGGTACTCTAAGAAACTGTCAATATGACTTCTTATATCTCACATTTGGAATAACTGGGAACCAAACCAAAAACGTGAGGTGGATAATTCTTTCTGAGAATGCTGGAATGCATGGCCAAACCCCTGGCAGGCTTTTTATAACAGAAAAACACCATTGTCTGTGCAGAACAACTCAGAAACCGGACAGTTGGACAGTTCTCCAAACTTGGGATTAACCTAAGTGAAAGCTGGATGGTTGGGAGGTATGCCTCTCTCATGCCTTGTGATGTCACAGGTTCCTATTGAATTGATTGGCTGCATTCTCATCAACACATATCCAGCCCACTGATTGGCTGCCACCATTGCATGTTGGTGATGGGAATACTTTACGGTTTGCAAAAGTATTAAACATTTTCCCAACCATATCCATTTGGATTCTGATGGTCAACTAAATGCTTCTATCCCAGAGTGATTGATATTTTGGGCAAGAAAAAAAATATGTACTGTTACATATCCATAGCTTTAAAAATTAAGGAAAGAAAGAAATAGAACGGAAAATGAAATGCACTTAGCAGTCAGCCTGTGTCATGTACTCAGTATACAGGAATCTTTTATCATGCAAATGAAGATGAGGGATGGAGATTTTCATACACCATTTAATATGTAAACCACATCAATCCTGCATTACTGATAAGCTTACAAGTACTGCTATTTTACCAGCATGTGTTGATAAGCAGAATAGCTTCACTAATTGACACCAAAAAAAGTTGTTCTCTTTTTTTAAATGTATCCTTTACAATCAATTTAACACTAGAAACAGCTGTTGTGGCACTCAGTAAATCAGACTCATAACTTGCTCATACGCTTTCTGACACCCAAGAACGTAGTGCAAACATTAAGAATGGACTATTCAGCTTCTATTGTGTGTAATAGAATAAAACAAAGGTATTTTGGAACTCCTTGGATGGAAAAACTCTATGGAGCTATCGCTGAGTTGGACACCTGTTTGTATAGTGTAAAAACAGGATTTTGGTACTTACTGATAAATCCATTTCTCCGATTCCACTAGGGGACACTGGAGCTCAAGACAGTGGGGTATAGACAGTAGTAGAGTAGAGCCTGGCACTTTGAATAATTTAGAATTGTGATTGGCTCCTCCCCCTCTGTGCCCCATCAGCCCCAGTTAAGAAACTGAGCCCGAGAGGAGACGAAGAACAGGAAAACGAGGAGAAGGAGAAGTCTACTGAACGGACCAAGACCAACTGCAGGAGAACCGAGGAACCCACTGCAGGGAACACATGCAGTCACACAACGAGAGAATTAATCAAACAACCGGCAGTAACGCAGAGCTGAGCGGGTGTCCAGTGTCCACTAATGGGGCTTTGAGGGGGAGGTGCCAGTCACAATTCTAAATTATTTAAAGTGCCAGGCTCTCCTCTATCACCATCTATACCCCACTGTCTTGAGCTCCAGTGTCCCCCAGTGCAGAGGTCCCCAAACTTTTTGGAATGGTGGCGCCCTAGTGCATCAGAATTGATTTCACGGCACCCCAAAGCCAAAAATTTGTTATTGAGAAATTCTGAAAAAAATGTAGTGAAGTAAAGTGAAGTAAATTATGCTTACCTGTCATGCTTAGGTTCAGTTATGTAGTAGGTGACAGGTTTGCACTTCTGTTTGTGCACATATTTACATTACATTGGCCATAAATAATTTGATTTGGTGCTGGACCACCAACCTGAGGCACCCATGCAAGTGTCCCGAGGCCGCGGCGCACAGTTTGGGAACCACTGCCTTAGTGGATGAAGGAGAAATAAGCAAATGTGCAATGCACATGACGGATAACCATTAATCAGTAGCCACATGAATCGTTGGCATGGTGCAAATGCACACTGGTGGAGATGAAGATCGCCAGCACTACCTAAATGCTTTTTGTCTAATTGCAAATTCATCTCTAAATTTGATATGTGCTTTCATCATTGATCTTGCATATATTATATGATATTGTGGGTATAATTAAAAAAATAAATATTTTACTACTTTCATTTGTATGTGAGAAACAATATTATATCTGCTGTGTTATAGATTCATTTAAATCAAACCAAGTACTAAATATGTTTTTTGATATAATAATGTTTTGTAAAAAATATTCTTATGCTTATGAACTGGTTGGGTGTAAGTGTATCTGTATGTAAGGAGCCTGAAGTGAACCTGGCACACATACTAATGATGCAGAGATGGATGCATCTTGCGAAGCCTCTGCCGCTGCATATGAGTATCAGCAGGGGCGGTTTAAGAGAGGAGAGGGACCGTGTGCAGCCTTCGTGTGAGTCCCACCTCTCTGTCAGCGCAGTAGACTTTGGCTTGGTACCAGAGTCTACTGCGCATGTGGAGATCCCTGGGAAAATGGCACCCGTGCCTTATTCCCAGGGACATCTTTAGTGCTCATGCGCAAATCACTGGGAAAATGGGCACTGTACCTGTGATTTTTGCTGCTCTGCAGCTGGCAGATGCAGGACTCCGTAGTCTGAGGAGAAGTATAGCTATATGTGAGTGCAGGGTGTGCGGAGTGGGCCCCCTGGACCTAGGGGCCAGTGTGCACTGCACACCCTGCACCCATTATAGATACGCCTTTGTTGTGCAGCTTTTTACAGCTTATTTGTTTAAAGCATGTGTCCAACTCAGCATCAGACCATATGTGACCTATGTATCACACATAATACTGATGTCTCTGAGGCACTGTACAATGTTTCCACTTACCTTTGTTATCCCTGACCCTAAAAATAAACTGGATATATGAATTTTGTTTCCTATAGAGGCATCTGAGACTCCAATTTTCCTGCATGTATTTAACACTTAAATCAGTATTTTGTGCTGAACCTTGTGCATACACTAAAGGGGGTATCCACTAGGCGATTTTGACAGGCGATCACGACGTCGTTATCGTGCAATCGCCCACAAATCGCTTGCAAATCAGGCATGTAAATGACAAAGACGACCAGCGATGCGCGTGCCCGCTGGTCGTTTTTACCATCTATCATCGCCCGTACATGCTGGTCAACCTGACGATCTTGTCAAGTTCAGCATGTACGAGGAGCAATAGAGAGCACCTACTGTTCTCTCTCAACATGTGAGTGTCCAGCGTCATCAGGCTGTGACTGTTTGTTTCCCTTTCCGTGTATTGCAGAGAGGTCCGACAGCAGCAAGAGAGGCAGAGAGGTCCATGTGTTGATCTGCCTAGACTGAAAGAGGGAACGTTTAGTCTAGGCACATCACTAGATATACAAATGAGAGCACGACTGCAATGTCGTAATCGTGCTCTCGTTTCTATATCTAGTAGTGGATACCCGCCTTAACTCTCTGTCTGTGACTTCCCACTTCCCTCCTTTTTCCTTATACTTCCTCTGTCACCAGTTGTAGGAATTGCCATTGAAGGTTAATGCCACTGATGGTCAATAGTTTTCCACTATCGATGGTAGAGAAGGCAGCAACGCTTTTTTTCCTATCAAGTGCAAGTGCTCAGAGCTTAGCTCCTCCACTAGCATTCTGTTCAGTGCTACCCTCTTTTTGATTGGCCCACCTCCATTCAGTCCAGACCCCTTCTCTGATTGGACGACAGAGGGAATGTTCATTGATGGGTGAAACCATTGAGGTTGTTTCATCAATGGTTTCAGGCCATTGATGCAGAGCACTGGATGGCACCATCGATGGTGATCTCTTTAATGGCCATCCCTAACCAGTGGTGCAGAGAGGAGACGAGGTAGTGTAGGTACAAATAATGGTTTGGCCATGCTTCCTGTAGCTTGTATCAACACACCTACTGTTGTCCATGCCACCCACAAACTTGGACACACCTTGCCCAATCCCGGTATTGCCAGGGTGTTACAGATCTTTCGGCAGCTCTGTCTGTCACTCGTAGCTCTGGACTCACTGGCATATTCATATGAGTGGGCAGATCTCTGACTCACAAAAGATCAGCACATTCACCTCTCAAAATACTCTGTGTTTCTGGGACACACAGTATGGATGAGCAGTAGATGAACTTGTGTGACCATTGTCAATTAAACCTGAAAACACATCATAATTAAATACACAAAGTAGGTGAAATTTGGAGCATGGTACTGAAAATTAGAAAGTGTGTTTTCAGAGTACACAAATGTATATAATCATTTAGAAGACAACTAACACCTATACACAGTGGATGCAGCCAATTTGTGGGCTGAACCTAATGGCCCGTACAAAGGGGATGATCAGATATCGTTGTCTGATCATCCTGCATGTGCTGGATGTTCGATATCGAACATCCAGCAACATGCACCAACCCCAAAACGACGTGACGATCGCGGGTCCCTACAGCAAACAGCATTTCGACCATCCGTGCCTGCGCATCGTTTGGTCGTTGGAGGGGTTTAAAAAAGGAAAGATATAAACGATCAAACGATATCGTTATCGTTTATATCGTTCTTTTGAGTTGGACCGTGTGTATGCACCATAATAGTTATCAGAATTCAGCCCATCAGTATAGTAGAAATCAATGTCTCCTATAATTTTTTTTTTTGGGTAAACTCACACAGAAACAATTATATAAAAATGTGTCTAGAATTTACATGTATTTGTATTTATTTAATGTATAATTTGTTGTTGAAAAATTTTGAGTGCATCATAAAGTACACTAATTATGTGTTTTTGTTTAACATATCTTAATTTTGTTGGCAAAGTGACATTATGGTATGCAGAAGTGTGCGCTCTGACGATTTGTAGGAACCCAACTGACTACCATACACCACAAGCATCACGAGAGAACATGGTCTTAAGTCTTTATAAAGAAGTGTCAAAGAACATTACCATTCCTTGTGAACCGTAGCCAAGAGATCATGTTTTGGTGTCTGTGAAAAAGGAAATACGGTTCAGCCTATTGTGAAGTAACTTAAGCTTCAGACCATCGCTTCTGTCACTGACTAGATCCCTAGTTTGCAACTTAACCACTGTGAAGATGATTCACTGAGATCCGTAACAAATTATATCAGGCCTTCTGGTAATAGTCTCATGAAAGGATTAACGTGGGTATTTTGCCTTCAGGTCTCAATGTTCTGAAATTACACTAAAGACAAGATTTTCTGTTAACCCATTATATGACTGATGACAGATTTACAGATGTAGACAAATACAGGCCCATAATCTTCATGTACACTTACTACACCCCAGGCCTGCAACAACACCGTGCAGATTAAAGTGTTGCTCTATATTTATACATACATACATATATGATTTGGAACTTGCAAGTCTTAGTGCCGACTACATGGATCTATGTATATATATATATATATATATATATATATATATACACACACACACACATATATATTTCTCTTTCTTTCTTTGCCATACAGTTTCACACAACTAGATGTGATATAATCTGCAGACACCTACTGTTGTATTCACCAATAGCAGCCAATTTTACTGTAATGCCCATTTATTTGTTAGTAAAGCATATGCTGTAATCTGATCCTTATATCAAGCATGATAATTAATTTGTAAGAACACATAATTTCAAATTACATTCAAGTATTATGCTTCTCCAGAGCTAATGGCATTTTGCTAGGAATTCCAAAATGTACTCTGTGATTAAGATTAAGGTTATACAAATTACAAAACAAAAACACACTAGCAGAAGCCAAAGCTTTCATAGAAATATAGGGATACAAGGCATATGTTTTAGGCAGAATTGTACACAGTGCAGCACAGAAATGGTTTTATGCGAATTCTAAATATATATTTTTTTAATTAAATCTTGAGCAGCGACAGCTGTAAATATACCCCTGACAGAAGATGGACTTCAGTATGTCAACCAATCAGTATGTAAACCAATCAGTATATAAACCAATCAGTATGTAAACCAATCAGTATATAAACCAATCAGTATGTCAACCAATCAGTATGTAAACCAATCAGTAAATAAATCGATCACCACATTCCTTGTGCTTCCTAGTTGAATCTCCTCTGCATAATCTCCCAAAGGGAAAGTCTGAAAAGTAGGCAAGAATGCTCTAATATGATTATACATGTTCACAGGCTAAGGGGCATGTATTATACCATCTAATGAGGACAAGTAGAGAAGTTGCCCATTGCCCCTAACCAATCAGCTTCTAGGTGGCATTTATCTAGTACATTCTATAAAATGATAACTAGAAGCTCCACCTGTCCTCTTAGAAGGATTGATACAACACCTCTAATCAGATGAAATGATACCACAAGTTAGGTCAATAAGTAACACCTGATTGTTAAACTGAAATCTGCTACAAAATGTAATGAGATCATATACTAGATTTTCCCCCAAAACAAGCCTGGGATGTTATTGTTAGCTGATACCAGCTTGCACCTTTTATCTTTTCTACATTATTGAAGTAACCTAGTATCTACCGTGATAGCTGATAACAGCGTGCGGCTTTCTCTTGTGTGCATTACTGAAGTAACCTAGCATTTATCTCTAGTATCTGATAACATATCAGATGTGTAATCTATTGTTTTTATGTTATCACTACCTTGTGTGCTGAATAAACAGCTGAATGTATTACCGTATTTTTCAGGAACCTCAAGCATTTCATACTTAAACGATTATAATAGGTCAGAATGCACTAAAGATCATTTACAAAACTGCTACATATGCTCCTGCCACTCTGCAAGATTTAGTCGCACATGTTTAAAGCTGAATTGAGGCAACATACATACAGTTTGCATGTGTCTGTGGATGTTCAGAATGAAACAATGCCGATCGGCACACTTAGGGGCCTATTTATAATGTAAATTATCGGGGTCCTGATGTGAAGTGAGCTGTCCCTACAAGCGGCTTCACTGCTCCTTTTCAGAAGGAGCTGGACAGGGGCGGAACCGGGACTCCTTCCCATAGGGAAGGAGCGGGTTGAGAACCCAAGCGGGAGCTTTCGCCATCTGAAGATGGCGAATGCTCCCGTACCCAAGCTTCGAAAATATTATATTTTCGGAGCTTGATGAATTCTGTCCCCATACTAGTATATCGGGACAACGGGTTTCTCTGCCAGAGGAAGGTGAGCAGGAGATAATCTGTGATATCTCTGCTTTACCTTCTTGATGACTGGCCCAAACATTTTATTGTTACTATTGCAGGTGATAATGTTCATTTTCACCAGCATTTGTAAAAATGAAGTGATGATGAATAGGCCCCATAGGAAAAATCCAGGTTAATGCACATTCACATGCAAGAACCCGAGTTTTTGCATGATGTGTGAAAGGGGTATGAGTGAATGCTGAATGTGCTCACATGAGCACCCTTATGCAAACTGTTCATGTTGCAGGGCTAAATTATTCAAATGAGATTGAGAGGATTGAGAAAGCACATTTATTGGTGTTCCCTGAATAGCGGAAGCCAGGAGAACACTTTCCTTAGCACAAAAGGAAACGAATGTTTCACAGTCTCTGATAATTTATGGAAAATTTCCAATGGGATATGTTTCCAGGTGCACTTTACATGACAAAAGCGTTACTAGGTTCCTTTTATCCAAGCTAAAACTAAACACAATAAAACACACAAAAGTGACATTTACCGCCCCAACGTCTATTCACTTTCACGATTTTCGTAAAAATGCAGATAAAGTCGTTATTTTTTATTTATTTGAGAAAAACTGAAATCTGTCAATGAATGAAGAGGGCGATGTTCTTTAGCGTTATATTTTCATGATTTCTACTATGAATATTTCTAGTCAGACTCTCTGTAAAACGTTTCCATAGATTGATTTTCCTGGTGCAAATACCAAAACTGGGACTGAGCATTCACCTATATATTCTACAGGCAAATGGTCACATATGTGCATGATAAACAGCTCTGCACGTCTGTATGAGTCTCTCTTTGGGAGACAACCTATCTTTTTTTGTACACATACAGATGTGTCCTTATACATCTTTGCTCTAGTCGCGCTAAAAAGCCCCTCTTGGCACGCCAGGTCCCGTGAGACTCTGCTAGCGCTAGTCGTATTTGTGCTGAAAATGCATCTTAGCCACGATGCAACTAGCGCACACCAGCAGACTGTGCTGACTCATTTTATAAGTGTCACTTGTGTATCTGTGTGCACCTGAGTATCTGAATCTGTATACGAAGTGCTACAATGTAGCGGCTGCAGCTTGTTTCATTCCAGGTTCCGTTGTGGTTCATATGCAGACTCTGGTGCACACAGATATATAGGTGTCACATATCAGAGTAATCAGCACAGTCTGCTGGTGTGTCATAATTGCTACTTAGATGCATTTTCAGCACAAAAAAGATGTCTTACGCTAGCAGAGTAGCAGGAAAGTCGCACTACGTGGTGTATTGAGGCTAGATGTATGAGGACACATCTGTACCTCATAATCTGGGGTCTCTTGCCCATATCTATCTGCAACAGCACAAAGGCCAATTTCGCTGCACAGCCAGACAGAAATATGCGTGGAAGTAAACTCTAATCTATTTAAATTTTGCAGTGCTTGAGAAGGTAGAATATCATAGGCCTGAGGCTTCGTATTTCTCCAGAAAAGATGTACATATTTATATGTTATCCATTACATCCTTTCTTAAAGACTGGCAGTTGGTTGGTACCACACTCTACTGTAGTAAACACCAGTAAGTCAGACAGCCAGGAATGCCTGAAGCGCATCTTACAGCAACTTCTACATTTTCATGGGAATGATGATTTTATGATTCTAAAAGTAACAAACTCTTCATGTCAGCGCATTTAAATGATGCTTATACACACATCATAGATGAGCCCTGCTAACCATAGCATCAAATGAAGTCTAATGAGGGTTGTACAGCCATTAGGGCTTTGTAAAATGTCTTGAAACCTCACTTGGGCAATTTGCAGCCTGGTGGTCTAAGGAGAATTTTGGAAGCCCCTTCACCCTGTAAATGGACTAAATATTATACAATTAGTTTAAGAGATACAATTAAGGTAATACTGCACTCCCACCACAGCTGGTTCTGCTCATCACTTTTAAATGGCAGGAGGTTGTCCCATCAGAGTACTATAGAGACCGCAAGTTCTTACCACCCCTTCTCCCACATGCTCACTCAGGGCCTGAGTCTAGAAGGCTCTTACTGCGCACACGTATGAACCAACGTGTGTTATGGCATGTGCAGTTGCGTACATTGCTATGATTTGAGACTGTGTCTGCAATTCATGGGTGCATCAGGGTGGAGGCTAAAGTGATTGGAAAATGAGGAGGTGGCATGGGCACGCTATGGGAGTGTCATGGGCGTGTTTTGGCATGCGGCAGCTTTCTCTTTGGCAGCACCACAGCCACAGTAGCCATAGTATGAGAAAGTGACAAGTAGGCTGTGCGCCAGGCAGGGGATACTCTGGGAGTTGATGTTGCAACCGATGGTGCATCGATGGGGGAGAGATCAGATCCCCCAGTGCAGTTGAGCATTGCAAAAAGTTGGCGTCGCAGGGAATGCTCAGTCTGTTGCACGAAAGGACACAAGAGGAATACTCAAACTGCATTTGCATATTTTTGCTAGAGGGGAGCTGTTCGGTTCTACTCAGTTTTTTCGCTAAATTAGCGAAGATCAGATCTTTCATATTGGCTATCCAAAACACGTGAGAGGTGGATAGGCCATGAGATGGCGTTTTTCAGATCCGAACGTAACCAAGTAGAACCAAACTGCTCATCTCTAATTTTTGCACTTACGAATCCGTGAGAAATAGCAGCCACACATGAACTACATTCACGTCTGAATCAGGCCCTCTCCACCATTACACAGACCTTATTTTCAGAACACAGAGCCCAAGAAAAAATTGGCTGCATGAAGCAGTCACTGGGGCTCCAGTGAATGGACTTCTGGGTAGAGTTATATCGTCACTGAGCCTTGGAGTGCTGTTTTAAGCATCTAGAACAGGGGTAGCCAACCCGGGTCCTCGTGAGCTACCAACAGTGCATATTTTCCAGGTCTCCTCACAGAATCGCAAGTGAAATAATTAGACCCACCTGTGGATCTTTTCAAATGTGTTAGTGAGTAATGAATACACCTGTGCACCAGCTAGGTGATCTGGAAAACGTGAACTGTTAGTAGCTCTCGAAGACTGAGGTTGTATTCTTAAATGGTATTATTACATGTGGGGCATCTTTTCAGATTAGGAGCAGGTTCCATCAGTAATGCAGACGTTTATTTTGTTCCTTGAAAAGTAATAGGTAAGGGGTTACATCACCAACACTGACTTTGTTTTCACCCTCAAGTATAGACGTAGCACTAACGGAAGCATGGAAGATAGTAAAGACAGAAGTCAGACTGTTGTTTTTGCAGTCAGGACAAAATGGAAGCAACTTCAGTTATTAGACACTTCCTTTGCCAACATCAATGCTATGGTAAATGAGTGCATGCTGTGTCTATGGTCCATCCAGGGTTCATGCTCATGTACTGCGGCTGTGTTCTCTACAGGGAGCATCGGTCCCTTCTCTGAAGTGCATTCAAGCTGCATTTACATCTCATAGTAAGACATAAATAGTGCCTTTGTGTACATACCCTTGGCCAGCAAATCCCAACTCTCTATGGCGGCCATTTCTAGTCTAGCAAGAGAATGCTCAGCACCAAAAACCAGGGGTATTCTGTTTTTGGAGTGTGTTGCTTTCCCACTGAGGTGAATAAAGTCTGCATTTTAGCAGGTCAAAGAAACCCATGGACAGTTTATCTGTGGACCACATGTAATTACTGCATAAAAAATAATGTACGCAGTTTGGTAAATAATGACATTTAGCGGTCATTATTTACCATTTATTTTTCATTCATTGCTTTATTAGAATGATCTCAAAATAATGACAATGATGCTCTCGCTTTCAATTTTATATGTAATAAATATTCATTACAGCAGAATAGGTTAGTTACTATTAATTTGCTGTTATATATAATATATAGTTTGCAGTGCAGATACCTGGCATGCAGAGGATAAAGTGTCCTGCCAGATATCTGTGGGGTAGAAGTCAATACGGGAAGTAAGATAAAAGTGAGAATGCTGGCCATTTATGGTATTTACTGTCTGTAGAAGAAAGAAGAGTGTTTATTGAGTACAACATAAATTAAGCAGTCAGATTGACTTCCGTGCTCTGTAGATCGATCAAGACATAGCTAAGTAAGCTTTACATTCGACATTTTCAGTTGTGACTGAAACAAAGAATCCAGATAACTTTCAAAACTAATGATGCTGTATGACACAAAACATTAGTCAGAACATACTGGATTCAGGGGCGTATTTATAAGGGGTGCATGGTGTGCGGTGCACACGGACAGGCCCGCCAAGAGCCACGCCTGGCCCGGGTAAAAGGGGGCATGGCCTAATCGTGGTAGGCGTGGCCATGCCCCCTTAGGTACAATAAAAAAGTTCAGCATGGCGAGGGGGGCGCAGTGGGCCCCTTCAGCCCGGCGCATAACCAGTGGGGGGAGCGATCAGTTTGATTGCTCCCCCCACAGGCATAGCAGACTGCTGTGGCTGCTTCTTAGCAACCGCGAGCAGTCTCCCAGTGCAGCCTGTGATGTAAGAGGGGGGGAGAGCGGTGCCGGACCCAGGGCCCCCACCGGGCCCCTCCAGCAAGCCCGGGCGCGGGTAATTAGTACCTGCCCCCCCACTCTCGGCGCCCCTGCACACGGGCCCCTGGGTCCAGGGGGGCCTACACCGCACACCCTGTACCCATATTTTTTAATACTCACCTCTCCCAAGTGCTGCGCATGAGCAGGAGGACACCAGAGGGACTTCTGGGTCATAAACCCGGAAGTCCCTTAATTGCAAAGGATAACTATTATCGGGAGAGCTGTCCTTTGCGATTTTCTAGGTACAATTGGCAGCATGTACGGAATCGCAGATGCAATGCTTTGTACATCCCACCCTAAAGTTCCACATTGATATGATCCATCTCTCATGGTTTTGGCTATATGAATAATAATACCTGTCCAAAACAAGCACAAATAATAATCAATGATCTTGGCAAAATGTGTCTAAAAGGAAATTAGCTTAATGACTGAGGAAAATGTTATTTTTTTTTTTAATAGCCTGTCATATAGGTGTGACACACGCTTTAATGAGGAGCGTATCATCCCAGCATGATTAGAGCCAGGAGGAGATTGTTAATTGACACTCATTAACTTTGAAATATGAGCAACTTTCAAGAAGCTTCCATTACAATCACTGGTCTTTCATGTAAGCACAGGCAGAACATGGAGAAAGGCAGACATATAAAGGAGACAAGTGAGGGGAAAGCGACTCTGTCTCTGTAAGGAATCTATCTATCTATCTATCTATCTATCTATCTATCTATCTATCATCGATGCCCCTACATACTGAGAAGCCAGTTATGCTATTCTTCCCCTGAATCCCAATATAGATGCCTCCCAACCTCTTTCCAAACGAAAAAAAAACACAGACCAATAACAAATTAATATCTGTTTTTGATCTATTAGATCAGTCAGGACGGACCTTGGTCTGCAGATGACAGTATCCGACTGTACCAATGCCTCATCGTGTATGGCTGACAATGACAGGGATCCAATTGCTGGCAATTTGCAGGCTAAACTACACTTCTATTGGATTACAGCATTTTTGTACTATATGCACCATATTGTTTCAGTCTTCATAAACGCTATTGTTTAAACTGCTGATTGCCTTTACAGTTTTGTACAATTAATAAAGAATTATTATCACTTTGATGAACTCCTCCTTTGTATGATAGGTTGAATACTGGCCTGCAGCTGATCTGTAAATATGTCAACAAGAGATGGGAAGAAGAAATGCACAGTGAAAATCTATAAACAATGGCCCCAGGCTATGAATTATTGCTATTGTTACATTAGAAATTATGATCCGTTCATCATTATCAGCTGTTTCCTGGCCATTCATCTACCCTAGCTAAGACTGAAGCACCTGACGTTTTCCACATGGAAAGAAATATACAAAGCAGTGCTCAGACATTATTTATAATCAGAGGTTGTGCATAGAGCTAACAAGAGGTAGGATGCAGTGGAGAGTTACAGGAATGGAAAATGATTGTAATGATAAAAAAAACATCAGCCGCATGTTCAAAGCTCAGCCATCAGCATCTACACACCTTGCTGACCCTGACTGTCCACTTCAGCTCCAGCTATCACTGATGCCCATTATACTGCCATAAGAAATGCATCACTTTCATATCCCTGCTAATGTAACTGGATGTCCGATCCCACACAGTTCCGAGTCTGTAAATGAGAACTTTATACTGGCATGTGTTATTTTTCCTCTAACCTTACCTTCAGCAAGTCAGTATTTTCACACACTGGATTTGGCATACAGTACAATTCAACTTTTAAACAGATCAGGATTTTTTGAAACATTTATGAGGTGGGCTGCACATAAGTAATAAACATATGGTTGTGTTTCAGATAGAGTGATGCTCACTTTCTGCCTAGTATATTCTTTTAACAAATGTGCATTAGAATTGAATGCACAAGTTATGCTAATATATGTGTAAAATCCAGTAAATAATATATCTATATCATCTAATAATATATGTATGAGCAGGTCTGAAGTCATCACTATATAAGAATAATTGGTATTATGAGGAATAATGCATTCCCCACTGTATCTTACAATGCATACCAAGAGTCATCTTGGAGATCCACGACCGCAACCTATATTAAAGTCATTGGCCAGCATGTCTTTGTATGGTAATATAACTCTTCTGTGATTTACAGTAACCATATAAAACTACAGTACAGCGTATATTATCCCATATAGGTGTCACATTTTTATAATATCAAATTATAATACCAATTTTGACTTTTTTTCTTTAAACTGGTATTACAACGACAGGTTCTCGGGGACCAATTTAAAAAATAAAATAATAATTATAAACTATGCTAAGGACAGAGGGTGTCAATCCTATTAGCCGCGATGATCTTGCTGGTGCGAGTCATCACGGCAATGGGCGCACTTTGCGACAGACCAGATTCGCTGAATTTTGCTCGCAGCCCCATAGGGCTCAGAGCAAAATTCTGCAAATTTGGGCTCCGAGCAGGCCGCGAAGGGTTCAAGGTGTCAGTCCACTGCAATGGCAACTCGCACCGTTCACACTTAATAGGACTGACCCCACAATATGGTAATATTCTATCACTATGTGATACTGTGGCTAGAGACACAGTGTTCTGCTTAATTTCTACATCTATCTAAGTTCTTTAACAACAGCAAATAGAAGCTTAGGCTTTGTGTTTTTCTGTTTATTTTCCACTTGTACTATGGAGTACTGCTTCATTATATCAGTACTATTTTCTAGACCTAAAAAACTTGCACCTGTCTTATGTAAGAATCCTGCTCATTGGGATTATTTCTGTGTCAAAAATGCAGGTACAAAACTATAGATTGTAAGCTTGTATGAGTAGGGTCCTCTCCTCTTTGTCTTCTCTACATAATTATTATAGCTGCTCTCTTTAATTTCTGGGGCCTGTGAAAATGTTGCTATGGGGCCTCCATAGGTCTAGTTATGCCCCTGATAGTGGCAGAACTGTTTAGGGTGGTCAGCGGCTATAGGGCACCCTCACCTTCAGGTTACATATGCAACTTACACAACAGCAGTAGTTCTACACTGTTTTTAGGAGTTACAGTACATTTGCGCACCATTTATATAAAACAATCCCCTTAATCATCTAGCAAAATCCTTATTTGGTGCTTTAAAGATACTGAGGAGGGTAACTGCTGTACTTAAACACCGGCTAATTGTTCTGGCACTTATCAAGGGGCGTGGCCTAATCGTGGGAGGCGTGGCCAAGGCCCCTTAGAAAAAAAAGAAAAACTATTTGCCTCGGCGCTGTGAGCCCCTCAGTTAAAGTCTTATCTGGGGGAGGGGGGACACGATCATTGTGATAGCTCCCCCCCACCCCTGCACAGGCAGAGGAAAGAAGACTGCTGCTCCTCACTAGAATAAATACTTATTTTATTTTTAAGCTATTGAAGTGCCCCACTGCATCAGGTAAGAAAGTTCTAAGGCTGGGATAATTAACATGCAACCTTCCAGCTGCTATGGACCTAAACATCCCAGCATGCTGGGATGTGTAGTTCCACAACAGTTGGAGGGTTGCATGGTGAATACTGCTGTTCTAAGGTATAGTAGATGGTTCCTCAAGTACAACAAGAGATAAATAATTGTCAACATGTTGACCAATCCACTAATATCTCAGCCAATCAAAAGATACAATATGACCTTATCTAAGTCTTTTATTATCCACTACATACCAATAATGTCCAAGCGTAAGAGCCTATAACTGCCAATAACAGATGTCAGATTTTAATTTACCTTCATGGGCAGCACAGATGGTGTAATGGTTAGCATTACTGCCTCACAGTACTGAGGTCATGGGTTCGATTCCCACCATGGCCCTACCTGTGCGGAGTTTGTATATTCTCCCTGTGCTTGCGTGGGTTTCCTCCGGATACTCCGGTTTCCTCCCACACTCCAAAAATATACTGGTAGGTTAATTGGCTCCGAACACAAATTAACCCTAGTGTGTATGTGTCTGCGCATGTGATAGGGATCATAGAGTGTAAGCTCTACTGGGGCAGGGACTGATGTGAATGGTAAGATATTCTCTGTAAAGTGCTGCGGAATATGTGTGCGCTATATAAATAACTGGTAATAAATAAATAAATCTTTAACATGAATTAAAGCTGAAAACAAAAACTGACGTATTCTTTGCTCATTCTCTAGTTTGTTGCGAAAGCTGTAACAAGCAGGTAACCTTTGTAGCCACCTCGGAATATGACCATAACGCTTCTCTGGTGGCCAAATGACAGGAACTGTAAGCATGAGGTCTACTCTCCTCTCTTCTCCCTCACGTGCGCTAGGCAGCAAAAGAGCTTGAGCACTAAAGTGCTCACAAAATATGAGCATCAGGTCAAAAGTTAAGTAAAGGTTTGCCACAATGACGAAATGGTCAATTACACACTTAGGAAACCAAGAAGATTGTACACCCAGCTAATTAATTCTCGCCAACATAAAGAATGCAGGGAATAAGTCCCCTTTTTTTTCAACCTCCAAACACTGCGAACGTTTTGAAAGAATTATCTTTTTTTCTCTTTAACTGGCAACATCCCCATTTAGCTGGGAATATTGAAGAGGCATTGGAGTGAACACAATTAGCCAAGTAAAGCGTTCTGTGCTATTTGAAACTATTGTTTCATTAGTTGAAGGAACTGTTCCACATGCAATTAGTTTCTTTTGCAATATTTAATTACTCCTGACACAGAATCTTTAGCTCTGAATAGGAATGGCTTTTATTCTGGTAAGAATTTATATTCTTCAGCCACATGTTTACCTCACAAATTATATTAAAAAAGAGATATAGTGACACTTTATCTCACAAACAATTGTTTGTTAGATCTTTTAAATGAAACTCATAAAAAAAGTTTACAACAATAACCAACCATAGATAATGAGGTTTGGGGTAGTGAATAGGAAGAAAAGGGTGGAAGGGGTTGGAGTGGAGTCAATAGGAGATCAAACATTTGTTTAGGACAGGGATGGTTTGAAACCACTAATGGTTGCCCCCCCGATGGTAGCTGTTGTTACCATTGATGGTGGATATGTAAATAAGTTTCTTGCCATCGCTGGTAGCTGTGGACTTGTTCCCCACCCCCCACACACACACTTGCACTGCAGAGCTACTAGGCTATCAGCCAGTAGCCTGTTGCTGCGGCCGGCAGGAACCATCGACGGTACGCTATTGCATAGATTTATACCATCGATGGTTCTGTCCGAATTTTCCATCGATTGAGGGGAAAACAAAGGCCATCACCTAGTTTAGGATGGTTATAGTAAGACAATGCCGAAACTGTCAATATTATGACATTGTATAGTTTCTTTCCACACACCTCGTCATCGTAGCCCCGCCACCTGCTTTACAATGCAGGTAATATTGGCAATGTAAAGCGGGGGATGAGGCCGTGATGACGCCCCCCACACCGCCCACTTAAGCCGCCCCCTTCTGCACCGACCTGGCAGCCCCCTCCCGGAGAGTGATAAAGTGGATGGAGATAAAGGACCTCATTCAGAGCCGCTCGCAAAATGCGAGCGCTCACTCTGAATGAGGGCGGCCGCATCTAAAAAATAATCCGGCCTCCTGGCCGCTTGCTAGGCTGTGGATTACCACCCACAGCCTTAACGAGCGGCCAGGATGATGGTCGCAATTGTCAAGACCATAGAGACCATCGGGGCTTGCGACGAGACCCTTGTGGTAGGGTCTCGTCTGCCAGAAGCCCGAGAGCTTTTGGCTCTAATAGAGCCGGAAGCTCGCCCACTGACATCACTGGTGATGTCAGTGGGGTCGCCCACAAACGGCAAGCGTTCGCTTGGGAACGCCTCCGTTTGTGAAACCACCCCCCCGCCGCGCCTACAAAACGGGGTGAGCTGTCTATCAACATCGACAGCCGCCCCTTTTGTAGTGAGCCCCGGAGCGAGAGAATTTCTCTCTCGCTCCAGGGCTTGCGCACGCGCAGTGCGGCCGCTGCGCGTACGCACAGCCAAACATCAACCCACTTGTGAGCGCTCAAGCGATTGCGAGCGGGTCTGAATGAGACCCAAAGTACCAACCAATCAGCTATTAACTCACTTTACAGGCTGTGTTTGAAAAATGACAGGAGCTGATTAGTTGGTACTTTATCTCTCTCCAATGCTTAGTACATAGACCCCAAAGAGACAATAGGGAGGGAAGAGTTAAGAATTTAGTTTCAATCCATATAAGTGTGTTACGGGCCCAGGGGGTCAAAGGTGCCAAAATCTGTGCAGTAATATAACTTGACATTAGGAAAACCTCTGCCATCTGCTTTAATAGATTGTCGAGAATATTTTGTTTTATCCTCAGAGGCTTCCTCCCCCACACACATTTGGAAAATACTTTTTTAATATGGACTGCTACCCATATATAGAGTTTGTAATTGGAATAATTTGGGAGGGGGGAATCACAATATTTTTATGTCAAAAGTCTGTAAAAAACAACACAAAAACAAAGCATCAATGGAAACTTAAAAAAAAAATTATATATATATATATATATATATATACATATATACACAATTTACCGATTATACAATTCAATTACAAATTATAGAATTCACCAAGTCATTATTTGGGTATAGGATAGTGTATTAAGATATTAAATGACTGTATGCCACCATTACCTTTTACAAACAAAAGTACGTGGAGCAGAGGGCAGACCATGGGCATCTTCACTAGAAATCACCTTGGGGGCCCATCATTATTTTACTTTGGGATCCCTAAAGTTCTAACTATGCCTTTACAGCCTACCTATACAGGGCCGTAGAGAGCGCCGCCGGGTAAAGAGGGGGCATGGCCTAATCACGGGAGGCGTGGCCATGCCCCCTTGAAAGAGAAAAAACCCAAAACACTTTTGCGTGGCGCTGTGTGCTCAGGAGGGGGCGCTGTGAGCCCCCCTGCCCGGCGCAAAGCCAAGGGTGGGGCGCGACCTCTGTGATCGCTCCCCCCCAGGCATAGGAAATTGCTGTGGCTGCATCTTAGCAGCCACGAGCAATCTCTCACTGCTGCGAGGGAAAGAGAAGAGAAGGGAGGGGGGGCGGCGCCGGACCTGGACCTCCGCCGGGCCCCTCTGGAAGCCCGGGCAACTTGTACCCGCTCCGCCCCCCCTCTCGGCGCCCCTGTACCTATATTGCAATGGGAAGAGCTAACATATCAGAACTAGATATTTTCAAACTTGAGCTGTCTAAACTTGGGTACACACTTAATGATGTGTGTACCCAGCGGTGCGACGCCCAACGGGCCGACATATCGGGTGGCCGGTACACTTAAAAATGATCCGGTGCCCGACCGCCTTATATGTCGGGCACTGGCACCATTTACCTACCTGGTGTTGGTAGCTGGGTCATCGCCCGATGGATGACCCGTGAGAGCACGTATGGTCGTCCAAAGTGGGTACACATTTGTCGATGTGGACGATATGTCGGCCTGATCCGCCAGATCAGGCGACATATCGTCTAATGTGTACCCACCTTTAGTATTCTTTAAAGATGATCTAGAATGATGGTGCAACTTTTGCTGTGGCAACAATATCAATCAAAGATAATAGGGGCATTTATTATAGTTAATCTACAAGAAACAGTAGCCAATCAGACTCAGTAATTTTTTTCTATAGTTCAGAATATGAAAGCAAATGCCTGACCCAGGACTGTAAGATACAGCACCTTTTTCACACATTACTATAGAATGTAAATCTATGTATTCTACTAACAATTATGTTTATGCTGGCTGATATACAAAATGTAAAATTGTAATAAGATGAAACATTTCATCTGATCTTGCTGTTCGGAGCTAGGAGGAACTTAATCTATGTCCTATTAGCAGCACACATCCAAAATTTACAGTTGTGGTTCAATTCTACTGGAGCATAACCAAGAACATGGGCAGACGCAGTCGATGTCTGACCATATTTTCCAGCCATCCTGAAATACCACTACCACAGCGTAGAACCATTTAGTTGTCTAACAGAACTGCAGCATATATGGACAGCTTCAGTGGGTGCTGCCATACTGCAAATAACTAGTGTACAACTACAAGACCAGTTCTACAAACAATAACAGGAAGCCATCAGGGAAACCATGTCTTGCATAGAGCAATTCTAGAAATAGTACATTAGAAATAAATAAATAAATAAATACATGAATACATTTATACGTATTATAAATGTTACATTGTGATTTGTAACATAACACAAACAGTATAAATCTGAAAACCAGAGGCAATGCTTGTGCATAATGTACTGTTATTTCATTAGTGGGCTATGCTTCTGTAGCCTGCAGACAGCTTGTGCAAGGAGACAACTTGCTAAGTAATTGCCACCCACTATGAGAAAAGGTAAGCAAGATATGTTATACATTAGTAAATTATTGCTGGCATGATGACTGTGACAAAACATAGCTGAAGGCATAGGCAAATAAACATGAAACATATTGGAACATTCCCTTCAAGCCCTTCAGGGGAAGGCTGATTTTATTTTGTCCAATTAAGTCAATGTTCACTGTAGTACAATGCATGAGTATGAAAGAAGATGGTGGTTATAGCAATCTGGACCCTGATGAAGCATTGGACACTTGCATGTCACTCTACATATGTCAGGCTGGACATGGCCAGCACGTTTCTCACACTTGTTGCCCTTTGCACTACGAGAGCTGAAGAGCGCTGAAATGCAGTGCAGTAAGGTTGTGATGATGCAAGGTAACCACACCCACCTGTGCTCTGTGCGTATTTAGGGGTTACAGGTATGTCTGACTGAAGTATTTTACAGGGGCACTATTTGTCCTTAAGTACTTTGGTTAGTTAGAGTTGAAATGTGTCTAAGCATAATGTAACTCTAATACCCTTACATATCTTCAAAAATGGCAATGTGCACCAGCACTCAAAATCATCAAATACTATTTAAGGTAACACTCCTTATACTAGGCATAATATACCAATAAAGCATCCAAAGCTCTAATCACATTTATGGTGTACGATTCATTTATTAAAGATAATGAGAATGATATTAAAAGGTAGTCTATGTAGCAGCGTGAATAAATGCCAATCTAGGCTATGACATGCATTGGCATAATGCCATTTTCATGCTCTGTACTTAAATACATACGCCTCACTCCATAATGGATCAAGGCAATGTGACCTTCGTTTGTATTTTATGCACTTATTTACCTTGTCTTTATGCATATTGTGATAGGATCACTGGTAAAGTGGTCTGTGGCAGGGACATTTATCCCAGATTCCTGTCCTATGTGTTTAAAATCCCCAGGAGAAAGTCTGCAGTGTAGCAGGCTTGAGTTTCGGCTTTTTGAAAAGCCGGTTTGGGACATGGGGGTTGTGGGTGAGAGGAGAGGGAGGGCTCCACCCACGGCCACTCCAGGTTTTGGTTCTCGCAGCCTGGTAACAGGCTTGATTGGGTTCCCACCTGAGGGTGGCCAATATAAGCCTAGTGTGTTGAGGGCTGATTGTCTCACCTGGGAGAGCAGGCAGGGAGTTTGCTCAGAGACACTTGAAAAACCTATTTGTGAGTACTGTACTGTACTGTGCTGTGCTTTGTTGCTGGCGAGGGCATTAGGCCCTGCCAGGTTCTGGTAGTGAGGGAACTACCTGTGAAGTTAGTGCCCCGACAGGGCTAGGATTTATGTTTATGTTTTCTTTATGTTATTTCTGACATTGTACAATAAAGACTGGCGCCGACCAGCTTGTACTTGCATCCATACTGGTGTGCTGCTTCCCTGCTGCTGTGTGTGTGTGTAAGGAAGGAGTCCTCTACCCAGGAGAGGGACCCCCTAACCTAACTGTGTCACAATATGGTGGAGAATGCGGGCACCCACACACACTGAAGTTGCAGCAAGAGGAAAACTTTCCATTTAAAAATTAAAGGGACAGACACCCAATTTGTGAGTGTGGAAATAACACTGTGTCCTTGGAGTCCCATAGAGGAGGCATCAGCCAATGCTCAGAGAGGCAAGGTTCAGCTTCCAATCTACACCCCAGGACAAAATGGAGGAAATTATTAAGGCCTTGCTCCAAGTTACAGCAGCTCAGCAGGAAGCTACCAGGGCTCAGCAGGAGACTAACAGACTTCAACAGGTCTCCATTGAGGAAAACAGCCAGGCCATAAAAGAGGTGATACAGCACCTGGTCGCCCGACCCAGCGATGTTAATACTGGTCCTCCCACCCCCACTCACTCTGTACGAGCCAGTCACTTCCTCCAAAAGATGACTTCGGGCGATGATGTGGAGGCCTATCTCGCCGCATTTGAAAGAACGGCCGAAAGGGAGAGTTGGCCCCAGGAGTAGTGGGCAAGTCTGGTGGCACCTTTTTTGTCTGGGGAGCCACAAAAAGCATATTTCGACTTATGCCTGGCTGATGCCAAGGACTATAAAAAACTAAAACAGGAGATCCTAACTCGCTTGGGAGTCACCACCTTTGTTCGTGCCCAACGGGTCCACCGCTGGGAGTTCCATATGGACAAGCCTCCACGTTCACAGATGCATGACCTCGTCCATCTATCCTCAAAATGGCTACAGCCCAAGACGCTGACGGGACCACAGATCGTGGAAAGGGTCGTGATGGACCGGTACCTGCGATCATTACCCGCAACTCTGCGCAAGTGGGTGAGCCATGCAGACCCTAAGACCACGGACCAGTTGGTCGAGCTAGTGGAGAGGTACGTGGCGGCTGAGGAGCTGAGTATGCCACACCAAGCCCCGATGGCGCACCGGCAAACTCCCACAGACACTGGTAAGACTGTTCCAGGGGAGAAGGGTGCTGGGCGGTGGGATGTACCTAAGACTGAGGGTGTAGAACCTGGAGACAGGCCTGCCAGGCCAGGAAGGTTCTTGCCCCGTAAACGACTAAACATTAATATGATTCAGTGTTTCCGGTGTGGTGACTTCGGCCATATTTCCGCTAATTGTTCACTTACAACTGAACCTATGCAATATGATACTGCTCATGTCTACCGCAGGGGGTCTTTCTTTGCACAGACAGCCTGTACGGCTGACTGGCAGGCTGAGACTGATAAGCACATGTGTGTACTCACTGTAGATGGCAACCGAGTAGAGGCACTGTTAGACTCTGGTAGCTTGGTGACACTTATAAAAGCTGAGCTGGTGAACCCCTCGAGGCATAAGGGGAAAACTGTTGATGTGACCTGCATACATGGGGATAATCGATATTATGTTACGGCCGAGGTGAACATCGAGACACCATGTGGCTCTGCTATAGTTTCTGTGGGTTTGGTGCATGGTCTGGTGTACGATGCAATATTGGGGAGAGACTTTGCTCACTTCTGGTAGTTGTGGGAAAGCCGTTTTGTTCCAGAGGTGAACAACCCCGATCCATTTGAGAAGGTTGTCGATGTAGTGTAGGAGGGAGTTTCTTCTGAGTCAGAGTTATTCCCTTTTTCTACTATGGTTGGCGAACTAGAGAATGCGGAACGTGACGGTGGCCCGCCAACTGATGTGCCTCCCATTGAGGTGGGAAGTGTTGTTGGGCCAGGTGATCGTCTGCCTGATTTAGAGGTCAGAAGAGAGGTCTTTGCCGTCGAGCAGTTGAATGACCCTACTTTGGTAAAAGCCAGGGAGAATGTAAAAGTAGTTGATGGTAAACCCATTGACCCTGATAGTCCTTTGTCCTATCCTCACATGGCAATGTGTCAGGATTGGTTATATCAGGTGACTAAGAAGGGGAAGATGTTGTGGAACAACTAATAGTTCCCAAAGCCTACAGAAGAACAGTGTTGGATCTGGCCCATGGTCGTATAACGGCAGGTCATCTAGGGGTAGAGAAAACCACTGAGCGAATAATGCAGAGGTTTTTCTGGCCCGGGCTTCATAAAGAGGTATCTGACTTTTGCGCATCCTGCCCTGAGTGTCAGTATCATGCTCCCAGACCACGTTTTAAGGGACCACTAGTTCCATTGCCTATTATAGAGGTGCCAATAGTGAGAGAGCACCTGAAACAGGCTCAACAGGCACAGCAGAGGGTATACAACCGCAATGCTCAGTTACGCAGCTTTGCTCCTGGGGACAGAGTGTTAGTGTTGGTTCCCACTGTGGAAAATAAACTTTTGGCTAAGTGGCAAAGGCCCTTTGAAATCTTAGAAAGAGTGGGACAGGTCAATTACAAAGTTTACCAGCCGGGGAAAAGAAAGCCGGAACAGATATACCATATAAATCTGTTAAAGCCCTGGAAAGATAGAACGGTACTGTCGGCCGTCCGAGCCCCTCCAGTAAGTCCAGGGCCCTTAGTTCCCGAAGTGACAGTGGCAAAAACCCTGTCGGCAATTCAATAACGAGAGGTCAAGGTTAGAAATAGGGTGCTGTTCTCTGACGTACCTGGGAAAACCTCGGTCGTTAAACATGACATCATCACTGACCCAGGGGTTAAAGTTAATCTAAAGCCCTATAGGTTACCAGAAGCACCAAGAGCATCGGTGTCGAAAGAAATTAAAAATATGCTAGAGTTAGGGGTTATTGAAGTATCACATAGTGAATGGTCAAGTCCCATTGTGTTGATTCCAAAGCCCGACGGGAGTGTGCGTTTCTGCAATGACTTCCGAAAGTTGAACAGTGTTTCAAAATTCGATGCCTACCCGGTGCCACAGTGGAGAAGGAGGCGTTGGCCATAAAGTGGGCGATACAAACTTTTAAATTTTCGGTGGAACACAGGCCAGGGGGCCTGTTGTTTAAAGCAGATGCGTTGTCACGCGTTCATTGTTTGGGGGCTTCAGTTGTTCCGCCCCATAGGTTGAAACAAAGGGGGGGGATATGTGATAGGATCACTGGTAAAGTGGTCTGTGGCAGGGACATTTATCCCAGATTCCTGTCCTATGTGTTTAAAATCCCCAGGAGAAAGTCTGCAGTGTAGCAGGCTTGAGTTTCGGCTTTTTGAAAAGCCGGTTTGGGACCTGGGGGTTGTGGGTGAGAGGAGAGGGAGGGCTCCACCCACGGCCACTCCAGGTTTTGGTTCTCGCAGCCTGGTAACAGGCTTGATTGGGTTCCCACCTGAGGGTGGCCAATATAAGCCTAGTGTGTTGAGGGCTGATTGTCTCACCTGGGAGAGCAGGCAGGGAGTTTGCTCAGAGACACTTGAAAAACCTATTTGTGAGTACTGTACTGTACTGTGCTGTGCTTTGTTGCTGGCGAGGGCATTAGGCCCTGCCAGGTTCTGGTAGTGAGGGAACTACCTGTGAAGTTAGTGCCCCGACAGGGCTAGGATTTATGTTTATGTTTTCTTTATGTTATTTCTGACATGTACAATAAAGACTGGCGCCGACCAGCTTGTACTTGCATCCAGACTGGTGTGCTGCTTCCCTGCTGCTGTGTGGGTGTAAGGAAGGAGTCCTCTACCCAGGAGAGGGACCCCCTAACCTAACTGTGTCACAATATTTGTGAGGTCACAAGTTTGTAAACTTACCTGCACTCCCTCATCTCCATTAATTTAAGTATAGGATTAGGATGCAAAAGTCAGAATAGGACTATGGCCCTCATTCAGAGGCGGTCGCAAGAAGCGATCGCTCTCCCTGAATGAGGGCGGGCGCTTCTTTTTTTTGTGCGGCCTCCTGGTCGCTAGCTAAACTGTGGGTTACCACCCACACCTTAGCGACCGACCATGGTGATGGTGGCGATGGTCAAGACCATCGCGACCATCGGGGCTTGCGACGAGACCCTAAGGTTAGGTCTCGGCAACCGCAAGTCCCAGGGAGCTTCCTGCTCTGATCTAGCAGGAAACTCCCCACTGACATCACTGCTGATATCAGTGCGGCCGCCCACAAAACTCCGTTTGTGTAACCACCCCCTGCCCTGCCTACAAAACGGGGCGAGCTGTCGATCAACATCGGCAGCCGCCCCTTTTGTAGTGAGCTCCGGAGCGAGAGAGTTTCTCTCTCGTTTCGGGGCTTGTGCACGCACAGTGCGGCCGCTGCGAGTGCGCAGGACCAAAACATCGAGTCGGTTGTGAGCGCTCAGCGCTTGGGACCGACTCTGAATGAGGTCCACTGTTTGAAAATAAAGTTGATTAATGTCTAGTTTCTGATAACCCTTTCACGCTGCTAGCAATAACCCGGGTTATTTCACGTGGATGCGCAGCAACCCTGGTTATTGTGCAGTGTGAAAGAGCCTAGTTGAAATAACGGGTCGAGCATTTGAACCCGGGTAATGAGCACGGGTTCAATCCGCCTCGCGGTGCAGTGTGAACAGGTATCCCGGGTCGATGCGACCTGGGTCCCGTTCACAGCATAGGAAGAGCCGGCGCATGAAGATGATCTCATCTGGCATGTGACGGCGGTGACATCATCAACATGACAATAAGCCGGGTCGGGCCGCCAGTTGGAAAGGGGCCTCACCCGGGATGCACCCGTGTACAAAATCCCGGGTGCGACCCAGGTTTGCGGTGTAAAAGGGGTATGAGTCTCAAATCCACCAAAAGTCTGCAGGGCCAGGTTCCCCCACTTTAATTATTATTTCCAATATAAAAATATGGACTCATTTTGATGTATGTGTACACAAGTATAGGAATGGATGAAGGTAGACCGCCAAACTGAGATGCATTTTATCCTGTGTGCAATCCCTGTGCGACACCATTGTGCCAGAGTCTAATATGCATGCTAATAGCCCTGGGAAATGATACTGGTGCCATTTTCCTGATGATTTCTTCAGCGGTGACCACAAGAGTAAGTATATTAACTGGGTGGGACCCTTTGATTTAGGGACCCATGTGCACCACCCACCTTGCACCCATTATAGGTATGCTGGTGGTCACACTGTTTAATGTTACTGGTAAATTACCCCTCTGGACTGTAATCCTTACCTATTGTAGCTGGGTGCCCTCAGCATTGCATATTTAATGTTAAACCACAGCAATTAATGGTACCTAACAACTAATGTGTTTAGACTTCTCTGGTGAGTAGGTCTGCTTGTTTTGTTTTTTTTTGCTTGTTTTGTTTTTATTTCTCCATAGGACAGACAGACAGATTGAACACGTTTAATGCGTAGTTGTTGCATTTCAAAAACACACCTTGATATAATATGTATTAAACCTTGATCATAATATAAATTCAATGCAGTTGACAAAGTCAGAGACAAAAGGATACGAAAACTGCAATAAAGAAGTTCTTATCAGATGGAGGAAATGTTTTACCGTGTTTTGTATATGTTTGAGTGAATCCGTTTGCTCTAGGAATAGCAAGGAATGTTTGCACAGGGCATTACAGAGCCTGTAAATTATTCTTTTTTTATGAGTAACACTTTCCACCTATCTAGTGTTTTGCCATAAATCCCCCTTGCACTTAAAAGTGGATGCCTAACATATGCAATGTGAACTGATGACTGCAGCTGGGCCTATGAGATTGTTTATGTGCATATGAATGATATCACGGCTTTCCTGCACATTTGCACCACCTGACCTTAATCTGCATGGGAAATTTTTTCTGACGTTAAAAGAAACAGGATTTCAAAGAGGCAAATGTGAAGCAAGAAGAAAAACGTAAACAGAATTCTGGTGTCCTTCACTCTGATGCTAAAGTAAGACAAGGAGATATATACAGTTATGAATTCTGAGTAGGTGCTAGCTAATCAGATGCAAGAGTAGATGTGCTTATACATGCTCTGAAGAGTCTGAAGCTGGGTACACACTAGAAAGACGCGACAATCTAGTGATGGCCCGAATAGATTCCATATATTGGGCCCGTGTATGTCCTACACAAATTGCATCATACATTGCGTTGGTCCATCTAATGTATATCAGCACGTCAGATGGTACAATGCGATTGATATTGGTAACATCAACGCACATCGAGCTGCCATCTTGCCATTCCGGCACGTCTGACCAGCCTCAAACACTGCAGCACTCCTGACATGCAGAGGGCTCTCATGCTGCGTAGGAGATCGCAATGGCTAATGTATGCTAATGTATGCACGCCCATATAACAGCATTTAAACGGTCAGACATATCTGCGTTTATTGACCACCCCTCATTATCTCTCCCCAACGCTGACAACTTGTCATTCAATTACTGTGCGTGCGGAATCGCAAGACAATCGTGCACAGTGCGGCTTATACACATGTGCAATGACAAACAATCGTTCGATTTGTGTAAAAATCACATTAGCGTCCATCTCTGAATCAGGCCCTGTGTACCCATAAATTAAGAGCCACACTATGACTGTGTAAAGTAGTATAGTAGAAGCTCATGCAGCTGAAAAGGATCCTTGTATCGTGCCCTCCAAACTGTGTTACTGTGATTCAGAGCTCTGGGAATAGCGAGGACAATGGGGAATGTAATAGGTTGGAAGATGTGTGAGTGGTGCAATCTCAGAGACTAAGGCGGTAGATTTAGAGAGGCAATCATTTAAAATG
Organism: Taudactylus pleione; assembly: GCA_031769625.1. Lineage (NCBI taxonomy): Eukaryota > Metazoa > Chordata > Amphibia > Anura > Myobatrachidae > Taudactylus > Taudactylus pleione. The sequence continues at coordinate 38,771,070 of JAUIMM010000153.1, read as the reverse complement.
CAAAACCTGACAAAAGCATCAGATCTCGAAATGATGAGGAAAAGTTCAACTGAAAAGATGGAATGCAAATAAGAAACACGAGAATTCTTCCGTTCTACACTATAGCTGTAATGTTAATGAACACTAATGTGAGAATTAACAAATAGTCCTTTTCCAACAAAAGATACATTTTTAGAGATGCATTTAAAACATTCACTTTACCTCAGATGTTACATGTTACAGCTCACATTATTTTTCTTATTTTATGTGCACGCCATGTGTTTCCATAACCTCAGACACCCGTGTGCACACACGCATTACATGTCCTAGGCCCTGGTGCCGCTATTAGCTGAAGACATCTGCTATTCATGTAAGAAACAAAATATATTCTACACTGCAACAAGAAAAACAATTAGCAACCTGTGACCTGCAATTCATTTTCACTTATAGCTGTTGTGTAAATAGATGGCTGTGTATGAACTGCACTGTATTAATGTCTGACAGACTAACAATTACTACATGGCCCATCCATCAGAGGTTTTTGGCAAATCAAACCTAATTGTTTTCAAGTTTGACGTGTATTATATAACAGTTTAAAATATTCATGAAAAGACTTAAAGTAAAGCAAAACTGACATATATTATCGCAGATCTGACAGGTCGATGGCTCTAAACTTCAATTTTTTCCACTTAAAATCTCTCCAGAGAGCGGTAAAGAACTCAGCTTATATTATGGGAGCACTTTATGCATAAAGTTCTCAAACTAATTTAACCCAGTTTAACCTGCTATATAATGAACTCAACTCAAAACAGCAGTGGTTTGGTAGGTACTGTATATAAACATTTACTGTTTGGGTCAAGTAACTTTCTTTGTGCATTGAATATGACCCAATGTACGCACGTCTGCTGTAGCCTATAGCAAACAATCACATCACAGCTTTCATTTTTCTGGCATGGGTTAGAAAATGGAATCTAAATTCTGACTGGTTGCTTTGGACTGACTGTACAGTGTAAGTAAGATTAAATAAGACTTCTTAGGATATGTACCAAACTGGATTGCAGCCATGTATGTAACCAGTTTTTGTTGTTATTGCATTTACCAAACGTTGAATGCATCTTGGGCACCTGTAAAAATAGAGACCATTGATAGAGGGCCTGATTCAGAGATGGACGCTGTAAGCATCCCTGCTGTGTCTTTAGACACAGCAGCGATACAAATATAAGCTAATGCCACAGAAGGAGTCTTGAGTAAATAGGTGACTAATGACGGCTTCTGTGAACTGCTGCTGCATCCAAGGGCGCAGCATTGGATCACGTTTGGGCAGCCATCGGCCATCTGAGTAAGCCTAAACTAACTCAGAATGGCTGCTGGAACTCCTCTGCAGGGGCCAGGAAATCTGCGTCTTCCGACACAGACCCTGGCCTCAGCAACCAAAGAAAATAGGGCAGACACACCCCATATTCTGGGATGCAGGCCGTCTCCCTCTGCAAACGGCTGCAGCCTGTCAGTCAGGCTGCGGCTTAAGGGACATGCACTTTGCGCCCCATTTTCTGGGCTGCAGGTCGTCTCCCTCTGCAAACGGCTGCAGCCTGTCAATCAGGCTGCGGCTTAAGGGACGTGCACTCTGCGGCTCCAGCACATGCCCAGTCAGCCCGCTGTCGGGTTTGCGTACATACCTGAATCAGGCCCCTAGTCTATACAAAAAGTCAGTCAGTACACACGAGGAGGAATATTTACTAACATTGGTTTGTCAAAACCACCTTTGACCAATCATTTTAAACCAGCAACAAGAATCAATGCTAAACAAACCTGATTTATCATTGATTTCTGTTGCTGTTTTAAAACTATTGATTAAAGCCGATGTTTGGTGGGTTTGACCAACCGTTCATTAGTAAATATACATCTCTTTTCTAAACACTCGATGCACCAAGATACAGCTTCTAGCATTTCTATTTATATGAGTATGTATGAATAGCAATTATACAATACAAATGATTGTGCGTAGAATTAATTAGCCTACTGATATTAAGTTTGTAGTCAAACACATTTAGCCTAATTACAGTGGAATTGTTAATCTTGTTAATTTTTTTTAATAAAATGCCAATAATCCTTGGGGCCAGGCAAGAGCTACAAAACACTGTCTACATAAGGTGACTTTCTGTAAGGTCACCTCATCTCTTAAAAAAAAAAAAAATAACAAGGAAAAAATATATTCAGTATTCAATAAAATAATGTGTATTCCCAACATGCCAGGAGCTTGCACACATCTAATGATAAGCAACAGGACTGGCTTCAGTCATCATTATGGTGCAGTTAATGACATGTCCTGTAATGAGAGGCGGATGCACACTTAGCAAGCAGTGTTTCTAAGTCTGTGTGCACAGGGACTGTTTATTGATTCACTATAGTTACAGGTCTGAAAGCAGCACACATGTACTTCAGACACTGGAGTAAAGATGCTTCGCGGGCCTGAGGCTTAGGGCTCGTTCACCCGCTTGTAGAGTACTGTTTACTGTACACGAAAGGAAGGAAAGATGATGACAGAAACAGGACAAACAGTTCCTTGTGTTTGCCGCCAAGTTCGCCTTTCGAAAGTCTCCGTCTCAGAAATTTAAGAGCTCTCTGCAACTTTATACAGTGTTGGGGTTATTTTATTGCTGATTTTCCCCCAGCATCCAGTAATGTTGGGAGTGGGAAAGAGCAGTGTTTAGTTACACTGAGGGAACAAACAAGACATAACTTCTATATAATATAACACTGGGCCTAGATTTAAGATTTGTGAGTCCGTAGGCTGTTTTCTGCTAATGCTCATTCACATCCATTGCACAAGGGCCTATGACCCTAAACTCCAAGTCTCTTCTGTATAAAATACATAAAAGGATTTTATCAATAATGAATGCTAAAAAACAGTAACAGATAGAAAATAAATGTATACAAATAAGTACAAACTGCGGTATGTCAGAAGTAGCCTGCCAGCCTTTACATTCCTACAGCCCTATGTATCATTCCTGGTGACATTTTAAATCTCCCAAATTCCATGATTTAGGCAGGAAATTAGGAGGCATCTCCGTGCGGGATGGGTATGCGATGCCGACGCGCGTTCAGAATTCCGACGACGGCATCCCGGCCAGGTTACGATCCCAACAGCTCTAGGTAAGTAATCCTAACCTCTAACCCTCCCTCTCCAATGACAAAACCTAACCCCCCCTAGTGTCTAAATCTAACCTCCCTCTCCTCGCACCCTAAACCTAACCCTAACCCTCCCCCTAGTGCCTAACCCCTAACGCGTCCCCTAACCCCGCTACTTACCTTCTGGATCCCGGCGGTCGGGATTCCAGTACCGGTATTCCGATAAGTGTTGGGATTCCGGCATTCTGAACGTCGGAATCCCCGCTGTCAGGATTCTGAACGTATCCCCTCCCTGCTCCCGATGTCACGCACACCTGCCCGATGCCCAATTCAATTGTCTCCACACTCCCCCATGTGACCACATGACCACACCCCCTTTTGTATGCATGCCAACGCTAAGTGGACACATTGTGGAGATTAGGACCGGGTTCTATGTGGGTAGAATTGAATATATACCAAGGAATAATATTATTCAACATAAGGCAAGCATTTTTGTTGCTTATGATAAGAGTCAGCCACTGCTACATTCAATGGACTACAGTATGTAATCAACTGCTACTGAGATAATAATTGCTTATTTGATTTTTGATACTTCTGTTTCTAATTTCACTTTCTACTACTAAAAGCCAAATTCTATTAATTCTTTTCAATCAATAGATATGACTGCAATCACTGGAACATTTTCAGAAATGCGTTTGTGTCAGTACAGAACTGAATGTATTTATGCACACTGTAATAAAAAACTATTTCATACATAACTGAAATCGTGTGTCTTTATATGTCAGAAATTGTACACGGATTTATTTAAGAAACAAAAAAAAACCCAATGGTAATAAAAAACTATTTTTAATGAATGTTTTCTTTGTGTCTTTTATATACTGATTTATTTTGCCCTGTGACAGACTGAACATCTCTGCATCTCACATGATATGGGCATCTGTGCAATTCTCTAACAATGTCATTATTCAGAAATGAATAGACATCTCCAACAGCTGCTGTTGTTAGTGTTTGAATATGTCTAAGCCCCATAAATATACAAACTAATTATATTTATACATATCTGGTTACTGTACATAATGTGCCCCTATATCCATGCATACACTAGACACTGTTCTATTCAAATTAGCATGTTTGATTTTACAAATAATAAGAAGAAGCTACCTCAGCTATACTAGCAGGTGTAGTGGGTACTCGAACACAGTGTTTCTAAGCAACAAGTCTTGGGCTTGGGCCAAATAGTAACAGCATCAAAGCATTGTACATGAACACATAAATCACACATTAACGGTATACAAGGTATGAAGTAAACAATCACAAACACAGACTGGGCAGTCGCCAGACATCTCATTTCTGTGTGGTTGCCTAAACCTGATGACACGGTTTTCTACTCGAGTTTCCAATTGTTGCAATCCAGTGGAAAACATCAGACCCTCAAAATAAAAAAAGCCTTTGTAAAGAATAATGTTTCCAGAATCAGAGTACAGTTTAAGCACCATTTTGACCTCGTCCTCATATGATGCATTGGCAACAGAATCATTTCCAAAAGAAAATAAAATAGCTTGCATAGGCATTGGCACAGCTCCTAATTCTAATGAGGCTACTTTATGAATATATACATGCCTCGCAACATTTTATCTCCTTGACTCAGGACACTTCAAGGGGGCATGTCCATGTGTCATAGGGCCTGCTAAGCAACATTATAATTGAGTGTTACAGCGCACTGTTGCTGCCATGTCCTCACAGCGTAAGACGTTGGCCTAGAAGAATGGCAGTGCCCGGAGTATCCTCACGATGCTCCAGGGGGCTGTGCAGACTGCAGTGTCCATGTCTGGAGCATTCAGAGCATCTCCGGTTGGCACCGCAGCAATAATTCTAACTGCAGGGTGCCATTCCTGTTAGCAAGACTCAGGGACTGTGGAGCAGAGATGGTGCTGTCCACAGGGCCCTGCGCTCTGTGTAGCGGCACCACCCACATACCCCTAGTGAAGACCCTGCTGCTAAGCAATTTGGAAGTACTGGGCTGCCCCCTTACCAACTCCCTCATGGCACACAATCGTTGCTGTGCACATTAATGGCAAGCGAGCTCAGCACCTGTTCACTGCTGCTTTGCCATATAGGACAGCAGTGTATGAGACATACCGCACAGATTTCCCACCATAATTTCACAGTCCTAAAATTGTAACTGGTCTAAATCAGGACAGGTAGGAAGGAATTGGTCTGAAATACTAATGGAGGAAATGCCGGCTGTCAGTACACTAACAGCGGCATCCCGATGGTTGTAATCCCAACAGGGGAATGGTGAGTACTGTTCCCCTGACCTATTTACCTCCTAACCCTCCATTTTTGTACCCTTATACTACCCCGCACCCTAACCCTCCCGGTAAGTGCCTAACCCTACCCCTTTAGTGCCTAACCCTAACCTCCCCCCTGTGGTGTCTGAATCTAAACCCACGTCTGGAGCCTAGCCCTAACCTTCTCCCTCCCGCAGCCTCACCTAAAGTCCCCTGAGGTGCCTTCCGCGGCTGATACTTACCTTGCCCGGTTTCTATATGATCGGGATGCCGACTACCGGGATTCCAGCATCGGCATCCCTAGTCATGTCGGGATTCTGGTGCCAGTGTTCTCTCGGTAAACGGGCTTCCGGCGCCGGTATTTCAGCAGTTGGCATCCCGATCGTAGGATTATTAACCGCATTCCGTTAGGAGATATGTCTGTATCGTCTTATGAATTTGTGTATTATTTACTATTACAGGCTTGTAAAGTACCAGTGTCTCCAACCGTGTTTTACAGAGTAAGTGATCATCAGCTTTTACATTAGCTCAGTAGGGAACCACATTTAAATCTGACTGTCATAACAAAAAATACTAAAAACACAATGTTATTTTCCATAATCGTCTTAATTGTACTAAATGTTTTAATTTTGTTTTAAAATCTTAGTTAAAATATTGACTCCCTGCTCTCTAATTTCCGTTCTCAATCAAGAAGAAATTAGATGTTCTAATAAACTAGTGCCATTATGAGAAGATGCTAAATTCATGTTGCCATGCAGCATTATTAAGGATAAAAATTAAAAAAAACATTTTATTTCTTCAATGAACAATTCCCGGACAACAAAGCATATATTTTAACACTACATCAAGAACAATAATTAATAATTTAGAATTTTCTCCCAGTATTTATTTTTTCCATGGTAACAGTTGTTCACTTCTGTGGAAATAGAGACTCCACTACATCTTCATAACATTTGACAAAGATGTGTATAGCAATACACAACAGGCATAAACAATATTTGCCCCTCCAGCTTTTTTGGTTTCCAGCTTGGCCTGTCATGCAGCTGCTCTCCTGCGCTTAAGCATTTGCATTGTGCTTCCACTGTGCTACAGAGTCTGGCAGAGCATGCTGGGACTTTCGCAACTGCTAGATGGCGGCTATTTGTACTCAAGACTACACAGTGAAAAGTAGAATGACGGTGAAACCAACAATCAAGGCCATTTCATACATGTGCATAAATGGCTTATGATGTATTAGTATAAATGGTTAATTTGACAAAGGTATACCGAAAGAGAGTATATTTATGAAAAATGGCACTAAGGAAAAAGGTAATGTTGTCCATAGCAACCCATAGTTATACAATTCACAAGGTTGTAAAAATAGTCGGTCATGTTCACCCTAGATGTGGGGATCCAACAAAGGAGCTACCAACTTATCTACGCTGTGGAAAAACACATCTCTTTCCAGATCTCTTAAATGGCAATCATATTAACTCCATGAGGTATATTTACTAAAGTAAGAAGTGGAGATGTTGCCAAAAGCAACCAATCAGATTCTAGCTTCCAGAAGGTGCTAGATAGATGTTAAGTAGATGTTAAGTAGGATCTAATTGGTTACTATCGGCAACATCTCCATTTCTAAAAACCCGGACTTTAGTAAATATACCCCCATGTATCTATCACCCCAATAATGCATTCTTGCAGTTGGAGGTTCCATCCTTGCAATGAATTGTCCTCCCCTATAGGCATATATATAATGGGTGCAGAGTGTGCGGTGCTCACAGGCTCATATGTCCAGGGAGGCCCACACCAAAGACCCTCCACCCATTCACAATACTCACCTTGCTGTCGGTGACGCAGATATCATTGCATGCGCACTGCAGAATCACCGGGAAAATGGTAACCACATAATTTTTCAGGCCCTCTTCTCTATTGAACTGCCATTGGTCCTCCCCCAACTCAGATGTTTGTTTTCATTTTCTAAACTATTTTTTTTTTTTTTTTACAGACTCACACGCGATGGGCATCACTACACCTTTTTCTTTACATCAGCTTTCAGAAATGTTGCCCATTATATTACACTTTTTTTGTTTTCTCTTTAACCACTTTCTGTACAAGCACGTCTTAAACATTGTGTGAAATAGAATGCTCTTCCATATCTAAAGCTGAGATCACATTTACCATGTGCTTTCCATCTACCAGCGCAAACACAGATAAACAGAGCAGACAGCACCCAAATGATGTGGTTAGGTCATCATCATTCATGGCTGTAGGCGACAGTAACTTTGAGATTATAGGAACCAGCATGTAGCATTCCAGTACCCATTTACACGTTCTTATGATGTGATACCCTTGGCTTCCTTGGAAGCCTGTGGAAGTTGTAATAAGGGAGGTCAACACTTGGTGGCACTGTGGAACACAGGAGACAGTAAAAGGAAAAAGACTTTGGCCCTCATTCAGAGCCGTACGCTCTGAGCAGAGCGCACGCTCTGAATGAGGGCCGCCCTCCATAAAAATGGAGCGTCCTCCTGGACGCTCGTATAGCTGTGGGTCACCACCCACAGCCTATACGAGCGTGCAGTTTGATGGCCGCGATGGTCATGACCATCGCGACCATCGAAACTGCGAGCCGGAGCCTGCGGTTGAGGTTTTCAACCGCAAGCTCCGGAGTGATTTTGGCTCTATCAGAGCCAAAATCACTCCCACTGACATCACTAGTGATGTCAGTGGGCCGGCTTCTGACGGGAGGCGTTCCCGTGGGAACGCCCCCGTCAGGGAGGCACACCCCCGGCACGCCCACCAAAGGGGGCGTGCTGTCAATCAACATCGACAGCACGCCCCCTTTGATCAGACACAACGAGCGAAGAACTTTCCTTCGCTCGTCGCGTCTGGCGCATGCGCACAACGGAGCTCCCTCCGTCGTGGGCATGCTCAGTGCAGAACATCGACCCACTTGCGAGCGGACAGCCTCTCGCGAGTGGGTCTGAATCAGGGCTTTTGTTGTTCCACATATGGTGAGCAGACTGAGGGACGCCGAGAAGCGGAGCTGGAGAACAGGGTGAGGTGCCGCAGAGAGAGACTTGGAAAGGCAGGGACTGGGCAAGCAAGAGTCTAGCTATCTCCCTGATTGCACTTTAAATCCATTATGAAGCTGTTATATATATATAAAAAAAAACAGATATATACATTCAAGTTGGATCATTAGTATTTCCCTGCATTGGGTATAAGGCACAATGATCCCTATGACAATATGCATTTTCTGAAAAGTATTAGTGTATGTTCATCAACAAGTAGATCTTACGAACTGCTTTGGGGCTCATTTACATGTAAATCAATTTTATGACACGCCTCTCAGATGTAGCAGTACACGCCCACTTTAACAAGCGCTCAAAGGTGTTGCTTTCACAATCTCCCTGAAATGCTTTTTCAAAAGTAGGCAAGTATGGGCCACTGAGTACCCACTGAATAGAATGCTGGGGACTGCAGCAGAGTTCCAGTAGAGCGTAATAGAGAAACTTTGTAGCAGGATCCGTGTAGGCTGATAGTGAGTTGCGCTGAGCAAGGGAAACGTCCCTATTTTAAGTGAACTGCAATGTAAGGGCAGTATTCAATTGTTATAGCGTGCCCGATCTCCCGTCTAAAGTGACGGGAGATCGCGGGGCACTATTCAATTGTTGTCGGTTTTACCGTTGATCGTGCCCATAGTGGTCGGGTTTAGCAGCGTAAAACAGCTACCCCCGACCAAAGTGCTGGGCGCGATCGTGAAAAGTGCCGATTGGGCATCCAAACAGGCACCCTGGGGCTGCGAGCTGAAATGGTGTGCCGGCAGCTGATCGCGCCCGAAAGGAGCAACAATTGAATAGCTCTTGTCGGGCGCCCTAATCTCCTGTGAGTCAGCTAATTATAGAGATATAATACTATGAATTGGTTGAGAGTGCAATAAAGACTGAGGGCCTGATTCAGAAATGACCGCAATGCCGATATTTTAGCAGATTGTGCGATTGTTTGCTATTGCACATGCGCGAATGCAGCACTGCGCACATGCAGCCATTGCAATGCGATTACGGTCATACAGAGGAACCATTCGCAAAGTGATGAACAGGCAGCTAGCGTTTGGGGGTGGTAACGTGGTGGTGTTTAGAAGAACGCAGACGTGTCTGACCGTTTAAGTGCCGTTTCCTGGGCGTGCATAAATTAGCCTTTTTGTACTCCTGCGCAGCATCAGAGCTCTCTGCGTGTCAGGAGAGCCGCAGTGTTTGAGGCAGTTCTGACTAAACTTGCATGCTGTGCGACTGCCCGATGTGCGTTGATAGTACCGATGTTTACGCGTCGACGGATATGAGAAGGCAGATAGTTTATTACCGAAGAGCTGAAATTGTTGTTTTCTGTGAATCAATGATGTCCACCATTAGATACTAACTGCCTAATTGTGGATTACAAATATACGCATGTAATAGGATAGCGAATACCAAGCAAGAGAGTGCTCCAACGAAAGAATTCTACAAGTAAATGACTGATCAGTCTGGGGTATAATATATTTTGCTAATTCATTATATGTGCTTATGTGAATGTTCCTGCATATATTCAGAGTATAACGAGCCAAAGTGATTGAACAATTGCATTTTCTATTTAGAAATAGCCAAGAGGTGCTGCAGCAGCTAAAGTTAACAGTGTGTTTAATTGCAGAGAGAAAAGTAGTTTGTTGGTTACTCATTACAATATTGAACAGGGAATGAATGCATATTATTAGCATCTCATTTGTGCTGCGTACCCTTTTTCTGGACCCTTGTCCTTTTACTCCCCTTTAATAAATTTGCCAGATTATTCTGTTTATTAAGGTTGTCACATTAAGTAATTTTACTGTGTGTATGGGACTAGCCTCTCTGCTACAGCCTGAGAAGGACAAGCCCGTGTAGTCTTTGCCAGAGAGAAAGGAAAGATTCACTGGAGCTGCCGTCTCTACTGTGTGGTACCATCTAAACCTACATTTTCTGTGCCCACACCAACACCTGGGGTACCACAATTAGAGTTAAAGAACACATGTAAAATCATGATTCTCCTCTAGGTAAGGTCTAATAGGTGGACAAGTTGCTTCTGGAGACAAGATTTTGGCTTTGATTTCAACAATACAACATAGTTGGCAGCCACAATATATGCAGAGAAATCTATCAAAGTTCTGTAAGTCATAATAGTTTGTATTGCTCACATCACATTTTAAGGACAATGTGGTACATCAGGATTATTGCAGCTCAGAAGATACATTACGTGATAAATGTAGACAGTAAGCTAGCCTTAATTAACCCTGACTTGGGGGCATACTGTACTGATGGAAATCTGTTAGTTGTGGAAAAGGTACTATCAGTGTTCATAATTTATCACATTTAAAACGAGTCATGTTGTAAGACTGGGCCTGATTCAGAGCCGCTCGTAAGCGGCCGCTCGTTCGCTCCGAGTGATGTTCGCACATCTGCGCATGCGTATGGGTCGTAATGCACATGCGCCAACCAGTCAGTGCGGTCGGAAATCGAGCGCTCGCAAAACAGCGAGTGCCTGCTAATTTTAGTGACAGGATGAGGCGTTTGTGGGTGGTAACAGGGGAAGGTGCTTGAAAACGGGGAGTGGAGATCCGAACGCAGGCGTGCCAAACGGTCAAAACGGGCGTTTTAAGGGTGTGCATAATTAACAAAGCAGCGTCATCGACCACGTCACTTGGTTGTTTCTTAGCCTGAACTGTTCGCATGATTGCGGTAGGAAAATCCTACCACAAGCACTGCGAGCAGTTCAGACGCCTTTCGATGTACTCGATTAATCAAATAAATAGCGGAGATGACGTAGGATGCGAGCGGCCAGGGGGCGTCTTTACAAAATAGCGAGTGCATGTTTCGTTCGCTCGCACAGACATAGAGGCGTCAACAGACTGCAAAGAGCGAGCGCTCAATTTAAATAGCCGGCCCCTTTTTCTGAACGAGTGAGCGCAAATAGCGTCCGGCTCTGAATCAGGCCCACTGTCCCATACTCACAGAGTGCACTGCAACAATTAGGAATCTAACTAGGACTAAGGGCCTGATTCAGACCCGGACGCTATTTGCGGACGGTCGTTCCAAAAAAAGGGGCCGGCTATTTAAATTGAGCGCTCGCTCTTTGCGGTTTGTTGACACCTCGCTATTTTGTAAAGACACCCCTTTGCCGTTCGCATCACACGTCATCTCCGGTATTTATTAGATTAATCGGGTACATCGAAAGTCATCAGAACTGCTCGCAGTGCTTGTGGTAGGTTTTTCTTACCGCTATCACTGCGAGCAGTTCAGGCTAAAAGACAACCAAGTGACGTGGTTGATGACGCTCCTTTACTAATTATGCACTCTCATTAAACGCCCTTTTGACCGTTAGGCACGCCAGCGTTCGGATCTCCACTCCCCCATTTTCAAGGACCTTCCCCTGTTACCACCCACAAACGGTACATTCTGTCAATCAAATTAGCAGCCCCTCGCTGTTTTGCGAGTGCACGATTTCCGACCGCAATGACTGGTTTGCGCATGCGCATTACGACCCATATGCATGCCCAGTTGTGCGAACATCGCTCAGAGCGAACGAGCGGCCGCTTACGAGTGGCTCTGAATCAGGCCCTAAGAGCAGATAAATTGTCGCTGTCTGTTTTTCTGCTGCTGTCTCTGGCAGTTGACGAGAATTTGAATTCATTTTTCACGAGCCTTCAACAAGTCTATGACAGCTGGTCATGTAGTTAATGACTTTTAAAAGCACATCTTGTATACATTTGTGTAGTAAAAGACAGTTTAAAGTGCATATTTTTCTCTGTCAACAACGCAAGCAAAATAGTCATTTTAGTTACTTTTATTTCTAGATGCATTAACTTTTTTTTCTGGTTCTGAAAATACATTTTGATGCATGAACAATATTAATAATGTGGTAATCTGATATAGAAGCAGTGATGTCACAAATAATAATATATGAGCAGTAAAAAAATATATTATTTATGGACGAATATGCATAGGTGAAGCTAGCCTTTCTGTCACTCGAGGCAGAAGACTCATCACTGTGCCCCCCTAGTACCCATCCCAGTGAACAGTAGTCAACCTCTACCTATATGGCTGCCATATAACACAGACAGCATTAGTGACCGCCGTAAACTATACACAGCATTAGTGATCCCCATATACTGCAAACAGCAGTAGTGACCGCCGTATAATGCAGACAGCATTAGTGACCACCATATAATAAAGACAGCATTATTGACTACCACATAATACACAGCATTAATGACCGCTGTAAATTATAGGCAGTAATAGTGACCGCCATATACTACAAACAGTGGGCCTGATTCAGAGCCAGACGCTATTTGCGCTCGCTCATTCAGAAAAAGGGGCCGGCTATTTAAATTGAGTGCTCGCTCTTTGCGATCTGTTGACGCCTCTATGTCTGAGCGAGCGAACGAAACATGCGCTCGCTATTTTGTAAAGACGCCCCCTGGCTGCTCGCATCTTACGTCATCTCCGCTATTTATTAGATTAATCAAGTACATCGAAAGGCGTCTGAACTGCTCGCAGTGCTTGTGGTAGGATTTTCCTACCGCAATGATGTGAACAGTTCAGGCTAAGAGACAACCATGTGACGTGGCCGATGACGCTGCTTTGTTAATTATGCACACCCTTAAAACGCCCGTTTTGACCATTTGGCACGCCTGCGTTCGGATCACCACTCCCCATTTTCAAGCACCTTCCCCTGTTACCACCCACAAACGCCTCATCCTGTCACTCAAATTAGCAGGCACTCGCTATTTTGCGAGCGCTCGATTTCCGACCGCACTGGTTGGCGCATGCGCATTACGACCCATACACATGCGCAGTTGTGCGAACAACGCTCAGAGCGAACGAGCGGCTGCTTACGAGCGGCTCTGAATCAGGCCCAGTATTCGTGACCTCAAGGATGTAGTGAGATTACCGGCGGCTGGGATGCCAGCCGTTGGAATTCCGACCCGGCACTATAAATAGACGTTGAAATCCTGACGCCTATCTCAAGCCCAATGGCAAAATCCTTACAGCCGGCAACCCGAATGAAAGTAAGTGGGGCTTCTTAGCAGCGGGGGGGGAGGGTTAGGATTAGGCACCTCCCAGGGGATTTAGGGTTAGGAACGCGCCGGAGAGGGTTAGGCTATGAGCAGGGGGGGTTGGGGTTAGGTTCTACCAGGGGAGGGTTAGGTTTAGTGTTCGGAAAGGGAGGGTTAGGCATCACCAGGGGAGGTTGGAGTTAGGCACTAAGGGGGGAGGTTAGGGTTGGGCACCACTAAGGGAGGGTTAGGGGGTGAGAGGGGTAAGGATAGCATACTTACCTCCCCTGTCAGGAACTTGAAGTATCGGAATGACGCTGTCGGGATTTGAACTGGTGAATATTGAGCCGCCGGTATTTCATACCGATCCCGTGACCCCCATATACTACAGACAGCATTTATGACCACCATATAATATAGATAGTATTAGTTACTGCAATATACTATAGACAACATTAGTGACTCCCATATAATACAGACAGCATTAGTGACTGTCATATAATACAGATAGCAATATTGACCACCATATAATATAGGGACTGATTCAGAGCCGCTCGCTGCTGGCAAGCGCTTGCTCTGAATCAGGGCGTGTTTTTTTTTCTTTCTCCAGCCCACTCGCAAAGTTGTGGGTGACCAACCACAGCTTGTGCGAGAGGCCTGGAGTCTGTTGCGATTATCTCGACCATCGGGCTTGCGACGAGGCCCTGTGGTAGGGTCTCGGCTCCTGCAAGCCTCTAATAGAGCAGGAAGTCCACTAATGACATCACTAGTGATGTCAGTAGGGCCACCCACAAACGCCAGGCGTTCCTTTGGGAATGCCTGCATTTGTGCAGCAATCCCCCCTCCCCGCCTACAAAACGGGGCGAGCTGTCACTCACCATCGACAGCCGTCCCATCTTGTAGCGAGACCCGTAGCAACGGAGTGGCCGTCGCTGGACGGGTCTCGCGCATGCGCACGCCAGAGGCGGTGCATGCGCAGTGGGAGACCATCCCCCCGCTTGCGAGCGATGTGCACTTGCGAGCGGGTCTGAATCAGGCCCATAGACAGCATTAGTGACCACCATATAAAACAGACAGCATTAGTGACTGCCATATACTACAGGCAGCACGGTATGCAGTCGGGAAGTCGGCGGACCCAATCCCGACAGCCGGCTTCGTGACTGCTTAATCCCAGCGAGGGTAAAATGACAGGTGTCTAAATCTAGACGCTTGTCATTTTACCGACACCGGGAGACCAGGGCCCAGCATCCCGATCAAAGGGACACCGGGCGTCGGGCGCGAATAGCCGCGTGGGTTAGATTTAGAGTTCTCCGGGGGGACTTAGGGTTAGGCACCCCCCTGGGAGGTTAGGTTTAGGCGGCGGGGAAGGGGGGGTTAGGTTTAGGCACTTAGAAGGGGGATTAGGGTTAGGCACTGGGGGGGGAGGTTAGGGTTAGGCACCCCTAAGGGAGGGTTAGGGTTAGGGGGTAGAATTAGGTTAGTCAATACTTACCTTAGGACGATCGGGATTTCCTCCTCTGCCGGGATGGGGCTGTCGGGATTCCAACCGCTGAGCATGGGTCTGGCGGTAAATCATACCGATTTCGGAAGCACTAGTGACTGCCATATAATACAGACAGCACTAGTGAACGGAATGAAGTTGGCATCCCGGCAGTCAGAATACTGGCGTCGGAATCCCAGCTACAGAATCCCGACCGATGACATCCCAAAAGTAAGTATTAGGGCTAGGGTTGGGGAGGGTTAGATTTAGAGTTAGGCACTGGGGTGAGGTTCAGGGTTAGGCTGCGGTGGGGGGAGGGTTAGGGTTAAGCTGCAGGGGGGAAGTTAGGGTTAGGATGCAGAAGGAGGGTTAGGGTTAGGCAGCGGGAAAGGTGGGTTAGGGGTAAAGATACTTACCTAATTCTGTAAGGATTCTGACTGTAGGATGCCGCTGTCGGTATTCTGACCTCCGGCATTCCGACTGCCGGGATCCTGTACCCAACCCTAGTGAACACAATATACTACAGACAGCATTAGTGACCACCATTTACTAAAGACAGAATTAGCAACCGCCATATATTACAGACAGCATTAGTGACTTCCATATAATACAGACAGCATCACATCACTCAGTCCCATAATAAAACTTAATCATAAAAACCTCCATAAAATCATTAACCTCTTACTCCCCCCTTTATATTACCTGATCTCTTCTGATGAATGTGTCCCTCTCCTGTTGCAGCCACAAAAAGCAGGAAGCAGCAATAATCCCCTGGCCACCCATCCAACCCCTGGCTAGCTGCGACCCTGCAAATATGTAAAATCACTCAATCTAGAATCTATAGGTATAAGGACTTTTTCATAAAGTCTAAAACTGGCTACACGTGCACCAATGTTTCTAGTTTAAGAATTAACATTTGCATTTCTGGGCAATCATATCAATAAACAGTTGAAGCACACACTGCAATCATCTTTTAATGCATTTTTTTTTCATGATACAGCAACAAATTAATGATTAGCATCCTGCTTCATGGCATTGCTAATGTTAAAAAATATTCAGACACACAAAAGTGACGCATACTGGGCCTGATTTAGAGGCTCAGTCTCTTTTTGCGGAGCCGAAGCAGAGATAATGTGCAAATTGTGTATAAGTCAGAATGCGCAGGCCCTGAGACGCCCACTTTCAGTGCCTGTGCACACTGCAATACCGCTGGTGGTTCTGGACAATCCCCCATCGGTGCACCACTGCGTGCACCATCAGTATGGCAGGTGCAGTGCAGTGTCCCAGTCTGAACATGGCCTCTGTGGCTGCAACTCTGCGTCTGAGAATGCAGCCGTTTTCCCTGATGCGCCCACGACACTCCCAGAACACACACATATGCAACTTTTTTTTTTTTGCGTTCACTTTAGGCTTTTCTCCAGTTACCACCCGGGAATGACCATGTTTTTCCCTCACCATCTCAGATACTAGCGGCTAAACACTAACCCTAACCCTAATATTTACCATCAGAATCTGTTGGGATTATGGCCATCGGGATGCTGCTGTCAGTATTGTGACCATCGGAATCCCCTCAGTCCACGCATGTCTAAATCAGGGATGTTACATTGCTACCAATAAGATGATCTTGGAGAGCATGCGCTATTGGGTTTTTCAGAATATTTGCACAGTAACAAATAACTGCTCAACTACGTGAACATCGGCATTGTGTGCACTTAGATGGCACCTACTAATCAGGCCCACTAGGAGGTATAGCCAAATTGATTTAAATGTATGGATTATATGGTATTACCCAGAACATGTTGGGTACGGGATCCCGGATGGCGTCGGTCACAATGCTGACGGCCAGAATACCTTAACCATTACCCTAACCCACCCCTCCTGCACCTAACCCTAACCCACCCCTCCCTAGGCCTAACAATAACCGTCCCGTCCCACAGTCTAACCCTATCCCTCCCCTCCTGCATCCTAACCCCCATAGTGCCTAACCCTAATACTCACTGTCGGAATCTGTCGGGATTGTGACCATCGGGATGCCACTCTCGGTATTGTGACTGTAGGTATTCTGATAGTCGAGATACTGACTAAATCCCCCCTGTCCATCCATGTCTAAATTATGGATGTTACAATGCCACCAATAAGAGGATCTTGGAGACAAAAATCATCATGCACACACTTTAAGAATATAAAAGACCAATGCATGTTTAGCCTTGTCCCAACCCACGCACATTCCATGATATAAGCTTTCGAACCATTTATAACCATTGTCCCAGCAGAGATCATAACCTGACACATAATGCTTTCTCGGACATACTTTGGAGCACTTGTCATAAAACATCTGACAGATATTGCTAATAAATATAACAAATTTTAAACATCCCCTCTTCCTCCCACCCTGTTTATCCAACGTTCAAGCAAAGCATTGTTAAGTTTAACACCACACACTTACTCATGTCAGTAACAGAAGCGTATAATGTTCAGCTATACAAGTCTTCTACACTAAGGGCCAGCTTCAGCACAGATCACAATTGCGATCGCAGCTGCGTAATCACACGCAATGAAGCTGTGAAAATATGCTAATGTCTGCCACCACTCAGCCAGCATAGAGATGCCCACTACTGCTTTCTCACACCCCTAATACCTCGCAGTCCTGCGCATATGTAGCAGGACATATACATCGGTAACATTGGAGAACATCGATCCATCTACATGAGCTGTTGCAATTGCGATCCGTGCTGAATAAGGTCCAATGTCCAGTAATAACTGGTAATAGCCTGATGCAGAGTTGAGATCTTGCAACTTTTAGCACACTGTGCACACAATGTAGCCAATCATACGCAAGTATGAGTAACTACTACTAATCTCCATTACACTAAATTGTCTTCAAACTACATTGTACTGTACAAAAAATGTTTTTCATGGGAAGGGCGTATCACACCTTAAAGCTGTATTACCATCACAGAAAATCAAGGGAAAATGTTTACTGTTATTACCATATCCCTTATCCAGAACCCTTTTGCTAACTAATGCCGGAGTTAAGTCAGGGAGGGTGGGCTGGTCAGAGTGAAGTGAGCAATGTCATCACAGCATACTTGACTACTTTTTTTTTAAAAATGTCAGGGATATTGTGAAAGCAACACCTACAGTATGCACGTGGCTGTAAAGTGGGCGTGTACTGCTACATCTGAGAGGTGTGTCATAACATTGATCTACATCCAAATGTAAATGAGCCCCAAAGCAGTTAGTAAGATCTATTTGTTGGATGAAAACACTTTTCAGAAAATGCATGTAGTCATAGGGATCATTGTGCCTTTTAAACAATGCAGGGAAATTATACTAATGATCCCAATCAGGGTCGTATCTATCATGGGTGCAGGGTGTGCGGTGTACATGGGTCCCTGGGGGGCCCACGCCGCACACCCTGCACCCATATTTTTAATACTAACCTCTCCGAGGTCGCACGACGTATGTCTCAGCCCTGCACAAAACGCTGGAAAATGGCCATTGTGGCCATTTTTCCGGCATTTTGCGCATGCACAGTAGACTCTGGGCACAGACTTCAGCCCAGAGTCTACTGATGCTACGGTCGCTGGTCAGCACGTCAGTCTGCTGTCGGCTTCCGGGGAGAGAGGAGTGGGCCCCGCACCGGGAATGCACACAGGCCCCCTCCTCTCTTATTAAGTCCCTGATCCCATTTGAATGTATATATATATATATATTTATTTATATAAAACAGCTACATAATGGGGTAAGGTGCAATCAGGGAGATTGCTAGACTCTTCAGGGAGTCAGGGAGATCGCTACTATTTCAGGGAGCATGCATCACAGCTGGCCCACCACTGCATGATTATGCGAGTCCAGGAGCATTGCAGGCTTTCTATGGAGTATGAGGGAACGCTCAGAAATCCGGGAGTCTCCCTGACATTCCAGGAAAGTCAACATATATACCTATAATCAATATATCTTGTCTTGAAGGATTGCAGTGATGGATAATGGGGTCAGTATTATTACTTGTCTTCACTGCCCACTGGCAGTACATACCGAAGAAATTATAATTTAGGTCAAGAACATTTTAAAATGTCTTTTTTCAAATTATTGCCATTGCAGAGCTAAATATTTTACACTCGCGTACTCATCCTAATAGGGATGGCTACACCGAATTTAACTTTACTTCTGCTATTAAGACAAATGTTGTATCATTTAGAATGATAACTTTGTAATATTCCATAAATAATATGCTAGTGGCAAGTATGCTACACAATCATAATAAAGCCATGTTACCTCTTTAACTAAAGCAATAAGCGTGGAACAATTATTCATCATGGTCAGGCAAGATGTACCTAGAGACCTAGAACAAAGCTGAACAGCTCATATTATTACATTAAAAGGAACAAATAGAATGTGATGCCAAAGTATAATTAAGAATGATGATTTTCTCAACCTGCTTGTGTCATTGTTACTGAAAGGAATTCTCTCCTTGAACAACACAACTTCATTTATAATTAAACAGCAATAATTATACTACATGTACGCAGAAATAAATCATAATGATCGCAAATAAACCCTTTGCTAAAAAAAAAAGCCAACAATATACTGGAAGAAAACAGCAACACTGTTATAAGTAAGTTATAGTTGTTTTTGAATTTGAAAGTCTTGCATTGCCCACACATTTGTTAGTTTTTAATGAGAAGCACAATCCCTACTCAACAGCCTCCATTTAAAAAGTACAGTAGAGGTCGCCATTTTGTGAGTATTTATTTGCAGGGGCCTCGGGATAGGAAAGGGGGATTGACCACATCACCTTCAGGCATCATCTCCCAAGGTTATATACCAAAATCGTGGTGAGACTGTAACACCAACTATAATAGAAAGCTAAATGACAGGAGGGACAAGTTTTGTTTTCCGAAGGTGCATACAGTACTACATTTCTTCTCAGGACTGTTTAGTTTCTCTCCCAGAGATCCCATACAGGTAGGTAAGTAATGGGAGGACATGGAGAGGGGCAAATAGAAAGACATGGAGGGGGCAAATGTAGAGATATGGAGGGGGCAAATGGAGAGACATGGAGGGAGCAAATGGATAGATATGGAGGGGGCAAATGGAGAGACATTGGAGTGGTAAAGGGAGAGATGTGAAGGGGGCCAATGGAGAGACATGGAGGGGACAAAGGTAGAGACATGAAGGTGGCCAAGGGAGAGACGTGAAGGGGTCAAATGGAGAGACGTGAAGGGGTCAAATGGAGAGACGTGAAGGGGTCAAATGGAGAGACATGGAGAGTGCAAAGGGAGAGACATGGAAGGAACAAATGGAGAGACATGGAGAGGACAAAGAAAGAGATAGAGGGGGCCAAGGGAGAGAGACAGAGAGGGCAATGGTAGAGAGACAGAGGGGGCATTAGGGGAGAAATGGAGGGGGCATTAGGATAGAAATAGAGGAGGCAATGGGTACCTTGAAAATGTTATGAAGACTAAAGGGTCCCTCCAACTGAGAACGTTTGGGAACCACTGGCATAATGGCTTATTCCCCAAATGTATGAAGGAGGGACCGCAGAAGATATCTCCAATATCTGCTGTGGTCCCTCCATTTCTAACAGCACCTTTGCCCTCGTTTTTATGGGGGCCATGAAGCTGTTGGATTTACCAAGCGTTTGGCCCCCATCTCCAGATGTAATTTCCCTATAGTAGGCTACTATTTTGCTAAAATTACTGGGAAAGGGTTCTTTCTGAACCTTCCCTGGCAAGGGCCAATGTGCTGACTATATATGCGCATAATGACCCCGCCTCATGATATAGAAGAAAAATTTTTGCTTTTACGATCATTTCCCTTCTTTACACATTGCAGGGATGGGATACTTTTAGAGCCCCTGTTCCTGCATGTGATTTTAGTACATTTGGGAGAATGGGAATTTGTTATTGCCACGAATAGCAGTGTGTCTGAAATCTAATAATTAGCAAATATGCCTCATAGAGAGATATCACCAAAACTATACCTAGCAAATACAGTCCCCTGTATGTGGTGCAACTACAAAATATTTATTTTTTAAGGCTAAGGAATGAAACTCCAATTCAACAACTAAACAAAGTCTAATAATAATAATGGAGCATATGAACATATGACTTAATTCAGTCCAATAATATGTTGGTTGCATCAAACTAAAATGAGTCCTTAAATAATTATTTTTTTTACAGGATTATAGCAAGTGTGTTACATATCTGTAAAATGCCTGAGTGCTTATGGGGTACAGTGGAAAATAATCCATATCTTTTACTTTGTAGTTTGGTAGCAAACTTCAACCATATGTAGCTCAGTTGAATGCTTGCCTATTATTTAAAGAGTTCTTGAAGGGCCTCAGAAATTAGGTCAACACCAATAAGGTGACCTCTCTAGACATTTTCACTGAGCACAGAAAGCAATCATGCCAATATCACGTCCGCTCAGTCCCGTTCTCTGGGTTGTAAGGACTTTCCCACATATATATCACTAATAAAGAATCAGTCTGAGAGAAGGTCCAAGTAGGCTTAGAAGACTGCATGTAGGAAGTTCCCTTACAGGCTGAGAAGTCTTTGCCTGAGGCCATTGTCTACATCTCATGTTATTTTCTTATTCTCATTGACAGCAAAAAAAATGACAGGATGTCTCTACAATAAAGGTTTTAAGCAGCCTGCATATGAAATTGCCAAGAGAAAAGCCTTCTGATGGAACAAAAGAAGATAATGTAAAAAAAAAAAAAGTTGATTCTTAGATAATTTTCTATTCTTAAGGGAAAAAAGTCCAGGAAATGTATAATTATCTCTGTTAATTAATGTTTCTGTATGGTAAATATTAACAGGAGTGCAGCTAGACAAAATATTAAAATCATAGTAATGGAATTTAAAACTTAATTTCACCATATATAGAAGGAGGATGTGGTCCTATGCATTCCCTCAGGTCAGGGGCGTAACTAGAACTTTGTGGGACCCATAGCAAAGGGCCCTCCCAACTCAGGTCTCAAACAGAGTATATACATATATTTGCATGTATATAAGTGTATATATGTTTATATACACTAATATATGCAGTACTATTGCAGCAGTAACAATAACAGACCTATATATCAGTTTGAATTGCAAAGTGAACCCATCCTGGACCTTTTCCCTCCTGGTTACCTCGCTGCCTGCAGCTCCCAGCACAGGCCACATCGTTATCTGAGTACTACTCACATTTTGTGGGGCTTTGTGGTGCTTGGGAGGAGAAGAAGCCTCTGTGCTGACACTGCCGACGCTGAAGCAGGAAAGCAGGCACACTCACTCTCTCACAGGCTCTGCTGCTGGCGGCCACCCCTACCCACAACCCCACAGTGCAAGGCCGGCCTTTACTGACATCAGATGCTCTCCCGCTGGCTCTGCCCCCAGTACCTCTGGACAAGTGTAAAGTGTACAATCATTGTACATTCTACACTTGTCTGGAGGTACCGGGGCGGAGCCTGAGCGTCCGACGTCCCGACCACTCGCCCGGCCACCTGGCGAAGTTTTAAAAGTAAAAAAACAAAGAAAACTCAGCATGGTGCAGGGGGTTGCTTGCTGTGCCAGCGGGCCTCATAGCAAATGCACCACCTGCACCCTCTATACTTACGCCACTGCCTCAGGTGCTCCAAAGCTGCTCCTATAGGCTTTGAAACTCAATGAGCCTGCACTTTTTTACTCCTGATACATTGGTTCTCAATTAGACTTCGTGACTCTCCATGTTACAACTTGCAGTATTTCAGGATAGCCCATCTGTCTGCAAACATCTGTTGCTAAAGGGACTGTTTAAACACTAGAATTCACATACTTGTAATACATTGCTGCTTAAATTGGATCATATATGGCCAGAGAGGAGAGAGTCCTAATTTCAATATCAGCCAATACAGGAGCGAGATTGATACTATTTTACTGATTTTATTGCATCTGTATTTCTTTTGGCCCAAGTAGTGACCTTTTCTCTGCTATAAATCCTGCTATTTTTTTATATACAAAGTGTTAATCATACATGCCTGCACTCCCGGAAGTTGCCGGAGTCTCCCGTTTTTTTCGGGTAGCCTCCTGCACCCACTGGAGGGGTAGGCAGATCTCCTGCATCCTGCCCACTTCCTAGTGAAGCGGGCAGGATGGGGAGATTTTAAGGGAGTAGGCAAGTATGGGTTACTCTATGGGTAGCTATTATTATTATTATTATTAAAATCATGAACTTGATGGTTAAAATAAGATCATATACAGAGCTTTATATAAAACTAAGCTGTCTGTTCTTCCCAAGAAATAGCTGTTCTTCCAAATCACATGGGAAAATGTACTACGCCAAAACACAACATATTCTGAGTTGAAAGCTTTAGTAAAACCACAGAACACAAAACCTACTACTTTTGGCCACAAAGTAGCTACAGAACTCCTACACAGACACACTTTCCCTGCACTTATAGTACAATTGGTCTGCGCTTGCTTAACTACAGTAGTAATAATTATAATTAGATGAGCATAAAACTACCTACATGTGTTCTGTCTTTTTAGTCAATTTGGGTGCAGAGACTGGCAGATGTGTGTGACCCCATAATTTATCACCCTAAACTAGAGGTTATCAACTCCAATCCTCAACTGATATTTTCAGGATTTCTGTCTCTGGAAACAGGAGGGATAATAACTGACTCAGCAAAATAGATGAACTCACCTGTGCATGATTAGGGAAATCTGCAAACACAACCTGTTTGGTGGTACTCAAGGAATTGAGATTAGAACTACTGGCCTAAACTATCAAAATCTGTTCTGGATCAATATTCTATGACAGCTCTCACGGATGAGGCATGCTTTCCTCATGTGTTGCCGCCTACAATATCTTATTTACCTCCTTACTTCTTAACATATACCTTCTGTCCGAGTACTCACACTCATGATTCTGTGTACCAACTTTCTTCCTGATAGTACCCTCCCGGTTTTGTCCCCATGTCTCCTCGGTTTTCCACCATTCAGTCACCATAAAATTCATTATAATCTGTAGTTGTTATGCCCTACGTTGTATTATAAAATAATGGCTATTTATTCAGTCTGTATTTTGTTGAAAACCCAATATACGACATTGCAGACCCTTTGTAGTACCTTATAAAGACAATCTTATTACTAATATTAATGAATTCACACGATCTATTGAATTATCTGTCTAACTAATACCCCTTTTACACCAAAATCCCGGGTCTGACCCTGGAATTTGAACACTGGTCAATCCCGGGTCGAACTCTGCTTCAGTCCCCGTTTACACTGCAACTCAACCCGGGTTTGCCCCGTTTACACTGAACCCGAGTAATTCCTGCTTGTGTCTATAGAAGTCATTAAAAATGGTCTGTTTTAAGGTCTGACAAAGATGGTCACAAAGGGCAACAAAAGAGAGGGGTGGGGACTGCTTACAGCATTGCTACAGGCTGCTGTCCTGTCTGTGGAAGGCTGTGTATCAGCCTGCGTTTGTGGCTGCTGGTCAGGCTGTGGTGCAGGCTGCAGTTCTGGCTGTGGCAGGCTGTGTATCAGCCTGCGTTTGTGGCTGCTGGTCAGGCTGTGGTGCAGGCTGCAGTTCTGGCTGTGGCAGGCACTGTCTTCCTGCTTTTGTGGCTGCTGGTCAGGCTGCTGTGGTGCAGGAGGTTAGGCAGGCAAGCGATGGCTTCATGTGCGTCTCTCTCTGCAGGGCACTGACAAATTACATCATCATCTTACACTGCCTCATCACTCGGGAACAACCCGTTTTCAAGCCTGCTCTCAACCCGAGTACGAATGCCCGGTAAATCGACCCGGGTTATTTTTTTGGGAGCCGTTCACACAGAGCCTCAACCTGGATCGACCTGGCAATAACCCGGGTTATTTGTTTGGTGTAAAAGGGGTATAAGCCATATACGTACAAAATCAGTGGGGCACTTGGGAAGAAGGACCAGATGAAAAAAAAATGTTGCCAAGTTTTAGATGAATTTAAATAAATAAAGCAAGATTGTCTGTACATAGTTTTCTTCTATTAGTCTATTAATATAGCTTAGGACCACATATAATAAATGATGATGCTTCTGTGTATTCCATTTAAACTTCTCAGTGCCTGTCTGTAGCACATGTCCATTAGTCCATAATCAATGTACCTTTAAGGAAAAAGCCATTCATTTGAAATGAAATACAGTACAGCATGCTCTATTTAATACACTTAAAGACAGTATTTTCTTAATTTTGCTTTAAACCCCCCCCCAAAAAAAACACTTCAACCAAGAACCACCAAATGAGTAATGTTCAAATGTGTTTATGATGAAAACAGGCAACATCATGGACACAGCTGTAGTTTATGAGAGCCATAAAACTGTCAATTACATTTCTTCCTTCGCAACACTCAGTGATCTTTGCAGTGACTCAATGTATGCAATGACGAAACAAACAATTTACTACATTACCATAATTGTAAATGCCAGCAGGCAACAATTCATGTCTCCCTACAGTGCTTTTGCAGAATCAGTTACCATGTAGACTAATTTTACAAAGTACTGTTGTACATTTTTGGAATAAAATAATATAGACGTCAATCAGACCATATTGCATTTCATCAGCCTCCACTGCATGTTTTCCTAGCTAAAAACTTTTTTTCTAATGCCTCAATCGTGGGTTGTATAGCCCTGAACAAATGTGAATAACCAAAAGCTGAACACCGTAAACCTCTTGTTGCACTTTTGTGTGTTTGAACACTTGTTCTACCTTGTGAAAAATGTTATTTAGAAATGGGCTTCTCTGCTGTAAATGCAACTGGAGGGTGCAAAGTGTGTCCCATTCAGGGGAGTCGCGAGGGTGGTTCTGGTGGAGCATGAGCTCCAGGCGCCAAAATGGACAGAGGGCGCCATCCAGGGTTCCGGAATTCATGGGGCGCTACACAGTATGATGGTCGCCTATTGGTTTTATCTCGTTTGTTTGCTCTATATCCTAAATAAGTTATGGATCTGAGATCCGTTTCAACATTTCACGCTCTGTCAAGCTGCCCAGATTGCCTCACCTCCAGCTCTCCCTCCTCTGTGATCATCCTCTGTCACCTCACTTTCCTGTCAGATTGATTACAATCACTTCTCTCCTCTTTAATTCCCTCCCCTCTCTACCCTGTGATTTGCTCTTTACCCCTGTCCACTCCTTTCTTATTGGCTTCTGTAACTACCCTTCTCTGATCGACTCTTCCCCCTCCTCCCCCCCTTTCTTATTGGCTTCTGTCACTACCCATCTCCTCTCCATATCTTATTGGCTTCTGGCACTGGCCCACTCTAATTGGCTTTGCCACTCCCCTTTCATTTCTTATTGGTTTCTGTCACCTCCCCTCTTTGATCGCCACTTTCCACTCCCCTTCCCCTATATGATTCCCTCCCTCCTTCTCTCCTCATTCATTCATTGTACTCCAATGGACTTAAAAATGACACATCTGAGGTAAAGTCCTATACATCAATTATAAGGTATGAGATTAAAACAAGTCACTGCTTTGCTATGAGGTGTTCCCAGGCATGACCACAGTGTTATTTGAAAGGTCTTTTAAAAAATATTAGGAGACCTAAAATAATAATAATGGTGGTAGACAGAACATGACATGATTAGTAGCACTCACATTAATATAGGTGCAATGTATATTTGCTAAGTAGGAGCATAGCTGAGAAGGAAGCTTCCCATAGGTGTTCCCACTCCAGTGAAAGCTGCTTGGGCCAGTAATTGCAGTAATAAGCTGTGCACCCTGGTCAATTTCACTCTAGCACATGTATTCTGTCAATTTAAGTTAAATGCTCAGAATATATATTACAATCTACTCGACTGACTAATAACAATACTTCAAATGAGATAAAAGTCAGATCCTAGGTGCTATACATAAATAAAGCAGTGCCAAAGCAGCTTTTCCTTAATTTCAGATTCTATTCCCCCAATGGGACTTCCCTCAGTGCCCAGCATGATACTGCCACTGTTTTCTGTTTTTCTCTTCACTTCAGTATTCCCCCGCAGGCTGGCCATACACCATTGGCACAGTTCAGTACAGGGGGGGAGTTAGGGGGCGCTATGACATGCACTTTCTCCGGGTGCTATGGTTCCACACTACTCCTCTGGTCCCATTAAAAGTATAGGATGTGATCTGATCTCTGGAGCAAAAAATTCAAACCTTTTGTATTTTAGCTAATTTCAATAATCTCACTCTGCAAAATGAAATAGGTTTTTGCTCATCTCGGTCTGCAGTCTGCACCAATGTGCTTTGGGGAAAATCTGGGTGCACTTGCACAAATCGAAGTATTGCACAGGTTTTGTGCATCATAAATGAGGCACTTGTGTATTTGCTCCAGCTTTTTGAACTTTCTTAGCTGCTGACTGGACGCACTAGAACTTGTAGTTCCATAACAACTTGAAATCCATTGGTTGCTTCCTTTGTCCTAAATAGCACAGGTGCCACTTCATGCCACAAATAATAGATAAGTAATTAGAAGGATGATATTATATTACTCAGGTTTTGTCTTTTTATCTTCAAATGATGTTCAAAGGATTCAATCAGTACACGGCATACTTTGATGTCCTGAAAATAGTTTCCAACAGCTATTCCTATGACCTAGAACACATTAAACAGAGCAATATCTTCTCATCCTAGTTTGTGCAACATTTTACTTTTTAAACAAGCAGACCTTTCAAATGCTTCCCCGCAGCTACTAAGTTATTCATTACAAGGCTTCATTTCATTGTTGCATGTAGGGGCTCTACATAACTCACGCTTTTTATGGCCATGAATATTTCATATCATCTTATATTGAAGTCTAATTCTCTGCTAAGTATTCATTGTGATCATATTAGATGCCTCTCTGGGAACACAGTCTGTTTCCTTAAAACTTTCGAATATGCTTGCAAGATCATTTCCATTCTGGACAGATGTAGCCTAAATCTATTCTTTTTTACACTAAGCCTAATAGCCAAATGTGCTGACATTCTAAACGTATTTTAATAAAGAAACTGACACGTTACACTGGTGTCATTTCCGCAGTGCTCCAGGTAAGTGTAGATGAAAATGATGTTCTGTTTTATAGCTGAAAGACAGTGTTCCCTCGATAATTATTAAGCAAGTTTCAAGTACTGCAAGTAACAGAGGTGTTTCATACTACTGTTTTGTTTCAGTGTAAAAAAAAATCTTGTTTCCTTGGTTGGCAGTACATTTTCCCTTGTGGACATACTCTTTTCTGTATCTCTTTCCTGATAAGCATCTGCATGTAATGTGTCTGGGAGAAATCAGAAAGTCAGTGCTATTAATGAACACAGCCATGCATTGGCTCGCTAAGTTGTCTAATGAGATTCTGAAATGAAACATGTCTGTGTAGCTTTACGCTCCTCAAGCCCATCCTCAGGAATCATAACTGCAAATGTTTTATGGAACTTCAGAGGAAAGAGTAGGAGGATTGGTAATAATTGCCCCGGAGGGCTTGCACTGGTTAGTGCTTGTGCGCTCAGGAGTCTTCTACTCAAACTCCCCTCTGTTCCGTTTTGACAGCTGAACCAAAGGAGGGAGATGGAATGGAAGAGGGGCGGGGAGCATATGGTACATTGCACATGGCAGAGTTGTATAATGGAGCATAGATGGAGGACCTAATAATGTAATACAAACTAATGTAACGTCTAAATCATACAACATTTTGGATCTGAAGTCAAACACTGAGGTCACCTCAGATTTGTGGTTCTATTTGAACAGTAGCATAGAGGCTTACATGATGAAACGGTTTCATTATTATCCTTAGTACAACCAGTACAGAAACATTTAGGGAACAACAATATAGTACCAAGCTAAGGGTGGAAAAATAGCAGGGATAGCAAGATGCCACCTGTTTCATCTGATCACATTTTTCCATGGCACCAACTATAAAAATAAATAAATAATGAATGATCATTTTAATTACAGGTAACTTAATTTATTTTATATAGTTGGGACCATATTTGCCTACTCTGCCTGAACATCCAGGGGAGTCCGACTCCAAGGACTTCTAGCATAGTAGGTCATCCACTCACATCCCGTCCACTTCTTTGTAAAATGGGTAGAGCAGGGAACACGATTACATAATTCTAATAGAATGACGTAATCATGACCTAACGCCTCTTCACAGACTAGCGTTTTGTTGCATTGTGCTGCGATGGGACAGGTCCTAATGGCGAGAAGTGTCCGCTTTGCCTGCCCCATAGTCATCTGCTAAATCTCTCCTCTGGGAACTCTCTGTCACAGCCAGGGTTTCTCGGCATGGTAGTCACCGGGTATTACCTGTGAGGTCATTATGGTGGGGGGTCTCTGGCAGCGGTGCTGGTGTTTGGCGAGGGGCATTGGCTGCCTGGTGAGGTCTGGTGGTGTTTCCGTTCCGTTGGCATGGGTGCCGCCATCTTGCCTGCGGCCATGTGATTCCAGCTGTCCAATCCTGGTAGGTCATGTCCTCATTCCAGCCAGTCACAGCGCGGCACTGAGTATTTAGGAAGGTCCAGAGCCTTCCTTCCTTTGCCAGTGCAACGTGTTTCTCAGCTGCAGCTGAGAGAGAGAACCTGTGCCTTACCTGCCTGCCTGTCTGTTACACTGCTAGCCTGAACCTTGCCTGCTCCAACCTTCTGGATTTACCCTGCACCCTCCACATATCTTTCACCTGCCTGAGTACCTGAACCTGCTGTTCCCTGCACCTTGCCTCCCTTCACTCCCAGCTGGACTTCATTACCTCAGCCTGCATTTGTTACAGCTTACCATACCTGCACTCGTTACAGCTCATCATTCCTGCATTCAGTTACAGCTCATCATATCTGCATTCTGTTACATCTCACCATATTTGTTTACTGGACTGTTCCTGCCTGTCACTATCTGGACATTTCCCATTAACCCCCACTACAGTTATCAAGTGCACTTTAGTGCTATACCTGGACTTTTTATTTGTCATTCCCATGTCTTCTAAGTCACTTATTAAAAACTCCACTTTTTCATTTAAGTCTGCTTCTGTGTCTGCTCCTATCACCACCCCGAGTCCACAACATATTCAGAACCGCACACTCTCCAAGAGGTGAAAAGTTGTAGAAGTTTATTTCAGATGTATGAAGTAATGAAAGTCACTTTCAACTGATAATTATGTTCACTGAAACATACTAAGGAACAGTGGCATGATGGGTCGCCAGGGCCCGCACTTCCTGTTGCAGCGCAGCTCATGCTGTAGCAGGCAACTGTGAGGCAGGCAGAGGGTGCTTCCTGGATGCTATGATTGGTGCTGCCTATTCACCAATCCAAAGTGTCGGGAAAACAACACACAATGATATGCAGAATGATAAATATGTGCATACGCCTCTGCATCTGGTCTGCATGAGCCACATTTGAGAACATGCCCTTGCTGAGCTCTGCCTAAGTGAGAACGTCTCTTCCCATCCCCATTGCTTCCTCTCTAGTTGTATTGCTTGATACGTGCAAAATTTATTTCCAAACTTGCACATGGGTGCTTCTGCTTTCAGAGCTCACATGCTAGGCTATGCTAACTGACACAGTACTCGCTCTACATCCGCCCCTAGGTATGCGCTCCTACTACGTGAGGAAAATCTTGATGTCTGCTCTACGTGTTGATGGTTGCTGAGCATATGACAAGGCGGCTTCTGGCACGGATGAACCGGGAACTGCGCAATGAGCTTCATCATCTTACTATGGGCACTTACTATTGCTCTAACATGGAATCATCAGGGAAAATATTTGTGGGGTTTCCATGTTTCCCTGATAATTGATAAAATGAACAAATTCACTACAAACATCTGCAGGATCATGCTACTTTATTTTCAAGTTGGACTTACTGCCATTAGATACAGTTGTTGTTGCCCACACAAGGACAAGGCTTCATTGTTATTTTGTACTGTATCTTTAAAATACACATCTTGAGGGGAGTTTATTTGGTGGGTTTTCTTTTCTTTTTCTCATCTATATGAAGTGTCGGGAAGCACTGATTGGCTCACACACATCCCTGTCCCACAGTGCTCCTGGATTACTGCTAAACAAAAGAACTTCAAACCAGTTTATTGCTTTACAGGTTTTTTGAATCACTCTGTCTTATATCTGCAAAAATCTTGGTGTCTTTATTCTCTCTAATTGCCTTATCATCATCTAATCAATACTGATAATGACCCAATATGACAAGTGTTATCACAATAGGCTGTATCTATTCTTAACTATTCTTTTTGTTCTGCTACTAAGGACAGTAACTGTTCTCTCTTATAATACTGTCACAAATATCATGCTTGCCTACTCTCCCGGAATTTCTGTAAGACTCCAAATTTAGGGGGAGTTCTCCCAGCTTCTGGGAGAGGGGGCAACCCTCCCGCATGGCACCACTTCTCTGGGGGTGTGATTACACAATTCACTATGAATCACATTACCGTATGTTGCATAATGTTGTGAATCATGGCATTATGGGGGAGATTTATTAAAGCTTGCAAAGATAAAAATGAAAAGAGATAAAGGACCTCATTCAGAGCCGGTCGCACAGAGCGTGCGGTCGATCTGAATGAGGGAGGACCTCTTGAATTTTCAAGACGTCCTCCTTTGTGGTGGTAAGGCTGTGGGTTAACACCCACAGCCTTACGACCGCCTAAGGTGATGGTCGAGATGGTCAAGACCATCGCGACCATCGGGGCTTACGACGAGACCCTAGGGTAGGGTCTCCCTTGTCGTAAGCCCTGGAGAGCTTTCGGCTCTGTCTGAGCCGGAAGCTCTCCACTGACATCACTAGTGATGTCAGTGGGGCCACCCCCAAACGGTAGGCGTTCCCATGGGAACGCCCCCGTTTGGGCTGCCACCCCCCGGCCCGCCTTCCAAATGGGGCGAGCTGTCAATCAACATCGACAGCTCGCCCCCTTTGGATCGAGACCCGCTACGACCGGCGCTGTCGGTCGTAGCGGGTCTCACACATGCGCACGACGGCGCCGTCGTGCGCATGCTCTGTGGGGGGCCATCGACCCGGTCCGAGCGCATCGGCACTAACGACCAGGTCTGAATGACCCCCAAAGTACCAACCAATCAGCTTCTGTCATTTTACAGGCTGTGTTTAAAAAATGACAGGAGCTGACTGGTTAGTACTTCATCTCTCTGCAATTTATCACTCTCTAAACTTTGAAAAATCTCCCCCATTGTCACAAAGGGTGGGGCTGCGATGATGTGATTTTAGTGTCCCGTTCTTCCCACCTGGACCTACCACTCCCCTGATCACTCAGAGGACAGATCGGGAAAGCAGGTACTGTAAGTCACCATCCTAATATAATATTCATTGGAATAAAAATCTGCATTCTATGACCGCAAGCTCTTGTTAGTTTACAATGTGCATAGTATGACCCAGTCTGCTTTTTTACCTTTTGGTAACCTAGATAACCTTATCCCTCCAGCATCATAGAAATACACACCATCCCCAATCTTCAGGAGATTTCTACAAGTATTTCTAATAAATTGCAATAATATTCTTCTCAGTATATTTATCTTATTTCATAATTTTTCTGTCATCCATTAATTTTTTATGTGCAATTACACACTCATCAACTCTTATAAGTGCACTGAGGTTTAGGCATCACTGTTAAATGTCTTATCTCACTTTGTACCATTTGTATATACCTTTGAATCTCAATTTTCTCTATACCCTTAATATATTAAATTGTGATCAGTACTGATAAAGGTACTATGTGATG
Source organism: Taudactylus pleione (assembly GCA_031769625.1). NCBI lineage: Eukaryota > Metazoa > Chordata > Amphibia > Anura > Myobatrachidae > Taudactylus > Taudactylus pleione. The sequence goes on along the minus strand of JAUIMM010000153.1, from coordinate 38,738,457 downwards.
ACTGTTTTGATGAAAGGTAATGTTAAGTGCAAGGGTACGCCATCAATTATTCTTATTATTATATATGTGATAATATTCCACTGTATTTCAATTATTCCCTGATGTGCCGTCATCATAGCTGTCTTGCATTTCCATAATGTTTATAGATTTTCCTTCTAATATTTTTTAGCATAACAAAGCAGCCATTATTCACCATGCAGTGACACGTAGTTTACTCTCACCTCCCTTTATTTGTTTAACCGATTGAGAACCTGGTTACTATATACTGCTCACAGACACATTTCTAGCCTCTGTGTCCTATTGTCATCTTCTTCCCCCTTGTGACATGCCTGGATACCATCAGAGGTTTCCAATTACTCTTTAATATATGTTTTAATAAGTTAATCAATGTAAAAGTGCATAAATATATCTTCGTTGTTACAGGAAACCCATCACTCTTCGCATAACAATCTGAAACTCTGGTACCCTAAACTCCCAGTGGACTTCCAGCATTTCAGGAGTCGACGTACTACTGACTAATACAGAGAAGTAAAGTGTACTTTTGGCGCAAGTACCAATAAGGATAGGAGCCAATTTCCCACTTGACCCTACCCAATAACGGTATTTATAATAAATAGACAATATAGTAGGGTAGTGGAGAAAATGATAAAGGCGCCTTGAAAAAGATCGAATAATCAAAACGCGTTGGAAACTGGGGACTATAATAATATTTTTGTCCTGACTGAAGACCTGGCAGCCACATTATCCTGCTTATAGAGGTACTTGGCTACTTTGTAATAGATCCAAACTATTTACACTGGGCTACTGATGACATATTTTACTGTTCCTCATTTGAGCAAGGCGGTTGCTGTGGACTGTTTACTGGACTTTGGATTTATTTGTACTTTTATCTTTATTACTATCATTTTTTGGAAATTCTTGATCTATACTAAAATGTGTTTATAACACTGGCTGTGACAACACTTAAAGATACCTAGATGTGAGAGATCAGCTTGATTTACAAGTGAGTGAGGTACGTTGGTAGCTTTTACCATTTAAATTAAAGAAACCAATATATGCTTCATTAAAATATTTCCCAAGTGAGTAGGGTACGTTTTATACCTATTTGTTCCTTGGTGGATCCATCCTTGACACAGATTTTGGGTGATATAAAGAAACCTTTACAAACATTTGAGGGAATCTTCCCTTCAATATATATCACCTTTACAAAGCCATACTACACATTGTTGTTTTCTTTTTTCCCATATATAACGTGGAGACGGTTTCGTTTGGGAAAAGCGCAGAATACCAGAAGGATGCCCACCATTCATACTGACTCTCGGAATCAAAGGACAGTTTTTTGTTGTCATGTATATTCCCATTGAGCGTTGAATTGCATTTTTCAAGGTCATTAATAAATCTGCCTTCATCCAAACTTGTTTTGGCCGGTAACTTAAACCTCCATCTGATACTTGCTGGATAATTCATCTAACTAACGCGATGTTCTATCACATGTGGCTAACTCTCATTCGCCACTTGCGCCACATCTCCTTGTTGCGTAGGTATTACAGTATATGTGCGCAGTGTCAGCTTCCGGAGCCAGCCGGGGGCTGCGAGAGAGATTGAGAGATCTCTTTCCTGCTTCTGGAGCCCCATAGGCTTACAGTAGTTTACACCATCTGAAGATGGTAGAAACTGCCGGGACTAAACTTCGAAAAGCTTAACTTTTTGGAGTTTAGTACATAGGGGTCAGATCATAGTCCCCATTGATAATAAGGGGACTGTGATCTTAAGTGCCAGCAGCTTGATACAAAGGGGTAAATTTACTCTGATCGAGTTTTTTTTTTTTTTGCATCGTCGAAGCTTACCTTTTTGCCAGCTGGTCCCAGCCAATGAACGGCCACTACATGTAAAGTAGCCTCTGAATGGCTGGCGGGCCGTGGACGCCCATCAGCTGTCATTCGCAAAGTATTGGTGTGTGTCCATTTGGGTTCCGTTACTCAGTTTGTTATGTTGCCGACCCCTGGATGCTACAGAGAGCAGCGCGAGGATGGAGGTGAGTATCAGATCTTTATTCCAGGTACATCCAAACGGATTCTACATGGGACAAGGGGACAGACCAGCTGGCAACAGGTATGTGTGAGTAAGGTAGGTGTGTAATATAGTTTAATTTTAGACGGTGTGTGTGTACTGTCTTTTTTTAACTATTTATTTTACAGTGGAGATATGGGTGCTGGCCGCCTGCTGGCACTTGTAGTTCCACAAGTGCAAAAGGCCAGGCATGCTGGCCCCTGTAGTTCCACTGTAAAATACAATTGTTTATAACAATTTAACACATTATTACCCCGTACCCACAGCCGAGGGGTGCAGGGAAGAGCCCCGGACTTCAGACCAAGCCTAAGGTTTCGGGAGAGGGGGATAACTTCTTGTGGGGGTCTCCACCTCCCCTGAGATCCCCGGCTTGACCAGACCAGCTTGGGGTGCAAATGTTTTGGCCATGGAGACCCGGTAATAGGGTCTCCTGGGTGTGGCATTACACCCCGGTCGGTTTGGGTCCAGTGCTGGTTTTAAATATAGGGGGACCCTTACGCATTTTTTCTTCAACCTATATTTAAAACCAGCACTGATCCTGCAGCAAGGTGCTGGTTCCTAACTTACGGTGGAATCCTACTCGTTTTGTTCCCCGTAATTTTTGGAACCAGGACTGGCTGACCAGTCCGGGGCTGGTTATGTCTTTTGAGGGGGGGACCCTACATAATTTTTTTTAAATATAAACACTTTAAATTAAGTACACATACAGAAACATTCACAAATCACACTGATCTGTGTATGTTTCTGCCAAACTTGCAGCTCAGGAGGTGCAGTGTTTGAAACTTCAATTTCTCTGCGAGTTTGCTACAATCTCCCCGGAGATTGTAATCTCAATTCTTGGTAAATTTGAGAGTTGTATTTCTTACATGAAAAGTACTTCCGAGTTTGCCTGATGGTGAGTTGTTTCGAGTTTGCAATCTCACCAGAGTTTTACGAGTGAGATTAAAGAAATCTCTCCCAAACTCACAAGATTGTCTTTATTAAATTTACAAGATGAAAAACATGCCTAAACTCACCCGAGATTGTCATCTCGACCAAACTCAAATCTTAGTAAATTTTCCCCATAGGCTCCATAGTATGACATTTAGCACATTTTAAAATGTGATTGCAATGACCATTAGGGACATATTGTTTAGACATATTGTTTAGACAGGTAGGATAATTGATCAGTGTGTACACTTGAAATTGGATGTTCATAGGATCGTTTCAGCTGTCAGGAATAAAAAATCATGATTGTTTCTTTAATCTGTAATGTATGTACCTAGATTTAGAGGCCAGTTAAACCTGGTCTTAATGAACAAAACTGATAAAAGAAATTCATCTGAAACGATCTTGCCCTGCAAATTAAATCCCAAGCAAGAGGTTTTTTTTTCTAAATTTACTATTGTTATAATAACCATAAATACTAAAATGCCTAAGCCATTACTACTCTTCTAGAGCAATGAAAACTCCCTTAACTCTTTGCATCTCAAAGAGATTATATCTGGGCACAGTTACCACTATAGAAGTGCTTGATCAAGTTTTTTCCTCCATTCAAATCATCCAAAGCATTGAATCTTGATGGTTTTACTGCAAATGACTACAAACAATTTAGATTCACATTACTCCCTCACCTTCTCTCACTGATTAATGTTCTACTGCACATATTGTATCACTATCTCTGGATTTGCTGAGGGTAAATATAATGGTTATTCCTATCCCAGGCTACCATGCAACATTCTGCAGCAGTCACTGACCCATCTCTTTAATCAATATAGATGTAAAGAAGAAAGCAGTGTACCTAGCATTAACAGCAGATAAAGTCTTAGAATTCCTTATACATCCTGAGCTATTGAGATGTGTGCCTTCCAGAAGCACAACTGATACTACTGGCAGAATAATTGACATAGGCAAATGCGGGGGGGGGGGTCCAGTTGCATGGAAACCTCCCTCCAGACCAGTGGATCAAATCAAGACCACAATAATGCAAATTTACTAGAGCTGCAGCTACAACATGCAGTATACGGAACTGTGTCAAAATGTGTACTCCATTAGCACACCAGACCAGAATATATCCTGTTTAATGCTAATTATGCCCCCTATATGGGATGGCCACACTCTAAAATTATGTATATGGAAACCTCCCTCTAGAAATCCTGCGTTTGCCCCTGATTGATAGTATTTATATAGTCCATGACGATAAAGCCTCCTTGATGCCGAGAAAGCTTTTGACTGTGTCAACCGGCTATGACCATGCACAATTTAGCTTTTCCTCCCGTTCTTACTAGAGCTATACTAACTTTGTATGGTTTTCCATCTGCAAAGGTCTTAAGCACTGGATTGCACTCTATTCCATAGCACCTGGCAAAGTTGCCTGTTATCTCTTCTCTATTTCATACGCTCCACAGAACCCTTGTTGCAGTGTGTATGAAAAAATACAGATATCCATTGCATCTCTAGTAGTGATGAGGATTAAAGCATTTCCTTATGATGTGTTACTCTATACAATTATGTATCTGCCTAATTTGTACTCAGTCATAACAGATAGAAAAGCTTTGCATGTATCCCATTCTAATTATGTTGGGAAACTTCTATAAATCATATTTCAGTTTGGATGGAGAACAACAGTCTACACTAGTTAGGGTACATCGGATATCCCACATGACCAAATTCTTCAAAGTAACAACTACTATCTACTTCCAGGAAAGGGAGAATCAGTACTTCAAACATAGATGCCCTTAACTTCTTATTCATACAATTTAATAAATCATATACAGTACTTATCCATCAATATAACATGGTAAACATTGTAGGGTCCCAGAAAATTGATTGTCCACTCTAGGTAACTTACCCCAAGCAAGAAGGGCTAGGTCTCCCAAGGCTTTTTGTATCCTTTCTAATACAGTGAAATCCATTATTTGCATGACGGACAAGGAAAACATTTATAAAATCTTCATGGATTGTACCTGTCACAACCATGTCTAATTTTCACCTTTTCCCTGTTGACTTACCACTGCCGGCTGTCTCCATGGATCTGTGTGTGTAATTTGCCTGGAGGATCTGTTCTGATCATACTGCTGCAGCACTTCTCCCTGCATTCCTTCCACAGTGATTATTTCACCTGGGTCCTTTCCTGTCCTTAAATACTGCTAGCCCTTATTGGAATCACAGGTGTAGTTCTGACTCAGTGCTGCAGAGATGAATACTCCCTCTGCATGTTGTGCCTTCCACCACTCAGAATGCTACTGCCAGACCACCTGTCCGTATCCTCCAATTGCTGCCAGACCCAGGATATATATATCCTCCCTTGATAGCATTCTGGGCCTGAACATATCGTTACCTCCGTGGTGTATGGTTCGTGCTGTTCTGTGTTCTAGTGTATCCCTGACTCCTGCTGACAGCAACCCCTGGTGCATCCAGAAAACCTGCTACAGCAACCCCTGGTGCAATCCAGAAAACCTGCTACAGCAACCCCTTGTGCATCCACAAAACCTGCTACAGCAACCCCCGATGCATCCAGAAAACCTGCTACAGCAATACCTGTCAATCCAGACGTCCTGCTAGCATCAGCTAATAGTGAGTTCCTGTGCTCCTGACCTCAGTCCTGTGCTCTGCTAGCCCTACTCCTGGTTGGTCCCTGGCACCGTTGCAAACCTGCATCGTGCTTCCTGCTGTGGATCAACTCCTGCTCCTTCTACCTACCCACTCCCTCCCTGAACCTAAAATCCCAAACCTACCCATTCCTTCCTGAACCTGTTATTCCCAATTACCCTATCCAGCCTGCACCTGAGTTCCAGCCTTTGTCACACCATTTCTGGATTACCCTGTTTAGCCCTCATCTCAGCATTACCTGATTTCCCTTCAGCCAATCCACATTATTCCAGTCCAGAGTCAAGTTCCCAGTTCTTCAGTTCAATCCACGTTATTCCAATCCAGAGTCAAGTTCCAAGTTCATCAGTTCAATCCACGTTATTCCAGTCCAGAGTCAAGTTCCAAGTTAACCAGTTCAACTCAACAAGTCTTCCTGCTAGTCCCAGTCCGGCTCCTAGTAGTAGTATATCCAGCCGCCGACACCCTGCCCTGCCGACATATATGTGTGTGTATATATATATATATATATATATATATATATATATATACATACATACATACACACACATACACGTCCCTCTTTCGTCAACCCCCAGCTAGCAGGTCTTTTAAAACTACAGTATAAAGTATTTTTTTTCCAAAAACATCTTCAAAATGGTAAATTTTATTATATCATAAATAACAATTTAAACGTAATTTTAAATTTTTTGTTAAAAAATATATATTGAATCAAGTTTAAATAGCTATTATTTACATAATTTGCTAATAAAATAAACCCGCCAATTTTGGGGGCGGTGTTTGAAAAAAAAATTGTCAGTTAAGTGGTTAAACTTGTGTACAATGCTATCAAGGGTTGTATTGATGTAGACAATGTAATGCATGCAAGCATGATGGCCATTAGTACCTTCTGCATGGAAAGACTCATTCCCTTTGATAATCTCCATTCTAGACCCTAAATATCCCCCTCACCCTTGGATCATCTTAGCCTATAAAATATCCCAAATAATTCTTAAAATTACTTTCTAATTTGTTTTTAGTATCTGTCTGGCTTATTCGTACTGTATTGTTAAACAATGGGAGAAAAAAAAGTGCTTTACTTTATTTACTGAGATTAATAGTAAGGATTGGTGTATTGTCTCTATGTAGGAACTGAGCGCTTCAGTGACAGACAAACACAATATTTTTAGTAGGATCTTCTCGGTTGATTCATGAACGACTCTAATTCTCGATTATAGAAATGGACTTTTAGACTTGCGTATTTTTCAACCTGATAACTAACTGAAGAACGAGGCACTTTTCCCTTCTCTTTGTCCTTCAACCCTCGGTTTTCATCCTATTTCTTCTCTATAATATATTTCTACAAACTGTCTCATATGAGAAGTGATTCATTCAATTTATTAAATTTGCATGAAAAAATTTAAACTGCGTATAGATCTTCATGATTATCTTAGTGTCTATTTGATAATTCTGTACTATACATAATAAAAATTTCAAATTAAAAAAATACACTAATATTTCTATATAATATTTGATACATGAGAAGGTTAATGGGAGTGCAGTGATAACTGATAACATGAGTATGACGAATGTTTTGTGATTGGTTTATCTGGAAGCTCGTTGCTGAGTACCTTGGAGAGCTCGTGTTAGGTTGGAAACACCAGCCATAGAGACCATTTGCTGACCAGCGGATCACCATGATAGTTTGTTTAATAGCTCCCTTAACAGACCAAAATACTTCATGTGCGCTTCCAACTAGACAACCACGCACTTGAATGTTATTTATGTAGTATAGTAAAAAAAAATCACATATGACTGTGTTATCTTTTTTTATTTTTTTCCTAAAGATTTCTAATTCTGAGCTTTGAAGATCTACTAAGCAGCTTTACCTATAAGTTATTTTGCAGATAGAAGAACCTTTTAATGGACCAACCTGGGAATTCATTAAAGTTTTGTCTCTACGTTTGCTATTCTTACAGTCTTCTTGTTCATGTAGTTGTACAAAGAACTCTCCTGTGGGTCAGTTAAAAGGAATTCTGTTCAATAAGCATTTCCCTAAAGCTTTAGCTCGTAGTATTAAGTGCTTGTGTGCTGTAGTATATTAGAAATTAAGCAAAGAAAATCAAGTTGTTGCCAAAATGGGAAGAAAAAGGTGTTGAAAAATTAAACTATGTGTATTCTGATCACATTCATATGATTACTCTGGAAAATGCGCATTGATATTTAGCTTTTTGTGTCATGCACATATTCTGACAGGCAAAGAGTTAAGAAAATGAAAATACGCAGGTTATGCGGTGACTATACAATAACAACCTACTGTGGGAACATAGAACCTGGCGAGGTTCTGTGGGAACACACAAATCTGTAAAAAAATCAAAAAGTTGTGTTTATAGCTGTAAAAAAAAATGTGCTTTATAATTTCAAATAGATGAAACCTTCCTTTTGAAGTGCAGAGGTATATATTGCATGTCTTTCACTCTATATCCTGACACCCACCCACCCACCCTTAACTATTCCGCTTGCCGCCCTCTGAAACAACAAACCATAGAACTGTGCCCGGCCCAGGAGCAGAGAGCAGAAACATGTTGCTTTTGGCATAGTCGCCGTTCTTCTGTCCACTTTGCAGAACTTAGTGTAAGAACAGGGAAAGAGTGAAAGAAAAGGGCCTTTGCTGTATCCGTGCCAACAAAATATAAAGACACAAACCCAGATGCAGGAATTTGAGGCATTTCCTCTGCTATGCGACTGTCCTTTCAAGAAGGTCAAATGAATATAATGAAAGAAAAAAGTGGATATTTTTAAGACCTGATTGGATATTTCCTTGGCTTCTGGAAAACTAAATTTGCCAGTGACAAATAAATATATATACAGTGTGTGAGTATATATATATATATATATATATATATAAATATATATATAATGAATGCTTGTTGTTGTTATTCCTTTGTCATAAGCCAACTGTCATGTGTGACTGTGTCATTCACTTTAGGCCTACCTTAAGATAATTTTCCAGTCACACTGTGGCCGCACTACAAAAACAAGAGATATGGTAAGAACTTACCTTTGTTATCTCTGTTTCTACGAAGTCCATAGGGTCCACAGGGTTGACCTTGGGGTATAGCTGGATCTGGATCCACGGGCACCACGCAGTTAAAGCTTTGCTGCTCCCAGGATGCACTTGGGTCCGTCCTCCTCTATACCCCGCCCCGGCCACAGGCACCTCAGTTTTAGTTGGTGCCCGGCCGGAGTCGGGTCACCCTGTCGCAGTGGGGCTGCAGGAGCAGCCCCTAAGCTTTATTTTAAAAGAGAAATTTTTTATTTTTTTCTACTTTTTTTACACTGTTAGAGCGGCAGCATCAGACTGTCCTATAGGACGTCCACGCTGCCGCTCCTTCTAAATATATATATAATGAATGCTTGTTGTTGTTATTCCTTTGTCATAAGCCAACTGTCATGTGTGACTGTGTCATTCACTTTAGGCCTACCTTAAGATAATTTTCCAGTCACACTGTGGCCGCACTACAAAATATATGTTATACTGTAGTACAATAAACTTATTTAAGGAGCTATGAAAGAAGATATGTTATAGGAAGATTTTACCAAGCTTGCTAAGCTTAGTGACACATAGCTGTATCATAGACCTGAGACAGAGGTGCTATCAGTGTGTCATTTCATTTGTTTGTTTTCTTTATTTTCAAGGGGGTTTTCAAAGGGTCCCCCAGTCTCCTTCAATGGTCAAAAGGCTGCTGTGAAGATGCCAGGGTTTGTTTCCCTGTGATGGTATGAAAGGAATGGTCTTGGAAACATCATAGAAAATATCCTTTGGGTGATATTTCTGCAACAATGGTTTGGTGTAAGAAGATGGCAGAATAGATGCAGAATGGCTGGTGCTTAATCAGTATACTTAGGTAGTTTTGAAGACCATTTGTTCTGCCTCAAAACTGTCTTTGTTTTCCTTCTGCTGTCAGTCTAATGTATTCAATACAGGAAATTATCTAGGTTTAACAGATAGTTTCTTGTCATATATTCTGGCTAATATTTTATTATTATTTATTGTAAGTATTAGCAGTAATAATTACTTTGGACCTCATTCAGAGCCGGATGCTATTTGTGCTCGCTCGTTCAGAAAAAAGGGGTGGCTATTCAAATGAACCGTTCGCTCTTTGCGGTCTGTTCACGCCTCTAGGTCTGAACGAGCGAACCAAACATGCGGTTGTTTTTTGGAAAACTACGCCCCCTGGCCGCTCGCATCCTACGTCATGTCCGCTATTTATTAGATTAATCGAGTACATCGACCAGCGTATGAACTGCTCGCTATTCTTGTGGTTGGTTTTTCCTACCGCAATCTTGCGAGCAGTTCTGACTATAAAATAACCTAGTGACGTGGTCAATGACGCTGCTGTATTAATTATGCACACCCATGTAACGCCCATTTTGACCTTTAAGCACGCCTGCGTTCGGATCTCCACTCCCCGTTTTCAAGCACCTTCCCCTGTTACCACCCACATACGCCTCCTCCTGTCACTCAAAATAGCAGGCATTCGCTATTTAGCGAACAAACGATTTTCGGCCGCACTGACTGGTTCGCGCATGCGTATTACGATCCGTACGCATGCGCAGTTGGGCAAACATCGCTCGGAACGACCGAGCGGCCGCTTACGAGCGGCTCTGAATCAGGCCTTTTGTTTCTTGCTTAAGCAAGGGCATATGTATCGTTAGAGTTTATACTATTAATATGAAGTATATTGTATGAATTGATGAGTCCCTAGTTGTTAAAATAGTGTATGTGGTCATCAGATCTAGGAGTATACATGTGATCCTGTCTCTGTAGAACCCTGGGAGTAACCAGTGTTTTATAGTTGTCCATAGAGGAACAGCCCATAGGGGACGCTTTCCCGATTTCATGTGCCTGAATAAACCAAGGTCTGTCAGGTCCTGCGGATTTTTAGCCTGTGTTGCCTGGGATACATGTCTAAGAAAAAAAATTATTTTTTTTATTTAGAAATCTGACAAGTGCCAAGCAATCAGCTGCTGTCATTTTTCAAAAACAATCTGTAAAATGACATTTAGGAGCTGATTGGTTGGTACTTTATCTTCATCCACTTTATCTCTCTTCAAGGCTTGATAACTCGGGATACGGTCAGGATACCAGCGGGCGCTATCCCGCCCGTCGATATCCCAACAGTCACATCCCGACATGGGACTAAAGATAGGTGTCGAAATCCCAACACCTATCATTAGCCCCACTACTAAATCCTGACACCCGGGATAACGAACAAAGATCAGCCGGGTGTCTTAGCGTTTAGCCGTGGGTGGGAGGGGAGGGATAGTTTTAGGGTCACCCAGGGGGGGACTTAGAGTTAGGGACTCCCCCAGGAGGGTTAGGGGTAGAGTAGGGAAAGGGGGGGTTAGGGTGAGGCAACTCTAGGGGGGTTAGGCACCCCCTCAGGAGGGTTAGGTTTAGGGTGTGGGGAGGGGGGGTTAGGTTTAGGCACTAACGGGGAGGTTAGGGTTAGGCACTAGGGGGGGAGGTTAGGGTTAGGCACCACTAAAGGAGGGTTAGGGTAGGGAGAGGGGAGGGTTAGAGTACTTACCTCCTGCTGTAAGGTTTTCGACCCGTCGGGCTGCCGTTGTCAGTACTTGATCCGGCTGCTGAACAGCCGCCGGGAATACATACCGATTCCGATACCTCTAGCCCATATTCTCTGCCACACAAACATACACACACAATTCTTATACGAAGTTAATTGACCCATCAGTATGTTTTTGGACAGAACCATGCAACCACAGGGAGAAGATACAGGCTTCTGACCTGGTCAGTAATGGGAGTAACAATGTACAGTTAAAAATTCTAGTGCGCTCCTGATGTTACATTTTAAATACAATTAATTTATCATAATCTGCAGAAGAAAAATTAAGTATTCCATTAAAGGTGGTGTCCCTGAAAATGAGACACCTAGGCAAAGGTCCACATTGCTCATTATTATAGAAATGGGTTAAAGTGACCGACCCTCCATTATAATTATGCTGGCAATTTCGGGAAATCTGTCAAGCTAGTGAAAAGGAATCTGGTTAATTCACATCTTTCATACATTTCTCCTCTCCACACCCGCTGAAAATATTTGGAATTTTGTTTCAGTAGCACAACTTCCCTTGGGTGCGGTGGTTTATTGTAGATGCCAGAAAAACTACAGGAAAAGAGAGAGAAAGATAAATCCAAAAACTACTAAGAATGAACTCTTAAAGTAAAAAAAAAAAAAAAAATCATCATTCTTTCCACTAATCCATCCCAGATGTCTCCTCTCAAAATACTTGTGTTCCATTTATGGAACGTCATTCTCCACTGCTTCCAGGTCATGGCACCACAGCATCAACAGATTTGAAAACCACAAGAGAAAATGCTTCTTATACATACCATTGGATAATGGACCATAAACATTTGGTACTGTTATATACACAAATGTCTTACACGGGATGATCACATACATGTATGTACTTAATTTAATGTATGTACTTAATTTAATGTAGCTGTCTTAAATCTCGTTGAAAAGTATATTACAAACATCCAGGCATTTCCACTCTGACTCTTCAACACTGAATTGCTATGATGATGCCAATGAAACAAAAGCAAGCAACAAGGAGGTCAGCAAGTAACCTGATTTTCTGGATGCTTCTGACAATAATTCATGTCAGATTCCACACTAGAACTATGATAAAAAGTGCTGATTGCAGAGGGGTTGAACTTGGAGGCAGGTCTTGTAGACTGGCCTGCACAGAACTTCCAGGATTAAGTATACTTGAGGTCAGCACTCGGCCATTACAGATGAACTCCACCGAGTAAAGCTCACCATCACTTGGCCTGTCTATGTAGTGCTGCTTTATAGTGCCAACAAATATAAGTCCTTCAGCTGCTCAAGACCAAGGGGTATATTTATTATCGGCAACAGTGGAGACTTAAAAAGCCAATAGTAATACTCGCTAAACAAGCTTTTTATATGTATATTACTATTTCTCTTTTAAATCCAGCCGTCAAAGCTGTGGATAATTGGCAGCTTTGAAAAACTGATCTTTAGTAAATAAACCCACAAATCCAGATGGCAGCTAAATGGACAGGTGTTTAGGCCATACAGTCAGGTCAAGCCACATTATTACCTTCACTTTAGTAAATACAGTATACTGACCTTGAAGAATGAAGTAGGCCACACATTAAATCTGCTACTCGTATTTACAAATGAAGTGGCTAATTGGAGGACACATGGCTGTGCAATCCATTACTCTGAGCAGCTGGGTCACATCCGGCATGATTGGGGCCGGTAAGTGCGGTCAAAAAATAACCATGCACAAAATGTACTTACCTACATGCCCAATAGCAATCCAGTAGGTTCTGACATTTCTTATATTTTGGAATAAAGAGAACTGGAAGCGTAGCTCTGGGCTACCAATTGAAATGTGCACATGTGAAACGAGAATCCAGGTCACCCATGGGCTGGGGCAAACAGGACTGGCTGCCAAAGCAAAGCAATAAGACTCCTCTTACCAATGCCAACCACAATTGCCAGGGTGCTGAGTATTACTCAGCTGCTCCTACATATATTTTATTAGTAAACTGCCATAATAGATATTCTATCTCTGTGAATAAGCAACAGAAAAATTTTATCACCTAATATTGATCAATATTCACGGGAGAACTATTGAAAATAACTGTATATTAGCTATTTCTGAAGATACAAACCAGCCATATACAAACAAAACTTTACAATAGCCCTACATGTTGTTGAAATATATTGTCATTGATCAAATTAAAAAAAAAAAAAAACAAACAAACAAACAAACAAAAATATATATATATATATTATTATTAATGGGGGGTGTTACCATCGCATAGGAAATGTTTTTGAGCTTAAATGACTCTTCACAAGTTTTATGTCTCTGTAAAGAAAATACACACAAAAAACACAAAATGTGTATGCCTTTAAATATGTAGCTTTTTTCAATGGGCAGGATATTTAGATTAGTGGTGTTCAATGCGTTACATTTAAGCCACGCCTATTAAGCATGAGGACATCATTTGTCCTTAACAACAGCGCACCCCCTGTCCGTGGCAATAGAGATGCTGAGTGTTTCTATGTGCTTACACAGCATGTTGCTATTGTATTTTTGCCTCTGACATATATGGTGTCAAATGAAATACATATCTGGAGGGGGACACTCTTCCCCCTTTTTCTCTCTTCCTATTTTCTTATTTTTATCTCTTCCTTTCCCTCTCTCTCTTCACCTTTGCTCTTTTTCCCACTCTTGCTCTCCTGCTCATCTCTATTTGCTTCTCTCCTGCCCCTCTGTTTCTCACTCTTCTCCCCCTCTGTCTCTCTTACAGTAGCTTCTCCTCTGCCATTCCGTCTTCATCCAGCTGTTGTGCCGACCGGACAGGCAGACACTGGCTGTGGCGCACCCTGTTGGACCTACTGTGCACTTACGTGTATGGATCAAAGGAACACTATTTTAAAAACAATTATGTGCTTTTTAACTATAAAGAGGGGGAAGCCAGGATGGAGGGGCATATAGTGTGAAGTTTTTTTTATTTTAAAAATGTAATCAGAGCTCGGCAGCAGGCATTGTAGGTTCGATGTGCACCAACATGATGACATAATTTTTATCAGCCCTTGATTTTATTATATAGATAGATTGACTGACATGTAGACTATACATCACCTAAAACAGCTTATAGTACATATATTTGATTATATATGGAATTTATCTAATACATGGAATTTTAATGTTTACTTTATTTTTATCTCTGTGTCATTTATGAATTGTCAGATTACAAAGAATAAAGTAACAAGTTAAATGTAAAAATAACAAGATTGTAATTGCTCAATCAAAAAAGATTTTACAGTTCTGTAAAATATGCATCCCCAGTAGGTCTGTACCTTAAATGGCATGTCCTGTCTTGCCCTTTATTGGATGCCATGGTTTGTTTTGAAGGGTTTACACGAAAACTGTAGAAATGTGAAATGATTGTAATCTGTACAGTGTGTCCTGCAGCGCAGTTAGTCTGTTTAACATGCAAAATAAAAAAGAGGTATTGTAGAGTTTTTTTTTTTTTTTTTACCATAATGTTTTAATGCGATTTCATTCCCTGGGAGTTTCCATCTCACATCCCAACACGTGTTTGTTGCTGATAGCGAACGGCAGGCAGCGTCACGCACACACTATGCCTTATGCATGATTTTCATCGGATTAAGCTTACTACCGCTAGGTCTGGAGCACGGGGAGATGAGGCAAAAGAGAAGACAGTGTATGACAGAGACAATCACTGCCAAAATCTGGAGGAACATATTTTAATGTCAAGTGGTAGAAATGTAATTTACCGGTGAAAATAAAATGGAGTGCAAAAACTGAATTTTTAAAGTCTGATAGGTATAAGGCAATTTTTACTGAGGACCAGATGTACTAAACAGTGATTTATTAGAAGACTGGTTTATTCTCCATTTTTACACATTCAGTACAACAAAGGTTGTTTCACTTATGTCTTTTTTTATACTACTGGAAGATCTGATTATTTTTATTCCCTGAAAATTGCAGCGGTCACAGTGGCGTATTCCTCTCCCCAGGAAACCCTACTTCCTGACAGAGACAGCACTCATCAGTGATCATGCTACATGGGGCGTTCTCACAGCTGGAAGACTCTATGACAGGGTAACAGAAATTCCCGGGTAATGTAAAGTGGCAGCATACCAACTACGTTTATCTGGACAAGAAAACATGGCATTTACTGTAGAAGAACCAGTGTGCCCTAAAACATGTTTATTTTGTATCAAACCTTTCTTAGAGAACACCTCTGATTTGCTATGCTGGAAAACTGTACATAAATCATTTTAGCTTGCTAAATATTCTGAATTAACGGCTTCTGTGAGTTTTTTTCCTTGAACAAAATAAACATTCTGAAACACCGTTAAACTACAATTTACCATAGTAACAGTCATGCTTTAGGAATACTTATTTACTATACTTACATTAAACAGCTTAGTCAAACAGGGATTTTTTGCCCTGCAATTTATGCTATGTCAAACGTCTGAGGACTTCCATTTTGCCATGAACATTTTGTGACCAGGCCCATAGGGTCTAATGACTCCTATTTATTCTAATGTGTCAGTTCTTATGTGTCCTGCTAAACTGTGTGTGATTATACTGAATTTATAGGACTGTCGAAGTGGTTGTGCTGTAGTTGATGTAAATGCCAAGTCACATATTTGCTTCAGAAGCCAAAAAAAAAAGTAAATAATTTAAAAAGTAATAGGGGGAGATGTACTAAAGACTTGGAGAGAGATAAATTGGAAAGAGAGAAAAAGTACCAATCAGCTTCTGTTTTTTTTTTAAACAGCCTGAAAAATGACAGCAGCTGATTAGTTGGTACTTTATCTCTCTCCAAGGCTTAGTACATCTCCCCCATTGCAACTAGACCATTACTAAATGTCTACCAAACTAAACTAACATCATTTTATCTCTCGCCAAGTTTTGATAAATAGCCCCCTAAATAACTGTTCTTCATAAATGTATTTAACCATTTCTTTTAATAAGCATCAATGTGTCAAGAGATAGCACATATACATTCCTCTGGGAACCGGCTATCACATTTCTAATCAAGGCCAACTATTGAGTATTTATTTCTATTAATAATTTAAATCCACTTATTCTACAGTGATTGGGAGTTAATCAAAACATGTGCAAATAAGACTGCACCGACACGGATTTCACCGTAGAGTGAAGGCCTACTTACCGCTTATATTGGAAATGCTGATGAAAATGGACAAAGATCCATTATCATATGTTTTAACCCATTCCAACACAAAATAGCCAGGTGCGCAATGGTAGTTATCCTATCAATGTAGTCCTGACCCTCCCCTAATTATCAGAAGCCTAGACAAAGCTACAATCTCAAGTTGTAGAATTCACTTGCACAGTACTTGTTTTATAACACCCCGTCCACCCGACTGCTGTAATGTGTGCAGTTGGAATTGAGAAGATGTATAATATGTTTGGACAATAGATCTGTAAAACATGCTTAACATTTTGGGCTATATAAAATACTGTGAAAATTGTCTGTTTTATAAACTCTACATTTACAGCCAAATTCAATTCTCTGTGACGAGCAACCATGATGTCCGTCTACGCACATTAGCGCTTATTACGGTAAATAATCTTTGCTTATTTTCATGTGCAATTCTATGGGGTGCAAGGGACAATGAGCAAATATACATTGCCCTGCAGTATCAAGGGGGATAACTGATTTGCACCTTAGAGTAAGATGGGTATTGCCTGTGGTATTTTTTTAAAACAAGGGAGGATTTAGATTGAGCAGACTGTGTTGTAATATTGTTTGACTCCTGTCACTGTAAAATGTATTATTTATCACCTGGTCACCTCAGAATTTTATTTCCTGTATTAAAGACAAAAGATGATGACACATTCGCTCAGTTGAAATCAAGAAGGTAAGAGGGAAAATGGTCGCCCAAAAGAGAACACAGGCTCGAGGTCTAACATTAAGCGGTGTCTGGCTCTTTAATATCAATTTATCTTATTGTTAGGTTTAAATGGCCATTAATCTGGAATGAAATAAGAGCTATGTTGTTATCGAAATGACTTGCTCAGCAATACCAATGTCACACAGCCTGTTAGATACAAATGTCCCCCTTCCAGCCTCAGTCACAACAAATAATGTCCATCGATCACCTTGTTCCTCCTAGCTGACATTTTCCAATCTTCTCATAGAGAGGCCAGAAGATATGAAACTTTAACCTGAAAATTGTGCTTTCTGGGCAAGTATGGATTTTCCCTATAGCTGCAGCCTAATCTGATCAAAAAGAAAGGGGGATTGGAAACAACAGCTAATTTGAGAATTATTTGATTTTGTTCAATTTTCCGACTGAGATAACATCCAGGGATTATCTCTAAACACAATCGTCATAAGTGTTTTGATAGCAATCCCATAAAACCAACTGCAAAACAGAACCTGTGACAGCGGGGTAAAAGGGAGATAAACAGTGTTAATGTCACTGCCTCTGATGCTGGTGTATTCCTGATGTCATATTTCCTTGTCACTCTGGACAAGCCACTCTATCTACCTGTGCCCCTGGGAAACCATCAAACAAAGTGGGCGCAGTACAAACAAAGGAACAGAAAATACAATTATGCTGTAACCAGTAGAATGAAGTCCAAGTGTTACAGCTGTCCACTCCAATGACAAAAATACTAAAGTAAAGTTAGTTCCATGTCTGTCTGTTAACTGCTATTTGGATGGAAGATCTAAAGCACAGTGTCTACATAGACAGTCAATAGGTCGACAGCAGCTGGTTGACAGGCAATAGGTCGACGGGGTCAAAAGGTCGACAGTTAAAAGGTCGAATGGACTTAGGTCGACAGGGTCAAATTGTTGACATGGTTAAATGGTTGACACACAATTGGTCAACAAAGAAAAGGTCGACACATTTTTTAAAAATGTTTTATGGGTTAGAATGCAGGATAGGTTTAGGGTCAGGTTTAGGCACTTGGCGGAGGGTGAAAGTTAGGCTGCGGGAACAGGTCGGTTAGGGTTACGCAACCGGGGGAAGGTCAGGTTTAGGCACTGGGGGAGAGTTAGGCATCAGGAGGAGGGTTAGGCACCAGGGTGAGGGTTAGGTTTAGGCACTAGCGAAAGGTTAGGGTGAGGATTAGGTTTAAAAAACAAAAACATGTCAGCTTTTTCTGTGTTGGCCATTTATGTGTAGACCTTTTGACCATGTCTATCAATTGAACCTGTCAACCTTAGTTCATGTTAACCTTCTAATTGTTGACCATTAGACCTTGTTGACCTGTTCCCGTTGACCATCTGGTATCGCCTATTGACTGTCTATCTATACGCTGTTGATTTTTTATACCACACCACTGTTTAGTAGAGAGGTTAAGATAATGTGGAAAGCTAACAATATGCCATGAGTGACCAAGAGAGCTGTTCCACAGCTGCCACATTGATGCTACACTTGCTGAATCTGCCATGCTGTAAATATCCTGAGGAAGGTTTCTGTGCAAACTGAAACGGTGATAAGGATGGTATGATGTTTTGTTTAATAAATATGCTCAACTTCATCAATAAGTTTGGAGAGTGCCCTTCATACTGCAACTGCAGCAGGGTAACTATTGTATGGGGTGTAGTAGTTACAGGTTGAGTCTCCCATATCCAAAATGCTTGGGACCTGGGGTATTTTGGATAACGGAATATTCCGTATTTTGGAATATTTGCATATCATAATTAAATATTTTGGGATTGGGACCCAAATATACATACAGAATGCATTTATGTGTTATATACACCTTATACACACAGTATGCTGGTCATTTTATACAATATTTTCAATAATTTTGTGGCTCAAGCAAGGTTTGTGTACAGATATGAAATTCTTTTATGTTTCATATACACCTTATACACAAAGCCTGAAGGTAGTTTTATACTATATTTTTAATAATTTGTGCATTAATCAAAGTTTGTGTACATTGGACCATCAAAAATCAAAGGTTTTATTATCTCAGTCATGCCAAAATGATTCCGTATTTCGGAATATTCCATATTTCGGAATATTTGGATATGGGAGACTCAACCTGTATTACCGTCAGCGGTTCAAATCCAGACAGCGGCAGCCCGGCAAGGGTGAAGATCCTGATCGTCCCTAAGGTAAGTATCGCTAACCTAATTCTACCCCCTAACCCTCCCTTAGGTGTGCCTAACCCTAACCTCCCCCCCCAAGTACCTAACCCTAATCCCCCCTCTAAGTGCCTAACCCTAATCCCCCCCCTCTAAGTGCCTAAACCTCCCCCCCCTTCCCCGCTGCCTAAACCTAAGTCCCCCGGGGGGTGTCCAACCCTAACCTCCCCCCCGGGGGTGCCTAACCCTAACCCCACCTTCCCCTAGCCTAAACCTAACCCTCCCGGGGGGGTGCCTAACCCTAAGTTCCCCCGGAAACCCTAAACCTCCCCCCCCTTGCGACTGTCCGAGGCCGGCTTACCTTCATTCGGTATACCTTGTGTCTGTCTTTCGGCGTATGGTTAATGACAGGCGTCAAGTTTTCGATGCCTGTCATTAATACCACGTCGGGATTAGAGAGTCTGGAAGCCGGCGGGCGGCATTTAGACCGTCGCCTTCCAGACTACATCCCATTGTATGTTTGGCCTTAGAACTGAACATGAAGGAGTAACACGGCTATTACTACTGATGTGGATGAGAGTGCAAAGCTTTATATAGTATGTGTGTGTGTGTGTGTGTGTGTGTGTGTGTGTGTGTGTGTGTGTGTGTGTGTGTGTGT
This sequence comes from Taudactylus pleione, assembly GCA_031769625.1. Lineage (NCBI taxonomy): Eukaryota > Metazoa > Chordata > Amphibia > Anura > Myobatrachidae > Taudactylus > Taudactylus pleione. The sequence continues at coordinate 38,718,487 of JAUIMM010000153.1, read as the reverse complement.
GTTTTGTGTGAATATGAGGAGTATTATTTAAGCTCAAAATGTAAATAATAGAATAAAAGTATAAAGGTGTGCTCATACCAGGTTCTTCCTCATGAAGTCCCTCTAGGACAAAATGCGTTGAGGTGTTGGACGCTTTCATTCCTTGCAAGACCCTGCTAAAGACCTTCCTGGGATTACCAGTTAAGCTCTGTGTATTTATCTTATTGTACATACATTTTTTTTTTATAATCAATACACTATACAATATTATACTATAATTGGTTATCGTCTTATATTTTGTATGGGTGCAACCTGGATTGTCACTGATGCACTTTGAGATGACCACTCTACAGAAACCTGCTAATTGATGAACTATTGCAAAGAAACATACTGGAGAATGCTGGCATTCATAAATAATAGTGGACAACTAGTGGACTCTTTAAACTCCAGTAAGTTCATTATGGTACCCAAACAGATTCTTTTGGAAGGCACCATCCAGTAATTGTACATAAAGACCTTGAGGTTCCTGATAATATATTGGAAACTAGAAGTTTAAGGCTAATTGCACTGTAGCCTGGACATTACTATGAGAGAAAACTTTATTAAAGAGTGCCGTGAAAAACTGTTCAAATAGTGGTAAAAGAACCTAGATCAACTGCCAGATTTAAGCTCACCTTCAGACACAAAGTATGACTGTTTCAATTTGCACCATCCATAGTCAACTATAAGAAAGGGGATTATATGGGACAAAGCCCAAGAGGTCCCCATTGTTGAGCAGCACCAAAAGAAGACAATTTTCTGCACTGTGGTGGCCTAACCACGAACAAGTGACATCACAAAAGAGCAGGGCCACCGCCACCAGAAGACACTCTGGATGGCTCTACAGACCGCACGTTCTTTGTAGGAGAAAAGAAAACTTCCCTAGAGTCATAAATGGAGAGGTTGCGTGATGACTTGGAGTTTCTGTGCTGCCTCTGGCACTTCTGCCTTGAGCATATATTCATGTGAAATCCCACAGTGTCTGAAAGCTGGGTCTCCTTCGAAGATCATGGGCCTTCCAGCAGGTCAATGACCCAAACACACTTCAGAGAGTACCCAGGTTCTAAATTCCATAGAAAATATATGGAGAGATCTGAAAACATCAGTAAATCTGGGAGAACTGGAGCATTTCACACCAGAAGAGTGGGACAAACTACCAATATACTGTATATGTGTATTATGCTTTCCCAATAATTTTGCCAATGCCATTGTTTTTCCTTTGATGATTTAAAAGTATATATATATATATATATATATATATATATATATATATTTATTTTTTATATTAATTTTTTAAATAAAAACAAATTAAAATAAAATAAAAACAAAAGGTTTTGTAATATTATTAACAGAGAATTACTTGCAGAAAACAAGCAATGCAAAGCACCTAGTATTCATTCTAGCACCCTGCACCTACCACAACCCGTGCATTTCCTCTATTCTACCTGGGAGAAGTGTCACTCTCTGCTCTTGTGGTTCTAGCACACTCAACTGATGGAACAAACTGCTGAGATTCTGCAGTTTGTGTGCTAGAAGCACCAGAGCAGGGAGCAACACCCCAGGCAGGAAAGAGGAACTGCATGGGCATTAACAGGTGCAGGGTGCTAGAATGAACACTAAGCACCTATATTTTTGCCCATGACTGTACTTTAATAACCTTATTGGATACTTGACTATTATGTTGTGAAAGTAGATCACTTTTTGGAGTAATATAGTCAAACTGGCTAAAACAAGTCTTCACCAAGAGTGGAATGATAATTTGTCAGCTTTCTGTGAGATGCAAAGGCAGGAAAACTCTCAAAATTTGTCAGCACATACAAAAATAACATGCTCAGAAACCACCGACTGTTTTGTACCTTTCAAGTTACGGTATTATTTTGCCTATGGTTATTGGCAGCTGTCAGCTCTCTGCTTACATATTGAATACACAAACTTTATAATTTACCATTCTAAAGGTGCGTATCCACTACACGATTAAACGATAACGACATTGTTCAATCCCTTGTTAATCGTTTGCAAATCGTCCATGTAAATGTCGAAAACGACCAGCGATGCGCGCACCCGTTAGGCGTTTTTGACATTTATCATCGCCCGAACATGCTGGTCAACCTGACATGATTGATGTGCCTACACTGAACGACTGTACGTTCAGTGTAGGCACATCACAGACTGTGAAACGACTGCACAATTACAATGTCATAATCGTGCACTCGTTTCACAGTTGGCAAGTGGATGTGCACCTTAAGTCTTTATTGGGCTTGTAGGCCATTGAAAAGTGTGTTGTGAACATGTTAAAACGTGTCCAGGCCCAACTGAAAAAATTATCATATTTCTGTGATGAAATCCTACAATGCAATGGGGCATATTAATCCCAAGGCTACATAATATAAATGCCCCCTTAGAAAATGCATATCTCAATCACACTTCCAAAAATGGACTAGTCTTAATGTGACATTTCGTCTTAGTTCCAGAAGCATTACACAACGATGATATTCGGTTTTCCTTTAATGTAGAATAGTAGAGTGAACTCTGGCAAAAATACAGGGCAGCTAAAGAAAACAGGTAAATGATAACACACATAGCAAGACATGAAAGACAGAAAGCATCTTGAGTAAATAATACTAGGCTATTCCTGAGTACATCATGATGGCACGTAATGGCACATAACCATCAGAAATACAGGTAGAAAGTGAGTCATAAATAGACTGGTAGGTAAATATTAAACATGATTGACACATTAAACCTGTCATTCTTATTCCAATATCGAGCTGCTGTTACAACTTTTATCCATCACTAAACAATGATGTTTTCCAGCTGAATACGTTTTGGGGCATTACGTGTAGACATATCTACTAGAAACTGGAAGACTGTCAGAGCCAACAACAATACATGCATTAATTTTTTAGTACTTGTATACGGAAGAACATAATGTGAGAAGCAGTGCAGTTCAGGATTTTATAAGCCATATAGACAATAAAACCAATATTTATGCAAATGCAACCAATCCATTCACTAGTAACTGGTCATGTCACTGAAGCATGCCTTAATATATCTGCCTCCTATACTGACAACAAGTGCTCTTTAAAGTTCAGTAACTGTTACTTATTTTCCTGTTTCAGGAGATAATAAGATCACAACTATGGCTGAATATTTTTATAGTTAGAACCACCCTTAGCAGAGGCGCCTTGACGTAGTGGGTGGCTTACCATACATTTGCAAATGTGTGTAACTGAGGGGGAGATGTATCAAGCCCTTTAAAGAGTAGAGAAGTGGACAACTGGAGAAGTTGCCCATAGCAAACAATCAGCTTCTGACTATCAGTTTATAGAATGAACATTATAAATGCTAGCTAGAAGCTGATTGGTTGCTATGGGGAACTTCTTCTGCATATCAATTACATGTAGAATGTTGGCGTTTTCACTGTCTAATTGCAGTGTGCTGGGGAGAAACTTTTTTGTATCTATTCATGTCTAGATAAACTCCGCCCTTTGGAGAGGAGGGGGCCCGGGTGCAGACTCAGTGCGGGCCCCCTCCTGTCCCCGGTGATCCCACGGTGCAGTAGATTTTGGCTTAGTGCCAGAATCTACTGCGCATGCGCGGGTCTCTGGGAAAATTGCACCTGCGCCGAGTCAACAGGAAAATGGCTGCAGCTGGGCGCTGCAGAGCTGCACTACGGACAGGTAAATATAAGACTATGGGTGTAGGGTGTGTGGTGTGGGCCCCCCTGGACCCAGGAGCCCGTGTGCAACGCATACCGAGCACCCATTATAGATATGTGCCTGCCTCCCTTACAAGCACCTGTGTAAGCCAATAAACTGATTTGACAACTTGAAGTTTGCTTTTTTTTGAGCTGACTACTCATATCCAAATAATTCACCATTTATAGGTTTAAGAAGGTCCACTAAAGGGCCCTATACAGCTGGAGGCCGATTCCCCCATCTGAATGGAACCGTCGTTCCGCCATTAGGAAATGCTGACAGACGGCCATCGATGGTCGCTGATCTGTCGGGGAATCGGTGTATACATGTTAAAAATCCCTGATTTGCTGATCATTATCATATTTTGATCGTGATCGGGAAATCAGTGAAATCCAACATGCTGGCGCCTGATGGTCGGGGATTTGCAGCAATTGGTCGCCAGTGTATGGGGGCCTTTAGTAGTATCTGCTTATAGCAATCAAATCACAGACATATGCAGTAGTCCTGAAACAAAATGAACAAAAACTTGAGGTGGAAAAATCTGATAATGGCAACTGAGGATCAGTTAAAATCATTCAGCCATCATTCCAAAATTCCCAATCATTCTAATTATGTCAGACAATTTTAGGACTAAAAAAAAATCAAAAATCAGGACAAGTGGTTGACTCATAATTTTCTCAGTCCATAAAAGCCACATCATTGTGTTGGGTAGTATTAGCTCTATAAATCAGCCAAGGACTTGTATCCCTGCTAATCTGCTTTTATAATTAGAAGAATGTATGGGATACTAATCATTAAACATTGCAGAATTTCAGTGGTACAAAAGTAGGACTATCCCTAAGTGGATACAGGAGGGGAAATTCAATTGGTCAGTTGGTTGCCCATTATTTCTGCTCGCACACTCCTGAGGTGTGAGCAGAAATGTGCGAAAGGTTGGCCGTTTTGGCAACGCGCCCAATAGTTTAGCCGTTTTACGAATGTAAACCCGGTGCATTTGGCCGTGACAAGCACGACAAGTGATGGGTACAAAAAACATTTGAATCTCGCGCCATGGAAAACCAAATTACACTTCAATGTTTTGACAGGTCATCATTTACATTATTTCAAGTATGTGTTGGCCCAACATTTGTACATCTGCTGAAAAATGACAGATACCACAATACCACCAAAAGTAAACAGTTTTAATGTTCTTTTGACATGTGTGATTAAAGCAACCAAAAAATAACTCTTGATTACAACATCAGCGGTTAGGGTTTTCCGTAGAATATGACCACAAATGAATCCATTTGTCATTCAATAAAGCTTACATAGATACCCATCAAGTGACATATAATATGCCTACTGTTTTGGAGCAATTCAGTTTTGAGGTTTATAATTGGTTGTGTGACATAAGCAGCCAATTAAATCAATCCAATCAAGCTGTCTAGTCAGTATACGACTGCAATGCAGAGTTTTGAATAGACAAAACGATATAGATCATCCTTCCTGCACAACCACAGACGAAAACCAGGGAGGAAGAGTGAACAGGTGTGAGCATGAGAACCAAGCACAAGCCGCTCACACCTGCCTCCTTGTATTGCAGAATCGCCAGGTTTGGGAAAAGTGACTGCATGGAGATGGTTGGCGAGGGGAAGTTAGCAAGCACCTTAGTAAATGTTACAGTATCTGGTATTGCTGATTTAACCAACATCATTGAAATACCACTGAAGACAAATGACTAATAACCATTTTCAACAAAATCACAATATACCACACATTAAGCACTAACACTATATTGAACTGACTATTTTCTTTGCATAGTACATGATTTGGAGCACGACTGCTGGATGAAAACGCCCAGGCGTAGCAGTGTAAGGAAATAACAATCTTGGCAGTTTACCTTCAATCCTTTTCAGTGCAGCCTGACACAATTCCTGGTTGGGGAACTCAAAGGGGCTGTTACAGGTCCGAATGGTGTCACATTCACATTTTCCATTGATGATGTTGCACCCTGTTACAAAGTTTTCATTGCAAGGTTCAAATCCATGGAGCTGGTCGTCATCCCAGTTCTCATCTAGGAAATAAATACATGTCATCATCATTAGTTGTCATACACTGTCCCGCCCAATATTTCACACGAATGGCTCATTCAGATGACAACATGAGAAAACCAGTCCCAATGTCCAGATCAATGGTCCTGATTTATTTACATGCCTCTGCTGTCCACATGCGTGTAAGTGTAAAGTATGGGTCAGAGCAAAGCATGAAACAGACTTGTGACCTTTGGTGTGAATAGCAGAAGTGTGCAGGCATAGGATTCCCTACTTGATTCTCAGAACAAATTGCTAGTATACTGCTGCATTAGGAACATGGCAACCCCAAATGCTTATCTGGACAAATCATGTGATTACATGGACAGCCATTTTGCAACTGGAAACGTGGTATATAAAGTATAAATATTGTACTACAATTCTTCATATTATCTGCATGTGGAAAATGAAGTGATATTAACGCATTTTGTGTCTTTCATTACTTCAGCACATGTAATAACGGGATGCAGTCAGGATGCTGGCGGGTGGGATGCCGGACGTCAATTTATTGATGCCGTCTTCCTGAAGAGATGAAGATACCGACGTTGGCATCCTGATGGTAAGTATGCGGGTTAGGCCGGGGATGGGGTGGTTAGGTTTAGAGATCTCCCAGGGTGGGTTAGGGTTAGGCACCAACCGGGGAGGGTTAGGGCTAGGCTGCGAGGAGAGGGGGATAGTGTTAGGTACCACTGGGAGAGGTTAGGGTTAGGCACCATCCAGGGAGGGTTAGGTTTAGAGTGCGGGAAGGGGGGTTAGGTTTAGGCATCACCGGGGTAGGGTTAGGGGGGGAGTGGGGGGTGTTAGGCTACTTACCGGCCCCTGGCGGTATCCTGAACATCGGGATGCCGCTGTCGGTCTTCTGACCGCCGGCATCCCAACTGCCGGTCAATCATATGTATTCCGTAATAACAATAGGAATAGTAAAGTGTAAGTACACTTACTATACAAAATATTGTAATATTAAAATAAAAATGTAGACACCATTGACTATGTATGAGAACAATTTTATTTAGAAAAATTAAATCAAATGTTGCTCATCGCATGCTGTTAAGAGCTAGTATAATTAAGTGAAAATTTCACATCCTTTAGTTACTGACTGAATTCAACCTGACAATAGTCACAAATTGCCTGATTTTTCCAGATTTTCAAATAAAAAAAATGTTCCAAAAAAATTGGCATTCTTGTTTGCAGGACGATATGCTTTGTTGTCCCTGATAAGACAAACCTTCGTGGAAGACAGAGGCAATAAAACTGCTATTCAGTACAGCATGTGTGTTCTCTATAACCAGGGTTAAATGCAATCCTGCAAAACTACAATAAATACACATTTTGACTGCATATGAAGTCCCATAAGCACAAAATGACAATATTAATACAATTGTAGTTTGTCTGTCAGGCTATGACTTTTGGGAGTCAGCTACTGAACGTTTCATGATTAAAAAAAAGTGATTTTATTCCATGTTTTGCGCTTCTGTGCTAATAATGATACAAAATAGTATGTTTAATAATGATAACGTTATGACCCTTATTTATACAGTATCAACATATTGCTTAGTTCTTTACAGAGACATTTAATCATTCATAATATCAGTCCCTGCCCCAGTGGAGCTTACAGTGTAATTGTTCTACCACACAAACTCTAGGGTCAGCTATCTCCAAAGCCAATTAACATAGCAGCATATTCTTTGAATAGCAGAGGAAACTGGAGCACCCGGAGTAATCATGCAAAGTACAGGAGAACATATAAACTTTACATGTGCCCTGTTCGTTATCAAACACATGGCTCCAGAGCTATAAGGCAGCAATCACTGCATTATAACTTAGGTGTATTCATTGTGATTAGTCCATGGTACACAAGAACATCTCACAGCAGTTAGGTGACACCTCACATTCCAGTGATTTATAGGGCCCTTCCCAGACTTTGGGCTATCAGCTAATTAGTGAGAAAACAGCACCCTACTGCTTTCCAGCATAATTTAAAATGACAATTCATCAAGATTGACAGAGATAAGTTCCAGTTCCAGTGCTAACAACTACAGTTTTATTATGTGGAGAATTAAAAAAAAAGAATAAAAATAATAATAATTCTAGCAGAGATGTAATAGAAGAAGGTTTGCAGGGTGCACACAGGCCAGGTTACCAATGGACGGCAATGCCACATTTATTTTAATTACAGTGGGGCAAAAAAGTATTTGGACAGCTACCGATTGTGCAAGTTGTTACACTTTAAAAGATGAGAGAGGTCTGTATATTATAAAATATTTATTTTCCGCAAGAATATACAAATAAATTGTTTAAAAATCATACAATGTGATTTCCGGAATTTTTTGTTCTGATTCTGTCTCTCACAGTTAAAGTGTACCTATGATGGAAATTACAGACCTCTCTCAGCTTTTAAAGTGCAACAACTTGCACAATCTGTGGCTGTCCAAATACTTTTTTGCCCCACTGTATATAGAGCCAGCATATTTCGGTGTGTTTTACCACATGGTAAAAGAGAAAATCAGATTAAGGACATGATATAGTAACTGTGATACAACAGAGATGTAATTCCTCAGAGCCGATTCAAATAAGTGCAAGGTTCCATTGGAAACTCACAGGGGGCGGGATGCATCCAACATCACATGCATCCGCCACTCATTGCATGCATGCCAGCGTTATTAACGCCGGTATGCATGAAGAAAATCGCAAAGGACAGCTCTCCTGATAAGGGCTGTCCTTTGCGAGAGAGGGACTTATGGGTTTATGACCCAGGAAGTCCCTATGTGCATACGCAGAATGAGGCACGCACCACCGGGGGTGCTGGAATTGGATCACTCTCTCAGCACTTTGCAGAAAGAAGCCCATAGGCTTTACCCATCGGGTCCAAGCTGCGGAAAGCTTTTGCGGGATTTGAATACTTTGGCAACTGACGGCTGTGTCCGAACACATCTAGCGAGCGGGTCTGAATCGAGCCCATAGTCTTTAGAACTACTGATCACAATAAGGTGTCTATGAAACACAGGCCCTGATTCAGAGCTGGATGCTCTGACAGAGCGCTCGCTCTGAATTAGGGCCATCCCTCCTTTTTGGAGCGGCCTCCTGGCCACTCGCATAGCTGTGGGTGACCACCCACAGCTATAGCGAGCGGCCAAAATGATGGTCACGATGGTCAAGACCATCGCGACCATCGGGCTTGCGACGAGACCCTGCGGTAGGGTCTCGCTGCCGCAAGCCCTGGAGTGCTTTTGGCTCTATCAGAGCCAAAAGCACTCCCAGTGACATCACTAGTGATGTCAGTGGGGCCGGCCCCAGACGGCCCCATGGGAACGCCTCCGTCTGGGCAGCCACGCCCCCAGCACGTCCACCAAAGGGGGCGTGCTGTCAATCACCATCGACAGCACGCCCCCTTTGGTGCGAAACCCATAACGACGGCTTGGCCGTCTCTATTCGGGTCTCGCGCATGCGCACGAAGGAGCCGCCTCCGTCGTGCGCATGCGCACTTGGGCAACATCGACCTGCGGGTCTAAATCAGGCCCATAGTCTTTACAACTATTGATCACAATAAGGTGCCTATGAAACATAGGACCATATTCAATGTGGAGCGAAAAGCCGTTTTCGCATGTTTTTTTGCAAAAATGTTGCCTGTTTTTCTTTCTCGGTATTCAATTCCATTCCATTTTCGCCTATGCGAAAAGTCAAGGCACTGAAATAAATGATACTTTTTCTCCACAGAATAGCAGGTGAAAATAAGTGTAAAATCAATATTTTAGGGTGCAGATGTTGATAAACGACACAAACACTTGGTACAACCCCCCAAAAGGACAATTCACCCCAAAAAAGAATAAAACATTTCCAGGAACACCCCAAAAAACGCCTTTGAAATTTGGGGCGAAAATGAAAAAAGTGGGAGGACAACTTCAAAAACTAGCGAAATAAGCTTCTGGGGGTGCTCTAAGAAGACCAAGGACCTCATTCAGAGTCGGCCGCTGCGGCTGCATGGTCGTACGCCACCGATGTTCGCTAAACTGCGCATGTGTAAAATTTGCAATGCGCGTTCGCAAACTAGCTATTACGATCAGAAATTGCTCTCTCCTTCAACTTGGCCAGGTCGTTAGTTTGAGTGACAGGATGAGGCGTTTGTGGGTGGTAACAGGGGAAGGTGCTTGTGAACGGGGGAGTGGAGATCCGAACGCAGGCGTGCCTGACTATGCAAATGGCATTTTATGGGAGTGCATAATTAACTAAATAGTGTCATGGCACATGTGACATGGGAGGTTTTTACACTGACTTGATCGTAGTGCTTAAGAGAGGGTATGGTCAACCTTAAGGTCTACGACTAGTTCCGATGGTTCCCGATGGTCTCGATTAATCCTTATATGCCCGGGGATGATGTGTAATGGGAAAGAGAAGGGGGCGTTTTTTAGTCTTATGGCCGCATCCTCCCCTCGCTCGTCCAGCTAACGATCCCATCTTAACGACGCAACTTGCGAGCGCTTCATTTGCATATCTGGCCCCTTTTACCTTACAACCATGCGGCCGCAACGACCGACTCTGAATGAGGTCCCAAGTGTTTTTGGGATTGCAGGTGCTTGTTTGACGGAGGAATTTCACTTTTCTAAAACTTCACTTTAGAGACATTAAAATATGGTAGTACCCATTTTGAAGTACCCCAAATTTGAAAAGACTACTTATTTTCACCAAAAAATGCTGCTTAATGCCATTCTTCATCACTTTTGCAAGGACGCTAACAACAAAGACTTTAAACAACTTCAGTAACCCAAATAGTTTTATTAGGGGGATTAGGACACATTTACATTGATTCCCTATGTTAGTGCATCTTTTTTTGGGGTACAGACTGATTTCCCCAATTCTGACAGTACTTTCCTCCTGTTCTGCATTCGCCAAGTTTTTCCCTGTTTAGTAATTTAATACAGCGAAAAGCAGGGACGCGCACGATAAGTTTTCGCATCCAAAACACGCGATGTAGGTGAAAAGTCGGGTAGGCCGAACTTTTTTGTGGATGCGAGACTAATTGAATACGGCCCATAGTCTTTAGAACTATTGATCACAATAAGGTGCCTATGAAACATAGTAATTAGAACTATTGATCACAATAAGATGCCTATGAAACATAGGACCTGATTCAGACCCGTTCCCTAGATGCGGCCGCTTGCTCCCAGCGTATGCAAATTCAGCTAAGTGACATCAAGGCAGGAGATCGCACGGCAAGGCATAAGCACGCCCACTATGTTTTGGTGAGCAATCACTTCGTATCTATAGACGCCCACTAGCCTGTCTTTAGCCGCCCACTAGCGTACGTCATCTCCAGAAAGTATATACAACCATCGGTACATCGGGTTCCATCGGATCTGACCGCAGCGTTTGCGGTTGCCTTTACCCTACCGCAAGCACTGTGAGCATTTCAGTGTAAAAACCAGCCAGGTGACGTGTACTATGACGCTGCCTGTTAATTATGCACGCCTCTGAAACGGCGTTGAAACACTCAGGCACACCTGCGTTCGCAACTCCACTCCCCCGTTATTACTGCCCTGCCCCTGTTACCACCCACAAATGGCCTCTTCTGTCACTCATTCCACTGGGCTGTCTTTGCTGGGCAAGAGAGTGCTTCCCGATCGCTCAAACTAGTTCACGCATGCGCACTGCGATGCATACGCATGCACAAATGCATAATGTCGGCCAGGTTAGTGAACAGCTGCTTGTGAGAGGATCTAAATCAGGCCCACAGTCTTTAGAACTATTGATCACAATATGGTGCATGCTATCCACATGGACAATAATTAAATATGTGGCAAGTGGTGACTGCAGGAAGTGATGGGGACATCCTGCCAGCGAGATATCTTACTTCCAGCCTAGAGATGTTGAGAAGCTGTTTTTGTCTATATTACAGATCTGCTGTCTCAGTGTGCATTGCAAACAGAAAAGCAAGTCAATTAGACATATTTTACACTCAAATGAAGAACATTGATTTTATTTCTTCACTTCCACCAGCTGTTTAATACGGCTGGGAAAATTTATGGATGGTTGGGGAGTGCAAATGGGTTATAAATATGTCAGCACGTTTGACTGTACTGCATCATGGCAAAACAGAAGGAACCAGCCGTTGGCCAATTGAGCTCTTTAACTGTTGTCATAACTAAAGGCACACATCCACTAGACAATTTAGTTGAGCGATTGAACGATAACGATATCGTTAACGTTCAATCGTTCATAAATCGTTTACAAATCGCTTGCAAATCGTTTGCAAAACTGTCTTAAACGACCAGCGATGCGCACGCCCACCGGTCGTTTAGACATCACTCATCGTGCAAACATGCTGAACAACCTGACGATATCGTCAGGTTTAGTATGCTTGCAGATGATTGATGACCCTGCACTGAACGACTGCTGGTTCAGTGCAGGCTCATCACAAACTGACAAACCACTGCACGATTACAATGTCGTAATCGTGCAGTCGTTTTCAGATCTGCTAGTGGATGTGTGCCTTTAATATTCTTAGTATACCAAACACATTGACACACTGACAATGGACCTCTCCTGACCAAACCTAACAAACATGCCTGATAATAATTTCAATTACATTTTGTTCAGATAATTAGCAGACACGGGAAAGACACACTGTGATATCGGGGCAAGCATGTATGGCCAGTAAAAGTGGGTGCACAAGCTAACTCGTCCATACTCAAGAGCAATGGTAGTAGACCTTAGTAAATGAAACTGTATAAGCCTGCTGAGGTTTTACAGGGTGCATACTATTATCATACATACTCAGTGGCAAACGCAGGATTTCTAGAGGGGGTTTCCAAATGCTTGATTTTAGAGTGAGTGTGGCCAGTCCATGAAGAGGGTAGAATTAAGCACTTAACCAGCTTTAATATGCGTCATACAAAGTGTATTGCGTGTCATAATTCCAGCATATAGAGGGCCAGCAATCACAGTAAGCCACTAAATCCGGCAGTATCACCATCCTGCCTGAGCTGAATGTTTTTATTTTAGATGTGGGCACCATTCCAGAGCATTAGAGCAAGTCCGGGAGTCTGGGGGAGCAGCAGAAGAAACTAGCACTGCCCTGGACATATATATGTACATATTGGGCTTTATAGCAGTGCATCCCTAACAGTGAATGTTTTCCTGATCTCATAGTTGGTGCACAGGTGTACTGTACTTATTACTGACTGATACATGTTAAAAGATCCACTGGTGGTGCTAATTATTTCATTTGTGATACTGTGAAGAACTTGCAGCACTAGCAAAATTCTATTATATTACTATTTCTATTGTGGTCATGGTGTGGGCTGGGGAGGGGGGTTTCCAGGCAGATGGAACCCCCCCCTGCGTTTGCCTATGATACTAGATACAATATACTGGTATTTACAACATGTTGTATGTGCTAAAACGTATGGAAAAAAAACCCCAAAAAACACATTTAAGCCCCTCTTTTGGCGTCCTGTGGTTTAACATAACATATGACATATATGCCAATTTTTTGAAAGAGGCCTATTGCTGTGTTTACACCTCCATAGTACATTATGTTTATGAAGAATTACACTACTCTGACTGTTACACTCATAATACCTGTAACAACTGAGGGCCTGAGACAGCGAACATAAGTTCTTTGTTGAAAACTTGTCAATTCCCACAGCAACAAATGTAACTAATAAAAACAATGCTATGAATTTAGAGCTCCAGACAAGCAAGAGGAAGTGAATATATAAACAAGCACAAACATGCTATTTAAAGGTGATGTCTGTCTGACAGAGAATTTTGGTGAGCTCTGAGCATACAGTAATACAATACTGCATATATTTACCCCAAGTAACACATGTGAGTATGCTATGTGTACATATTTATGTAACACCACACACATGCACACAATTCCCAACATTTCTAAACTAACAATCTGGAAAGCACAACAATTTTGCCCATGCTTTTAATCTGTTATATCTACTATCTGGCTTTTACAATGCATACTTAAGCCGGGCACAACTTTGGTAAAAGAATCAATGTTCAATTTCACTACACACATTAAAATGAAATGAGATCCAGCTGTTGAGACCCTTGGTATGACTGGTCTGGTACTGAGGTTGATAGATCACCGCCCAAAATGGCTGATATATTCACTCATCTTCTGACCGAGGGCCATATTCAATTTGGTGTGAAAAGTCCGTTAAATGGCAAAAACGTCATTTTCGCCATTTTCACTTATCTCCATATTAAATTTCAAATACTTTTCGCAGGTGCAAAAAGTCTTTGTAAAAAAAAGGGGATAAGTTTTCACCACTGTTTAGGTGGCGAAAAAAAGTGCAGAATTGGGGTTTTAGGGTGCAGAATTAAAAAAAATAGCCTGCAGCCATTAGTCCCCTTAATGTAATCTGTGTAAAAAAAATATATATATCCTTAGGACACCCCAAAAAAAGGTACTTTCATTTTGGGGGCGAAAAAATAAATGTTGGGGAACAAACTTAAAAACTAGCAAAATAGCTTCAGGGGGGGTCCCAATGTATGCGGCATGTGTTTTCTAGAATGCGAGTGGTTGCGGCAAGTGGATTTTTGAAGAATTAAAAAAGAACACGTTAGGGACTTAAAAATATGCTTGCACCCATTTTCATGTACCCCAAATTTGATGGGCATAGTTAATTAAAAAAAAGATAAATGCTATTCTTCACCACTTCTTCACAGGTGCATTTAATGCACCTGCCACGGCTATTTAGAAACTCCCGAAACCTTCAGCATGCCAAATCGGGGGAACCCATAGTGATCCCCCATGTCAGACCATCTTTTGCGGGGTGACAGGCTGATTTTCCCTAAAGAGACAGGACTTTACAATACTTACCTTTCCGCCGGATCCCGTTTTCGCCGGGTCCTAATTGAATACGGGGATAAGCGGGCACGCGCCAGATACTCTATCCCAGGAAAAAACGGCGATGATGTCGAGGTCGGACTTCTCGCCTCAAATTGAATATGGCCCCAAGTATACTAACATGCCTGTTAATAAAGCTAATCAATTGTAATGAAATTATTGCCCATTTCTCGCTGCAAGAGAAGGGACATTTCTTGATTAAGGGTAGATATTGCTGTATGTTTGGCCAGCAATAGATCTAAAGACAGTAGTTCCCAAACTGTGCGCCATGGCACCCTGGGGTGCCTCAGGACACTTGCAGGGTGCCTCAGGTTGGTGGTCCAGCACCAAATCAAATTATTTATGGTCAATGTAATGTAAATATGTGGACAAACAGAAGCACAAACCTGTCCACCATCACATAACTGACCCTAAGGATGACAGGAGCACAATTTACTTCACTTTACTACTTTACTAAATCTTTTCTGAATTTCTCAATAACAAACTTTTGGGTTAGGGGTGCCGTGAAAACACTGCTGACACTCTAGGGCGCTGTGATTTAAAAAGTTTGGGAACCACTGTCTGAAGATATAAAACAGACTATTTTTGCAATTTATCCATAGACGCTTTAAGAGTGTAGGGGTCCACGTGCAGTCTCTGTGCGGGGCTCACCTACCACGCAGGTATATACTATGCCAGTTTGTATAGAATATCTCACATAATATCTCTCTACACATGTTCAGAAAACAAACACACATATATGCACCTATGGTGACCCACATGCATGTTTCATGCATCCACCTTACCACTGGAGAAGTGGAAAGGGGGTGGGAAGGGATGTTCTCACATATAGAAAGTTCAGTATGGGTGTTTCACGCTCCAGTGAGATCAGCAAGTTAGCACATATATTCCTGTTAGTAGGCGTATCTTTTGCACCTGCTATAAGTCAGGTGTAGTGTACTGTGATAATGATGATATGTACAAAACTAGGCACATATGTAGCTGGAGGCGTATGTGTCTTGGTGTACGATTCTGCATATGTGCAAAAATAAAAATATTTTTGCATGCGCTTTTTTAACTAATTTACACTAATTTTATGTTATGTAAGGCTGAGAACGATAATAATAATCTCTTTAGTGAAATGACTAATTCCAAGAGGTTTCATAGGTCTCATTATCACATATATTGATTTAGACCACAAAATGGCTTCCGTAACATAGTGTTTTCATGTTTCATCCAGTGAATCTGAAAATAACAGCTTGGCCTATTGACTCTGCTCGAAACTAGCAATAAAAACACTTTTAATCTTTCATTAACAAGTCTTCCGAAAACTTATTTTCAGCTGCTGTTCAGTTGCGTGACATGCTTGTATGAATTCTTAGCACCTTGATAACCACCATTACCCAGAGCACACATTCCAAATCAAGATCTCCGTGTCAAATTCCTGTCTTTCCACATGACTGTAATGTAAAAAAAATCCTACCTAACCAGTACTGGCTAAGGTCCAAGCTCTCTTCCCAAAGCAATAGAAGTAAGAGGCCCAGCAGGTCTCTGCTTCCTCCATCAGACCCACGTCAATCTCCAGACTTTCCTCTTCTCATAACAATCACCTACGTAGCTTCCAGTGTAGTGTAAAGCATGAAGAAAGCAAAGGGATGCACAGCTCACAGCTACTTCCCCGTCATGAGTTATCACCAAACCATTCACCTAAGGAATAGTATCCTCCCCAGCAGAATTTATAACACATTGGCTTTTTCTAGAAAATCAGAATTTCTTTTTTCTATTTCTTCATGAGATGACAAATACATGTATACATAGATACACACATATATAATCCAACAGTCCCATTTTTTTATTATTAACAGTTTCTTATATAGTGCAACATATTACGTTGCGCTTCACAATTGGAAACATTAATAGAACAAAACTGGGTATTAACAGACAGATAAAGAAGTAGGAAGGCCCTGCTCACAAGCTTACAATCTATAGATTTTGTGTATATCTATATAAACTACACACACACTGTAATAGACACACACATACACTGCAGCAGGTATGTGACCAATACATATTATTTGACTTTAAAGTGAGTACTGGTCATACCTATGTAAATCTTATGGGCAAACACAGGATTTTCAAGGGGGGTTTCCATACATTATATATGTATATATAATTATATACACACTCGTATACTTGCACGCAGCATACACACATGCCCATGTATACCTACACACAGCATACATACACACACAAGTATACTTACACACAGCATTCATACATACACACATACACAAGCATACTTACACAAAGTAGTCATACATACACACACACACACAAGCATACTTACAGACAGCATTCATACATACACACACACACACCATTCATACATTCATACATACACACAAGCATACTTACACACTGCATTCATACATACACACACTTACACACAGCATACACATACACAAGCATACTTACACACACACAAACAAGCATACTTACACACAGCATTCATACATACACAAGCATACTTAAACACAGCATTCATACACACACAAGCATACTTACACACAGCATTCATACATATTCACATGCATACTTACACACAGCATTCATACATATACACATGCATACTTACACACAGCATACACACACACAAGCATACTTACACACACACACACACACACACACAAACAAGCATACTTACACACAGCATTCATACACACACATACACACGCCATTCATATTTACACACAGCATTCATACATACACACAGCATTCCTACATACACACAAGCATACTTACACACAGCATTCATACATGCACACACACATGCATACTTACACACAAGCATGCTTACACACACAAACAAGCATACTTACACACAGCATACATACAGACATACATACATACACACACACACATAAGAATACTTACAAAACCGAGGGCTGAGGAGTTCATGTGAGCGGAGCTGCTGCTGCTCGGCATGGTACCAGCTCCCCCGGCCATAACGTGTGCAGAGAGCTCTGCCAATCAGAGCTCTCTGCTTGAGGAGCAACAGCTCCGTCGCTCCTGCAGGTGGCTCACGGGCAGTGCAGAGACGGAGACAAGTATGTCTCCATCTCTATTAAACAAATTTGGTCCATCAAGAGGGGGTTCAAGGTACTCAGAAACCCCCCTGCCGGCGTGTATGAACCTGTTGGTGATTTTGCCTATATATAACACTAATAAACAAAATTTTAAAAATCCTCTGCATCTGGCATATTAATATGTGTTTTCACACAATTTAGGGATGCTGAATTCAGTAGAAAGATCATATCCCCCCCCCCCATTTTTTAAATAGCCGTTGCCAGAAAAAGACGTTTGGTCTTGTGCAAAATTGTGTAGCCTCACGGCACACTCCTATTTTCAGCACTCCGGAGAAGCTGGGCTGCACCCAGTCCCTGACGCACACACCTGTGCAATGACAAAGCCTAGCCCAAATGTAGATCCCTGTCTAATTACCTCCCCCCACCCCAATGAAGTTCCCTGTCTAATAACCTCCCCCCACCCCATTGCAGATCCTTGCCTAATTACCCCCCCACTCTTAATGCAGATCCTTGTCTAATGACCCTCAGCCATAATGCCGATCCATAGTTAATGACCACAATCCCCTAATGCATAACCCTGTCTAGTGGGGATGCGGTCAATTGACCAACGGCCGGGATGCCGACTGCCAAAATCCCGGCGCCGGGATCATGATCAGCATGGAAACACTGGTGACAGAATCCCGACATGGCTGGAGATGCCAACAGCCGGCATCCCGATCGTAAGTACACTGGGGCCGGGTAGCTCTTATCCATGGAGGGGGGTGGGTTAGGTTTATGCGCCCGGGGGGACTTAGGCTTAGGCTGTGGGAGGGGGGAGGTTAGGGTTAGGCTCCAGACAGGGGGGGGTTAGGGACCATTGGGGGAAGGTTAGGCACTAAGGGGGAGGGTTAGGTTTAGGCATTTACTGGCAGAGTTAAGGTGCGGTGTAAGGAGGGTTGTGTTAGGGTGCAGGAAAGGAGGGTTAGGGGGTAAATAGGACAGGGGAACACTACTTGCCGTCCACCTGTTGGGATTGTAGCCATCGGGATGCCGTTGTCAGTGTATTGATAGCTAGCATTCTACATGTCGGTATACCATACCCAAACCGTCTAGTGCACCCAACATCCTTTAATGCAGACCATAGTCTAATGAACCCCCACCTCTAATGCAGACCACTACATTGGAGTTGGTAATAATTAGACAGGGGTCTGCATATCCCTAATGTGCCTAGTAATGTACCCCATAATGTTGTATGCCATGCACATATTCCTCAACATGAATGCTCACAATGTAGTTTTATTATATATCAATATAATAAGCGAGAAAGCATGTCTGTCTGTCTTTTTGTCCTTTATGCACGGCCAGAGTTTTGGACCTAGCTCCACCAAATTTGGCATGGTGGTGTAGTTTGACCAGGTTTAGGTTTTTGTCTAGGTTTGAACTTAGTCAGGGCCACATACTGCTAACACAATTGCTAAAAATGGGGACAGTCTTAAATTACACAGGTTCCAGAGGTGACTCCAGTGGAAATTGTCAGTCTGACAAAAACCTGTGAAAATGCAGCAAAAGTTTAGTTTTAACCTGTCTGAGCAAACTTGATGACTCGTGCAGGTTCATATTAAATCCAGAGCCTCTGTGTTTGCAGGCAAGGGCGAACTACAATTTTGTGGGCCACATAGATCTTAAAAGCCCCCCCCCCCCACACAGAGCCCATTCATATTATGCCACATAGTAGTAACCTTTATACACATTATGCAATGGGAATCGGTATGTAATGCCAGCTGTCGGGATGCCTCCTGTCAAAATACCAACAGCAGCATCCCGACGGTTGGTATCCCAACAGGGGTTTGGTAAGAATACTTACCCTTCCCCCATCTCCCGCTAACCCTAACCTTCCCTTCTTGTTGCCTAAACCTAACCCTCCCCCTTAGTGCCTAACCCAAACCCCCCCAGTGGTGCCTAACCTTAACCCTCCCCCCTAGGGGTGCCTTACCCTAACCCCGCTATGCTGCCTAAACCTAACACACCCCCCACTGTGCGGCTAATGCTAAGGGCGCCCCTGATTTACCTCATTCGGGCTGCCGTCCTTCTGCATTCCGGGATTGGGATTAAGATAGGCGTCTGTGTTTCGACGCCTATCTTAAATTCCGTGTCGCACTTTCAGTGTCGGGATTCAGACCGCGGCATGCTGTCCACCAGTCTGATAACTACATCCCATGCAATGCAGTAGTAGTGCCCCTTATACATTATGCCACACAGTAATGCCCTTTACAGATTATGCCACATAGTAGAAAAGTAGTGCCCCATATCACACATTATTCCAAACAATAGTAGTGCCCCTTACACATTTTGCCCCACCCCCAGCAACTCACCTCCCCATGTCCCTCCAGCAGCCTCGTGCCTCCCCCTGTGTGCCATCAGCAGCCAGCAAGTGTGGATTTGAGACCTGGCAGTCAGTGGCATACATGGACAGACAACACCGGCACAATTTGAATCTGATGCCAGTCGGAGCTTGCAGATTGGCAACCAAGATTGACTGCCAGTCCTGCAAGCTCTGATTGCCTCGTGAACGGGGGTGCTGTCTCTGCATGACTGCCTGCCATTGCTCCAGCTGTAATCATGCTGGCGGGCCAACACCAAATCAACATTGCTGACACACGGGCCCCCATCGACGGATCGGCCCACCTTGTGTACATGACTGCGTGCAGGGGGAGTGGCGGGACACAGAGGCAACTCGGACACCATAGCAGCTGCACCCCTTGCACCCATGGTAGTTACGCCACTATTTGCAAGCATGTTAGCAAACAGTGGGGTCCTTTTAAGGGTCAATAGAATGGGGTTATAGCCGAGGACAATGTAAACAAATAAAGGCTGCAGGTGTACTTCAGGGTCCAGTCTTCAAACCGGGTAACGCTGGGTATTTCAGCTAGTTATAAATAATCCATTACAAGTGATACACACGTATATAGGTGCAGTCAGGGTCATTAATGCAGAGTTTTTCTGGCGATATAAAAAGCAGTTAACAACCAGCAATCAATATAATTAGCCTATTAAAGACTGCTAAATTTACACAAAGTAAAACTGCCAATTAGCCTGTTTAATCATGCCTGCAGCCTGTGTGTTCAGCACCATTATTATTGACACACCCCCCCTCGGCGACTGTCACTCACTCACCTGCCGGCACCAACAGCTTAGTATCAGTGAACTCAACTTACCAATGAAGAATGAAGCCACCCTGTGGTGGGGTCCCGTCTAGCCGCACCTTCCTCAGCACTGTGGGAGGGACGTCAAGATGTTCCTCCCCACACACACACAGTGCGGGAGGCGGAAGTCCGGAGAGGAGTGAAGGAACCGGGTGCACCGCTAGCGTCACATACATCACAGTGGGCACCCGGTACATAGGCATTGTGGTGGCGGATGGTTTCGCCCACAGAGTATCCTGCACTTTGTGCAATGCCACCGGCCGCACCGCCACTTACACTGGTCACTGCCACTGGTGTAACGGCCTCATATCTCCTTATGGTGATCAACCATCAGCCAGAGTGCTGGGACACAGAGATGGAGGCTCCATCACAAAGCAGCCCACTGTGAGAACACCCCCCGGTTACTGATGGTCATGGTACAGTCTACGGAGCTTCCTGCTTACTTCCCCCTCTGCATGCCGGCCGGGAGCTGTGAGGACAGGAGCCAGCAAGCAGCATGGCATCCAGCAACAAAAGGAGGGTTCTGCCCTGGGACCAGCACATGGAAGAGAATAAGGAAGATGAGGAGGGAGATTTTGATGACATAGAGGATGAGGACCCCATAGCGCAGGCAGAAGGGATTCTTGCCGAGCACTTACTGTGATTAAATACTTTCATTTTCGGGACATTTTTATTTTTGGGACCTTTGCACTGTGACGATAAATAGACAGACTGTAGAGAGTTACAGGTACAAATCACTGTAGATTCATACCCATTAATATCATGCATTTACTAGCATTTAACAGAGCATATTTGCTCCCTATGTGCTCCCTATGTGACCATACCCATTCGCATTCCTGAGCATTGCTTTTGCAGGCTATCGGACGCTGTCTGCTCCATATTTTGTGTTCAATGAACATGAAAGTGTCCTCCATTCACGTTCTTAACCACTAGTTAACAAGTGCAAGTCAAACACATTCATGTTTGATATGCGATGTCACTGGAATTTGCAGTTACATTGCTGAAATACCAGCGTTTAACCGGTCTGAAGCGCTGTTAGTGATGGTATCATTTCACTGTTACCACTCTAACAATAATCTAAACAGAATGATAGCTGTCCAACAATACAGGGAAATTAAATCATGAATCAAAACCAAAAGTACACACCATATGGAGCTTATGCAAAGATCTGCAAAGAACTAAATGAATTATGAGATGTGCATTGAAATATGACAATATAAATACATTGTTTACTCTTTGAAAAAGGCATAAAAATCCATTACAGGATAACTTACTTCTGTCAAATGCAGTGAGTGAACAAATCTGACAAATACACATATCCCCGTAAAGAAACGATTTTACTTTATTGCAGCAGTAAACAAATATTTAATGTATAGTTAACAGGAAGCATATGCGCTTCAATAGCATTTTATTTTCTTGTAAATGGTCACAAAAACACATTATAAATAATTTATATTCGCATCCAAACATGTGTATGGAATGTTCTGACAAAAGACAAAACTAAAAACAGCTACAGCGCCATCAGCAGGTGCAGAAGAGCAAACACACCAAAATGTTCTTCATCTTTTATCTCTTTCAGTATGCTGTATACATATAAATATATTGAATACAATGTTTATTTATTCAGAAAATATATAATAATAATAATAATAATAATAATAATAATAATAATAATAATACAATTGTGACATATTATAGTTAATAATTTATATTTTAATTAGTCAATATTTTTTACATGTGTCAGTGCCGCTATGATTGTCATGCATGAGAAAGTGGTGCAAATAACATATATATATATTGTGTAAAAGAATTTTAGAACGCAAAGGAGTGAACAAGATACCATTCATCCTATTTTTAATGTGGTTTTCAGGCATTAGTTACTGAATGGAAAGCACATTAACAGTGGACAGGTGTGTAAAGCTGCCCACACACACACATAGCGAGATTGTACACGATTTGGGCGATTTCGACGAATCGTGAGGACAGATCGTGTAAAATATGCCCAAATCGTGAGTATCCACTCACGATCACGATGCCAATGCGCATCCCCGCAGGTCGCACATGGCATCTTCAGATCTGCCGTGCTGTAGGGCAGATTTGCCAATCTGGGACACAATGCACTGGATGCACGATAGATCTTAAGTCAGATTGGAAATTTTTTACTCCAAATCAGGTGTAGGACTGCCGGGGAGCTGCCGGGGGAGAGTTCAGGGGAAATCGCACACATCGTGGGATTGTGTGCAGATCGAAATGTGTGGGGGCACCTTTAGAGCCCTGATGGAAGTTACTGCCTACCATCAGCCAATGTGAGTATGTTGCTTTAGGCAATGGCCCTGATTCCGAGATTTGAGCAATGACAAATTTACGCAGATCGAGCTTTTGTTTGCCATTGTGCATGTGCGAATAACGCACTTTTGCAGCAATTATATTACGATTACACTCGCACATAGGATTCACTTGCAAAGTGAGTGACAGGTAGTCAGTGTTTAGGAGGTAACGGGGAGTGGTAACAAAAACGCAGGAGTGTCTGCCTGTTTAAACGTCATTTCATTGCGCTTTCACATTATGTCGTCATCGAACCCGCGCATTTTGGCGGGATCCCTGTGCTTTTTCACTGGTGATCTGATGTATTTAAGTAAGCAAGTTTCACTTTTATCTTTTGTATCCTGATGAAAATGCTAGAAGTATTGAAACGTTGATCCTAAATGAGCAGGTTTTTTCAAGTCACCTTGAGTGCCGTCTATCCACGAGATATATATATATATAGGAAGCAATATAGGCGGCACTCACAGGACTCTCCAAAAAGAGGGGAGTCCTGGCAGTGCCGCCTATATTGCTTCCTGTATACCATTTGGCACCGTCCTGCATGGAGGGCACCCTGGGCAAGGTATTGGCCCGCTGGGTGCCGGTCAAATATTGCATATACAGTATATATATATATATATATATAGATAGATAGATAGATAGCAACAGAGAATGATGGGACTCAGCGCCTTTTTGTATGCAAAATCAATAATTAATCCGACGTTTCAGGCCTCGCCTGTTATCAAGGTTAACGGGCGAGGCCCGAAACGATGGATTATTGATTTTGCATACAAAAAGACGCTGAGTGCCGCCATTCTCTGTTGCTGTACATTGGAGGGACACCTCCAGGAGGGCACCAGCGTGCAAAGTATATCGAAGTAGACGAGTGCCGGGACTTCTGGATTCATATATTTCATATATATATATATATATATATATATATATATATATATATATTGATTGACATCCGTGTGAGGAGTCTTTATTGAGTGGAGTGCCGCCTGCTTGTGGACTGTATACTGTACCCATGGTCGCGGGTTACTCAGGAGGGCACCCAGTGTTTACACTTTCTATTAAGGGAGTGCTTCCCAGCTTGAAAACACACACACTATCGTTCAAAAGTTTGGGGTCACCAAGACAATTTTGTGTTTTACATGAAAACTGGCTTTTACTTATCAAATGAGTTGCAAAATGAATACAACATATAGTCAGGACATTGGCAAGGTTAGAAATAATGATTTTTATTTGAAATAGTAATTTTGTCCTTCAAACTTTGCTTTCGTCAAAGAATGCTCCTTTTACAGCAATTACAGCATTGCAGGCCTTTGGCATTCTAGTGGTTAATTTGTTGAGGTAATCTGAAGAAATGTCACCACACGCTTCCTGAAGCACCTCCCACAAGTTGGATTGGCTTGATGGGCACTTCTTGCAAACCATACGGTCAAGCTGCTCCCACAACAGCTCAATGGGGTTGAGATCTGGTGACTGCGCTGGCCACTCCATTACACACAGAATACCAGCTACCTGCTTCTTCCCTAAATAGTTCTTGCATAATTTGGAGGTGTGCTTTGGGTCATTGTCCTGTTGGAGGTGGAAATTGGCTCCAATCAAGCGCTGTCCACAGAGTATGGCATGGCGTTGCAAAATGGAGTGATAGCCTTCCTTATTCAAAATCCCTTTTACCTTGTACAAATCTCCCACTTTACCAGCACCAAAGCAGCCCCAGACCATCACATTACCTCCACCCACCAAAATTGACAGATGGCGTCAGGCACTCTTCCAGCATCTTTTCACTTGTTCTGAATCTCACAAATGTTCTTCTGTGTGATCCAAACACCTCAATTTTCGATTCGTCTGTCCATAACACTTTTTTCCAATGTCTATGTTCTTTTGCCCATATTAATCTTTTCCTTTTATTGGCCAGTCTCAAATATGGCTTTTTCTTTGCCACTCTGCCTAGAAGGCCAGCATCCCAGAGTCACCTCTTCACTGTAGACGTTGACACTGGCGTTTTGCGGGTACCATTTAATGAAACTGCCAGTTGAGGACTTCTGAGGCGTCTATTTCTCAAACTAGAGACTCTAATGTACTTGTCTTCTTGCACAGTTGTGCACCGGGGCCTCCCACTTCTCTTTCTACTCTGGTTAGAGCCTGTTTGTGCTGTTCTCTGAAGGGAGTAGTACACACCATTGTAGGAAATGTTCAGTTTCTTGGCAATTTCTCTCATGGAATAGCCTTCATTTCTAAGAGTAAGAATAGAATAGACTGTCGAGTTTCACATTTTCTGGCCATTTGGAGAGTATAATCGAACCCACAAATGTGATGCTCCAGATACTCAACTAGCTCAAAGGAAGGCCAGTTTTATAGCTTCTCTAATGAGCAAACCCGTTTTCAGCTGTGCTAACATAATTGCACAATGTTTTCAAGGGTTTCTAATCATGCGTTAGTCTTCTAACGCGCTTAGCAAACACATTAGAACACTGGAGTGATGGTTGCTGGAAACGGGCCTCTATACACCTATGTAGATATTCCTTTAAAAACCAAACGTTTGCAGCTAGTATAGTCCTTTAACACATTAACAATGTATAGAGTGTATTTCTGATTAATTTAATGTTATCTTCGTTGAAAAAAACAGTGCTTTTCTTTCAAAAATAAGGAAATTTCGAAGTGACCCCAAACTTTTGAACGGTAGTGTATGTATATATCTACAGATATGTGAGGAATAGACCTTATAAGTGGCTGAGTGGTCCTATGCAACATTTCAGGCACATTCTTCACATGGTTGGAAAAAAAAGTTGTGCACTGCACTTTTTAGTGAGCTTTTTGAGAACTACCCCATAAAAATGGAAATGCACCTATTATTGCAGATGTACATTAGATGAGCATGGTAACTATGTCTAGTTTGTTTTTAAAATAGAAACACCCCATTCATTAATTTTGTTTCCTCTCCTAAAATAATTGTTAGATTAATCTCTTAGGGGGTGTTCCAATTAAGTGCAAGTTTCCTTGCACATGCTTTTATCTTGTGTTAAGTGGTTAATTACAAGTCCCACAATCAGCATTGCTCCCTGAAATAGGGATTGATAGCGCTCACTTGCACCTTCATGGGTTCAGCTGGGACAAAGCTTCCGGTTAGAGCCTGTCCCTGCGAGAAGAAAACAGTATTGTGATAATTTGCATTATACTGTTTGGTTTGGGCCTGGCCATGCAACTGCACAAGCGTGGATATTAGGCACAGTGAAACATATGCAATGAGGAGAAAATACCTCTACTACCAGGCTTCCTCCATAGTAGTAAATGGGCTAATGCCATCTTCAGATGGAGTTTGCTAACAGAAACAAGCTCCAAAATCACAAACTTTTTGTAACTCATTAAATAACCCCACAGACAACTATTGGGGCAACTGCTACAAGTTCTCTCGTACGGAAAAATATTTCCAATTCCTCCCGCATTATAATCTTCTTAAATAGGACTGATACTTAATTCTGCATTAAATATACATTTCCACATGATTCAAGGACAAAATTCATTTAATACATATACCCACTGGAAAGAAAGAACAAAAATCCTTCAAACAAAATAAATACTTCATCGATAAAATGATAGTGCCATTAGAGCTCTAGAATAAATCACATGCCATTTTGAGTCAAAGCCATTTCTCTATAAAATTTGGCATCTGCTTTGATGGCACATTGTCACCTTTAGCAAATGTCTTTTCACTGATTTACAAAAAAGAACTTCATATTACTTGCTTCCCTCCTTCACAGAACTGAAGTCTACTGGTGGTTTGATAGCAAGACAAAGCAACACAAGCGCACAGGTACATCTACAAATCTCCTAGACTAGACATCCACTCAGCTCTACACTTAACAGAAGCTCAGTGCTGATGGGAATAGGAGATGTCGGCACCTCACCCTTGATGGCAAAATGACACACATCAGTCAGGCAAGTTACTAGTCACCACCAAGACTCCTCTGACATAAGAGGGTGGCACAGTGTCAGCTAGATGTTAGCACCATTGCTTTGATGCCAGAGTAAGACTACGGTCCTAATTGTGGTATAGCAGTTATAGTACATATACCCCTTACACATGCTTGACAAATCGGTCTATTAACCCTTACTGCTCCGCGCCAATATAGCTGATGCAACTAATGCTGGATACACACTTAAGTGACCCAGCGAACAGAACCAACCGTCCCCAAAGACCGAGATGACCGATTTGGTAAGCATATACACTTACCAATTGGCAGCTCGATATGTCTGGACGGACACCACAAATGGGCGGGCATTTCAATGTGCACGTCCAGTTGTGATGACAGTGATTGGCTCCAGCGGCCAGTGTACGGTTCGGTCGGTGGGTATATCTGCAAGATACATCTGCCTCACTGCACGGCAGACACGATATACCTGCAAACAACGTTGTGTGTACACACGAGCCAGCACTTAACGATATATCATTTGTCGGCTGTGCGAACAGCATATCGCATAAAGTGTACCCAGCATAAGTGTTGCTCAGCTACCTCTGCAAGATTTTAATGATAAACTTTTATTAAGCGGCGATAAAAACAATCACCGTTATTGCTGTATGTTTTTAAGTAGGCACTTTTTTATTGCAAGAGTTTGTAAATGATTATCAAGGGTACAAAAATGCTAGTGTCTCCAGGTACTTATAAAGCAGCCACACTGTTTTAATAATTCGCCTGCAGCTACATAACGCTATGTTTGAGATGCATTGCTCACACTCAGGGCTACATTACATACAGACAGACAGACATAAAGCTCCAATCTTTTATTGTCTTTCTTTGAACTAAAAAGAACCTGTTTAGGTTTGCACGAGCTTCAAAGGGATTAAAAGAGCATGTCTGAGACTCATTCTTTCCACATCACAGCATACTTTCCCTAGGGAAATTTTTATTGTGACGGAGACTAAAAACACAAGACGGGATCAACATGTCCACAGGAATCACAGTCAAATGGTCAACACAATACAAAAAAAACATTAAAAGGTTTATATATCCAAGTGGTTTATATTATCACTTCTCAACTGTACTATTTCCCATGCTAACAGGAAACTTGCTTATCTTTTCCTCATGGTGATCACATTTCGGAATGGTTAGACAGGATGACAGACAGGCAAATGATGCCCGATTTTGTAACCACGTTTAAGATGCCTTACTCCAATTGTCAAACACCAGGACAAGAAACATGCCCCTTACTGACAATGTAACCAAGAGCTTGTTCTTGTCATTTTTTGGTGAAACCAATCACAGTTATGTCAGATTACTTATAGTTAATAGAACCTGGATCAGATAATACAGGCTTTATTTTTCTCCTGCCTTCTTCTTAATGTAGGATCCATGAGACATAAATATGTTATGCTGATACATTTACACAGAGGAAACAAACCTGTTACCATTTTCTGTGTAAATAGGGCTAGCAGCGAAATTCTCACAACAAACAGCGATAGGTGTGAAATGGAACAAACACAGCTCAGTTCCTGTCAGCTAGCATACAATCCGTGACAGCTAATGGGTGGTTGTTTTCATTATTATGATTAAATTTAAGATGATCCACGTAAAATAACGGCTTGTCAGTATAGCTGTAGAAGTGCTCCAGGGTTTACAGCAGCCAATCGCTTATCACAATGCAACTAGATGGAGACAGACTGATTTGGCTGAAGGTTGGAGAAGCTAACAGGGCAGCTTATGTAGAGGCAGGAAAGGTTAAGGGGCAGGTAGGTATATGCCCCCATGACTGTCCTATAGATTCTTGCCAACTCGCCCAGAATGTCTGGGTGCTCCCGGACTCACGGTAGAGTAGACCAACCTTTTGGGTCCCGTGGGTACGATGGTGCAATTCCAAAATCATTCCAAATAATCCTGATATCTTTCAATGATGTAATAAATATATGTATATTTAACTGTATTGCAAATGAATAATATTTTCTTTCAAACAGTACTCAGTCCATCAATTCCTTAAAACACAATGACATCTGTTGACTATCACATTTGTGGACAATGCCAGTGTAGATGAAGGAGACAAATTTTACTAGATGAAAAAGCAAATATTTATGGAGAGGAATGCAGGAAATTCAGGGAACTTTAATATATGCCAACAAATCTGAAAAGATCACACTTGAAGATGGAGCTGGCTAGCACAACATTGACGGCTCATTCCCAAAAATGATTTAATCTGATACATATCTTTCTTTTCCTTTAACACTCCTTGTTTACTAAATCTCTGTCTGCTGATTCAGTTGATTTCTATCTCCCCTGCACAGCAGGAGACTGAAAGAAAATGAAATGAGCAGGGGTCTAAAAGCTATCGTTCAAACTAATGCTGAGATAGAAGCACTGACAGGGAAAAACAGAAAAAAATGTCCATCTGCACAGAAAGCTGCCTTAATAAATAATAATGTAACACTACCACTGTAGGCAGATACTGTACTTAGGGATTGATTCAGCTTGAATTGCAGTTGCTAATACGCACGCAATCAGTCCGGGGGAGTTTCTAGAGAGGAGGGGGCCCGTGTGTAGTCTCCGACACGGGCCCCCTCCTCTCTGTCTGGCGACCGGCAGCGCACTGAGCTGTGCGAGGCCAGCGCCGGAGTTATAGACTCTGGGCACTAGAGTGCACCCAGAGTCTATAGAGGATGTTCTGGTCACCGGGAAAATGGCCGCGGCCATTTTCCCTGTACTGCGCATGTGCAAATGACGAGAAATGGTGTCGCCCATTTTCCAGTAGTTTTTACAGCGCCGGACACCGCGCCAACGTGGGACTCTGGAGAGGTAAGTAATTCTATGGGTGCAGGGTGTGCGGTGCGGGGTCCCCCTGGACCCAGGGGCCTGTGTTCCCAGCACACCATGCACCCATTATAGATACTCCCCTGAATCAGTCGATTGTTGCGCTATGCGCATGAATCGCATTGTGCGTACGCGAACTGGCCACTGCGATCGGGACTGCGCAGACCGATTGCAGAGTGATTGACAGGAAGTGCCTTTTGTGTGTGGTGACGGGGGTGGACGGGCATAAGCAGGCGTGCCAGGGCGAATCAACACCGCTACAGGGGCGTACATAAATTACCCACTGTGATAGCCTACACAGTGTGAGGACTCATAGCATGCGTGGCTGCTAGCAATTTCTGAGTAAGGTCAGGGCTTGTGCAAGTGTGCGTATGTGTCCGATGGTACTTGATTGTACCGATGGTTTCGCTATTCTGCCAAGTATTACAGATGTGCATATGATAAAGTGGGCATCCTCATGTGGTGCTGAGGTTGCATTGCGATCGCAGTGGTTTGGATTGCTACCGCAGTTGAACTGCGTGCGTACACTTACAAACAGTGGAAATAGTTTTAAGGCAAACACTGGTAATGAGCAGGTGAGGCTGTATGCAGCTGGAAATGGACCCAATATAATTCTGCAACACCCTGTTGAATACTATACATACCCAACATGACGTGACCACTGGCATTAACCCCAAAATAATACTACAAAAGATTATGTAGGCAGAGGACATTACACCTACACAACATGATGTAAGTACTGTAAATGACCCCAATACATTTCTGTAACATTGTATACAGACATAGGGAATTACACCTACACAACATCAAGTGAGTACTATAAATGACCCCAATATAATACAAGTACAGTGTATACAGCATTGGACATTATACCTACCCAACATTATGTGAGCACTGCAAATTATCAAAATACAATATTACAAAATTGTATACAGATAGCATAATACACATACCCGACCAGACACAAGCTCCAGAAATTATCATAATTCAATACTACAACATATATATATAGATAGCATAATACACATACACAACCTGACACGAGCTCAGGAAATGATCAAAAAACAATACTACAACACTAAATACAGATAACATAATACACAAACCCAACCTGACACGAGCTCCAGAAATGATCATTATACAATACTACAACTCTGTATACAGATAGCATTATACACATACACAAGCTCAAGAAATGATCATAATACAATACTACAACACTGTATGCAGATAACATAATACACATACCCAACCTGACACGAGCTCCAGAAATGATCATAATACAATACTACAACTCTGTATACAGACAGCATAATACACATACACAACCTGGCATGAGTTCAGGAAATGATCATAATACAATACTACAACACTGTATACAGATAGCATAATACACAAATACAACCTGACACGAGCTCCAGAAAAGATCATAATACAATACTACAACTCTGTATACAGACAGCATACTACACATACACAACCTGACACAAGCTCAGGAAATGATCAAAAAACAATACTACAACACTGTATACAGATAACATAACACAAACCCAACCTGACACGAGCTCCAGAAATGATCATAATACAATACTACAACTCTGTATACAGATAGCATAAACTCTGTATACAGATAGCATAATACACATACACAACCTGACACAAGCTCAGGAAATGATCACAATACAATACTACAACACTGTATGCAGATAACATAATACACATCCCAACCTGACACGAGCTCCAGAAATGATCATAATACAATACTACAACTCTGTATACAGACAGCATAATACACATACACAACCTGGCATGAGTTTAGGAAATGATCATAATACAATACTACAACACTGTAAACAGATAGCATAATACACAAATACAACCTGACACGAGCTCCAGAAAAGATCATAATACAATACTACAACTCTGTATACAGATAGCATAATACACATACACAACCTGACACAAGCTCAAGAAATGATCATATTACAATACTGCAACACTGTATGCAGATATAAGATAATATATACACAACCTGATACGAGCTCCAGAAATGATCATAATATAATACTGTAAAGGTGCCTATCCACTAGACCAGTGGTTTCCAAACTGTGTGCCGCGGCACCCTGGGGTGCCTCGGGACACTTGCAGGGGGTGCCTCAGGTTGGTGGTCCAGCACCAAATCAAATTATTTATGGTCAATGTAATGTAAATATGTGGACAAACAGAAGCGCAACCCTGTCGCCACCACATAACTGACCCTAAGGATGACAGATAAGTACAATTTACTACACTTTACTACTTCACTAAATTTTTTTCAAAATTTCTCAATAACAAACTTTTGGCTTAAGGTGCCGGGAAAACAATTCTTAAGCACTAGGACGCCGCGATTCAATAAAGTTTGGGAACCATTGCACTAGACGATTAAAATGAGCGATCGTTCGATAATCGTTTGAACATCGTTAGAAAATTTGGTCTTTTAGACAACTATCATCGTGCAAACATGCTGGTCAACCTGACGATATCGTCAGGTTCAGCATGTTTGCAGATGATTGATTGTGCCTGCACTGAACGACATGTTGTTCAGTGTGGGCACCCTGCAGTGTAGTGAACGACTGAACGATAACGATATCGTTATCGTTCAGTCTTTTCACTGTCTGGTAGTGGATACCCGCCTTAACACCGTATGCAGATATAAGATAATACACATACACAACCTGACATGAGCTCCAGAAATTATCATAATACAATGCTGCAACACTGTATGCAGATATAAGATAGTACACATACACAACCTGACACAAGCTCCAGAAATTATCATAATACAATACTGTAACACTGTAAGCAGATATAAGATAATACACATACACAACCTGACACGAGCTCCAGAAATTATCACAATACAATACTGTAACACTGTAAGCAGATATAAGATAATACACATACACAACCTGACACAAGCTCCAGAAATGATCATAATACAATACTGAAACACTTTAAGCAGATATAAGATAATACACATACACAACCTGACACGAGCTCCAGAAATGATCATAATACAATACTGTAACACTGTATGCAGATATAAGATAATACACATACACAACCTGACACGAGCTCCAGAAATGATCATAATACAATACTGTAACACTGTATGCAGATATAAGATAATACACATACACAACCTGACACAAGCACCAGAAATTATCATAATACAATACTGTAACACTGTAAGCAGATATAAGATAGTACACATACACAACCTGACACAAGCACCAGAAATTATCATAATACAATACTGTAACACTGTATGCAGATATAAGATAATACACATACACAACCTGACACAAGCTCCAGAAATGATCATAATACAATACTGTAACACTGTATGCAGATATAAGGTAATACACATACACAACATGACATCAGCTCCAGAAATGATCATAATACAATACTGAAACACTGTATGCAGATATAAGATAATACACATACACAACCTGACACAAGCTCCAGAAATGATCATAATACAATACTGTAACACTGTAAGCAGATATAAGATAGCACACATGCACAACCTGACACGAGCTCCAGAAATGATCATAATACAATACTGAAACACTGTATGCAGATATAAGATAATACACATACACAACCTGACACAAGCTCCAGAAATTATCATAATACAATACTGTAACACTGTAAGCAGATATAAGATAATACACATACACAACCTGACACGAGCTCCAGAAATGATCATAATACAATACTGTAACACTGTATACAGATATAAGATAATACACATACACAACATGACATGAGCTCCAGAAATGATCATAATACAATGCTGCAACACTGTACTGTATGTAGATATGGTATGATAATATTCGTACATACCAAATATGACATGAGCAGTGGAAATGATCATAAAACAATACTACAACAGAATATAAAGACAAGGGACACTACATCACACTACACCTATCCAACTGTACAGAGTAGCATATAATATCCCAATACATTCATTGGTAAAAACAGACAGATGCAGTTTGTTTCCTTCATATCCAGGGCTGATTGAAGAAGATGTGGCACCCATGTGGGTCCTTACTCAAGCATAATATTCCCACAGATCTCTCCTTTACTTATCTGGCAGCTGATTACATTCACAGTCTTTTTCAGGCAGGAACAGGCAGCAAGGTACTTGAATGACAGATAAGTTAAGGACAGGCATGGTGAGAACAGCAACAGCTTAACCAAAATAAAAGATGGTCTTTTTAAACGCCCTCTCGCACTGACATGTCAAAGTGCAGGACTTCCTAAAGTCCTGCTATGGTTTGTCATGTTATGATGATTACCAATAAGGAAAATTCCAAGTGTGATCTCATACAGTTTGTATTGCTAACTTAATTTAATTTGATAGCAAGGTGTATTGCTGTAGCTCGAAACATACAACAGAAGCCTTATGCCATGTTAGACGAAAGTTAGGATCTAATTATATTGATTTAAGAAAATAAAAGTGTTATCAAAATTAGTCTCAAAACACAGCCTATTACATACCTAATTTTCAGCAATATTCTATTTTTATGCAACTTCTGACACTTTTGAGTCAATAAAATGCGATTTAATGCCCTTCTGATTGGACGTGTGGATTTCCCAAGCCAAATATAAAATAACAGGTTTAAATAACACTATTAGTTAATCCCTGCTAATATGAAATCAATGCGGTCACCATATCCATGTTGTAGTTTCAAACCACTAAGACATTGTAATATAGCTTTTAGTGCACAACAGCATGTATTTCATGCAAACTCCTCCTTTTTGTAAAATATCCCACTTCTGCTGTTGGCTAGAGTAGTGTAATCCATTTGTATCAGGCAGTAATCCATCATAACATCATCCGCTGCCCAAGCTGTTTATCTGAGCCAAAGAAGTGAAAGCCAGTGTACACCATACAAGTGTGGGTCTTTAACTTTGTTAAATGGCTCCATTAGGTCTGCCAGCCTATAAGCAACACCAAAATAAGTAAATGACGTTTTATATTTTGTTTTATATTTTTGACTTTATGGTTAAATATAGACGTTAACTGAAATTGTCCCAATCTCTGTTGACATATATTATGATGAATCAAACTGAAAAATAATGGGATGATCATTAATAATGATTTACCTTTTGTCTGCCATTGACAGGTCTTAAATTGAGCATGGATCTTAATTCAACTTGCTATGAAATGCATGCACAACATATATTATCTTGATGAGTATTCCACTTATAGCAAATTCCTCCAGTGACGTGCAGTGAGGTAAATGGCTAGGGAGGCACTGGCTAGTGTCAGAGCCATATTTACACAAACATATATGAACTAGAGGGTTCATGTGGGCATTATACAAAGGTGCAGCAGTATATAGTGCTGGAA
This sequence comes from Taudactylus pleione, assembly GCA_031769625.1. NCBI lineage: Eukaryota > Metazoa > Chordata > Amphibia > Anura > Myobatrachidae > Taudactylus > Taudactylus pleione. The sequence goes on along the minus strand of JAUIMM010000153.1, from coordinate 38,683,081 downwards.
TAGTGGTGTGTTTTGATCAGGGATGTGTGGAAAAGGTATACGGGGGAGGCAGTGCCTCACTTGCCATACACTCAAGAGTTTTGACTATAAAAATTATTAGAATAGATTCCCAGCAGACGCCTGTCATTTAACCCACGCCGGGATAAAGCAATCGGGAAGCCGGCTGTCGGGTTGCATCCCATTTAGAGCAGCTGGTGCCTATGAGAATCCAGCCTGGGACCAGCCCCCTAAATCACATATAAAGCAAGTGCCCGCATAGTCTGACCACATATAGCAAAACAAGGGTTTTTAGCACAGAATGTAACTGCAATTCCTAACACAAATATTGTACGTACATAAAACAAATAAAACCTACTAAATTCACTGTAATGATTTTTTAATGCCATCACCTTTCTCGGCTATTTCCTGTGTATTTCAGTTGTAGGTGGAGTTAAAAATAGCATAGAATATTACATGTGGTCCAGGGTTTCTGTAAACTCCTCCCTCCCAACCTCAAACCCAATTCATGTTATGATATCCTCGCATCTAAGGAGCAGAGCCTTGCTTCAAAACAAACAGCCTGTTGTCCATGGTACAGTAAGTTGAGTGGAATGTTCATGGAGCTGGGACAATAACTTCACCGTTCTATGCTTAAAATTGGCAGAGGTAGAGCATCGCTGGACTGTAATAAAAATCGTAACAAGGCAAGCTGGATTGCAACTAATGCCAGGCCTCAGGTAAGTAATATTCAGTATTATTGAACTTCACCCATGACTAAATTGTCCCTTTTGGGTACAGTTATCCATCAAACACAAAAACATATCCATATAATCCAGTTAATGGCAGGACAGACATGTTAGGTGGTGGTCACAGTGTTGGTAACATGAGGGCTAGGTTTTCCCCTGGATTGGCAAAGAGCCTTATTTTGTTTCAGACACTAAGGATCTACACTAAACTGAAACTGACACGTCACCGTGAAAGTGAGCAGTCTTACTTCCATCAGGCGTTAACACCTCTGCTCTTTAATCAAAAATTTAAAAAAATCATAATCTATTAGGACTATTTTAGGTGACAGTTTAATCATTTATTCTGTGAGTGCTACTAGTAGGCCACTGAGAGACCTCTTTAAAGAGTAAATAAAGCCACTATTTGGATTAATATATATATATAAAGGCTGTGCTCTTTTTCACTCACCTGCAGCAAGTTGCCATATTCGGTAGGAGATAGTTCTCTAACAGGTGAGTTACAGCTAAGTAGCCTTGCTCTGCAAAAATACTCTGTGTGGATTGGTTGTGGCCAATGTCGCAGACACTGAAATTATTGTATTCTCCACTTTTTTTTAACCTGCATTAGAATTCACCATCTATATATGTGGGAGGAACTTCTGATATCTTTATATCGGGAACAAGTAACACTTGCTTTTTTTTTAACCAAACTGTATAGAAATTCCAGATTAACATTGAACAATGTACTTTACCTTCATTGTTCATACCTGAACAAATTAATTTTAGTAACCCATACATCCTTGGCCTTATCGGCATACTGGCCCGACATCAGCACTCGTGTGGATTCCAGTCAGCATACCCGATAATCAACCATTTTCAGGCCTGCCTGAAAATCCAGCTGGCAGACAAAAGTGGTTATGTGCCGATCTTTTGTGCTTGGATGAGCACTAAACGGCTGTACCTGTCTGGTTTGACCACACTGGAAACTGACCCTGTCACTCAGCACTCTGGCTGAGCTGCAGGTTTGGCCCATATGTTCCCATTATTAAGACCAGTATGTTTTCTTTTCTATTAAATGTTTAACTTTTTAAAGAAATGCCCTGTGCTTCCGCAGGCATATAAATCCAATACTTTCACAGCAGTTGTAGAGATTTCTACACAGTCATTAGCTTGCACAAGCATTGCCATGGGAAGTACTAAATAAAAAGAGAGCAAAAAGCAAAGCAGTATAGCCATAGACTAAGAGCATAAACCTATATTTCATTCTTTAGGATTTTAAAGTCTGTAAAGAAAAAAAGCATATATGATTTTTTCAGTAATTTAAAATAAACCACATTTATTTGTAAGCACTTGAATTAACTAGTTCCCACAAAAAGCCTACTTTAATTTACTGTGTACAAATCAATCACTTTTAATACTTCTCCATATGTACAGTCGCACTGTGACGCTTTTTGAACAGTGCCGTCATTCTGTTTTGTAACTGTCACACATTGCAATATTGCAGGATACAGCGGATAGTAATGGGGAAATATAGAGTACTATACTATCATTTTAGGGGTTATCATAGCTGTAAGCACGATACTGGTTTGGCACATTTGTTCGTTTTATCCTTTTTTATGATGTGTCAAAAATATATTCATTTATTTTTATTTTCCTAAAACCTTTTCTCAAATAATCATTTATGATACCTGAAGTGATTTTGTTTACTTGTTTTGTTACTACAGGTAGTAGGTCAGACATGTTATTTAGCTGGTATTTTACCCAACAGTGGGAGAACAGAAGTAGCTCAACAATAATAGAATACTATTTCTAGGAGCAACCTACAGTACATGCAACTTCTAAACATGTAAACTGGATTTTCTACTTTTGGAAAATACGAGAAATACCAAAAACATAGTTGACAGCCGTTATTTATTCTCTAACCATATCTGATCCACTAGAGCGATCTCCATTGTTTTTTTATTTCTACTTCTACTACTCCCTTCTGGCTTACAGCCCTAGACTATAACACCTTTTTCACCTCCTGCTAGGCCACACAAACTACACCTTCCCTCCCTGTCTAGACAATCCATATTTTGCTGTTCCCAGCTCAACCACTCAGGATGATTTCAATTGTCTCCTGTCATAATATTCCTCTTTTACCTGCCTCCTTGAACATATACCATCTGATGTCTACCTGCACAGAACAAATCTTATCAACTTGTCTTTCTCCACTAGAAATGTATCCTAATCCTTGAAACATGTTCTTGTCTCACCCATCCTCGACCTTGCCTCTCTAACTACTCTACCACAATTTCACATCTCCTATTCATGTCCAAATTACTTGAGTGGCTTGTCTATAACCTCCTCAATAGCTTACCCTCTACTCACACCTTCCTTGACCCACTTAAATCTGGCTTCCATCCCCTTCACTCTACAGAGACTATGTGCACTAAAGACACCAATGAACCTCTCCCAGATCTAAGGGTCAGTCATCCTTGCTAATCCTCACTGTTGCTTTAACAATGTGCACAATTCTCTCCACCTGCTCACCATTCACACTTGGCAATCATGACACTGTGCTCTCCTATTTAAATTCATAATGGATGTTCTAAGTGTTATCTAAGACAACATATTGCCACAGATTCTCTTCCTACATCCAGCCCCTCTCCCAAGACAGTGGCTTCCACCTTTGAAACATTGGCCTTCTTCACCCATGATGTCACCATCACTCTTTTTAATTCCCCCATTATATCCTGCCTCAACTTTTGCAACCTCCTCCTGCATAGCCTCCCTCTCACCTGCCTCTATCTTGTTTCAGCCTTACTACCTCCTTATTATATAGTAAGTGCTCATGAGTAGAGCCCTTTTTTGACTTGTCTTCACCCACCTCACCAGACCCTCTTCCAAATTTAACAATAGGGTCAAGAGATGCAGTGTTCTGCCTTGTAAATAACATTAAATCAACTTGTCTTTTTCACTATCACATGATAGCATTTTAGTTGTGAAAAAACTGCCTGTACTCTGAAGTACTCTACAGCACTTTCTGTTTATCTACGTTTCAACACTTTTTCATTGGCTGAAAGCAATGTAATTTTCAAAACTGCCCATCTGTTCATTTCAGTTGTATTTTAAAGGCTGAAGCGCTCCTTTAATTGTTTTATGAGTTACCCCTCAATGAAAAACATTGCTGCAGAGTATGGATATGCATACAACCCATATTGTATTTTCATCAGTGTTACAGCGTATCATCACAGGTGAGAATAAGAACATAAGAGGTAATACAAAATATATAAAGCAATGCTAATATAAAGAAAGATAATGTGAGCACAAACATCTATTATACTGGGCAAAGTACACTGAAGTGACAAAATTCAAGGGATGGGTGCTAGTATCGTGTAGGACCGCCTCTAGAACAGCGAAGAGCAGCAACTCAACGTGCCATCGATTCCACAAGTGGACAGAACACCTGGAGAGATGTTGACCCATGCTGCCAGGATAGCTACCCACAGCTCCCTAATATTTTTAGGTGCAGGATTTTGGATGTGAATGAACCTCTCCACTATGTCCCATAAATGGTCAGTTGGGTTCATGCCGGGTGAACATGATGGCCACAACATTCGCGGGAACTCTCCAGAATGCTCCTCAAACCAATTCTGGACAACTTGGGTCCGATGACACGCTGCATTATTCTGATGGAATATTCTATCTTTGTGGGGGTACAACAAGTTCATAGAGGGCTGCAAATAGTCATAAAGCAATGCAACTTAGCGGTTACTGGTCAATTACGTATCCAGGTGGACCAGCGGACCCAACCCATGCCATGTGAATACACCTTCCACCACCAGTCTGCATGGTGCCTTGTTGATAACTGGGTTCCATGGGCTCTTGGAGTCTGCGCCACACCCAAACCCTACCATTATCCGGAAACAACTGTAACCATAACTCATTGGACCATGCCACATGTTGCCAGTTCTCCGGGGTCCAATTAGAGACATCAAAAGGCCAGGTGAGGTCTCGTAGTGTTTACTGGGGCACTCTGGTGGGTCTTCTGCTCCTATATCCCATGACAGCTAAAGATCTGACCTGCTGGATATGTGTCTGGTACCTCCTGCATTAAATGTGGATGGGATTTGAGCAGCGTCGCTTGTCTGTTACTACGGACAATTCTGACCAGACACTGCTGGTCATGATCATTAAGCACCCATGGTTGGCCACTGCTTTGTCCACAGTGGGTGGTAATGCCTTCCATGAGGTATTCACGCTGCACACAACACCGTAGATCCAGGAATGTTGAATGTCCGCACAACTTTGGAAATGGAATGTTCCATCCATCAGGCACCCACTATCATGCCAGATTCAAACACTGATACGTCACCTTGCCATGAGTAGCCTAGCTGGTGTTCAAACTGACTCACGAGATGTCAGATTAAACTGATGCAGGTCTGAGCATTTCCAAAATGTGTCAGCACCACCTTCCATTACATACTGCTATCTCATGACTTTTGCCACCAGTGTATGAGATGTTAATGTGATTATACTAGTGAGCGAATATTAAGATTTAATAAAACCTAGTTTTCCTTGTCACAATTTTAACTAATATCGCGGGTATAAAGACTGTGGGCCTGATTCAGCAGTGCACACTAGTGCACTGCTGAACGCAGATTCACGATGTTCGGGAATCTGCACAGGCGCATGACCCGTTCTGCGCATGTGCAGAACGGGTATGTGATCCCATTCGCAGACTGGCAGCAGACTGTCAGTGATTGACAGTCTGCTGCCGGTTGTGGGCGGGGAGGGGGCGGCGATGACCTCCGTGTCACACCATTGGGTGGGAGAGAAGCGGCCAGAATCTCCGTCGGCTGACAGAGATTTCCAGGCCTCTTCCTCTCAACTGCAGTGGCCGGCTGCGTGACCCCATGAGTCACCTTAGCCGACCTATGTTACTCGGATTATCCGATGCTGCGTTGGACAACGCAGCTCGGATAAGTAACACACAGGAGGCGTGATGCCTCCTGCTGCATTACCATATCTGCAAGGATCGCAGTTGCAGCTTTGCAATTGCGATCCTTGCTGATTGAGGCCCTGTATTTCCAGAACTTGTTCCCATTTGTGCATGAGGGTGAAATGTATGTTTTCCCTAAGATTTTCCTAGAGGACTAATGATCATATAACTGGAAGAAACAAAAGGCCTTCCACTGCACGAATTTTCAGAACTTCCCAGGTTTAGTGAGGGGCCTGGCTAACAAAAACACATGAGAAACAGGCGCTTCTTTTACCAGCTCAATGAGCATTTAAGTGCCTCATATTTCATAGCTAAAGGTTACTGGGTGGTACATTAAAAAATGTAATGCAATCATATTAATCACTTTTATATCCCTCTGCCAGAGTATGAAGCTTTCCACAGTTTCAATATAGGTACGGCAAATCTGTGTCCCTGTGTGCTTACAGACTAAACAGACAAATACATGACGCCATTTAAAATGTCCAGAGCATAAGTCTTGCAGACACAGTATATTTGTGTAGTACAGTATTAATTTTCCACATACTTTCATACATTATAAAGCAGCTGATCACCTGCAAAATTCAAAGTAAAGATCATTTCACATTTTATTAAATGTCAGCAGCACTATACTGTACTATACTATACTGAGCATCCATGGAAATGATCTAATAGGGTCTGGGAAAAAGATGTAGGACAGTATTTTTGTGGTGAAACTACTATCCCTATACACAGATACATTGTTCTCCCTTGCATGTAATTACGAAGATAGACTATTATTAGCCACACTGCTAAGAGCAGGGTGTAATAAGTAATTTATACCGCAGATAATTGTAGTGTTCTGTTTCAGCAATAAAATGCAGCAGTCATATTAATCTAATCAAATACAACATCGTTATTATATGTACAATTCTGGCTCTGGAATAAAACATTTAGATTTTTCACAGAAGACATCAAAGTGAGATGTTTTCTTAAATGGCAATCAAGCGTTATAAGTTTGACATTCATATCAGTTAACTTGAGACTGTATTATGATTTAAATATTAAACCTAAATAACCCTAACTTATCTTCACCACATTATTTCCCCAGCTCTTCTTATATATATTTTAGCACAAAAACAGGAACGATATTATGGAAAATGTAGCCTTGAGACATTAAGTATTGTAGTGGGAGTCCCAATTAAATGCTAGTTCTCTGCTGAACAGCGTTTTGTTACTTAAAGCATTGTGTTGGGTAGCGGCATGCTGATTTCACAGTTCGAAAGCTTAACCTGCACACATGTGTATATAACGGGATGTCGTTAATTTACCGGAAGCTGGGAAGCCAGTCGTCGGAATTGCAGAGTCAGAAGCCCGGCCCGGGACTAGAGATAGGCGTCGAAATCCCGACACCTATCTTTAGCCTGACACAGAAATCCCGACAGCCGGCATCCTGAACGAAGGTAAGCGGGGCTCTGTAAGGTGTTAGTCGCGGGTGAGGGGGTTTAGCTTTTGAGACCCCAGGGGGAGATTAGGATTAGGCTACGGAGAGGGGGGGTTAGGTGTAGGCACCCCCGCGGGAGAGGTTAGGGTTAGGCACCACCACCTGGCACCACCCCCGTCGGGATATTCAGCCGCCGGGATTTCATACCCAACCCGTATATAACTGTGGTTACACTAGCTCAGTACTTCTCTGCTTGTCCAATGCAATAATGGCTCTAACTGTGTGCAGTTTTTATATTCTCCCTGTGCTTGCGTGGGTTTCCTCCGGGTACTCCGGTTTACATACAGGTAGGTTAATTGGCTCCCAACAAAAATTAATCCTAGCATGTATGTGTATGAGGATGTGGTAAATTCAGCTGGGGCAAGGACTGATGTGAAAGGCCAAATATGCTTTGTAATGTAATGTATGTAATGCATATAGACGCTCACTTGCTTCATCTCTAATCCACCGCTGTGCGTAGTAAGACGCACAATAACGACATCGATTGCACCATTGGACGCATCACCCTATGGCAGGTGCAATGTCTCAATCTGGGTCAGTTAAACTGTGTCTTCAGATGCAGCTGGATTTGCCAGTACTTTAAAGGATGTATTGGCAGTTCAATCTTCAGTATCACATCAAGCTAACTATGGTACAATTGGGTAGGATGCAGAATATGCACCTGTGGCCCTTGGGACAATGTACAATCAGTTAAAGAACAAAGTCCTATTAATTTTTACCTGTTTCCTGCATGGTCCAATGCAGTAGAGCCAAATGTCACCACTACAGTGACCATAGCTGAAGGCTGGATGTTGAGACACACTAATATGGAAGAGGAACAATGTGGTGATATGTGACAGATCACATCCTGTCTGAGGACCTGATTCAGCAAGGATCGCAATTGCAAAGCTGCACTCAGGCAACTTTGCTGCTGCATTTGGCACCCGCTGCTGCATTTGCGATCCCAACATTGCGACGGAGGTTGCAGGCTGAGATCGCCATCGCGACCATCTGTGGCCGATGGTCGCGATGGTGAGCGGCGCTGAGCCTCTGGCCAGCTGAGCCTCAACTGACTCAGACTGGCCGGCTTGCGAGCACAGGACACTGCCTTGATCAATGCAGATCCTGGGCTGGCCACTCCAGGAAAATGGGGCAGACGCGCCACCCCCATTTCCAGAAACACCAGCCGACCACGCCCCTAAATTCAAGAGTCTGTATGCGACTACGCAGGACCCATTCTGCACAATCGGGAATCTGTGCTCAGCATTGCACTTGATGATTCTGTGGCCAACAGAATGCAATAAGCTGTGACTGAAGGTGAGATTTATTAAACCTTCTAAAAACTTGTCCATAGAAACCAGATACTAGCTATAATTTTCTACAATACACAAGCTAAAAGAATCTTGATTCTAATTAGTTGCTATGGGTAACAAATCCTCTTTTCCTTTTCAGGTTTGATAATGTTGGGTACACACTATAACGGTGGATCGGTCCGCCGTCCTAGCGGCTGATTGGTAATCATCCGCTCCATATGTCAGGGCTGACATCACAACTGTGCCTGTCCATTTGAGATGTCAGTGTCGGCAGGTTCCTGCAGCAAAAGTACAGATGTGTCCTTGCCAGTGGCGGCTCCAGAAGTGGGGCTGCAGAGCAGTCCAAAATTCAAATAGGGAAAACACTCCAACTGCCATTTCAAAGTCTGCCAAACATAGATGGCTGGGACTCGCTGGCAGTTGGTGTGGCTCCCCTATTTGAATTTTGAACTGCGCTGCAGCCTCACCCCTAGACCCGCCACTGGTCCTTGCTCATCTACACCATGCAGCGCAATCTGCCTGGGGTGAGTGAGCCACCAAGTCCCGTGTAACCCTGCTAGCATCGGGCGTCTTTTTTTGTGGAAAATGCATCTCAGTTACAATATGTGACTAGGAAGGCACCAGGAGACTGTGCTGATTAATTTGATATGCAACACTTGTATAAATGTGTGCGACTGAGACTGTAAATGGAACATTGCATGCAAAAAAGCTGCGATCGCTGCATCGTAAAACTTTGCATGATGATTCAGAGACTCGGACCTACAGTAGTCTCATACCATTGCCATTTAGATGCATTTTCTGCAAAAAAAAATATATGAAAAAGATGCCCAGCGCTAGCAGTCTCACAGGACCAGGCGTGCCATGAGGGGTTGTTTGGCACGACTGCAGCAAAGAAAAGTAAGGTCACATCTGTATCTTTCAGATATATCAGCATCGGCTGTGCTGCAGGGACGACCTGATATGTCTGTACAATGTTATTCACAGACATATTGGGTGTACACACCAGCCGATGCACTAGCGATATATTGTTTGTCGATTAAAGTGTGTACCCAGCTTAAGTTGTTGGCTGAGGTACAAAAGCCCTATGCCTCGCACCGTAGCCGACCGCACAGGGGCACCGATGGCTGCACAGAAAGAGGGGGGGGGGGGGCAGAAGGTGATCTGGACCCATACCAGGCTCCTACAGCAATCCCAGGCCTGGATGATTAGTACCTGCTCCCTCCCCCCGTCTCGGCGCCCCTGTTTAAGGCATCTACTTGTTAGGAGATGAGTACATAGAAGGAGAGTTACATTAGACTGGAGTTCTCCTTTCAGTACAGCTTCTTGGCAAGTGAATTACTGAAATGGTTCCATGATTTTTCTTTGATGTTTTTTCTTCTTTTTTCATTATTTTCTTTTTGTCTTTTGAAAACATGCCACCAGATACATACATGATTCAAGGACAGCTCTGAATTGTAGTATTGTGTGAAATTAAACAAACATGATATTATAATGAATTAATTTATAAATAACAGATTGCAGGATTTGTAAATAAGGAACAGAGGTGCTGTGTAACAATAACATTTTACAAATGACAAAATACTGTAGCTCAACCAAATGGACTTTAATGGTCATAAATACAATAGTTTATTAATAGACACATATGTTGTGTATGATTTTCCTATTATATAAGATGATTCTTGTAGCCCCACAGTGAGCATTGTGGGTCCCTAAATGTGCATTGCCGTAAGATAATCACCTGACTAAGGACTAATAGATATTTTTGTTTTTCTATTATGTACAATCAGTGCTTATATGGGGAAACTGCAATGCGCTCTGTGAATGAAGTCTACAAAATAAGTTACAGCTAATCTAGTTCCTGAAAATAAGACTGTCCCCACACATAATTTATTATGGTTGCCATGGTGTTGATTTAGTGCTAAATTAGGTTTCTGGCTGTCTCCTAAAGTGTCCAACCGGGCCAACTGTTGTATACGTGATTGCTGATGTAACAAACACAGCTCAATGCCTCTTTGCTTTCTCACTTACCAGGCAGCAGACTGAGAAGGAGATACAGCCAAAAAGCCTATTCCACTTTTTCTTTCAAACAGAGGGGAAGATTACTTACATTTTTCTTTAATGTAGCGCCAGAGAACAACTACGCTTGTTGTCACAATTATCCCTAAGTTCTAAATTGAAGAAGACAGTTAACTAGTGAACATATAAACATGTGCGACTTACAACTAAATGCGTAAGTGAACTTCATGCCACGTGTATCTTACTGTTTTTTCTAATGCAGTGGACAGTTATGTACAAATGTGTCCTTATACACCTATCCTTTTTGTGCCATACGGCACGAGATGCTTGGTGTGGTTTCCGCATTTAGGGGCATATGTATCAAAGCTTGATGTGAGATAAAATTGTGAGATATATATCACAAACCAATCAGCTCCTAACTTACATTTTGTAGGCTGTGTTTAAGAAATGATAGTTTGGAGCTGATTGGTTGGTGATATATATTTCACAATTTTAACTCACGTCAAGCTTTGATAAATATGCCCCTTAGTGTACTAGATACTTCGGATTCGTTTTTCTGTCGCTAAGGAGTTACTGTAGTATAAAACTGCAGATAAAACATAACGATGCATGGCACAGGTCACTGGTATCGGACCTGTATTTTGTATTTTGCCTTTTTACCCTAGATTGTGACCATTTGAAATCTTAATTCGCTTATAGTGTATCAGATGTTTAGGACTAGTGCTTTGGCACGGCTAATTTGCAGAGTCCGTGGCGCACTTAACGGGGTTTTTTAGCACAATTTGAGGATAGATGCGTGTTGACAATAACTCTACCTAAAAGTAGACTTTTAGCTAATATCCTCCAACTAGCTGAAAATGCTGTTTACTCACCTGCTCACAAAGAAACATTAACTATTTCCATGATTGCTTTCTCAAAGCTTCCATATCAAAGGACATTTTTGTCAACTATTCTCTCTTCATTATTTTACAGTATCATTATAAAGTTAAACATATTGACACAAGCAAAAGCATATCTTTCAAAATATACCATATACAGTATACAAATGATATGTGAGATCGGTTCAGAAGATAGTAATCCAAAGTAAGAAAAAGCTATCATACGTAACATACCTTTACAAATGATAAACCATTCAATAACTATTAAAAAAATATATATATATTCTCTCTTCATTATTACAGTGCAAACTTTTTTAAATAACTGCAGTAAGCATCTGGTGAGAATAATAGCTTGGACCCAACAATCCACCTCAATTTCTGTTGAGTGTGAACCATCTAAACTGTTTTCAAGGCAAGGAAACATCTACATATATTTATAAAGGTGCATACACACACAACGATTTTTTGAACGATTATCGTTTAACGATATCGTTTGATAATCGTTTGAAAATATCGTTCACTTTCTGAGTCAAACGATGAACGATTATTGTTCATGCGCGTTCACGTTTGCAGTTTGTAGTTTGTAGTTCAGTCAGACTTGTCAACTCAACGATTTTCATTAAGTTAATATGCAAAAATCGTTTGTAGTTCATAAAAATCGTTCATTACATTTAAATAAACATAGTAAATGAACAACTTTAGTAAACGATTTTAGTTCATTTTTTCAAGGTAGAAAATCGTTTACTAAAATCGTTCATTAACTCAATCGTTGTGTGTGTATGCAGCTTTAAGGAGCGTACACACGGTCAGATTTGTCAGACTTGTCAGATTTGTCAGATGAACGACTGAACGATTAAACGATTTGAACGATTTGGACGATTTTACCAAAGTTTTGAACGATTTGAACGATTTGAACGATTGAACGATTTTTGACTGCATTAAAATGAATGGAATCGTTCAAGTCTGACTGCAAACACATCAGATGTCTGAAATCGTTATCTGACCATCGGGAACGCGCATCGTTGATCGTCCATCGTTCAGGCATGTCAGATATGAACGATTTTCCTTCAGATATGAACGACTGAACGATTTTTAAATCGTTATCGTCCATATCTGAAGAAAAAATCTGATCGTGTGTATGCACCATTAGTGTTAAGTTATAAAAGGCAACCTTCATTTCAGGTTTAGCGGTCCTTTGCAGTAGCAACTTCATCACAAACGGTGTATATTTTCTAAAGGTCGGTTTTGAGGTTTTAATTGTTTTTCTGTCAGTTTTGCAAACTGACATTTATTAAAATCAAAACTGATGGCAAAACGATCGGTTTTTAGAAGACCTGTCATTTATTGTGTCCGTGGGGTTTGGTAAGCGTTTTTTATCTCCCCAAAACCTATGGATGCTTACATGGACCGAAGACAGCCCAGCCAAGGATTTGGTAATTCTGAAAATTATTGGGGAAAAAAACAACAAATAAATTAAAAAACAGCAACGGATTACCACAGTTGGTGTGTGAGTACTGTGTTTATTTATTTTAATATTTTCTTTACAGGCAGACTACAGGTGCATGTCGAGGCTGTCTGTCTGGGACTTGTAGTCCACCAGTAACAAACAATATTATTAACTATTTTATTCCCATTAACCCTGCATCCTCAGCCACCAGGGATGCAGGGAATAGTAGTGTTTCTTCGATAGGGGGGACACCATTTTATTTTTGGGGTCCCCACTTTCAGAGGAATTCCAGCCCTAGGCTGACCAGTTTGGCCAGGGGAACCATACACTGAGTCCCCACCCTGCTATAGCGATATCCCTTCCTGCCTTTTTCAGCCCACTGACAATATTTCCCCCTATTTTATAATATCAACGCAGGCTCAGAGGTCTGGGACTGGCTACTGATTTGGTGGGGTTTGGGGGGGTCGGGCACATTTTATTTATTTTTTAATTTTTAACACTTTGTTAACTATTTAGCCTATCAAAGCCTGCACAGATCCTAGTGATCTGTACAATGCTTCTGTTTTGCGGGTTTGCCATCGTTTTTTAACTTCTATTTGCTGTTGGTTGGAAAGTTCAAAACCAATGAACTTTAGAGCTGCAAAAAAACATTTGACTTCAACTACAGGTTTCAATTGAAGCTGAAACTCGATGGATGATAAATAGTAATTTTTGTTAGACAGCTAATTACTGTCAATGTCCATCAGCAACCGTCGGTTTTGGTTTAGAACTAAAACTGACAGTTTGTTAATTTACCCCTACATGTATGTTAATAATAATTCAGACTCTTGTAGCGCTGACTTTCAGGGTTAACATTAGAGCGCGATTCTTCCTGTAACCTCTGAACAGTATAGGGCATGTCTAATCTTAACTCTTCTACTACTGAGTCAAAGAGAGCTTCATGCAGCAAAATGCAGCTAGTTGGGGAAAACTTGGCTCAGCTGTTTTTAATGACTTGGAGTCAGGTGGCAAGTGCATTCAACGCTGACCGCAATATTGATTTTTACAATGTCTTCAATCAGCGAACAATGCTTCACCACTCTGTGTAATGCAAAACAAAGCTGGGATGACCACCTGGCTGAGTATTATCAGAGACAGGACCAAACAATCTAATTTTTTATCTTCTGTCCAAATCAATTTTCATTAGGGAAATAAACAAAGATTCTGAAAAGCATGGAACAGTTACAACCAGACATCACCAGATTGCATTTCTTGTACTCAAATGACTGATATATTAAGATAACAGACAGGTTTTTTTTTACTTATTAACAGTTATTTATATAACACACTTATTCAACAGCAATTTACAGTAATGTTTCAGTCTATCATGTCTAGTTAAGGTTTTGTTACAATCCAATGAACCTACAAGTATGTGGGGCCGGTGTAAGGTTTCTCGGCAACCTAGGCAAAACTTCACACACGCACGCACACCACTAGCGCATGCAGGGGGGGTTTCTGAGTACCCAGAAACCCCCCCTGACAGACTGGAGAGCAGGCACCATCTTCTTAAGCTCCGCCCCCTTGTGACAAAATGCCGCGATTCGCAGGTCACTGGGGAGGAGGCGGAGCCAATATGACTTGACTCCATTAGAATAGCATCATCTCCCGATTGACCCATGAATCGCTGCATTTTGTCGCTAGGGAGAGGGGCCTAATGGTGCCAGCCTGCCAGATTCCATACTTATCAGGTCTACAACCCACAGTTGCTGCAAGGTAAGTGTGTGTGTAATGTATGTGTGACATACTGTAGGTGTGTGTATACTGTAGGTGTCTGACATATGTATGTGTGTGTATGTATGTATATATATATATACATACAGTATATATGTGTGTGTGTGTAAACCCCCCTGTAAAAATCCTGCGTTTGCCCCTGCATACACACCAATTCTCTAGCCCATGACCGTAACTAGTTTAGGGGCGAACAGTGCCCTCGCACAGTGCGCAGAGGCTCTGTGGGCGGCACCATCGCCACCCCAAGGCCCTTCCTCCTGGAATGTCACCCTGCAGCCAGGATTGCTGCTGCAGCACACGCTGAGCATCCTGTGGACATTCCAGATGGACACCCTGTACAGTATATGCAGCCGATCGGGCGTCCTCAGGACACCCAGTCAGCACTACACTTACCGTACTTGCCAGTCACGCCCTCTTCTGCGCTTTGTAATGAAGTCATTCAACTTGATTTCGCTATGGGGGGTGGGTCAGGCACAGAATGCAGTTGTGCCCTGTTATGGCTGTATTCTAGCCTATCAGGTGAAAGTGTGGAGGTGGAGTATTAAAGTTCCACAGTCTTCCACAACTCATGACCTCAGGGCTTTTAGGCAGCAGTGCTAACTACTACACCAAATTTCCTGCTAGCAATATGCACTATAAGTATAGCAAAGGTATGATGTTACTGTTCCCAGAGCTTATCAGATCTATGTGGCTTATGCATGCAGAAAGTGTATTTCATTGTAATTTACTGGAAAGTGACTAATAAGCTATCTCTCTTGTAGTATTGCAGGTCTATACAAAAATGTTAAAATGAATAACCTTTCTGTGGTCCCAAAGTACAAAGCAGAAACAGAATGATCAATCCTATTTTCTATTACTGTGCTCTCTACTTCTGCAATAATGTATAAAACTCCCAACTACAGTAAAAATAAATCTGCTGACTCTTATTTTGTAAGTTTACAACTATAAACATATTGTAAACTAATATAACAATACAGCTATAGCTATAGTCAGTGTGACTGGCAGATTAAGTGCTATGAACCAAAACGCGAGAATCAGCTTTCAAGATGTCCAAAGAGTTGCAGATGGAAGTGATAAATATGGTGGAACTGAAATATGAAAGTCAGCTGATCGGATGATATATGGGGTGTAATATAAAAAGCCAAAGGTGGAATCTTGGGAGGTGTTAGGATCATTAGGTGACAGAAAACATCAATAAGTCTATTTAATCATGTGAAACGATGTGTTATACATAGCAACCCAGTGTAGAAGGCAAGGGTTTATTAATCAATTACGTAGATGATATATCACATTCCAGTGTCATCCTTATAAACAAAGCACTAATCTTTAAATGAACTATGAAATTAATTTGCTTAGACCATGATCACTAAATGCATACCGCATGCATGCTGCTTGGTTACTTTGGGATCCAGCATCAATTTAATAACGTGCATTTATAAATAACTATACACAGTATGTCACTAATATGTACAGTTTTCTGTAAGCGCATTAGCCAAATGTATACAAAGACATGATCTATGCTTATACCTCAGACTATGCTACATCTTCACATAATGGGCCTGAATTTGAGGTGTGTGCAATGTCCATGTTGGAGGCAGATGGACAATCTTTTCAGTCTGCGAATGCGTCTGAGTCGCACTGCGCAAGCGTCTCCGGGTGACACAGAACAATTTTGGACACAGCTGGGGATTATAGTGGGCATTCCTGGGAGGTAATATGGGGGGTGGGTAGCCAGACACAGGCATGCAGCTGACAGTGACTGCGTATCAATGTTCAGACAGTGAAATTGCACCTGTCCTAGGGCTGGTGGAAGCTTTAATGTTGTGACCTAAATACGCAATGAGATGGAATAGCCCGCTGCCAGTGGGCGTCTCAGTAGGCTTAGAATCGGTCGGGCCCAATGTATCTATGCTGTAGGAAGTATGTTCTAGAGATATGCCTCCCGTCTATTCATTATTCATAAGTTCAAAAATGCAAAAGTGCAAAACAGGGACAAATCAAATCCTGCCCCATAACCACCAACCATGCCCACATTAATAGGGGCTTCCCAGTGAAATCAACTCTATTCATGGACTGCAAGTCAGGCTGTCTTACCGAAAGCAGGACTATAGAGATGTACACATACTGTATTGGTCGTGAGATGTTACTATATTGCTGTAGTAGCTGATTCATGCTTGGACTGCAGAGAATGTTCATACAACACGCAATATTAATTTGTGATGTTTAGTAATGCCAACGATGACCCGACCACGGGCCTGATACTGAGTCGCACTTAATCCACACGTAATGCCTATGTTCACGTAGTTGAATGATGCAACTGCACATGTGCAAAATGTTCTGATAACCCCTACGACGCATGCATTACACAGAGTGTAGGCACAAAGGTGCTGGTGCGATCGGGGCAGGAGGTATCAGAAAGGTGGCAGATGAGTGATGGGCGTTCCTGGGCAGTGACTGGGAGGTGGCTACTAGTGCATGCAAGAACTGCCCGTTCAGTGGGTGCATTATGGGAGCGTCGCGGGCATGTCAATGACGGCTGTGTTCACAGACGCACAGCTGCAAGCATAGGAGGCCATGGTCAGACCGAGAAACTGCGACCGACGGTGGCGTATAAAGATGCACCAATCAGTATAACAGCGTGCAGGGGTGCTAAACGTGGGTGTCTCATAGACATACGGATGTACCTAAGGGAAGGAGTTTGTATTGTATTTGCATAAACTCTCCGACTGGCGATCGCCAATAGATACTGCTGTGTTCCCTTTTGGTGCGACTCAGAATCAGGTTTCATGTCTCTATTTGCTAACCCATACCAGCAAACAACCATCCACGTGAGATCTGATCATGGGGTACAGTGAGTGTATTCTGAGTGTTTGTTTGGAAGAAGAGGTACAAATATCCAAAGCTGGTGCCAGCAAACTGTAAATATTTGGGGGGTTGGGTGTACAGGGTGATACTGGCATTGCAAGAGAATCATTTTTTGTCTAGCCTAAAAGTGTGACATTTTTTTTTCAGGACACATAGGGAATTTTTGGAAAGCAGATTAAAATAGACTAGAATTTGATGGATTGTGCAAGTTGTCAGCAGAATAGGAAACATGCACTTAACCATTGCTTTACCATTTGTCGTTTTAACACATTGTTACCCGACAAACACGCTCCTAATTTTACTGTGCAACTAGAATAATAAGTGTGTGTTCTTTTGAACTAGTTTTATTTAACTCCTATCAGTTTTGTTTCATCCCCCTAGGGGAACCACAATTTATTTATATTGTACTTTTATTACATGAAAATCTTTTCAAACATAAACTAAAGCTGCTTTAACATAGAATTGACAAATGTTTTTAAATGGCTGTGGGGAGTGTGAGCAGGAGGACCAGAAGATTTGGGGTCTAGTTACTAATCCTTGGATGGAGATAGAGTCAACGGTGGTAAGGTACCAACCAAACAGCTCCTGTCATTTTTCCAACACAGGCTGTGACATGGCAGTTAGGAGCTGATTGGCTGGCACTTTATCTCCGTTCACTTTATCTCCACCCAAGGCTTAGTAAATAGACCCCTTGGTTTTTCAGCTCACACCACCCAATCCACTCTACAGAGAGTCACACAGCCCCAGGTTTGGTTAGGACTGTGAAACAAACCATATAGTCCAAGTAAAACTGCTGCATGGAGAAGACCTAAATAATTAGTGAGTCCTGAGAGTGCTGTTTTAACATTAGCTTTGAAAAATGTCTCTAATTTAAACTGGCCAAATAACCTGGGTTATTGCTGTGTCTACCTGGGTGACAGCTCGGTGTAAATAGGTCCCCTAACAATAACCCAGGTTGGACCCAAGTTACTGGTCAGTGTAAATGGGTTACCCGAGTCATCTGACCCAGGTCTTTTGTACAGCATAGGAACAGCCAGCCCACCGGCACTTGGAAATGATGTAATCTCCAAGCGCTGGCAGAAAAGCTAACACTGCACCCATGTGCTGTGTAAACAGGACGACCCGAGATTAACCCAGGTAGGAGCCAAAATGTGAACGGGGTCTGTCCTGGGTTGGAACCATGTTCCAAATCCTAGCTTAGACACGGGATTTTAGTGTTGTGCCACCTATCGGGGTGAAACTCCAGAATGCGAAACTGCAATCCAAACCTATGTGGGCTGTGGCTGCTGTCTGAAATGGAGGGCCACAGAAGATATCCTGCAAATAATACTTGATAGATAGGCCACTATATATGAACAAGAAACACCACACTTCATATAAAACCCTGCCGAAACACCTAAGATCTGCTGTCATCCTGTGATAACATGACAGATAACCGCTAACCCTCTAATGTGTTCCCTGACTGTCCTGTGTCGAACTCATGCTCTCAATAGTTTCCCTGCTACCCTCTAATCCTGATACTAGGTAAGCAGTCAGTAATGGGCACATCCACTAGCAGACTGTGAAACAACTGCAGGATTACGACAATCATGCAGTCATTTCAGTCTGTGCTGTGCCTACACTGAATGATCAGTCGTTCAGTGTAGGCACCCTCCCTCATCCCTGAGCATGGGCAATCTGTCGTTATCGTCAGATTGACCAGCATGTTCAGGCAATGATAGATGTCAAAAACGACCAGCGGGAGCGCGCATCGCTTGTCGTTTCCGACATTTTTATGGCCGATTTGTGAACGAATAATGAACGATTGAACGATATCGTTATCGTTCAATCGCTCACTTTAATCGGGTAGTAAATACCCGCCTTAAGAACCAGTTACAGTCACCAACAAAGAGGACCTGCCAGAGCTATACACAATATCAAGAAGAAAGTGGTTACAGGTGCTGGTGATGGCAACAATTATTCTCCTACAACTGGTGCATAGTTGGCACTAACAGGAGATGTGTCTACTGTGGCCATGTAAGACCAGTACAAGTAGTCAGTAACGGTGATTTACTGATAGTAAGGGAACACCAAGGCAAACCGATAAAACTACCAGAAACAGAGGACAGGCTGACAGAGTGATACCATCCCTGTCACAGAGTGTATGTGTGTCTATCATCCATCTATCTATCTATCTATTTATTATACCTCTTTTCCATCAAAAACCTAGGTCCGACCTGGGTTTTCAGACATGGGCCCTCTTTCAGACCCGGACGCAAGTTGTCGTACGTACGTTCGGCGTACGTACAGAAATATGTTAATTCAAGCACTCGCTCGTAATTTCTAACGCATCTAAACATCCTCCCCAAACTCTACCAACCCCTCCTCTAACTAACGAGCGTGCCAAATAGCGAGCGTACATCCCCAATGTGGCTTGCAGGGAACGCACGCACAAGTTCAACCCGGAAGTGGGCCTGTCAGATTCCGATTACCTGCTCCTTTATTCTGCCTACCTCCCTCAATCGTATCATGCCAATCAATATATCAATTATCTTAATTGCTCGTTTTTTGTTTTTTAGTTTTTTTTTGGGCAATGCAATAAACTTTACTCTTGTCCGTGTTTGTGTTTACCCGCAGAATACGTACGGCTTAAACATTCGCTTTTATTTGTCAAAATACATGTTTGAGCCAATTATCCATTTGTTTTCTTTGTTTTTAACCACGCATATTTTACTGGGTTCATTTCTTTATTTAAATTAGCTTACGCATGTCACTGCATCAAGCCTATCATAACTCGCAATAGATTTGTGGCCCTGTCGAACACATGACTCATACACTAACCAATAGAATTTGTCCTGTTAATTACCCAAATACATTAGCCAATCATATTTGTTTTTGGGGCTTCATTAAAATTGTTTTTAATAAAATACACCATTGCCATCATGAGAGCCTCGGCATTCACCAGGCGCGAGCTGATGGTGTTAACCTAGGTGATGGACAGGCGGATCACCAGCCAGCCTCCCCCCATCACCAATAGGGAAAAGCGTTCCGCATATGCGGAGGCACGTGGCCGCCTGCGTTCCTTCGGCTCACGCTGCCAGATCGGCCAGCTGGAGCGCAGGTGGTCCGACCTGCAACGGCGGACGCCCCGCTTGCTGGCATGCTTTCGCATGCAGATCGCGGAAAGTACGTTTTTTTGACTGTGGTTTTCATGTTTATCTTTGTGGCCCTAACTGCATGTGCATGTTTTCATGTATGACCTATTTATTCTTTGTACTCATATCTGCATGTGCATGTTTTCATGTATGGCCTATTTATTCTTTGTACTCATATCTGCATGAGCATGTTTTCATGTATGGCCTATTTATTCTTTGTACTCATATCTGCATGTGCATGTTTTCATGTATGGCCTATTTATTCTTTGTACTCATATCTGCATGTGCATGTTTTCATGTATGGCCTATTTATTCTTTGTACTCATATCTGCATGGGCATGTTTACATATTTGTGGTGTAAAAAATTAGCGTTTAACAAGGTCATGTTCTAAAATAACCACAATTTGTTTTCCATCTTTTAGGGGCAGAGCGAAGACTACGGAGTCATCGCCGTCAAAGACGGCGCTCTCGGCCCCTCTCCCCAACCCCCAGCCAAACATCCACACCCCAAAATTCCCTAAATTCCCCCTCCTCCCCAGCCTGCGCAGACCCTGTGGCACATGTGTCGGGGCTCCTTCCCCTCCATTCCAATTCCCCCTCCCCTCCATCCACCCCTCTCGTAACTACCCCCTCCCCTGAATCCCAAATCACCCCTCCCACCTCGTTGGGGAATGTAGCCACCTCCGAGGAGGACGAGGGAGTTGCTTCTGGGCCAGGCGTCATTTTGAACGGTATGTTTCCCTTTTATCTTTTTTGTTTTTTTTAAATGTTTGGATCTAATCGTGTGTCTGTGCCTTTTACTTTATTTGGTTTTTCTGTCTTTGGTGTTGATCTCTGTTTGTCTTTTTCTTTTACTGCTGTTTTCCCCATACACATATACATATCCCACCTGTCGAAAATTGTTTGTTATTTTGGCAAATTTTTGGGTGTCCATTTTTGTGTCCTTGGGTTTTTTGGGTTAAATGTGCTTTTGGTCACAATATTGCCATTTTTGGATACCTTTGTTCGGCTTGTTTTTTCATTGGGTTTCATTAATTATGTATTAAGCCCCACACTTTTCTAACCCACAGAGGACCAGAGGCGTTTGGCGGACCTAGCCGGGTGCGTCCAAAGGATGCGGGGCTACGTCATCGGGCTGCTGGTGGTCCTTGACCGTATGTCTGTGATCCTGCGTCCCTAATTTTTTTTTTCATTTAAATATTTTGGTATTAATAAAAAATTTAAACTTAGCGTTCTGTCTCATTCCTTGTCTCCAAATCTTAGATTGTTTACACTGACATAAGTAGACTCTTCCAGCAAGTATTTGCAATTAATGTCACTAAGATTGTGTGTTGTATTTTTTTAGGAAACAGGCACATGAAACAGCTAACAGTAACAATCTGCTTGGCCTTTTTTTGTGTGTGACAATTTATATATTACTACATTTTACATGTTCCAATTTGGGGGGCAACCTGCTTAGGCCGAGATTACAAAGCCTACTGATTGTACAGAATACCTTTTGGTGTTTGTTTTGACCCAGAAAGCATATTTAAATTTAGATCAAATTGCGTCATTACAGGATTAACCCTTAAGCAATTTTAACGTTGGTGAACCTGGTTACACTTGCTTGCAATGGTCAATAAAATTTGCAAAATTACACTCGCAAAACATTTATTCACAACATAACGAAAAAACCAAAGTGTTGGCTCACAAACAATACACACAGTGATAACAAAAAATACAACCCATCAAACACCATATGAAAAAAGTAAAGAAAAATCAAGAACTGGTTGACGAAGGAGCATGCCAACATGATTCCACAAATGTTGCGTTTCAATATTGGTTCCAGAATATATATCCAATGTGTCCCCATGAAGGTTTGTTTTGGGTAGCAGGAAGTAGTCATCGTTTGAGTCCCAAAGATTATGAAAACAAACAGAAGATGGGGAAAAAAAAACAAATTAATTAGATGGTCTCCAAAAATCCTTACCATATTGTGTCAAAAAACTTCTTTGGTGCCAATAATTACCTAAAATATCTGGCCACCACATCATCACATATGGCCCCCCACATACTGACCTCCAACCAACCTCGGGGGGGCCATCCTCAGGCAAGGCATCCTCTGGCTGCATTGGGACACCACTCCTTATGGCGATGTTGTGAAATATCCCACACAGGACCACAATTTTCGAAACCATATCCGGCAAATACATGAGCTCGCCACCAGAGCGGTGGAGGCATCTGAATCGGCCTTTTAAAAGGCCGATACAGCGCTCCACCACTTGCCTGGTGGCTGTAAGTGCGGAATTAAAATTACTTTGTGGCCCTGGTGTGGGAGCCAAATAAGGAGTGAGCAGCCAGGGCGTGCAAGGGTAGCTACTGTCTCCTGTGAAAAAGAAGTGACAACATCAGGATCACTGTGTATCAAGCTTAACATTGTTATGTACTAAAGGGCTCCACTTACCCAGAAGCCACGCATCACCAGCTTGTAGGTTGTTTAATTTGTGCCATATCCCTGATTGCCGGATGACGAATGAGTCATGTGATCTTCCGGGTAATTTTGCATTCAGGGACAGGATCTGGAGGGAGGCATCACATACCACCATTACATTCAGGGAGTGATAGTGTTTCCGGTTGCGAAAAATGGCCTCTAGCCGTGCTGGAGGCTGAAGTGGTATGTGAGTACCATCCACAACCCCTATGATGTGTGGGAAGCCAGCTATTTGGTAAAAATTTGCCTTGGCCACACTAAGGGCACCCATATCCAAAGGCATTTGAATAAAATGATGGAGGTGCTTGAAAAGGGCCTCCATCACTGCCCTCAGGATCCGGGAAAAGGAGGATTGGGAGATTCCAGCCACTATTCCCACCGTTGTTTGAAACGATCCTGAGGCACAGAAATGTAACACCGCCATAAATTGCGTAAGTGGTGGTATTGCTGTAGGACTGTCAATTTGCAGCTCAAGATCACTCTCTATTAATGAGAGAGTGTCTATGATAATTTTTGTAGAAGAAGGTAGCGTCTTAACACCTCATCATCGGGCATTGCAAAAAGGGTGACACGTGTTCGATATATCTGGGGCCTTGCACGCCTACGATGCCTACGCCTGGGACGAGATTGAGGTTGGTCGGCTTCCGGGAGCATGGCCAGAACAATCCGACCAAGATCAACCTGAAATGGCAAGATTTGAATGTAAGGCTTTTTTGGGCAAAAATATTTGAAAAATTACTTAGCTTGATGATGCAATCCAATGATGCTTACATGCCGGGGTATTGTCATGATTGTCCAAACCTATAAATAATAACAAATAAACAATGCAACAATTTAGGGTGGGCATTTAGGAATCTAAGTTGGGTGCAAGACAAAACAGAAAAGGGGAGAAACACACATTTGGGCAAAGAGCAAAACGACAGTGCACAGACTACCTCAATTTGGACCCAAATGTATTAAAAAAATGCTAGAGGGAAAACACAACCAATTTCACGGAACAAAATAAGCAGATAAAAATGCACTAGTTTGTTCGCAAATACAAGTAAAAAAAGAAACAGATAAAAATTCGCTAATTAGTTCGCAAATACAAGTAAAAAAAGAAACAGATAAAAATGCGCTAATTAGTTCGCAAATACAAGTCAAAAAAGAAACAGATAAAAATGCGCTAATTAGTTCGCAAATACAAGTCAAAAAAGAAACAGATAAAAATGCGCTAATTAGTTCGCAAATACAAGTCAAAAAAGAAACATAAAAATGCGCTAATTAGTTCGCAAATACAAGTCAAAAAAGAAACAGATAAAAATTTGCTAATTAGTTCGCAAATACAAGTCCAAAAAGAAACAGATAAAAAAGCACGAATTAGTTCATACATTTCGGACTCACAAAACCAAAGGTTAAAAGTGTAAGGTCAAACAAAGTTGCGTTAAAAAAAACATGAACATTTAATAAACAAGTGAAAAAATAAACTTACCAATAGAGGATATATAAGTCACCGGATAAAAAGGTCGTTGGGGCAGAGCCAAAAGAGACCTAACAAAGGAGATTTTTGAATAAATTAACGAGCCAAAATTCACAAAAAGAAGGAGACACAAAGTGAACTAAAGTAAGACGGCCAAAAACTTACCAAACAAAAACACGACAAAGAAAACAACCACACCAAAAAAAGCGAACAGAAAAAAAAACTCCAAAAAGACAATCAAAAACAACTCCAAACGCAAAATCCAAATCCCGCCAACAATCCACTCCGACCAACGTAACCTCCAACAACCAACAACCGCCACCTCGACTCGAGACGCCCCAAGCCATAAATAGTTTATTTTCCCGCACAAATTAAGGAGGGATCATAGGAACGCACAATCAATGATGCGGCCGAAAAATAAGGACGCATGTATAAATACGTCACGAGCCAAAAAAAACGTTCTGGTGTATTTCTTGTTTGGAGATAAGAAATGGCTACAGACCAGGGAAACAATGGCCAAGAGTCTGCCGGTAAGTATTTCATGCATTTCCAAACAATGATTATTTTGAAACATAATATAGTGCAAGTTTGCAAGCTTAAATTTCTCAACATTTAAACAACTAGGTGAGTAGGATGACATGGAAGAGGCTGCTGGGCCCAGTATTCCGGCCAAAGCAGGGAAAAAGAAAAGGCAGCCACAATTCACAAGAAAGGAGATGGAGGTTTTGGTTCAGAAGTGTGTGGACATCCTGCGACAGACAGACAGGAATATGAGTGCAAGCCAGAAGTGGAGAATGTGGGAGGAGGTAGCCAGTGCTGTCAATAGGGTGGGTGATAATGTCCGTCTAGCCCGGGATGTCAAACGGCGGTAAGTAAAAACTTGACCCCCCTAAAACCAAAACCCCCCCAAAAAAACAGAATAATGGTTCCTTTTTCACCCACAGATGGGGCGACATCAAATATCGCCTGAAGCAAAAACTGGCGGACAGGGCTAGGCATGCAAGGGGGACAGGTGGAGGTCCAACCCCTGTGTCATTGGAGTTGAATGATTTAGAGCTGGCACAGGGGTGTGTGCAGGCTGTGGAGGTGTTTGGCGTGTCCAACATGGATACGGACATGCCAGACTTTGCGGCTCCTCATGTTGTCCCAGGTAAATATTGTGATGTCACCAACTCTGAAATGTTATTGTGCCAATATGTAGATTCTAATGTGACTCTTTTCTCATTTTTCCAACAGAGACACAGGCGGATGAGTCTGCTCCAGAGGGGAGCCTTGGCCGCAGAATTTCTGCTGGCTCTGCAGGGGAGGAACCAGTACATCCGGCTGAGGACCCTGCAGAAGCCAGTCCAGGGCAATCCCCCTCGCAGGCAGTGTCCCTCCTCACAGAACTCAATTTTAAATCCGATTTCCATACGGAGATTCTGCAGAGGATGGACGCCAGTCTGGTACGGGTGGCTGAGGCCCTGGAGCAAAATGCTGCGGCCAACGTGACCATTGGTCAGGCCCTGGCGGAAAATACCAGGGCCAACATCCGCATCGCCAATGCCCTGGAGCAGCTCGTTCGCCAGCACATGGTGGAGCCGACCTCCCTTCCTGCCGGAACATCAGGATCCTCCACCTCTGGCACAACATCAGCCAATCCTCCAAATGTGCCTAGCCCTGTGCCTAGTCCAGAGGCCACAACATCTGCCTCTGGACAGACCAGCCCGATGACATCCCGGACCCGGTCTGGCGCCCACTCTCCCCCAGCCAAACGGGGGAAAAAACGTTGACAGCACTGGCAACTTTTCCCACACTCCTTCTGTGCTTGCCCCATATTCCTTTCTGGCCAAAACTTCCCTCTCCTTTCTTGTGAATTGTTTTTAATTTTTAGATTTAAGTTTCCATACCTTTTATGTTTGCACAAATTAAAAAATTATTGGGAATAACACTGCCAAAAATGTTTGGGGCAAAAATGTGCCAGAAAATGTTTTTAGCTTCCAATAAATTTTGAAAAAATGTTCGACATTGTATTCTGACATTATTTTAGAAATGGTTTACATTTAATCCTGGCCCACAAGGCAAAAACGAGCTCCCAAAAAATTAAAACGAAAACAAAAAAAAGGGCAATTTAAGGAACACTTTAAAATTTGCATAAGGATGCAAATTCTCCAGACAAAAGCAAAATGGAAAAATACACACAAACATGATGACATTATTGTTACAATAGCACAAAAACCCAATATCAACCCAAAAAAACAGACCAACAAATGTACGCTAATTGATTGTGTAATCCTGACATTAGCAGCTATGATTTCCACCTGCGTACGGTTTTGTGCTAACCCAAAAAACTGATTTCAAAACACATTACAAGCTGGTTTTCAATACAAAACTAATTGTTTTTCTGACAAGCCGTGATTAATCGAGGAAACATCGTGGAGGGCCGGGATGGAGGAGAAGGCCATCGCCAATGTGGTTGAGTAATCCAGACCCTAAGCTGTGCGAGCAGTTTGAACGGAAAGAGGATCATCCAGTGACGTACGAGTTGGTACGAACACATTTGACGTTCGCATCAGATAATGTATGTACGCCCAAAAAACGCCTCGCCACGCCTGCGTTTTTCCATCTCCACCCACGTCAACGCCCAAAAACGCCCTGTTCTGTCAATCACATTTGACATGTCACTTCCTGTACGCAATTTGACGAATGAGTCAAAAAAAGCTCGCAATATGCCGTAAGCACATGCGCAGTGTTGCACCGACGCATGTGCGCTTTCTCAACATCGGAACGCAATGAGCGTACTGCTGTTAACGAGCGGCTCTGAATGAGGGCCATGGTTCCAACCCAGGTCAGACCCTATTTACACAGCATCATCGATCTGGGTTATTCTCAGGTCAGCCCCGTTCACACTGAACCCAGGTCTGCCCTGCTAAACTTGTGAGGTCATAAAAAGTGGGAGGTGACTGCTCCACAACCACCATTCAGCTCAATTTTAGGCATGACCCAGGTCGGATAACCTGGGTTGCGCCGTTTACACTGCACCATTACCCAGGTCCATCCTGGGTCCGACCCTGGTAGCTACCTGATTTGGATTCCTGTTCACTTGACCCGGGTTATTTTTCAGGGATCCTTTTACACTAAGCTGCGACCCGGGTAGACCCAGCAATAACCCAGGTTTTTTCTCTGGTATTTAAGGGGCATAACTAATCTATCTATCTCCACAGAACATATATAGGTATACCAAATAGTTAAAGTAATTCTGCGAATTAAAATGTTCTAAGAATCAGAAAAAAACTGCAAGATGCTGAGCATCCAACAATAGATAATATATCTTCAGGGAACAGCTGACTATAGTTCAGGTGTGAAAGCAACTTCTGTCTTTCGCTAATAAGCCTGTCACAGTTTATTGTGCACTCAGTGGAAGTAAGTTAAAAGACATAACCTGTGCATGTAATAAACTCAAGTGCGAGGTAAACCAGAATCATTAAAATCAAAGCCATTACCCAGTTAAGCCATAAATTCCTTTAAAAAAGGCCAACAAGATGATATTCTCATCAATACATATATAGTCAGGTGCATAAATATTGGGACATTGACAGAATTTTCATATTTTGGCCTCTATTCCCCACCACAATGGCTTTGAAATGAAACAAACAAGATGTGCTTTAACTGCAGACTTTCAGATTTCATTTGAGGGTAATTACATCCAAATCAGGTGAACGGTGTAGGAATTACAACGGTTTCTATATGTGCCTCCCACTTTTTAAGGGGCCAAAACTAATGGGACAAACTAAACAATCCTAAATCTAACTTTAACTTTTTAATACTTTGTTGCAAATCCTTTGCAGGCAATTACAGCCTGAAGTCTGGAATGCATAGACATCACCAGACACTGGATTTCATCGCTGGTGATGCTCTGCCAGGCCTCTACTGCAAATGTCTTCAGTTCCTGCTTGTTCTTGGGGCATTTTCCCTTCAGTTTTGTCTTCATCAAGTGAAATGCATGCTCAATCGGATTCAGGTCAGGGGATTGACTTGGCCATTGCATAACATTCCACTTTTTAGCCTTAAAAAACTGTTTGGTTGCTTTTGCAGTATGCTTCGGGTCATTGTCCATCTGCACTGTGAAGGGCCGTCCAATGAGTTCTGAAGCATTTGACTGAATATGAGCATATAATATTGCCCGAAACACTTCAGAATTCATTCTGCTGCTTTTGTCAGCAGTCACACCATCAATAAATACAAGGGAACCAGTTCCATTGGCAGCCATACATGCCCACGCCATGACACTACCACCACCATGCTTCACTGATGAGGTGGTATGTTTTGGATCATGAGCAGTTCCTTTCCTTCACCATACTCTTCTCTTCCCATCACTCTGGTACAAGTTGATCTTTGTCTCATCTGTCCATAGGATGTTGTTCCAGAACTGTAATGGCTTTTTTAGATCTTGTTTGGCAAACTCTAATCTGGTCTTCCTGTTTTTGTGGCTCACCCATGGTTTAAATCTTGTGCTGAACCCTCTATATTCACTCTTGTGAAGTCTTCTCTTGATTGTTGCCTTTGACACATATACACCTACCTCCTGGAGAGTGTTCTTGATTTGGCCAACTGTTGTGAAGGGATTTTTTCTTCACCAGGGAAATAATTCTTCTATCATCCACCACAGTTGTTTTCCATGGTCTTCTGGGTCTTTTGGTGTTGCTGAGCTCTCCGGTGCGTTCTTTCTTTTTAAGAATGTTCCAAACAGTTGATTTGGCCACACCTAATGTTTTTGCTATCTCTCTAATAGGTTTGTTTTGATTTTTCAGCCTAAAGATGGCTTGCTTTACTGATAGTGACAGCTCTTTGGATCTCATATTGAGAGTCGATAGCAACTGATTCCAAATGCAAATGTCACACCTAGAATCAACTCCAGACCTTTTACCTGCTTAATTGATAATGAAATAACGAGGGAATAGTCCACACCTGTCCATGAAATAGCTTTGGAGTTGATAGTCCCATTACTTTTGGTCCCTTAAAAAGTGGGAGGCACATATAGAAACCGTTGTAATTCCTACACCGTTCACCTGATTTGGATGTAATTACCCTCAAATTAAATCTGAAAGTCTGCAGTTAAAGCACATCTTCTTTGTTTCATTTCAAAGCCATTGTGGTGGTGAATAGAGGCCAAAATATGAAAATTCTGTCAGTGTCCAAATATTTATGCACCTGACTGTATGTACTACACTTTAATTAAGCAAGGTCAGGCTTGCCAACAATTAATAATATATTTTCTACTCTAAATATATAAAGCAACAAAGTTTTCACTAATAAAACTGAATCTTTTGGAAGCCATACAGGCAGCTCACTGAAAATGTTTATGTCTGAAGTGCAATAAAGGTTCTCACATAGCAGAAGCAATCTATAAACAGGCCGGAACATTTTATTGACAAGACTGCTACTTCCGTAATACAGCTGCAGTCATGGTCTGTGGGAGTTATTTATAGCGTGATAGCAACAGCTCAGCAGTACAGCTAGATAAAGCAATAAACTAACAGGCTAACTTCATTACAAAGGATCAAAAAAATATTATTTTTTAAGTGGCAGCTTAGTTTTAATTGGTATGGAGACATCATGAATACAAAACAAACAGGGGCAGCATACAAAAGAGTAAAACATACTAAAGAAGCTAAAAAATAGACATTATTCAATGGTAAAAACAAAACAGCAAATGTATATAATCTGTCCTGAGATACAGTACATTTGATGGATTTACAAACTCTCTCACCTCCCCAAAAAATATTTTTTTTTTATTTTAGATTATGGAAATAAAACAATTCTTGTTTTGAAACCTATTTCCCCTTGGCTGTGTTGCTACATTGTGCACAATGTCAATAATATGCAGGCTCTGCATGCTTGCCAACATTTCAGAATAACTTCCTCTTCCCTGCGGAATTTGATACTGATGCCCGTTTTGCGTTTTTCATGTAAATACGCCCAATGCTCCACCTTTTATAGCACCGGAAATGAGAATTAATGTTTACAATTTCATCTGATATGCAAAATAAATGTATTTTAGTGTGCAG
The DNA here is from genome assembly GCA_031769625.1 of Taudactylus pleione. Classification (NCBI taxonomy): domain Eukaryota; kingdom Metazoa; phylum Chordata; class Amphibia; order Anura; family Myobatrachidae; genus Taudactylus; species Taudactylus pleione. The sequence goes on along the minus strand of JAUIMM010000153.1, from coordinate 38,652,535 downwards.
CTGATCTTGAAAAACTGGGACTGTCCAAGATCTTCATTAGAGATGAGCGGTTCGGTTTTGCTGAAAACCGAACAAGTCCGAACTTTGGGGTTCCGAGTCAAATTAAGTCCTGGCTCGGGTCTTCTTGTCAAGTTTGCAACTTGGATCTAAAAACTAGATCTCATGTATTTTGGATTGCATTTAAGTCCCTACATTGTGGAAATTAATGTTATTGATGCTGATAATATTGGCTTGGGTACGGCATCCCGGCTTTCAGAATGCCGGCAGTGGGATCCCGACAGTGCAAATGCAGGTGAACTTCGGTAAGTATTTTTAGGCTAACCCTAACTCTTACCCAGAGCCGGCCCAAGGCATAGGTAAATTAAGCAAATGCCTAGGGTATTTGGAATGCCTAGGGGCATCCAAGCCCACCTACTGCCGAAGATTTTGGGCAGGCACAGTCAGGGCACCTGCTGCTGGCTGGGCAGAGACTGTCAGTTGCTACTGCCGGAGCGCAGCATTCCTGATCGGAGCTCAGCTGACAGCAGCAAATGGTGAGGGGGCAGCGGCGGAACAGCTGGCATCAGTTTGTGGGGGAAAGGCACCTGGGTGGCAGCTAGTGGTTAGTCCCACTCTGGCTCTGGTAATGGTACACACCGGGACAGTGGCCGGCAGTGCCCGCTACTGCGATCAGAATAAGCTTCTGCGCATTGGCAGAGGCTCATTCAGAAGGGTGCTGTTTCTGGGTGAAGGGTGCTGTGCTGGGTGAAGGATGCTGTGATCTGTGCTGTGCTGGGAGAGGGGTGATATGTGCTGTGATCTGTGCTGGGAGATAAATTTAGGAATTAACGTTTTGCCTTGGGCGAATTTGCTGAGACACCCACTCCTGGGAACATTTTCACCAGCCTGCAATATTCTGTGTTGTTTTTTTTAACAGAGGTAATAACCCTTTTTAGCACGTGGAAATATTAAGCACACATTTGATTTTCAAACATGACTTTTTTATATTGGCTTACTTCTCATTTCATCAATATAACGTGAAATATGTTAAAGGTTATTTGTCACAAGATAACAAATATGTATAAAAAAAAGGAGTAATTTGCATTTTGGAAAACCATGTTGCGTTGCTGGTGGGACAGATTTAAAATGTTTAGAGAGATTTAGAGATAGGAAGGGGTATACCCTAGCTTAGACCGAAATTTCAGTGTGAAACAAAGCTACCCAGTATTTGTTCGTACATTCAATAACAGAGTATTTTCTGAATCAGGTTTATAGTGTAGATATTTACAAGCATATACCTTCAGCAATTTAATTTTTATTATGGTTCTGCTATCAATATTCCTTCATTTGTGTTGTAAACCCGTATTACAAATCTGGCATTGTGTGTGATTTTCAAACTGTGGGCCTGATTCAGACCCGCTCGCGAGCGCAGGACGTCTACCATCTGAAGCCGGCCCACTGACATCACTAGTGATGTCAGTGTGAGTGATTTTGGCTCTGATAGAGCCAAAATCACTCCAGGGCTTGCGGCAGCGAGACCCTACCGCAGGGTCTCCGTCGCAAGCCCGATGGTCGCGATGGTCTTGACCATCGCGACCATCATCATGGACGCTCGCTATAGCTGTGGGTGGTCACCCACAGCTATGCGAGCGTCCAAGAGGCCGCTCCATTTTCATGTTGGAGGGCCCTGATTCAGAGTGAGCACTCTGGTCAGAGCGTCCGGCTCTGAATCAGGCCCAGTGTCTCTAATCAATTCCATTTGATTCCCCCATCAAGATCTGTAACTCCTGATGCTGGGGCCTATGTACTAAGCCTTGGAGAGAGATAAAGTGGAATGAGATAAAGTACCGACCAATCAGCTTCTGTCACTTTACAGGCTGTGTTTAAAAAATTACAGTTAGGAGCTGATTGGTCGGTACGTTATCTCTGTCCACTTTATCTCTCTCCAAGGCTTAGTACATAGAGCCCTCTGTCACTCCACCCAGTCAACTGGACTCTTTCCTGTCATTCATGGAAACGGTCAGTCATGTACTGTACCTTATCATGTCTGCACTCAGGGGCGTTTTAAGAGAGGAGGGGGCCCGTGTGCAGACTCAGTGCAGGCCCCCCTCCTCTCTCTCTAGCAGTGCAGTAGATCTTGCTAAGTGCAAAACTGTCTGCACATGTACGGTCTCCGGGAAAATGGCGCCCGCACCGTTTTCCCAGGGACAGCAGTACTGCACATGCGCGAGTCACCGGGAAAATGGCCGCCACCATTTTCCCAGTGATTTTTGCTACTCTGCAGCACCGGCCCGGCGCTGCAGAGCAACACTCTGGAGTCAATGGACAGGTAAGTATAAAGACTATATGGGTGCAGGATGTGTGGTGTGGGCCCCCTGGACTCAGGGTCCCGTGTGCACTGCACACCCTGCACCCATTATAGATACACCCCTGTCTGTACTGCAGTTTAGTCTTTCAATGCATCAGTTCTCAATATAATGTACTGCAAGTTTGAAGAATATAATAATATAATGCAACAGTGCACACTATAAAGAGAACAGCAAGTGTAAGGTGCAGAAGTCCTATATGATCTCTCTTTAATTATTATGGCTTATATATTGTGCAGCTCTTACTTATGTGGGAATAAAAAAAGGTTAATTGAGTATTACACGTAACCGTATTTCTGGTCTTTACTCCAAGGTATCCAAGCTCTGTTTTCTAGTTTTACCAGGCAGCCATTCATTTGCTATAAGAGAGACAGACCTAAGGAATATGTCTCACAGTCAATTAGAGCTAGGTGCATATTGTAATTCAGCATTCCTCGGTGTAATCTTGTGAAGCTGTATTATTGGCAGTCCTAGAGTCTCTCATGTAGAAAGAACACCAACATTTTACAATTGCTTTATTCCCAGAGTAATTTCACACTGGGTAAGTTGGATATACTTTATTCCCACACACTGAAATGCAAATATGTCGAATTTATTGAAAATATAAAAATGTTTAGAATAATAACACCTAGATCTTATAAGAATACAAATCTTGCTGTCAAAATGTATGTATACAACAATCTTCCATATGGTAATACCCACAAGCCTCTCATAAGCACATGCTCAGAATCAGGAGATTATTAAATATGTAATGCAATAGATAGTTTCTCAATGAGGTGGTAGGTTCAAAGGGCTAAATGTGGCTGATGGACCAGCAGTTGGCTATTGGTCCTATATTACAACATAATGGACATAGGATTTATCATCGCTAAGAATTCCCATAATAAAGTATGAACTCCACTTGGGAAAGCTCACCCAACTCCATCATCTCCATTGTATCTTTCATTTCACCTCTGTAAACCATTTTCAGTGCACTCCCCCTGCTGCTGCTGCTGTCAGTGAAGCCTTGCCCCCGATGCCCCTCACCCCCTTGATCCAACTCTAAGTGCATATGCATACAAAAATGCACCTATAAGTGTTGCCCTTACTGCATTATATGTAGAATAGAGTAGGATATTTCTGGTCTGAGCTGCGCTCTTTTTGTATACACATAAAAAAATACTTAACACATTTATCAACAATGTAGGACAACACAGCTCATCTCTTTCTGAAGAATCCTGACATAACTTTAATCCACGAATTGAAAATTCACCATGACATGATGATTAAATAAAAGCTATTTTATTTTCAGAAGTAGTTATCTGATGATGCTTGAAGACAAGACAGTATTATAGCTGAGCACCGGGTCAGCCATTACTGAAAGATATCACATTTTGTTGTCTATTTGTTTTCTAAGTAGATGTCTCAGAGGTTGGTGGAGTGCAGTCAAAATCAATATTGCCTGACAATGCAGCATGTATATTTTCTGGTCACGCCAGTAGAAAGTGCATGCTTAAACCTTTATCATAAAGAGAGTAGATAAGATAAAAGCCAAATATTAACTGTAATTCTATATATATATATATATATATATATATATATATAAAATATTATATATATATATATATATATATATATATATAATGTGTTACCATTATGTCAGATACCTACGGTATTTATTTTCAGACCCTCACAAAAAAATACCAGGGTAACCACTATAGGTGTATTTATCGTTAGTGGGCCAGTGGGTGCATAACATATTGGTGCATAGCTCAGTGATACAAAGCGCAGTTTCTGAGCAATTTATCAATTCGGGGCTCCTAAACAAACTTTTCACAGATATCGGTGGCATTACCTAGTGGCAAAAAGCTTACCTTATATTGAGCCTCTTTGCAGTCCCATGCAGAGAGGAGCAGTAACATGCAAAATTAGTAGGACCAGAGGAGAGAACTGATCTCTCTGCTGCAGTCCTCTTGTTAAATAGTCAAAGCAGTATTATTCCATTTCTCCAACAAAAAAGGGGTGATCACTGCTTCATAAATAGACCCACAAATTACTATAGAATTTAATTATAATTAAGTTGCTTGCAATGGTAATCCTGTGCTTTATTTCAAATTCTCATTGTACTTATTATTTGCAAGATTGTACCTCATACAGAATTACACATTACATACATATAGTATGTTGCATTTAGTGCCCTGAACATGCACACACAAATTTTTATTTAGAAAATGCGTACTTACATATGTGTGTTGAAATATGCATCATTATGTGTTTTGGAAAATGCGTACTGACGTGTGTATGTACAGGTGACTTAAAAAAATACTGCAATAGGAGATTACCATAGGATAGAGTAGGAATAATGTAGGGGGAAGTGAGCAATAGGCCTCAGTGCAAAGAGGAAGCAATAGAGATCAGTGCAAGAGGGCTGGCAATGGGGATATATGCACATAAAGTTGGAAGTGGGAATCAGTGCTGGGGTATGACAATGGAGATCAGTGCAATGGGATGACAATGGAGATCAGTGCAATGGGATGACAATGGAGATCAGTGCAATGGGATGACAATGGAGATCAGTGCAATGGGATGACAATGATGATCAGTTCAAGGGGGATGGTAATGGAGATCAGTGCAATGGGATGACAATGAATATCAGTTCAAGGGGGATGGCAATGGGATCAGAGTAAAGGAGGACTGGCGATGGGATTGATACTAAGTGGGTCTTGGTGATATGTTCAACCAAGGGGAGGGAAGTAATAAGGGAATCCCTGTAAGAGGGGGTGGGTAAAGGATGAATGCAAAAACCATTTAACACCACACAAAGCACACTGGGCCTCATTCAGAGGCGGTCGTAGGATGCAAGCGGTCGTTCAGAAACAGGGCGGCCGCTTGCATCCTGAACGGCCACCTCCATGTCGGTCATTAGGCTGTGGGTTAACACCCACAGCTATAACAACCGCTAAGGTAGATGGTCGTGATGGTCTAGGGTAGGGTCTCATCAACCTTAAGCCCCAGGGAGCTTCCTGCTGTGTTTCAGCAGGAAGCTCCCCACTGACATCACTGATGATGTCAGTGGGGCCGCCCCCAAACGGCTAGCTTTCCGGCGGGAACGCCTCCGTTTGGGCAGGCACGCCCCCTGCCCGCCCAGCAAACGGAGCGAGCTGTCAATCAACATCGACAGCTCGCTCCGTCTGCTTCGAGCCCGCTAACGACGGATCACCCGTCGTTAGGGGGGCTCGCGCATGCACACGACGGAGCAAACTCTGTGTGCGCATGCCCTGTGGACCAACATTGAGTCGGTTGCAAGCGCTCAGCGCTCGCGACTGACTCTGAATAAGGTCCACTGTGCTCTACTTTCTATTAAGTAACACACTGTCTACATTAATTCACTTACACAGAACAGTGTGAGCTTCACACTTTACACAGTTTTTTTGAGGAAAAACCTGGTTGAGTGTGCAAAACAGGCTAAAATTATGATGATATTATATTATGATGATATTATATTATTATTATTATTATTATTATTATTATTATTATTATTATCATAAAATACACTGGTAAGTACACTTACCAGAAAGAAAGAAATGTTTGTAACTTTCTTTTTGTGAACGTCATTTAATTAATTTCAATGCCAATTTAATTTCAGAAAACAAATATTTATTCTTTAAAATATTAAACTTTTTTTTCAAATGAGATTTACTGCATGCAATTAATACATGATAGACCAACAATCTGCATGGATAAAATATGTGGTACAAGGTGACACTTAAGGACGCGCTCTGCGTCATTCAAATCATCATGAATCATACCATACGCTGCGCGATGCTCAGACACTTTAAATACACTATTATTCATAAATTATTAATAGAAATGCAGCCACAGAGCCAAATCGGCAGATACAACCAAACTCAGCATATTGAATATACCAAACTACTTAATATAAAATTTACACAAACTGACTAACATAATGATTTAACTTCCCTTCCTCTCGTTGCTCCCAGAGGATAATTCTGCTTTCTGATTTATTTGTAAGTTGCCAGAGAGGGAAGGGGGAAAAAAGCTGCTCTCATAAGACATTATTAAGGAGAGAGATATGATTAGCCTCCGGTACTGCGAGCAAAAATGAAAATAATTCATGCATTATAAAAGATGAAAGCCAAGAAGTATTTTCTCTATCAACAGAACTGCTAAGGGCTACATTTACTAAAGAGTGAATTATCACTCACATCTGCAGCATAACATGCTGGAAAAAAATCTGGACAACAATTGAAATAATTTATTATAATTATTTAAAAATTATTGCAGAAAATGTTGTATAACTTCTGGGACACATAGGTAAAATTCATGTTAATTACTAGGGATAGGAAAAAATGCACATTAGTCAGTATAGCATATACACATAGCCATGCATGGCTATAAGTATATAGACTATAGAGGATCCTGTTTATAGCCACGCTATTTTAGAACTTTGGGGTGAATTCAATTAGCCGTAGTAATTTACCGTGTCTTATTGATCCCATGGGGCTATTCAGTTAGGCCCGAAGCCAGCAGTTATTGTGGATTTTTTACACCTGCCTGAGGCAGGTGAAAATGACCCAATTTTCACATTCGCACCCGTGTAAACACATAGGTCTGTGATCTTATTAAGGTTCCTTTGTGTATTCGCACGAAAAATTATAATTTTTTGGGTGATTAATATGGGATGTAATTGAATTTCCCAAAGGCTAAAAAATGCGGTAAGTCTCGATTTATTTGCCTGAAAAATTATTGGGGCTAATTGAGTACCTATAGCTCAGAAACAAATCATTCCATATTTATGGGGTATGTTTCATCATGGGGTGTATTCTTTTAGGAGTTATGGAGAGATAATAGTATTACTTAAGAGAATGTGATTTTGACCTGTCAGTGTTTACTTCCATCTTCCGTTAATTTGTATGCAGGACAAAAAAGAAACACAATCATGTGCACACAATGGTTTTTATAGAACAGAGGAAAATGGAACATATTCTACATTATTTTATTCAAAGAACAATATGCACACACTAATGTGTTTCTGTACAAGGTCAATGATGCCACTTTCAGACTTAAGATTCAGGGAATTCCTGGGTCTCAGCCCGACCCTGGCTGTTTCTTTTCACACATACCAATATCCCAGGTCGATGCGCGTTCACGTGCAAAAACCTGGGATTTTCATGTATGTGTGAAAGAGGTATTAGCTTTCTCTCCCGGACATATTTTAAAAGATCCACAGGTGGAGTTAAGTATTTCACTTGTGATTCTGTGAGGAGACCTGGAAACATGAACTGTTCAGGTTCCTGAGGACCAAGTTTGAGAAGCTATGGGTTAGGACAGTGTTTCCCAAGCTCATTCCTCAGGGAGCACTAACAGTGCATGTTTTCCAGGTCTCCTCACAGAATCACAAGTGAAATATTTAGATCCACCTGTGGATCTTTTGAAATGTGTCAGCCAGTAATGAATACATCTGTTCACGTGCACCAACTAGGAAAAATGGAAACCATGAACTGTTAGTGCTCCCTGAGGAATGAGTTTGGGAAACACTGGGTTAGAATATGAAACAACAGTGTTCTACCTAATTAAATGGTGGAATTCATCATTCCACCTCTCCATAAGTATCTATTCCGAAAAGCTGTCATTTTTGCGATGACAGCTTTTCGGGAAATAGATATTTTTCCCTGCCTACACTACCTTATCGCATCTGGAAACAGTGCTGCGCATGCGCTGTTACATCTGTAAAACCAGCGCATGCGCAGCACTGCCTACAGATGCGTTAAGTTTGTGTACCCCCCCCCGACCCCACCCTCCCCCCTCCGCTCACCTCCCCCCCCCCCCCCCCGACTTACCTGTCCGCGCAGCAGCCTCCGGCTCCGTCCTGCTGGTCTGTCATGTGGTTTCCCAGCAGACCACATGACAGATTAGAAAAAAAAAAAACTCTGCTGGGGAGCACACATGTCCGACCAGCCTCCGGAGCCTGAGGACGGAGCAGAGCGCCGGAGGGACTCGTCGGGGGACCTGCACACGCGGATACAGGTAAGTTTCACCTGCTATTCGCCACCTCACAGTGGCGAATAGTAACTGCATCAAATTTAAAAAATTTATAATTTTCGGAATTTGATGAATACCATAATTTCCACATCCCCATACTAATGTATGGGGAGTGTGGAAATTAACGCAGGGGAACTTAGCAAGGAGATATCTGTGATATCTCCTGTGCTAAGTGGCTACATGAATACCAAAATAACGTTATTTAAGGAAAATGTCCTTAAAAACGTTATTTTAGTATTGATGAATAGGCCCCTCAGTCTTTTGCTGTTTACAATAAACTAGAGGTTCCCAAACTCTGCCATTACAGCCCAAGTTTTAAAAATATCCACACTTGAGCACAGGTAACTTAATTAGTACCTCAGTCAATTTAATTTAACCATTTTGACTCAAGCATGGATATCCTTAAAACCTGGACTTTAATGGTGGAGTTTGGAAAACTATGCAATAAATAATAGTGTGATGAGCCAAACAGGGAGTTTTTATTGCCTACAAGACAAAGAAAGCCTCTAACATAATGAGTGTTTCAGTGCTAAAATGTTGTTATGGCAGTCGGCTACTGGGGTATGCCAATGCTAGTACATGCATGTAAATGGGCATGGGGTGGAAAAAACTTGGTTCCAATGACTACATACCCACTTCCTTCTGTTTCGATAGTGGTGCGACAGCGTTGTCTACCCACGTGTGAAGGTAATAGGATCAATATAGACTCCTACAATGACACTTCTCACCCCCACTCACTGCATTTGAGTTGTATTAACGCCAGTATTTGAACCACAATGACATATAAATTGGTAGCTGTGATATATGAATTTGATAAGAGGTATACATTTTTTTTATAACCCCTTTAGAGTGCTTTATTTGACATGAAGAACCAGAACTGCCTATCAACTGGCCTCTAAATGCTAATTTCACCTGTGGATCGCTGGATAAGCTAGGTATCTATTATAGGAAACCTACAGTACTTCTACTTAAACCTAAATACATTGTGTTGGGTGGATTTAGCCTTCGATGAGGCATTTGGCAAAAGGCAGCAAATGATTACTAGAATAGAAAATCCTATACTTTATCCTAGCGACTAAATACAAGTTACTGGGCATCTAAAAACCTCTCGAATCCCGACACTGCAGGCTTTGGTGCTTCCCTCAACTAGACCTGTGTATTATCCTCAAATATGTGATTTAGATCTGTGCAACAAGGTTAGGTGTTCTATTGAGGCTTTAATACACTGATCCTATGGTGTTAAATGGTGCTCCTAGCTGTAAAGGCTTATTATAGAGCCTTACACCTTGTTTATAATGCCTTGTTCCAAATATATCTCCATAGCAAGTCTTGCAGGTGCAGACTCTGCACTGCTACTTTCCTTTAAGAACGAATGAACATGTGTGAAAGGGGAGGAAGGAATATATATAAAGGCTCAGTAAATGGCTGGGTTTGCAGCTCTCTGTGTAGATGACTTCAGTATCGCAGAGATAATCTCCTGAGAATGCAGCAGTGCATTGTGACTGGAAGGGTCAGTTCTTTTCATAAATGTTTTCCCCAGCCCTTGAAATTAGTCCTACAGAGTTTACTGTAACAAAATATTGTCATGTGGCGTTTCGTGCAGACAGTGGAACAAAAAAGATAAATAATTAAAAGGCGATACTGAAAATAAAGTGTTATTGTAGTCTCATTATTAATAAATGTAATTTTTACAAGGTCTTTAAAACAGATACATCATTTGAAATGATTCAAATGTTAGCTACAATGGTCATTAACCTGTAATGTGTAGTACAGATCTATTTTATAAAATGCTGTATCTAAAAACTGATAACAAATTTTCTTAAACCTAGTACACTGCATAAAACTGTTCTGAAAATAGAAACTGTTATTTCCAAAAATCCATTTCATATTTCTTGCATTTGGGTGCGTTGCTGCAGCATTGCGGTTTCTGAACGCTGCCTGGTCTGTTTAACGTATTTAACACAATCTCGATGCATTGAGGTCAATACAGTAACCTCCAATGACCTTTCAAATGCAAGTAAAAATATTAGTTAATGGCCACATATCAAGTGCATTTTTTGTTTCACATATGGTTTCACTTTCTTTCTTACGATTAAACCAAACGCCAGGGGGTACTCTTAATCATTTCATTTTCTTACTGGCTGTGCCAGGGAAGTTTGAATTATTTTGATATATACCAGTTGACATTTATGTAAACAACTGTAATATATTTGTTTCCCTTCAGGACAAGTTTCAATTTATACCTTGCTTGAATTATACTTCATGTAGGTTGTGGTGCCATGAATAAAGGGAAAAAACTGTAATTATATGTTTGCTTAATATTGTTTGAAGTGGCTGCCAAGGGTCCCCCACACGTTATAAAACATTAATATTTTTAAATTAGAATATTTACTCTTATGTGTCCTGCTCCAATTTTGGGGGAACAATTTTTTTCTTTGTGTGTACATATGTATTCACATATTCCAGTAACAACTAACTATGGAGAGGGGGATACAACCTTTTTAATCTACTTCCTGGCCATTGTGTTTATTCCTAACCCCACGATGAAAAACACATTAAAGATGAATCCCAAGTGTATCTAATATTGAGCACATGGCACAACTGCAAGCTATTTAATAAAGGATTATTTAATTAAGTCAAACTATTTGGGTTATAGATAATGGTAGGGGGTGGGGTGGTGTATGTATATGTGTAGATTTTAAACTATTAATTATAATATTTATTATATTAATTATGATTACTTAGAATTTAGAATGCATACATTAATTATAATCTAAACATATTATTTTGTGTACTGTAGGTATTGTTGCACGGTGAGAACCTTCTCTCGCTGTCCGATTAGAGTCCAGTGATTGTGAGGTAAGCACAGATTTCTTTTTTGTTGTGTTACTATTTTTTTTTCCTAATTAATGCTGTTTCCCACTGTCTATCACCCACTACAGTACCTCTCCCCAGTGCCACCCTCTGCCTGTCAGCTCCACTGCCTGTCACCCACTACAGTACCTCTCCCCAGTGCCACCCTCTGCCCGTCATCTCCACTGCCTCTCCTCGGCCATCACCCTCTCCCTGTCACCTCTGTCCTGTCACCCACTGACTATTACCACCCCCCCATCACCTCTCCCGCCTGTCACCCACTGCCTATTACCACCCCCCATCACCTCTCCCTCCTGTCACCCGCTCCCTGTCACCCACTGACTATTACCACCCCCCCATCACCTCTCCCTCCTGTCACCCGCTCGATGTCACCCACTGACTATTACCACCCCCCCATCACCTCTCCCTCCTGTCACCCTCTCCCTGTCACTCACTGACTCTCACCCGCTCCCTGTCACCCTCTACCTCTCACTGTCACCCAACGCCTCTCCCCAGCATCACCCTGTGCCCGTCTCCCACTGCCTCTCCTCGGCCATCACCCTCTCCGTCACCTCTCTCCTGTAACCACCTCCTTGTCACCCACTGACTCCCCCTCTCCCTGTCACCTCTCTCTCCTGTCACCCTCTCCCTGTCACCTCTCTCTCCTGTCACCCACTGACTCTCACTCTCTCACTTTTCATCCTCTCCTTGTCACCTTCCACCTCTCACTGTCACCCACTTCTCTCCACAGCATCACCATTTGCATGTCTCCCACTGCACTTTCTTGCTGTCACCCTCCATCCGTGTCCCACTGCCTATCCCCGCCTTCCATGTTAACATCCCATTTTAATAACTTTTTATTGAAGCAATAAACAGAGTATAGATACAGGAGTCAAATAACTTATTTTACAACATACTATATTGTACATAACATTTCAAACTATGAAACATTGTAAAGAAACATGTCAAGATGCAATACAGATGTGACCCTTCTCAGCTTAAAAGCTAATCGCAGCAAACGCGACTTGTTTGGCACGATTAGCGTGCCTGTGAGTGTGTGTGTGTGGTGTGCATGCACCCGTGATCCACGGGATCGCATGGTGCAAACACTCCAATGAACAGGAGGTGGCTGGCCACAGCTATTCGCAATCGCGATGCTGCCGCTCGCAAGTAGGATGAGAGTGATCACATCTGTATTTGCAGGAGGGTGCCGAACACCCTAGCACCAGCCCTGCAGGTGGACTACAAGTACCAACAAGCCTGCCCCACAGATTTTTTGTTGTGATCTGTGCAGTGCTTCTTCCAAACTCGCCTGCAACAGCAGAACTATTATTTGGGCAGGTTTCCAGTTGATTTTTGGTTGTTTTTCAAACCATTAATAAATCTGCGGATCCTATTCTTGTCTATGTAAAAATTTGATTGTTGGCCCGATGTGCCAAACTGTTCTAAAGGCAGCTTTTTGGTTGGTTTTCCAAAACCGACGTTTAGTAAATTTACCTTCTAAATTCCATACCACGCAATTAATATACAAATACTGTATGCTTCTTTGACTGTTGAAGAAAGTTGGACCACCTAGAGGAAACTCATGTAAGTACGGGAAAAATACAAACTCCAAACAAATAGAGCCAATGCTGAACCCACTTTTGAGAAAACAAGCTGAAACTAGAATGTCACTATGGTTCAACATGTCGACAGGCACCATGTGCTGCTAGGCTGTGTTTTGAGTTACAGTTCAGCACAAGGGGAGGGTTAGGGGTAAATAGAAAATACTCTACCAAACTGCCGGCCGGTCACGCTGGAGCAGTGATGTGCGGTCAGGCGAGGCAGGTGAGGCAGAGCCTTTCCTCGGGGCCCCCATAGGTCTACCTATACAGTAGCGCTTATTATGCAATACCCCCTGTAGTTGTTCCCCTTATGCAGTGCCCATTATACAATGCCCCCTATAGTTGTGCCCATTATGCAGTACCCCTGTAGTTGTGCCCATTATGCAATGCCCCCTGTAGTTGTGCCCATTATACAATGCCCCCTGTATTAGAGCCCCTTATGCAGTGCCCCCTGTATTAAAGTCCCTTATGCAGTGCCCCCAGTAGTGCCCCTTATGTTGTGCCCCAGTAATGCCCCAATGCAGTGCCTCCAGTAATGCCCCTAATGCAGTGCCCCCAGTAATGCCCCTAGTATGCCCCTTATGCTGTGCCCTCAGTAATGCCCCTAGTACTGCCCCTTATGCTGTAGCTCCCCTCCCTCGTGCAGTACTTACCTCTCTTCACGCTCCAGTCCACGCCGTCAGTCTACGCCGTCAGCTCCCCACGTAGACGCTGCCGCTGACTGGATCTGACTAGATCCAGCAGAAGTGTCTTTAGTCTCTGATCACTTCAGAGACCAGCGTTCCCAGTTGCAGCAGCAACTTGGCCGCCCGGGTGTAGGGGGACGATTGCTGGGCTGGTGGGCCCCCTAAGCCACCGAGCCCCATAGCAAGCGCACCCCCTGCACCCTCTACAGTTACGCCACTGCATATATAGATGCCAGGTCCACTTTTAGGCACAATGGGGCCTATGTATCAAAGCTGGGACAGAGATAAAATTGTGGGAGATTAAGTACTAACCAATCAGCTTCCAATTTACATTTTGCAGGCTGTGTTTTAAATATGATCGTTAGGAGCTGATTGGTTGTCGATTCATTTGTTAAAACTTTATCTCTCTCAAAGCTTTGATACATAGACCCCATTATCCTTAACTACATTAGAATGAGCATTGTATGAGAAATCTGTTTACATACTTGTCTTGACTTTTTAACATCTTTTCACATATTTGAGTCCTTCTATTAATCAGTACCAAGAGGCTAATATGAGCTGAGAGCGCACGGTAAGCTGGCATTGTACAGCTGACATACATGATGGATGAGGAGGCAAATGCATTATTGTCTTTTGTGAACAGTCCACATAAAGGTAGCTTGGGTGCAAATGCTTACGCCAGCTATACAGGCAAGACTTAGGGTAGACAGGTTTTGTGCAGCAGCCTGGCCTTTACCCTGTATTCACTAAACGCTGGATTAACCCTTTCACTTTCTAAAGGACTGGCTATTGTGTTAATAAAGCAAGGGCTCAATGTGGCAAGTGTTGATGTGAAAAACTATAAAATGAACTAAACCGCTACATACTAATAACTCTTGTGACCACACTGCTCATGACAGAATAAAATATATGTAGTGTAGGTTTCATGCTAGGAACAGACTGTACAACTTCATTCCTGCTGTATGAGACAGCAAGATGAAATTACAATCTGAGTTGGGCCATTAAATGGTAAGGCGAGCTCTGCCCAGAATTCCTGTTTTGGGAGGCTGCATGAAAACTATTGTAACTTTACGGACAATTTTTAGTTTAATGCATCTTTGTTATTAATCGATATATATACATGCTTAAAACATTGGTGCAACTATTTCAACTGTAAATATATGCTAAGTTTAAGGGGCGGTTCAAGCGCAGAGGATGCCAGCTGGACCAGGGATCGGATCCTTTGGAACCTGGCCCGGGCAGCGCTGGGTTCCCCAAATTCCAGATGGCTCAAACGTGTCCTGGCCATGGCCTTATAGACGGCTACACGGCAGTGGGACATCATGCACAGTGCAGTTGCACTGATGCAGTACTGCGGTGAGTGACTCAGGGAGTCACTGAGGCAGGCTGTTGTATCCCAGTGCAGTGGCTGAGGGGTGAAGGAGGGATTAACTGGTCACTCACTGGTCCGACTGGGTCTTGAGTCCCGCAACTAGCTATGCAACTGCAATGAATCAATGTGTGTTTTATATTTTCCCTGCGGGGGACAACGTGAAGCGCCATAACTAGGGGTGTGCGACCATTGTGACTGCACAGAGCGCATGGCTCTGCCGGCGGCACCATCGCTTACTCACGGCCCTTGCTTTTGGTTAGAAGAGTGCCTGCAATGGCACCCTGCACGTATCGCTTCAGCAGTGCCATCTGTAGCATCCTTTGGATATTACAGGCAGACACCCTGTCGTAATTACAGCTGCCCGGAGCGCGTTCAAGACTCTTCAGATGCGAGTGGTCCTGTCCCCCTACCCGTGACATCAGAGGTGAAGGGGCTGGGGCCTACAAGTGATAGTGGGAGGAATACAGGAAGCTTGCAGCTTTATGGCCCACAAGCACATGCTGTAATTGACAACATTGTAGAGATGGCCATCAACACTGATGATTTGTCACCAATGATCGATGGTTTTACCATAGGTAGAGAAGACCAGATGGTCCTCCACCATCGATGGCTGTGAGGCGTCAATGTTTTTTTTTTTTCTCGATGCAGGGGCATGGAAATTAGCCTCACTCCCTGGCACCAGCTAAGCCCAGCCTCTTCACTGATTAGCCTGCTGCATTCTGTTCCCCACAGCAGGGATATCCATCAATGAGTGCAATCCATTGATAGTTCCCCGTCGATGGTTTCATTCCATCGATGTTTGCGTGCATCTCAGAATCCGGTCCTTAGTACCCCGTTATATAGTATATGTAAGTATTCTTTGCACTGGTTCACGCAGTCACACATTCCTACAACAGCAATGCTAGTTCCAAGTGAAAAACCATTAATGTGTGTGATTGAGGTTCTCCATTAAGGGAAAGGAGCAGCTTAGTTAAACTTTAATGTTTAACCAGGAGTGCAGCTTTAAATTGAATTCCTGTGAATAATCAGGCTAGAAAAGTTCAAATATAAATGTCTTTGTGCATGATTGACAGGCGGAAGCTGATTACATAATGTCAGGATTTCCAGGTTTCTATTATACAGGAGTAGAGGGTGAGATGTGAGTTGATTCTTTTTGTGGGACAAAAGACAAAGGGCCTGATTCATTATTGGATCACATCTGTAAAAGTGTACGCAGGTCGGCCGATGGTGCACTACAATCACCTACGCAGATACAAAGCCATCGCAGGCTGAGGCACGTCAGCGATCCATAGTGAATCAGGCCAATGTTACAATGACCTTAATAAAATTATTTTATACAATTTGTCTATATGAACAAATGAACAAAATAAACAAATACTGATTATAGAAAAATAGCAGCAAATAATGTGGGATAAGATAGGATAAAATGCCAACCACACTATAGGGCCTGATTCAGAGCTACACAAAATCCACACCTGAAGCCGATGTTCACGTAGTTAAGTGAATTTTTGCAACTGCGCATTCACAAATATTTCTGAAAACGTCTACAGCGTGTACGTTACACAGACTATACACACAAAGGTGCTGTTGCCATCAGGACTGACAGCTTTAGAAATGTTGTGGAAAAGTGATTGGCATTCCTGGGCTGCAAAGTGTCTAGAAATGAAGGTATAAATGGTCCGTTCAGTGGGCATTATGGGAGTGTCACAGGCGTGTAAATGCACGTGTCTGTGTTCACGGGCCCACGGCCAAAGGCCTAGGAGGCCATTGTCAGTCACACAAACTACACCTGCCATAGATCTGGTGCAAGTTTCGATGGTGCAACTGATGGTGCCATATAATGACGCACCAATTGGGCTTATAGCGTGCATGGATGCTAAAAGTGGGCACTTCAGTTCCTGCACATTCAGCCGCAGATGGGCGACCACCAATAGACAATGCTGTGTGCGACTCAGAATTATGATCTAAAGCAGTGATTCCCAACCTCGGTCCTCAAGGCACAGTAACAATCCTGGTTTTAGTGATATCCATGGTTGAGCACAGATGGTTAAATCAAAATAACTGAGGTACTAATTGTCACCTGTGCTCAAGTATGACTACCCTTAAAACCTGGACTGTTAGTGTGCCTTGAAGACCGTGGTTGGGAACCCTTGATCTAAAGATTCACTGACATGATGCTGCATTTCTGGGCCTGATTCAGACCCGCTCGCTAGAATATGGCCTCTCGTGGCAGACGATGTTCGCTAATGTGCGCATGCGTGTAGTTCACAGTGCACAGCGCAAACTAGTATGAGCGATCGGAATGTGCTCGCTCGCCCTGCCAAGACAGCCCAAAGGAATGAGTGACAGGAGAGGCCGTTTGTGGGTGGTAACAGGGCCCGGCAGTAGTAACAGGGGAGTGAAGTTGCGGACGCAGGCGTGCCTGAGTGTTTCAACGCCGTTTCAGAGGTGTGCATAATTAACAGACAGTGTCATAGTACACGTCACCTGGTTGTTTTTTACACTGAACTCGCAGTGCTTGCGGTAGGGTACAGTCAACCGCAAGCGCTGCGGTCTGATCCGATGGTTCCCGATGTGCCGATGGTTGTATATAGTTCCTGGAGATGAGGTACGCTAGTGGGCGGCTAAAGACAGGCTGGTCGGCATCTGGAAACATAAAGTGATTGCTCGCCAAGACATAGTGGGAGTGCTTATGCCTTGCCATGCGAGAGGAAGCCTTGACGTCACTTAGCTGAATTTGCATACGCTGGGAGCGAGCGGCTGCATCTAGCGCCCGGGTCTGAATCAGGGGGGCCACTGTCTAAGCCCTAAACCAAGCCTAAAGTAATAATAAGAATTATTAAGAAACTACTAAAAACTCTGCCTGTATTCATCATAGATGTGACCAAAGTGATGTATAATTCAAAAACCAAATCTAAAATTCTATTCCTTCATAAAAATATATTACGAATAACTAAAATAAAGTTTAGCACCACCATTACAATTCTAGGTACCACACTATCTGGCTCCTATGGGTTGTCAAGCCTTTATTTATTATGATCACTGATGTTTAAAACCAATAAGATTTATCAAACTAGGGGGCAAATCTGAAGTAAGTAAATGGCATTCTCAATGTATATCTGGGTAGCTATTAACAATTACAAAGGCTCTCTAGACACATTTACATTTTGTATCACATAAATTAGAGAGCTTTCGCTGAATATGTTTCCACAATGCCTGTTAAATGTAGGCCTTGATTACTCTGGTAATATTCCCAACTGTGACATTCTAAGCAACATTTATGGCTGGTTATATGCCTGAGAATAATTCTGTGAGGAGCCAAAAATTCATCATATGAATTATTTAAATAGTGATTTAATTTTGAAATAAGGAGTAATCTTGTGCCTTGCCTTTAAATAATAATAAAAAAATATATAAAAAGGTTTACTGGAAAAGCATGTGACTTTCTCTACATCGCATTAACACCTTCATAATCTGCCAACCACGAACTGCAGTATAACTGAAGGGCAAAAGAGCTTTTCTAATATATATCAATTTTTATATTAATCATTTTACACTTCAGACATTTTAGTACACAAGGGATATATCAGAATGAAGATAGTGTATTCTTAAAGCAGCAATCTCACAAAGAAAGCATGGGAATGACTCCCGGCACCCCAAAAATCAGGACAGTGTTACAGTTCCATCAAACCAGCACTGTCTCAGCGGTTTGGAGTTACGATAATGCTTTAAAAAGACCTCTATATCTAGAAAACTCCCCAAACATCTTTAGGACCTAGTGGAACACATACAGTACAGGCCTGTTACTGTGGCATCACTGGTCCCACCCATGTGTAGGAATCCATCAATCAACACAAGGCATTTCCATCCAGCAAGAATGCATAGCTGTCACTGACACACTGCCTGCTTAGTGAGAGAAGCTTTCCCTCCTGACATGGCAACCTGATGCAGACCATTGGAAGAGCATACTGTACATACTGGGCTAAGTACAAGCACACCATTCATTTCAAGTATATTAATCAGCTCAGTACTACACAAGCTATAGGGCATATTCAATTGGCCGCAAGATTTTCGCTGTAAAACTTAACCAATGTTTGATTAACGCGGCTATGCGCGCTCCTGATTCTAGCTATCCAAATGAAAAAAATTGGGCTCGATCATTTTTTCTACAAAACCCATGGAAAATAAAAATAAAAAAATTGGAGAAATCAGCTTGTACCCTGATTTGTGCATTTTTTAACAGCAGTTAGAAAATGATAGATTTGTTTTTTTTATACTGTTCAAATAAATGCTGTAGTTTAATTAGGGGTGCATAGAAATGCAAAAAAGATTATTTTGAGTCTTTTGAAAAAAAAAAAACCACCTATAATTCCCACCTGTCCCATCCATACAGCACCCCCATATACCTGTACCACATCTTTTAACCCATTATTCTGCACATTGCAGACTTTCACCACAATAATGTCATTATTGGTCCAATTAAGCTAATTTAAACCTTTTAAGTGACAAATTGATCAGTGGGGGGAGTCCCAGGGGTTTTGAAACAAGTCCCGACAAATTTACCTCAAAATAACAGTTTTTCCCAATTTTGCACCTGCTCTGAAGCTGTGAGAAACGAGACGTGTCAATTCCTGTACAAATTACGTGACTAAAATTCTCATGGTTATTTGAATAGGAAAAACTTGCGCCTGGCCAAAAATTTCTCGCAGCGCGAGAAAAACTAAAACTTGTACCCAAATGAATATGACCCTATATGTTCAATTAAAATGTCTTTACTTGTTCTTTAAGTCATAGTTAAGTTGAACTTACCGTATAACTGTAGACATAACATATGCACTAAACTTGTAGACCCCAGGAGTGGAATGTAAGGTTAGAAGATTTAAGAACTTTGCACTATTTTGAGAAATTTGCTTTTGGAAGTTGAAGTAGTAAGTGCCCCTGCTATAAATCAGACGTGAATGAGGCCTCTGAGTGACACAGACAAGAATAAGATAAAGTTACTCACAGTCTCCATATTCAAAATTTGTTGGAAAAATAAAGCCCAAAGTGGATAATAATGATGAAATGATAACACAATGCTAAATGAGGTAGGTGACAAAGACAAGGGATATATTATGTTAGATATGAGGTCACAGCATTGCTCATATTGCTGTAAGCTGGTTTAAATCACTTCATAAATGTTTTCCTAGTTCCGCTCATATTTCTTACAGCAGCATAATAAGGCTTTTGTCAATTACAATTAGAGACTTGTACAAATCTGAGGATGACAGAAATAGGGCAAAGAGAATTCCTCTAAAATCTGACTTATGTTAACTCCAAACAATTCCATGCAACTCATCTATACTTACTCATACACCTTACACCACATTACATTTAACAACTTGTAAATATGAGCAGCCAATTCGAAAAATGAACATTGCCGCATGCCCCCAAAACTATCTGTGAATCTATTCTATTGGCCCAAAATCATGAATCACACCAAAAACTGAGCCTTGGGGGATGAGCACTCATTTATTCATGCCCACTTTATGCCAACTGCCACAGAAATGTATCAAACATAAGAGGACTTCCCCTGTGAGCAGGTTATACAGTCGGAATGTTGCCGATCACAAGGTCGACATTCACTATGTCAACAGCAAAAGGTCAACATTGATTATGTCGATATAGTTAACATGTCAACGTCATTAATGTCGACACCTCGACACCAGCAAAATGTTGAGAGCCACAGAGTCGACATCAGTCATGTTGGCATTGTAATAGTGTTGACATTTCCGTTAGTTAGAGGTAGAATTAGACTAAAAGCATAGTGTCTATATTTCAACAATGTCGACATTACATCAATGTCAATAGTCTCATATCAACATAATGAATGTCAACATTGTGAAAGTCAAAATATATACCACACCCATGAACAGTATGTTGTACACACTTTGGCTATCCTTAGCTGGAGGCCTCTCTGTCCTAACAGGTCGCACTGCAGGCGGGATGTATCAAGCATCATATTTTGATTGTGATACATCCCACTACGTACTGCATGCATAGCAGCGTTTATTAATGCCGTATAGATGTAGATTTGCAATTAAAAATGAAAAGAAGTGAGGACTTCAGGGTTTATGGCCCGGGAGTCCTACTGCGCATACACTGCCATCGGTCAATGCATGTGCAAGCTGCAATGTACCCTGGGAGTGATCCTATTAGATCCCTATCAGGGAATTATGCAGAATAAGCCCATAGGCTTCTATTAGGCAATGGCATCTATAGATGCCTTTGCTTATAAGGTACAAGCTTCGGAGTTTTGCTTTCCGAAGCTTGATACATATGGGGAATGCGGTCAAACCTCCAAAAATGCCAGTTTTCGAAGTTTTGACCGTATTTTGCTATTAGTACATCTTGCCCTGTATCATTACAGGAACAATTCATAGACCATACATCTCAACCATGGGTTGCTTCTAACAGGGCACAGAGCATGAGGAACAGTTTGCTGGTACATCTGCTCTGATTGCCTCTCTACTCAGTTTCATTGTGTAGTCCCCATGGCTCCAAATGGGCATGTTCCCATAGGCTGCTACAATAAAAATTCCCCAGAGCTCAGTTTTGTTCCAGTCCACCTCAGCCCAGGCCTGTTGCAAATTTTGAACAATGTACAGTGGATCCACAGAGGCGTAAGTAGGGTTTTTAGCGCCCATCGCAAAAAGAAAAATGGTGAGTCACCTCCAACCGTGTGTGTGTGCCGCAGACACGTATGCCAAAAATGGACATGGCCACATGCCACAAGGGGCACAGCCACTGAAAACTGGGGGTGTGTCATCATGACACGCCACTGTTTCTCGTCACTCTGGGAACATTCCTTTCCATTCCAATTTGAATCCCAGGTATGACTGTATTTTAATTTAAGGAAAATGTGAAGTAGCTTGATATAGTTAGAATTCACAGGCTTTCACTGTAGTAGCAAATGGCTCCATTGGAAAGGTGACTAGCTGCAAAGGATGAGCTGCTAAGTTCAGGTCCTAGGTATGGTTGTATTTTAAATTAAGGAGAATGTGATGGCTTTTACTGTAGTAGGAAATGGCTTCATTAGTAAGGTGAGTGTCTGCAAAGGATGAGCTGCTAAGTTTGAATCCTAGGTATGGTTGTGTTTTAAATTAATGAGAATGTGAAGTAGCTTGGTATACTGTAGTTAGAATTCACAGGCTTTCACTGTAGTAAGGTGGTAAGGTGACTGACTGCAAAGCATGAGGTGCTAAATTCGAATCCTAGGTATGACTGTATTTTAGATTAATAAGAATGTGAAGTCACTTCATGTAGTTAGAATTCACAGTCTTCCCTTGTAATAGCAGATGGCTCCATTGGTAAGGTGTCTGACTGCAAAGCATGAAGTGACAGGTTCGTGTCCAAACTATGACTGTATGTTGAAATGTGAATATGACTGTAGGGGAGGAGATGTGATCAGATGCAGAAAGGAGATGTCTAGACTCCGAGAGCAGGAAGAGCAGGAAGCTACATTGCCGAGGGATGTTTCTTCTATAACGGCAACTTCCGGATACGCTGCCCTGGCCAGCGACGCCCAGAGCACGTGCCCTGCTCCACCCGCCCTAGTTACACCACTGTGGATCCACATTCATTAACAAAGATGCGTCCAACACAAAAGCACCATCAGATCTACTAAAAAGGTGGTTTATGCAGAGTGAGTACTATACCAATTTGCATAGCAATATTTTGCATGAAATTGCTCTGCATAAGCCAGGAAACAGAGGCACACATGTGCGCCTATGCAGACTTGCCTGATCCTCGCACTTAAGGACATTATAGAGACATGATGGAAGGATGGAAGGGGCAAGCTAACAAAGGCCGAATAGAATATGGGCACACTTGAACATGTGTGAACACATTTACATCGGCACACTAAGGCATGCCTGAGAAAGCTGTATCAGGGTAGTCAAGGGCGCATGCTGCTGATGTTTGCGAATGCATCACTGACACTGATTGATGCTTTCTTCATTGCTCAGACATTTATTATGTTTTTGTGATCATATTTCAGCATTTTTTTCCTGTACATTAGTCGGATAGTTGTTTCTGCTGTATTAGAAAGGTATTTGAAGAGTTATTGATGTCTATGCACATATTGTAATCAGTACAAATGTTTAAAAACGTGCGTAAGTTTATGCGACATATGCCTGGCATAAACTTGTACATATACTACTGCTGCTGTACTGCAGACAACCTGCAGTGCGTGTGCTCAGAACATTATTATTATTACTTCTATGGGGCCATAAATAGGCTATTTTTACAAGCAGGCTTCATCATGCAAAAATGTGTGATCTACTATGCATCATACTAATTGTCCTTACTCACATGTTTTTTGTTGTTACATATGAAATACAGTAAGACTGTTACATGTTTGCAGGTTTGAGCCTATCTATTGTTCTGGCCGTTCTCTCCTGTTATTGCTTTTCTGTGGCTTTCCACCAATTATTGCTGCCTTTCGATAATCCACCAAAGACTATCCTGCAGTTTAAGCATTGCATAATTAATATAAGTTCCTGTATTCAGAGGCTTTTGGAAACTTTAAAGATTCATAAAATGAAGGTGAGTTCCCCAACTGTTGTAACTACAGTGATCACAATGACAGTTCTTCATCACCTTAAAATACAAATACCATTTACCTGGCAGCTAGTCTCAATATCAGTGTTATTGAGGAACAGTTTACAAGCATATATAATAAATACAAATTGCTGTTAAGTGCTCATAGTAAATCAATACATGTTCCTGTAATAATATAATGTCAAAATATAGCATAGATTATAAAAGGGATAATGTACAATATATTGAATATTACTTGGATATTAGTATACTCATGAATGCTGGTAATGCTGACCATGGTATATTTATATTTGCTGCTTAAACCATGAAAATAATCCAGCGCGATAGTCTGTATAATAGTGATATATTAACCAATATTTGAGTATTGCACCGTTAGCACTAATGGTACTGGCTTAAAGTGCTGAATGGACCAAAAATCAATTAAGCTGGATCAGCAGACCATATTCTTGAAGTCGGTATTGTGATTATTGATGGTGATGTTCTCATAGTGATCAATACAATATTATTTAGAGGACTGCCCATATTGCTCTCACCTTCAGGTGAATGTAGTGCAGGTTAATACACCATGACTGTTTATATAAATGTCTGTGTGTGTGTGTACGAGCCTTAGAGGCATAAGAGCTCTTAGTTTTCTATGTATTAAAAAAAAACATACGTGTATGAGATTTGGGGAAGTGAATCAAATCATTATCACCGTTTACAGCTTAGATACAGCGAATATTTTGATTACAGTCTTCAATCAAATAAAGGACAGAAAAGTCTTACCTGCGGCTAATTATTTCCCTATTTACTTCTAGTACTTCCTAGACCTGATTCACCATCACACCTGTCTATATTCTACATATAAGAATCATCATCTGAACAGTATCATTTTCTTGGATACGGTTTACTAAGACAACTAATCACATTTCAGAGCTAGGAATTAGAGCTGTAGAGACATTAAGTATAATTCAGTATTACATTGCTTGCTTTTTTGCATCAAGCAGCATTTTTTTTTATTTCTTTGCTCTTGGCCTCTGACATGACTCCGTGGAAAGAGAAATTACTCCTCTCGGTCCAAGATTAATTCGATGATATCTTGTATGCCTATTTTTTGAGTAATGCTCTTTTAAATGGCAGTTCTCATTACCTTTCTGACTTATGCATTGATAAGTAAAATATATTGGATTCTTGCTCTCTACAGCAGCAGGGGATAGTGTGTGAAATACTAAGGCTATTTTTTTTTTTTTTTTGTTAAATCATAGACTTATCTACTAGATGCTAGAGATAGGGGTGAGAAATTGCTCCAATAAAGCTGCTAAAAATCTCTCACTGCAATACTAGAAAATATGTTCCAGCCTGAAAATTGAACAAAAATGTCAGGATGCTAAAGAATGTACAATGAAAAAAAAAATATTTCTGTTGAAATAAAAATTGATGCTTTGTTCAACACATAAACCACATTATATTCTTAATCAATAATTATGCAGGATGCCTGTAAGATTGCATTAATTATAATTGTCGTCTACATGATGTATTGAAATAGAAGACGGCACAAGATCAACATTCATTATGCAGAACGACAGAACAAAATTGGCAATAAAATAGCCTGTAGAAAATTTTTGGCAGTGTTAAAAACAGCAAAAATATGTGTTACATTGATTTTTAGATAATGTAAAATGTCAAATTGCTGCGAAGCATTTGCAATTTACTAATAATTGCCAGGAGCTATTAATGCTGAAACAGTTCCACAGAAGCAATGTATACAGTTGTATCTTATCTTTTATAACTGCAGTAATCCAATTCAGTGAGTCAATTCTTTGCAGGAATCGTCTCTTGCTTCTTTATCCTACATGTCATTTTCTTCTTATAATAACAATTCAGACTTTTAATCATTTACTGTATAAAAAGGTATCAGTTTTAACCAGCATTTGAAAATTGGATCTGTGAAGGAGGTGACTTGGGCACTCGGGTACAAAATTGTTTAAGACATAATTGTTATCCTTTGATTTGTATAGTACCAACATATTATACAGTGTTTTAAAATCACAGGGGGAAAGCCAAATGTTTAGTCAGCAGCTTTTTTTTTTTAGACGCCTGACCGAGCAATTCAATTGTTGCTCTGTCGGGGCGTGATAGCCGCCGGCACCAGCATTTCTGCACGCACTCAGGAGTGCACAAGCAGAAATGTGTCTACACCCTGGTTAGGGCGCGCTAACCGCAGATAGCGCGCCCTAACCAGGAATTAAGACGGGTTTAGCCGTTTTAGATGGCTAAACCTCGTCTTTTAGACAGCGAAGAGGCCGATAATTAATGAGCGCCCAGATCAATTGAATAGCAATCTGAGCGCTCATTAATTATCAAGCCCCAAAAAATAATTGAATCGCCCCCACAGAGTGTATGTGGAGGCCCCTCATTACCTGCCCCAGCTTAGAAACATATTCCCTCCTCTCATGGGAACACATGTGTGCGCACACACAGGTCAATTTATTGAGCAGCCAGTAAACCTACAGTACCAGTATACTGTAAGACTGATGGATGAAACCAGAGGACCTGGAGGAAACCTCAAGCAAAGATGAGTCGGAACTAAATCAGGTGTGTGTTACTCCCTAACTGTGTGCATGTAAAAATGTGTTTATGCGCATGTTACTATGCACTCGTCCCCTATATGTATGCATGGTTTACTACCAGTTATCATCATACACACACACAGGGGTATATTTACTAAAGTGAGAGTTTTTAGAAATGGAGATGTTGCCCATAGCAACCAATCAGATTCTACTTAACATTTAACTAGCACCTTCTAGAATAGGCATGTCAAACATGCGGCCCGAATAGACATTTTCTGCGGCCCCAGAGTGTAGGCTCACATATATATAATATGCGGCCCACACTCCGATCGGGCAGTGTTTACTTACCAGGCTGGCAAAGCTGGGTCTTTGAAGTGATCAGATGCCTCAGATTGCTTCAGAGGCCAGCGTTAAGGGACATTACTGGGGGGTCTGCGTAAAAGGGACATTACTGGCGGTTCTGCATAAGGGGCATTACTGGAGCACTGCATAATGGGCACTACTAGGGCACTGCATAAGGGGCATTGCATAATGGGCACAAATTCAGGGGGCATTGCAAAAGGGGCTCTAATACAGGGTGGAATTGCATAATAATAAACCTTTCAAAATTGCATATAAGACTTTTTTATTTGTTGCGGCCCACATACTCGTAGACCTTGAAAATTCGGGCCAGTTGGTATTTTGAGCTTGACATGCCTGTTCTAGAAGATAATAGCTAGAATCTGATTGGTTGCTAAGCGCAACATCTCCATTTGTAAAAACTCTTGCTTTAGTAAATATACCCCACATACTCTATACTAAGTGCAAAAGATACACTTCCAAACAGGCTGATTTTGACTTTCGCCCAACTCTGCACAGCTAAGTTGCGCCAAAATGCCCTCATCGAACTTTGCCTATGTGAGAACATGCAGTTACAACCCAGCTACTCCTCCTCAGTCCTAAGTGTACAGTAGATAGGACTGATATCTGTACGACTCGGCATCACCTGTACTTGCTTACGATCATTTCTTTTCGCATCTAGATTTGTGTGCGATTGAGAATCAGGGCCAATATTTCTTCACACATGGGGGGATGGATAGAAATTCTCATGACTCACATATGACTCTACCCATTAGCCAGATATATATTAATAGAGAAACTGTGGATGAGATAATGGTGGTGATCACAGAAGCTTGAGAAGATAACGGTAAAGTTACAAATCTCTGCCTTTGCTCATTGGGCCTGATTCAGAGTCGCTTGCGGAAGGATCTGGAGATTTTTCACACTGAGCATGCATTGGAGCCAGGCATCACACATCACATAGGTGATTCAGAATCATGTGCATCTTAGCAGCATCTCCACTTGTGGCTGAACGGGTGTAACAGCATGGCAACAGGGCGTTCACACATAATGTAAATGTTCTGAGTGCTTGTTGTGGGGATGAGTAGGCAGAAAATGGGGCTGTGCAGAGTTGAGTGCATAGATCTTTTACACCAGAGACAGGGCTGGTGCAATGCCCACTCATAGTGATGACAGCTAGTTGCACAAGCAGATGGTTCGGGATGGTGAGGCCTTAGAGATGCAGCCAACTGTAAATGCCAACGAATGTCCAGTTATTTCCGTGCGCACAATGCGGCCACACTTGTGTGCAACCCTAATTCTGGTCCATTGCCCCAACATTAAGATGCCCTCTAATACAGAATTGACATTATATCGAGGGAATTAGGTATATTACATAATGCATCAGGTTGGGTATGGGATGCTGTTGCTCGAGATCCCGGCAGTCGGAATCCCGATGCTGGCATAGAATACCGACACCTGTCAGTAAGTATCCTAACCCTACGTCTAAACCTAATCCTCCCTCTCCGCAGCCTAAACTGAATCCCCCCCCAGAGCCTAACTCTAACCCTCCCTAGTACTTCACCCTCCCCCTAGTGCCTAACCCTAACCCCTAACCCCACTACTTACCATTGGGATGCCCGGCAGTCGGGATGCTGGTGCCAGGATACTGACTGATGTCAGGATTACAGCGCCGGCATTGTGAGCGTCGGCATCCCGACAGCCGGAATTTAAACTACGTCCCAATGCATCCCCTAAAGAAAAATAAAAGGATGCAAAAACTTACGGAAGAGTTATAAAACCAATGAAAGCAACAGTCAGAAAGCTTTACACAGATTACAAAGCGTCGTGGCTGGACAGATGTGATGATTACACCACAGGGTGCATTGTGGGAAGTGCAGTCTCTGGCTGAGGAAACAAAAATGGAGGAAGAAAGACGTGGAGAACCAGGAAGTATTGCTGGAATATGCTTCATGAAAAAGTGGGATATGTTTTGTTTCTGAATTTTGAGCATGTGAGAATTAAGTCCAAAAATGGACACTTCAGTGACAGTCACTGTTATTTCTGTACTCCCTGCTGTAAAATATAAGGGCATTTTAAGTCACTTGGAATCAAGGGCCCGATTCAGACCCGCTCGCTTGATGCATTTGCACGCAGCCAAAGTATGCAAATGCCGAGATCGCACGGCAAGGCATTAGTACGCCTACAATGTCTTGGCGTGCGATCACGGTGTGTATTTAGACGCCCACCAGCCTACCTTAAGATGCCCACTTTCCCTTAGTAATACACAACATTTCCAGGCAGTAAATGCAACAATTGGTAACATCGAGGAAAATTGGACCCATACACAGCACTTGTGGCTGACCATACCCTACCGCAAGCACTGTGAGTGCTTCAGTGTGTAATTCAGCCATGTGACGTGTACTATGGCGCTGCTTCTTAATTATGCACGCCTCTGAAACAGCGTTAAGATGCTCAGACACGCCTGCATTCGCACCACCTCTCCCCCGTTTCCATCGACCAGTCCCTGTCACCACCCACAAACGGCTCGTCCTGTCACTCATTCTAGCGAGTCTGTTCACAAAGGGCTATTACTTTGCGATCACAGTGACTGGTTCGTGCACACGCACTGCGTCTAATACGCAAGCGCAGATTGCACATATTGGCAGGCTATGTGCGAACGCATCCTAGTGAACTGGACTGAATCGGGCCACAGAACTAAATCATTTTGTACGTAGTCTCTGCAGAAAGAGATATTTTGCCCTTAAAAAAATTAGTTCGACTACAACAGAGAATACATTACCAATCACTCTAGATGAGGCCGGTGATTATTACATAGCACTACTTCAGGAACTACAAAGTGAGAACAATTTAGACACTATCAATTCCACTTCCCCTGTCAAAGTTTTTGATATTAATAGCAGCACAATGGGGAATCCTAATAAATTTAAATGTAAACCTACATTTTTCCCAGTACATAACAAGAGTGCACAAATAGACATTTTTTATAAGACTACACTAGAAGACTTTAAAAATCTATGCGATCGGGCAAATAACAAGAAATCATACTATACTAATAACTTATCCACTAGTGAACAACAAGCTTTAAAGGACCTGATGTCTGATCAAACTATTATAATAAAACCTGCTGATAAGGGGGGAGGATTGGTTTACAAAATAGAGAGGACTATCTTATAGAAGCGAATAAACAACTAAAAGATAAAACCTTCTATACTATATTGGAGCAGGACCCCACCTCTAAGTTCCAAAGGAACTCAAATTATTATTAAATAGAGCTCTGAGTGAGGGGGTGATATCTAAGGAAACTATGGACTACATGCTACCATCTCATCCAGTCATCCCAACATACTATCATTTACCGAAAGTCCATAATCGATTATTAACCCCCCAGGATGCCCCATAATATCGGGAATAGGCTCATTAACATCCAATTTATCCTTTTATGTTGACTCCCATCTCCAGCCCCTAGCACAACAACTAAAAGTATACATCCGTGACACCACCCATTTTTTGCACGTTACAGTCCAGTGAGTGGAAATCTAGGTATCTAATGGTAACTTGCGATGTGTAAGCTTTATATACTAACATCCTTCATGACTTGGGTATTGAGGCGGTATATCACTACCTAGAATCAGATTACACTAAGACCGAGAGTCTTAAAAAGTTCATATTAGAAGTATAAGATTCATACTGTCTCATAAT
Organism: Taudactylus pleione; assembly: GCA_031769625.1. NCBI lineage: Eukaryota > Metazoa > Chordata > Amphibia > Anura > Myobatrachidae > Taudactylus > Taudactylus pleione. The sequence continues at coordinate 38,622,442 of JAUIMM010000153.1, read as the reverse complement.
TATTTTATATTTAACTGCCAATATTACATCCAAACTAAGGGCATAGCTATAGGGACCAGGTTCGCCCCGAGCTTCGCGAACCTCTATATGGGCCTCTTGGAGGAGAGGCTCATTTGGGGTGGCGAGTTCGGGGGGAACCTGGTCCTTTACGGCTGGTACATTCACGACTTATTTTTTATATGGGATGGAGATGAGGAGTCAGTTAATAACTTTATTTGGTATCTGACACTAATCCATTCCAACTTACGTTCGCTAGCAGATATAGCAAGTCATCCGCGATTTTCTGGATATCACAGTCTCAGTCAGAGATGATTGTATTTCCACTTGTACATACCAAAAGGAAACTGACACCTATAATTTTATTCCATATGGAAGCAACCACCATAAAAAATGGTTGCCGAATATCCCATCAGGACAACTGCATCGAATTCATAGAAATTGTTCTGATCATAAATAATTTAAAGACCATTCAGACAAATTATTAGAATCCTTCTGCAAGAGAAAGTATCTGCAATCATTACTACAGGATTCTTCTAAAAAGATATCCAATGGGGAGGGAGACACATTTCACTTTAAGGCCATCCGAAAAAGAAAGACAACAGTCAGAATGTATTGGGGCCACCAAGTTTATAACTAGATACAACTCAGAAGCAGATAGCATCAGGAAAATAGTTAATATTAATAAAAAAATATTACACACCGATCCGATACTGAAAAATGAATTAGGGGGTTGGAACTAAGGTGATCTTTAAAAGAGCCCAAAATGTGGGAAATTTGTTGGCACCAACTTTATTTAGATATATATCTCAGAGTGATCACCAGAAACAAAGTGGAACTAATTGGTTGTCTACTGGAGTGGTAGGCTGTTATAAATGTGGCTTCAATAAATGTATCACTTGTGGTTTTACACAACACAAAACTTTGTCCTTCACTTCCTTCAAGACCAGACAACAATTTCCCATTAAAACTTACATTAACTGTAATTCCACATATGTCATATATCTTATCAATTGCTCATGTGGGATCCAATATATAGGCTGCACCAACACGCCAGCTCAGGGATGGGTTTTTGGAACATCGTAGAAACACACTTAGAAAATCAACGAAACACTCCTTATCTAGGTATTGTATAGAACAACATCAAGGAGACTTCAAATGTATGAAGGTCCTAGAGATTGAAACTATCACCCCAACAGTTATGGGTGGCAATACTCTAGATCAGGGGTCTTCAACCTTTGGCTCTCCAGCTGCTGTAGAACTACAGATCCCAGGATGCCCTGCCACAGTTTTAGCATGCTATTATATCAAAATGGTGGCAAGACATGCTGGGATGTGTAGTTCCACAGCAGCTGGAGGGCAAAAGGTTGAAGACCCCTGCTCTAGGTTATGCCTAGGGGAAACTAATTGGATCCATAAAATGGGCACTCTGCAACCCGACGGTCTTAATGGGATCACAGATACGGACTTCGACATATAGTTTTTTAGCACCAGAGGTCCCTAGGGCATTATTTACTAATATGCCTAGAAGTCCTTTTTAGATCTTTAATACGGTTACCAGATTTTCCTTTTTATTGAGGTATACACAAATGGGACTTTCCACCTCTTCTTCTCTTCCCCCCCTCCCCTTTCCCCCCTCCCTTTCCCCCCCACCTCTCATATTTTTCCTTCCCCTTTCTTTCCTTTTTGTCTTTTGCTCCTATGTGTGCAGTGTGTTTCTGTGTGAAGATTTTTGGATGATACTGTATATGTTTATTAATTTATTAATATATGTTTGCACACCAGGTTTTTAAGTAATCTGTTCTGTGTTGAGGGATCCCTCTCAGGCTCCTTTCAATCTAATTTAATTTGATATAATCTACATATTAAGAGTATGTCTAGAAGCTTTGCAAATAATTAATGTATAGATGAATAACATCTGCTAGTCAGGTGTGTAATATTAACATATGAGATTCCCACTGTGTCTATGGGGGTATACTATATTCATGCCAAATTCATAAGGAATTTTTAATGACATTAATATAATATAAAATGTAGCATATATAAATGTTCTATAAAACATGGGGTTGTTGTTTTTCATATGTACCCTTGTTTCTTTTCTGTGTTAAAACTATTAAGCATAATCGTAAATAATTACACCTGTGGACAATTAACGGTGTGCTTTAAAAGAAGTTCCCTTACATTCGGCACACTATGCTCCTGACGAAGGTGCTTAACTAGCACGGAAATGCGTTGATCTTTTCTAAACCACTTTCTAACAGATTTTACTCTCGGTGGACTGTAATCTGTACTAACTGCACCCAGCCCTCTGCCGTCAAATTCATTGGGCACCGGCTTGGAACTATATGTCTATATAACAGACGCTATATGGTAATCTAAACACACACAGATGAACTTGACATCAGTGACGCTGTAGGCAGGTAATATCACAAGGACCCGGTCTTTGGAATCACTTACCGGGCACCTGGATTGGCCGTGGTTATCCTTCCCGGCATGAGTATACTGCCCAGCTTTCATGGGAGATGAGTTGGGCACCCGGACTTAAATAGGACACCTATAAGCAAACTGCATATTGTCCGTTACGTTGCATTGGAACCTAAAATCAGGATATCCCACGGAAGCTATCGGAGATCGGCACAGCAGGAGCAATCGTATTTAGGAGTGGTGCATGGATGTGGTAAATACCTACTCTTTACAATACTGAGTTATGTACATTATTCTTTTCTAAAACAAAGAAACACGCTAAACATCCACCAAAAGGAGCTGCACTAATAATCGTTATTTCAATTATATACCTGTCTTTATCAGGAATGTTCCAATGTAGGATTTTCACATAACATTAATATAACTTATATATGAATACTGTTATCTATTATCTATTTTTGCACAGACAGTTACCAGCTACCTATTTCGGGACATTGTTACATGCCATTATTTTTTGATACAGCTGTTCTGGAAGAGAACACACTTTAAACTGTATCAATCTTCTGTGTATTTTATATTGTTTTTGCTTATTTTATATGTATGGGAATGCTGCAAAAAAATTGTTTATATATTGAACACCTGTATTGGACTTTAAAGGGATTGCACAGCCACTTTTCTTTGGTTTATGCTTTTGGAAATTATAAAGTTTCCTTAGGCTGGCAGCTGCAGCCAATTAAACCAATTTTCAGGTTATATTTAATTTACAAGGTGAGCGCCAATACCAGTATAAACTTTTCGGATTAAGGGGAGGCCACAAAGACAGTCGTCCTGGGGCCCTCACACATAGAGGGGCCCCCACACAGGGTCAATGTGACCCTGCTGAGAACAGATGTCCAGCAGCACCTGTTCCCGGATGGGGGCCGGGCTCAGAAGCTGCGGCTGTTCTATTGCATGCAGCAGCACTGTCAGTGCTGGTGCATGCAGCACAGACTCAGAATGGCTCCCGAGATCCCTCATCAGCATCATATGACGCATGTCCGTGACACTGTGGAGGGAACCCAGGAGCAGCTCTGCTAACCAGGACACATCAGGTGTGAGAGACTCCGTATAGGGCTGGAGGGGGGGACGGGACGTAGGCACAGGTGCCGTGTGTCTAGAGGGGGGGGGGGATAGGCACAGGCACCATGTGGCTTGGGGGGGAACGTAAGAACAGGCACCGTGTGGCTTGGATGGGGTCCCCCACAACTTAGTTGCCCCGGGGCCCCCACAAGCTTTAATCCGGCCCTGCTTGGAAATATACATTTTATATTATTCTATACAACACAGCTGTAACACCGATGAAAAGATACAATCCACACAGGACCAGTGTAAACCTATTAAGAGAAAAACCTCATACTCTGAAAATGATGTACAGTAGCTTTCTGATGTTATTGTAAATATATTCCAGTGGCAACTGGACATTAGTTACTGGCAGGGGGTGCCGAGAGAAATAATTAGCAGCATAAGAAAACCGTAGAGAAAAAAGAAAGTCTCATGAGCACTCAATAGGCTATCAACTTATATTATCATATAGGAATTAAGCTGTTTTTATAATAACATTCAAAAATTCCTTTTTATTGTTTTTTATCTAAAAAGAAAGCATAACAAGCCATAAAAAGACCAAAAAACTAAGTCATAGATAAATGATTATAGTCTTTCAAACTGATTTACAAACATAATATGAAGCGTAAAGAATAAATCATAAAGGTTGTACCATAGATAATACCTGGAGAGATTAATACCACATCGATTAGGTATCCAGTTGACGTGTCGACATTTAGAAGGTAATCATTTAGAATGTTGATACCAGAATGTTGACAGGTTCTGAATGTGGACAGTCAGAATGTCAACATGATCATTAGGTTGACAATCAATATGTAGACATTCATGTAGGTCGACATGGTTAAAATAACAACATCCTCAGAATGTTGACCTTTTTTTGTTGATTTTTAAGGTTAGGTTTGGGGTTAGGTTTAGAGTTAGGGTTACAGTTAAATAACAAAAAAAACACATCCAATGAGATCCCTCTCTGCAACCCTGTACCTCATTCCAATAGAACAGAGAGGTGCTCTGGGAATCACAACCATCTGAAAGTTTTCGTGGTTTGCTGAATACTAGAATGGGCCCATTACTAAAAACATGCAGGAACTACAGTTTTCACATGTGTAATGGGAATAGGCTTCTTAGTGGGGAAAGTTCTGTATGAGTAACTGTTGCTTTTTATGTTGAGACTGGGTCACCTAATGTTAGGCATCATAAGATGGAGGTCATAGTGTGATTAATTTCACAATTACCAAACTTCATCATGGACAGTAAACCATATCATATATGTGTGTGGTATTCATTTATTTAATTGAGTGATCTTTCCGGCTTGGCAGAAAATGTACAGTTCTATTGTGCCTGGATATGTTATAAAGCTGCATTTCCTGTATACCCACGCCTTTGTCTCAACTTGGTTAGTTTCTCATTAATCAGTGATGCTTATACCGAAGAAGAAAGCCTATGGAAGCTAAAGAAAACAAGGACTCGCATGATAAATGAGGAGAAAATGTCAGGTTCTACTCGCCATTCTATGATAATTGTCTTTTTTATCAACTAATGGACGAACTTCAGTTCTCACTTTTGTTCAAATGCATCTGCAACCACAGAATTGCTGGCAGTGTTGGGGAGAGAGAACAATGAAAAGTGCTCCTTTATGATGCTGTCAGTCTGAAAAGATGAGAAAAAACCAACAACTTTCTGGTTCAGTCCTAAATCAGGCCACCATAGAATTAAACTAACCTTCATTTTTTCTCTTATAATTTGCACAATGGACTAAAATAAACTCATATGACCCCATCATCTTCAGCCCCATCACCAGTGTCAGCCCATATTACAGACGTCTGTGAAGCATTGTTCAGTTATGCCCCACAAATCTTACCATAATAAGTCTGAGACAGCCATAAATGATCTCAGGTAAAACTGAAATAATAAAAAGCTATGTATGATCAGTAAAAATACTGGAATTTAGAGGCAGAAAATTAAAATACAGATATCAAACTAGTCTATGAAAAGAATGGCATCAGGATAGTGCATTTTAATACTGTTATCTGTAGTCTAAAAACAAGAATATAGAAGTTGAAAAAACAAAAATGTTTAGCATTTCTCAAAATGATCTATCCCTACCAATTTACTAAAATAATTAAACAAGAAAATAGGTTACTTATTATACAATAGTGACTATAATTATTATACAATAACTCCCAGTAAGGGCACCTCTGCTGCCTTTCTCTGTGTAGCTCTACCCATGCTAATCTGGGACCTTCCCTTTGTGTTGTCCATAAGCAGTAAGGAGCTCTGCTCAATGGCTCAAGGACTGTGTGACCAGGAGTTTAGCCAGGCCTTGAAGTGAGTAAGAACCAAGGTTAGAAATGGTGCTGGTAATGGGCATGGGTACATCATATTGGGGGCATGACCACATCAAGTGCAAAACATAAACGACTCTAACGTTGGATTAAAACTTTTCAGCAAAATAAATAACTAAAAACTACAAAGTATGTATAAGCATACAAAATAAATAATAAATGTAATGTAACTGTACATAAGTACTTCTATTAAAATAACATCTGCACATTAGTGGAAACTATTAAAAAAGAGCAATGATGTGAGAATATTTGAAAATCACCCTTTATTATATCTATAAATCACTAGGCAGTTCCTCTAAACAAGGGGTGGCCAGATTTTTGGATTTTGTAATCTACTGTAAAGGCCCAAATTTTTTTCAGCAAGGACCGTGGGGACTGTCCCACCAAAATCGAGACGATTGGCAGGTATGCTTTTTAGGACTCTGAGCCACTGAAATGTAAACGAAGAAAACATATCAATTTTAAATTCATTAAAAAGTATTTAATCAGATCTCCCGAACATTCCCTTTGTTTACCCGTCAAACCTCAGGTGCAATTATAATCTAGGAACCAGGTGTCTCTGAGCCAGGGGTGCAGCTATATAACAGGGACCAGGTGTCTCTGAGCCAGGGGTGCAGCTATATATCAGGGGCCAGGTGTCCTGAGACATGGGTGCAGCTATATATCAGGGACCAGGTGTCTCTGAGACATGGGTGCAGCTATATACCAGGGACCAGGGGTGCAGCTATATATCAGGGACCAGGTTGTCTCTGAGCCAAGGGTGCAGCTATATAACAGGGACCAGGTGTCCCTGAGCCAGGGGTGCAGCTATATATCAGGGGCCAGGTGTCCTGAGACATGGGTGCAGCTATAAATCAGGGACCAGGTGTCTCTGAGATATGGGTGCAGCTATATACCAGGGACCAGGGGTGTAGCTATATATCAGGGACCAGGTTGTCTCTGAGCCAGGGGTGCAGCTATATAACAGGGACCAGGTGTCTCTGAGCCAGGGGTGCAGCTATATATCAGGGGCCAGGTGTCCTGAGACATGGGTGCAGCTAGAAATCAGGGACCAGGTGTCTCTGAGACATGGGTGCAGCTATATACCAGGGACCAGGGGTGCAGCTATATATCAGGGACCAGGTTGTCTCTGAGCCAGGGGTGCAGCTATATAACAGGGACCAGGTGTCTCTGAGATATGGGTGCAGCTATATACCAGGGACCAGGGGTGTAGCTATATATCAGGGACCAGGTATCTCTGAGCCAGGGGTGCAGCTATATAAAAGGGACCAGGTGTGTCTGAGCCAGGGGTGCAGCTATATATCAGGGACCATGTGTCTCTGAGACATCGGTGCAGCTATATACCAGGGACCAGGGGTGCAGCTATATATCAGGGACCAGGAATCTCTGAGCCAGGAGTGCAGCTATATAACATGGACCATGTGTCTCTGAGACATGGGTGCAGCTATATACCAGGGACGCAGCTATATATCAGGGACCAGGTGTCTCTGAGACATGGGTGCATCTATATACCGGGGACCAGGGGTGCAGCTATATATCAGGGACCAGGTGTCTCTGACAGGGGTGAAGCTAAAGGAGAAGTTGATAGGACTGACCTATTCTTAGCAGCTGCTGCTCTGTCTCTCTGTCTTCAGTTTTTGAACCAGTTTCCCGGGGGCCAAGGGCAGGGACTACAAGAAGTTTCCCAGCATCTAGATGACCCAGTCTCCTCCAGCGTGTTGCACATGCCGGCCACTAATTCCAGCGAGAAATTGAGGGTGGGCAGCTGGAACATGGACAGCACTCAGCAACAGGGATTGCTGTGGTGGGTGAGCATAGTGGGCACCGCACCTTAAGGTCCTGGCCTCAGCTAATAAGTCCGATTGTTATTGGCCATTGCTATCACGCGTCAATCGGGGCTTCAGCCAGCCACAGCTTCATTGCAGCAGCCTAATTTTTATTGGCCACCGCTGGACGTCATCACAATCTACTGGTCGAGTGCCCTGCTCTAAACAATACAGAAATTACATACAAAACATCATTTAGATATAAAATTAACACCTTTCTTTTCCATTTAACGATATGAAACAAATTTTAACCACACCAAAGTCTTTGCCTATCTCTTCGTTCCGGACTTGAAAGTGTTCAATTCAAATCCCTCAGTTGTAAGAGTGAGACTGCTCTGTGTGTAAGCTGGATGGAGGGCAGTAGAGGGAATAACAGAAACGTGTGCCCTGTGCTAAACTACAGAGTGCAGGGGGCAGAAAACTCTACAAATTCTCCACTCTTTTCAACAAAAAGATGGCCGCTGGACGTGCGTAATGGCTTGCTGAATGCCTCACCAGCATGTAGCCCTCCCCCTCCACGCTTACAGCATTTTGTATTCTCCTGAAGGTGCCACTGAGGACAAGGTTGGTTTGTTAAGCTTGATAAGGGGCCCTAAAAACATTGGGGCCTCTTCAAAATTTTCCCATGGGACCTCCAAAATTTTAAGTTCCCCAGAGTAACAGCTTTGTGATAATCTATTTTGGATTGTTTTGTTACAGTATGAGTCAGTGGCGTCACTTACCTTGGTGACACTCGGTGTGGACTCTGGAAAGGATAGAAGTGGGGGAGTGGCCTTGCGGGTAGGGCGTGGCTTCGTGGTAGGGGGGGTGGGTTGAACCCCTGTTTTAGTCACTCCAGGTTCCCGGAGAGGCGGACTGCCCCGAGGACCAATCTGTGTGCAGTACCGGCTCTATCACTGTGTCAGGAGCCGAGTGCTGTGCATAACACTTCAATGCAGCACCCGGCTCCTGTCACTGAGGAGGAGTCGGCACTTTGGTGTCACCCCTCGGCGGGTGACACACAGGTGCGGCCCGCACCCCCCTTGTGACACCACTGGTATAAGTATGGGATGAACATTAATTATAATCTTCATAAGAAGAATTGTATTGTAATGCTTCTCAGTAACTAATAACGAGCTGTTCAAAATAGATGCAATGGAAAACAGTCCAGATCTGGCTAAACAACTACCTATGCAGGTAATTGTGCAATTATGCTGGGACCATCAACAGCAGCACATGCCAGTGCCATAAGTAAAGGGCACAGCTAATTGCAGAATTGGAAGATTATAAAGAACATGGTAGTCTAGTCACTTAATCACTTTATTTTCTCACATGAGAAAATAATCAAATGCAAACAGGTTAGCAGAGCTGACTGAAACAAGCACTGACTGATAACAATGTTACTAAAACAGAATTAGATTATGATTGATTACTGCATCTTTGGAAATGCTTATCTGGTATTTCTTACCTGGATATATGAAGACATGATAGCAAAGTTATGGGTTACATTGTTTGGTTACTTAGCAGGCATTGGTTTTGTAAAGATAACCCTTATTATAGGGTGATTGTATGTATATATGTATAATATATATATATATATATATATATATACACACAAATATAAATACACACACACACACATATATATATATACCGTATATATATATGTATTTATTTGTGGATTGAGTGATTGAGCATTTCATATCCCATATGATATGTTCCTGTTCAATAGTGAATACTTTTTACTCCCTGTTGCAAGTTTATACGTTGCTATAGCAACATACAATAGAGGTCTAATCACGTGTCAGACAAATTAGTCCTGGGAATTTAAATAAATAAATGCACAGAAGATAAAGATGTCAGCCGTTATCAGCTAACAAGACAGATACTTAACACACAAAAGATAAAGGTGCAAACTGCTATCAACTAGTAATAAGGCTTGTATTGGAGGAAAAATCCGGTATATGGACTCATTACTATTTATGTTTTGCAGTACATTTTAGTATAACAATCATTACATAACAGCTTTTTATTGTACATTATGTACAGGAAATGATATAATATTTGCATAACATTACTTAGCATGACTGTATAATAAGAAGCATTGCAATCAGGAGGGCATCAGCACCAAAGTGGGAGCTATGTTTATACTTGGGCCTGACTTAACAGTCAGTAGAGTTAATATCCATAATTAAAGTGTTACATATGTGTGTATTTAACTAATAATGACCACTTTCCTTAGTGCATGCAACACACAATATAGCTGATATGAGTGTAGCAGCTTTCCCACTGGATTTACGTCACCTCAAGACCAGGCACCATAGGGGAATTCTGCAATATGCAACGAAGATATGCCAAAAATGTTGCCCTGTCACCTCTCTTATAACAGAACCATGTAATTTCATCTGACTGCCAATTCATATTCAAATGCATGAACACAACCACGGCTGTTCAAAAAGGGCTTAAATTCAGGTGCAAACTGAGCAGACACAATGATCTACCATGTACAAGACTGAATGTTGTGCTTAGTAAATGAACCTAATTTAGTGTGGATTTATTATAGCAGTTCTTATGTTGGAATGTAATCAGATTTATGCTAAGAAACAACACAAACTCCCCTATTTCAGGCACACTTACTGTATCAATAATGCCTCTCTTCCTCTTTACATGCTGTATCCCCCACTAGCCAAAGACCCCTTTCCCTCTGCTTGCTACATGGTTTCAATCACTGTTTGTAAAATCCTAACATACCAAAATCGCACATCTGGGTTTATTAAGTGTAATATAGTACGGGGGAAAGTGCAACAAATTGAGTTATCCTTCAATGTAATAATGAGAAAAAGGTACTGTATATACGCTCTCTTTGCTATACAGATTGAGTCGCCCATATCCAACATGCTTGGAACCAGAAGTATTTTGGATATCGGATTTTTCCGTATTTTTGGAATATTTGCTTACCATAATGAGATATCTTGGGAATGGAGCCCAAAGATAAAAACACAGAATGCATTTATGTTTCATATACACCTTATACATAAGCCTAAAGGTAATTTTAAACAATATTTTTAATAAAGTTGTGCATCAAACAAAGTTTGTGTACATACACGAAATTCATTTATGTTTCATATACACCTTATACACAGAGCCTGAAGATGATGTTATACAATATTTTGAACAATTTTGTGCATTAAACAAAGTTTGTATACACTGAACCATTGAAAAACAAAGGTGTCACTAACTCAGTCACACTCACAAAATTCTGTATTTCGGAATATTCTGTATTTCAAAATATTTGGATATGGGAGACTCAACCTGTAGTGACTGAGAACCCCATTTACATGCTTATACCAGGGGAGGTCCATAGTGCTACTATCCGCAAGTGCCTGCAATGCCCACAAATAAGACATTATCCTCATTATCCACGAACAGTACTCTATTTTACAATAGTTATAAAGACTTTAAAAAATAGGGTATTTCCTGTAGTGAATGAACCTATGAAACAGATGCGTAGGAAAGAGGACGTCATTAGAAAATAACTTGAAATTTGCTGAGATATTTATTTTATGCCTTCACTGGGGATTTAAAAGCAAGCTTAATCCCTATTTTAATTAGTACTAATAAGGACAATAATTTCTACATAATAGTATGATATATATATTACACATATCAGAGTCTTTATTTCAGACATACAGAGTTAATTGTTTTTCCATTTTCTTCTTTCAAATAATTGTCAGCAACGTCCACACTGGAATGTTCAGGTGCTCTGTGCTGCCACCTGTCTTTTCAACAAAGAACACACATTCCAAGCATTACTTCTAAAGTCCTCATTTATTGTGGTAATATGAAGATTGCTTACATACACAAAATATTATTAACAGATATTCATTTTAACTGTCAATTCCATATAGCTGTATATAAGAAGTCTGGTATAATTAAATAACATATTGTATATCTTTAGAAAACCCTTAGTGACAAAAAAAAAAAAACATTGTATACATACTTTGTAAGATACACAGGTCTGAGATATGAATTGAGTAAATTAATCTCAAATATGTGTGATACTATATTTCATTTGTGGGCATGATGTCATAAATAAGAGTCAAGGAAGACAATAGGAATAGTTTACCAACACTGCATTTAAGGGCCAGATTTGCCCTAACCAACAGCAACCAATCAGAAACTTGCTTTCATTGTCGATTGTGCTCTAAACAAAAAAAAGGTAATTTCTAATTGTTTGCTGTGGTTTAGTGGACAGTTTAGAAAAATAAGCATTACAAAAGTTTATAATCTTAGACAAACTACAGGTGTTACATATTTCCTGCTGTCCATCCGATAGGCAGATGTTCTCAAAATACACATTGTATAGGAGCTTTGAGGGTAAATTTATTAAGGGTCGATTTTCAGTTCCATTATATTTTGTGGTGATTTTGAGGTGAATTGGTGGTGATTTTGACAATCAGGTATTAACTAAAGGAAAAATTATTCAAATAAACCATCAGTACTTCCCCATAGCCAAAAGCAGAAAAAGCTTATTTACTAACAGTCCATTTGAAAATAGAACAAAAATAGACCCAAAAATCAACATTTTCAATAGAGCCATCAGAAAAGGGATCGGAATGAATGACCGCCGGACGAGAGCCTGGCGGCCGAAATCCTGACACAGGCAGGCCGAACAGCGGAGATCCCGACGGAGGTGAGTAAACTACCTAACCCTCCGCTCACCCCCCTAACCCTCCTTTAGGGATGCCTAAGCCTAACCTCCCCCCCTAGGGTGCCTAAACCTAACCCCCCTCCCCGCACCCTAAACATAACCCTCCCAGGGGGTTGCCTAAACCTAACCTTCCCCCGGGGGTGCCTAACCCTAACCCCCCTTCCCCTAGCCTAACCCTAACCCTCCGGGGGGGGGTGTCTAACCCTAAATCCCCCCGGGGTGCCCTAACCCTCCTCACCTGCGCTATGAGGACAGTTCAGTCCTGCGTCGTTGTGGATTACGGCGTCGGGATTATGATAGGCGTCTGTATTTCAACGCCTATCAATAATCCCTAGCCGGCATTCTGCGTCCCGATTTTAAAACACGTAAAATTCTTTGTAAACTCACTATGATGGAAAAAAAAACATGGGAGAGAAGAATGTAGGGCACTTTGGCTGTATAAATCGCCTTTTTTAAAATCATGGATATGCAAATTGCGTTGGGATGAATGTGTTTATGGGTAATACGGTGCATGTGACATGTTTGGCCAATAGGAATGTATTTGTATAATTTTGTGTCTATTTTGGGTTGATTTTGGGTTCTATTGAGGGTGAATAGAACACATTTAGAACTTCAAATAGAGCTGCAAATAGAACGGGATGTATCCGACCGCCGGCTTCCAGACTCTCTAATCCCGGCGTGATACTAATGACAGGCGTCGAAAACTCGACGCCTATCATTAACCATACACCAGAAGACCGACCCCCGGCATACCGAATGAAGGTAAGCCGGGCGCGGACAGCCGTGGTGGGGGGGAGGGTTAGGTTTCGGGCTCCCGGGGGGACTTAGGTTTAGGCACCCCCCGGGAGAGTTAGGTTTAGGCTAGGGGAAGGGGGGGTTAGGGTTAGGCACCCCCGGGGGGAGGTTAGGATTAGGCACCCCCCCCGGGGGACTTAGGTTTAGGCAGCGGGGAAGGGGGGGTTAGGTTTGGGCACTTAGAGAGGGGATTAAGGTTAGGCACTTGGGGGGAGGTTAGGGTTAGGCACCCCTAAGGGAGGGTTAGGGTGTAGAATTAGGTTGCGATACTTACCTTAGGGACGATCGGGATCTTCGCCCTTGCCGGGCTGCCGCTGTCGGGATTTGAATACCTACTACACCCAATAGAACGTCAAATAGAAACAAATGCACCATCAATATACGAATGGAACCCAAAATCGACTGTTAGTAAATGATCTATTTTGAATAGAAACACTGTGGTCGATTTTAAATGGAACCAAAATCGACATTTGGTAAATGTACCCCCTGGTCTCATAAAGCATTGTCCAGGGAGTATGTACGGACTCAAGAAAGGTCCAAGCTTTACACACAAAAATGTAACAAACACAGAGAGCTATGGCCATTTATGCCTCAGGCCACACAGACAGAACACATGGGTGCAACTAGTCCAGTTTTACAATGACTGCATACAAAGGGCCCTCAAGAGAAATGGAGGGTCCGGGTAATACGGAGGTGTGGCTAAATCCAGGAGGTGTGGCTAAATCCAGGAGGTGTGGCCACATACCCCTCTGATAAAATAAATGGAAAATATTATGTATGTTATTTATCCCCCTCAACAGCTGGCCCAGACCCCTCTAATAAGCCGGGGCAATTACATGCTCCCTCCTCTCTCTGCGCCCCTGTGCATACATTATAAGATAGTGATCGCCTGCTGACTGCATGCTTAAAACTGTTTAGCTTCTCAGCATTTTGTTCACTTTTTGATCATGACTGCAAGTCGTTCTATGCCCACACACGTATGAAATTTATAGTCATTTATACCAATATGACAGTGGGTGTGGCCTCATTCCATCTAAACAGGGAATGATAATGTTTACAAATCAAACAAAACCCAAACCTAAGAAATTGCTGGTTTTAAGATCTCTAAATTCTAAAATTGCAAGAAAGACACACACAGCATACGTCATACAAGTAGTTGTGTCTTGATACAATTAGATGACGTCACCCCTTGAATTCTGCAAAGGTGCAAGAGCCCCACTAATGTAATCTTGATGAAGGACTATAATAAATTGTTGCTGTGTACAAACCGTTCCTTGCATATAATGATCCTCCACGGAAAACATTTTCTTGGTTAGTTATTGATAAATGCAACCTGAATAATTTCAATGTGCATGGATAACGTGCATAAAGGCTTAGCTTTACACCTTCATTATGCACTTTCAAGATAATGTTTTCCAGTATTAAAAGCATGACTCATACAAGAGGGCTGTAAGTCAACAGCAGAAGTAATCATTCTGGTTGTGAGGATTGAGGCTTTCAGATCAGGCTACATTAGACCATATACAAATGGCAGAACTATGGCTTATAATTTTCACAGCAGGTTAAAAACACCCTCTGATAGGTGACTATAAAACTCTATAGCTCATACTTTTATGTACTTACGCATTAGCTACTGTTTAATTAACCACTGCACAGTAAAATGAGCAGTGTTTCTTTAGAAGACTGCTCTGCAATTGCAAATGGATTAATACCACTATTATTCAGTATGAAATATAAAGAATCTGCATAATTTATTGAATAGTGGGAAATGGGGGCTTTATAGACCTGTTACATTCATGCAAGTTCTTGAGGGCTGTGCTATATACTGTGATTGTAAAATAATATATATATTTTTCAATTTGAAAGTATTTTACCAGGGAGAAATACATTGAGAGTCACGTTTCATTTTCAAGTTATAAAGTTATACATAACAACTAGCTGTTGCCTGTGGCTTCGCCTGCCATGAAATTGCTTCTGCCAAAAAAAATTTTTTATTTGAGATGTTATAGTTGTATTAATTTGCATAGGGTCTCTATCACAGGTGTGACCCGGAGCGCCTTCACCCACCACCTACCACTCACACCAATGTCACTATGTATCCTGTGTACAGACTGCTATGTAGCCTATCCTATTCACCCACCACTCACACCAATGTCACTATGTATCCTGTGTACAGACTGCTATGTAGCCTATCCTATTCACCCATCACTCACACCAATGTCACTGTGTATCCTGTGTACAGACTGCTATATAGCCTATCCTATTCACCCACCACCTACCACTCACACCAATGTCACTGTGTATCCTGTGTACAGACTGCTATGTAGCCTATCCTATTCACCCATCACTCACACCAATGTCACTATGTATCCTGTGTACAGACTGCTATATAGCCTATCCTATTCACCCACCACCTACCACTCACACCAATGTCACTGTGTATCCTGTGTACAGACTGCTATGTAGCCTATCCTATTCACCCACCAACTACCACTCACACCAATGTCACTATGTATCCTGTGTACAGACTGCTATATAGCCTATCCTATTCACCCACCACCTACCACTCACACCAATGTCACTGTGTATCCTGTGTACAGACTGCTATGTAACCTATCCTATTCACCCATCACTCACACCAATGTCACTGTGTATCCTGTGTACAGACTGCTATGTAGCCTATCCTATTCACCCATCACTCACACCAATGTCACTGTGTATCCTGTGTACAGACTGCTATGTAGCCTATCCTATTCACCCACCACTCACACCAATGTCACTGTGTATCCTGTGTACAGACTGCTATGTAGCCTATCCTATTCACCCATCACTCACACCAATGTCACTATGTATCCTGTGTACAGACTGCTATGTAGCCTATCCTATTCACCCACCACCTACCACTCACACCAATGTCACTATGTATCCTGTGTACAGACTGCTATGTAGCCTATCCTATTCACCCACCAACTACCACTCACACCAATGTCACTATGTATTCTGTGTACAGACTGCTATGTAACCTATCCTATTCACCCACCACCTACCACTCACACCAATGTCACTGTGTATCCTGTGTACAGACTGCTATGTAGCCTATCCTATTCACCCACCACCTACCACTCACACCAATGTCACTATGTATCCTGTGTACAGACTGCTATGTAGCCTATCCTATTCAAGTGCACCTCTCACGCTATCTCTTGCATTGATGTCAATAAATTCTGTTTTTGTTATTGCTCAACTTTAACTTGACGGATCGAGGTAAAACAAAGTGCAGGTCATTTCTGGGAGTTTCCACTACAAAATGATGCTATTTTCATGAAAATCGGTTCAGTCTTTTTGTGTCAACTTGGAACAAACACATAGACACAACGTTTTTATTATATTATAGATACACAAGTTGTATAAACATAAGTGGAAACACATGTAAACTTCATATTTCTAATATACTCATACAATTATATAATATTATATATCACTTTATACAATGGTGACCCCAGTTATATTTGGTAAGTAGCGATAATACCTGTGTCACATTTTGAAGGCACTAAAAAAACTGAGATCTGAAATACATGAAACTTATATTGTTGTTAATTAAAACATGAATGTTATAAAGGACCTATTACAATTAACAACATTAGGCATTATAAAAGCCCTCAGCCAGTTGCCTGGGAACGCCTCAGAATATTCTCAAATAGCTATATTTTACTTTAGAGTACATTATTTTAATACAGTTATTCTCGAACTCGGTCCTCAGGACCCCACACAGGTCACGTTTTCCAGGTCACCCAGCAGGTGCAGAGGTATATTCATTACTCACTGACACATTTTAAAAGATCCACAGGTGGAGCTAATTATTTCACTTGGGATTCTGTGAGGAAACCTGGAAAACATGCACTGTTTGGGGTCCTGAGAACCGAGTTTGAGAACCTGTGCATTAATAGATAGAGGCAAACAGTGGTCAGTCAGTCTCAGTACGTCTTTAACTTGACCTCACTGGTTAAGATGAAGGATAGCTATAATTTGGATGACAGACCGTCCCCACGTCTCCAGGTTTGGGAACTGTTGGTACATAATACTGTGTGGGGTAAGCACTGATATAAATTTCTTGGTACCGCAATATGTCTCCCTGATGATGATGATAAAAATGTACTCCAGTAAGTGCACGACCCTGTACAGCCCAGATGATGCTGAAATTCAGATCTTGTATTTATCCTCCCATCTGTCTAGCTATGCTTTACTTTGGGCATTCCTGGCAGGGATGTTACACTAAGGTTTTTCTTTATGTGATAGTGCAGTATGCGTTTGTTATTCCTTCTCGTTTATTCACTACTCAGCATTCACCTTCCAGCTCAGTTGTCTATATTAAATCATGTCTTGTGATTCTGGTACATTAGCGCTGAATATAACAATCTGCATATCCTGTTTATTTTATTTGTCACACACTGCAAAACCGTATTTGTACTTCATTTTGGAGTTGGGTTTATGTGGTATTTTTTTTTTGTTTGTGTTAAATCTTTCAAAAAAAGACAAAAGTAAAAAAAAAATAGTAGAAAATTGTATCTGTGTTCCACCAAAAACCCGGGTCCGACCTGGGTTTTCAGACATGGGGCCTGATTCAGACCCGCTCGCTAAGATGCATACTCTCGCTGCTGCCGATGGTATGCAGTGTGTATGCATCGCAGTGCGCATATGCATACCTTAGCGAAAGTTCACAATGCATTCGCTCGCTGTGCACAGACAGCCCAGCAGAGTGAGTGACAGGAGAAGCCGTTTGTAGGTGGTAACAGGGGCTGGCCATTAAAAACGGGGGAGTGGAGGTGCAAACGCAGGCGTGCCTAAATGGCATTTTAGAGGTGTGCTTAATTATAAGACAGCATCATAGTACATGTCACCAGGCTTGTTTTTACACTGAAGTGCTCGCAGTGCTTGCGGCAGGGTATGGTCAACCTCAAGTGTTGCGATCGCATCTGATGTTACCCGATGTACCGATGGATGCATACACTTCCTGGACATGACAAGCACAAGTGGGCGTCTTAAAATAGGCTGGTGGGTGTCTGCATACACTATGTGATCGCTCTCTAAGAAATACTGGGCGTGCTAAAGCATTGCTGTGTGGCAGCATTGCCTACGCAATTTGCATACACATCGTGCGAGCAATAGCATCTAGCCAGCAGCTCTGAATCAGGCCCATGGTTCCAACCCAGGTCAGACACCGTTTACACAGCACCATCGTGCTCTTGTGTTTGGTAGGATGATCATTGGCATGTTCAACTTTTTAAAACAATAGAATGGAAATAAAAAGAAACTAGCTTTACAATCTTTTGTCTGATTCAGAAGTATGTTAAGGTGCCCATACATCTGCGACGGATCGCTGCGATGCAGGGATGCGATCGGAAATTTCCAATCGCCCACCATCGATGTTCTGCGATCCGTCGTCGGATCGAAGACATTTGACATGTTAAATGTCTGCAATTTGACAATTGTGATCATTTTTTGTTCACGATCGTCAAATCGCCAAAATCCAACATGTTGGATTTCTGCGATCCTGCGATGCCGGGTTGCAGCATCGCGGGATCGCGGCAATCCATTGCAGATGTATGGGGCCCATTACACATACAGTATGTGCTTGTATAGGCTACACCGCTGAATTAAAAGGCAAGACTTGCACATGTTCATGTAGTTAAGTCCTTACTGAACCCATCAAAAATGCATGAAAAGTACATTTGCACTTTCAACACAACCTACAGTGCTGGAAGAGTCAGAGATATAAGGTGTGGCGTGTCACCTGAGGATTCTCACTTGAGCTGTAGTAGTCAGGTGCGCTGTTGATTTTATTTACTACTTGTTTTATTTATAGTTCACACTTTCCCTGCGTTTTGTCATGCCGTACACTTGGCATAGCTCCATTATTTCAACTGAAGTCCTGTTATGTACATACAAATGCATATTCCTGACTGTTTAAATATGGGAACGCATGGACTACACAGAGTATGATTACAAAATGTACTGGTACCTATAATACAATTAACTAAATAAATATATAATACTATAGAAATTATTTAAAGGACCTTTTAAGAAAGAGATTGTGGAACTATATGTTGGAAACACAAATACAAGAAATGTCTGTGATATAATAATCAGCATCAGCAGTGTGGAGTAAAATGTTATTACAGTTAGCAGCAGTGGCAGATTTTACCTAGGGGTTGTGGGACTGCAGCTTCCACTCTAAAAGCCGCCACTTCAGTGAGCCAGTTGCAGTTCATGACTGCACTGGCTACACTGTGACTGGCGGTGGCTTCCCATTGGAAGCGACCCTGCCAGTCACACACAGGACAGGTGTCTACTCTCCCTGGGTCTGCCAGTCCAGGCTGCAATTAACAGAGAGCGTCTTCCAGTGGAAACCACAGCTCTACCTTTCGGGCAGCCCAACACGACTTCTAGGGGCTACAGCCAATGCAGTCCCTAGAAGCTGGTGTTATGTGCATGTGCGGCGCTACCGCCGCTCATGCACAGGTACCGGGATCCAGCCGGCAAGTCTAGCAGCAGCGGAAGCCCCCCTCAGGTATGAGGGTAGGAGCCGTTGCTGGTTAGCAGTCTATACTAATCATACTTGCCGACAATCAGCTCCAGCCTTCCGGGAGGGAGCTGATTGTCGGCTAACAGTGGGGGGCGGGCCGGACATTGGGGCGGAGCCGGGGGCGGTCAATTGGTGTCACATTGGGGGCGGAGCCGCACGATCGCGTCATCGTGGCTCCGCCCCATCTTCAAAATGCTGTTATTTCCGGCATTGTGAAGCTGGCCCCCTCCACTGCGGGGGTTTCTAGTTTTTTCAGGGGGGAGGTCAGGAGGGTCGGAGGCTTCCGGGAGGCTTGCCTGCCTTTCTGGGGGGCCAGGAGCGGCATCTGAAAATCGTGAGGCTCCCGGCCAAATCGGGAGGGTAGGCAAGCCTGATATTAATACAATTTAAATTGGGAAGTTGTAAAGTCTAAGGGGCAGATTCAGTTAGCCAAGAGCTTCTGTTAGAGACCCATGCACTTCCAGGTATTATGGAAGGAAAAACATCCTTTATTCTATGGGGATATATTACTACCCTAAAATCCCACGGAGAGTCAAAAGGAAACTTGCAGCAAACTGAATCGGCCCCAAAACTTGGACTGTTATTAAAATCATGAAAAAAAACTTTCCCAGGGTCAAAGATAAGGAAACATATTCCCACAGATCAAATAACATGGGTACATGTTAACGGCAAGTTTTAGAAATCTTACCTACTGATGGTAAATTCCACCTGTCAGACTACAAATCCCAGCAACTAAAGACAAAGTGGTCTATTCATCACCACTTAATTTCTACAAAAGCAGGTGAAAATTACAATTTTCACCTGCAATTGTAGAAATTAAGTTATGAGGCCATCAAGATGGTAAAGCAGGATATATCACAGCTATCTCCTATTTACCTTTCCCACGCGTAATGGCCCACTGTCCCCATACACTAGTATGGAGACAGAATTCATCAAGCTTCAAAAATACAATATTTTCAGAGCTTGATTGCAGGAGCGTTCGCCATCTTCAGATGCTCCTTCCCTATGGGAAGGATTCCCAGGTCGCGAAAAAGGGATCCTTTCTAACCCCTCTGCCCCTGTCCAGCTCCTTCCGCCGGAGCTCTTGTGCGCATGCGTGAATTGTAGGTCGCGCATGCGCACTTGTCTTACTGCTCCGAAAGGAGCAGTGAAGCCGCTCGCAGAGACAACTGATTTTCAAATCAGCTGTCTCCGCGCCGGAGCAATGATGAATTGCTCTGGCACTCGCAGTGAGTTAGTATGTTAATTATTGGGGTTTGGACCCTGATAATTAAAATAATGAATAGACCTCTTAGAATGACAGTGTTTATGAGCAGAACCACTTTCCTACTATTTCAGTTTGTCATTGATACATTACGTTTTTATATTTGATTTCTATGTGGAAGATTATGGAATATATTTTGCATTATTATGAACAGCAATATGCTGCCTGCACCATTCTTTGTGAATGTCGTGTGTACTGAAGTACTGAAGACAGGAGCATTACTAGGTATTTAAAGGCACCATAGAAAAAGTTTGTAAGGGGTCCTAAGTATAACCCAATGGTGAAAAATGTATATAACACATGTAACTTTGAGAAGAAAGATGGGCCCCTAAGCTCTGGGCCCCATAGCAGCTGCACCCCTTGCACCTATGGTAGTTACACCCATGGGTAAAGAAACATGACTGGAAGCGTTTTGCAACAGTTTAGAGTGACGATAGCCACTTACAGATGGAGTAGAATTTATTGCAAACATGGTACACCATACACAGACAACATGCAGTTATTTTGAAATATCCAGGGATAAATCAGGTCAACTATTCATAGATAACAAAAGGTAGCACAGTTTCTTCACATAATCCCTAACTATGGTGCAGTGTATACTGCAATATAATGAGTCCCATCTATAGCACTGGGGAATGATGATGTTACAATGACTGGATAATTTACCAAAACCTCCAATTGTATGAAACATATGCTAGTTTGATTGTTCCGTGTCCCTGTTCAAAAGATGCTTCTGAGGCCTTTTCACTAATATAGGTTCAGAAAGTAGGGAATACAGCATGAGTAAGTAGCAGAGCGGCATGCTGTATATTGCCCACCATATTCAGGGGTACAAATAATATGAGGGCAAAGCATAAATAAGACGGCAACTACATATGTTACATAGACCATGCAAAGGTTGAATTATACACTAAATGCAATTTCTCTTTGTTTTAAATTGTATGCTGAGAATGTATGTTACTTACCATTCAATAGTCAAGTTTGATCAGTATGTAGTAGAAAATCAGTTGCAAGATTAATTCTGAAAAATAGTAGAGTACATGGAAGGAGACCCAGGCAGTGTAAATGAATGCTGCTTCCCTCATGCCCACTGTTTGTGGAGCAGTAAATGATATTCAGAATGTATCATGTACTGTCCAGAGCACAGTGAAAAGGACTTAAGTCTGACAGCAGAGCACGGATGAAGGCAGTGAAAATCAGCATTAAACATCTGCTGGTGACTTAGAAAAGCCTCAGGAGACTTTTTCCTACTAAAATACAAGACACGGAGGCCTTGAAATGGAATCACTTTAGATAGATAGCATCAAGCAATTCCAACTTCCTTTATTCAGGAAGAGCTAATGTTTGCAGTCTGTGCATGGAGCCCTGTATGTACCATTAAAATGAAATACCTTTTGAACCTAAATCTCTTAGCAATATCATTCTAGGTTTTTTCTCTCCCTATTTTGCACCTTTTGCATCAGCAGGCATTTAACCAAGGTCTAGAGGTAAAGACAGCATGAAGCTAAAAAATCCATTCAGATGCACCTTGTTACCATGTTACCTTATTATTTCCATGTTAAAAGCACTTACAAAGATTATTTGATAAGAAATATCATCAATATGAATTACATCAGAACCATACCAAATGTCACCACAAAACTGACTGAAAGGCTTATTTACTCAATGTCTCACAGGTACAGAAACAGAATGCGTTGATGTGTTAATTAGGGCAAATTTCTAAAAGCTTGACATAGACCTATAGTTTCCTACTTTATGCAATATGGAACATGCAGAGTTCCCTTTTCTCACTGGTCAAGTGGTCTGCTCTCTATTATTACCACCCAGCTGTGTTAAAAGCTAAGTTAAAAAAGACCATTATTATATGTACAGAAAGTTTTTATTCTTATTTTTGGAGAATAAAAAGCATTTATGTGCCATGAAATGTGTATTTTTAAAGGTATATCTTAATACAGCAACATACCATCCTTCAATACATATATGAATTCCTGACCTGATCTTGCCAAATGGAATACACTCGCCCCCAGATTTCCGCCATGCATTTTTGTTCAAGTACAGAACCCCTTTATCCAGGAGAGAGATAGTTACAATTATCTCCTGGAGGCTGAAGCAGAGCAGAATTGTGAGGGACAGCTACACTTGAAGCAAATTCAATTATAAAAGGGATCTATAGTGGTCTTTAGATGCTGCAGTCAAGTAGAGCAGTACACACATATATATATATATATATACACACACACATTGTGAAAGAGTTTAGCACTATTTATGCTTTATATTTAGCACTCTTCAACTAACGTAGACTGTTTCATATTGTGCTTTATGGAATTCCTATCCACGTCCTCCTGTCTGAAACCTCTTTAGAAATGAGCAAGCACTTGACAACCTCTGCGTCACCCTTGCGCTACCTATGGTCGCAATCCCATCTCTTGTGTATTGACCTACCTTCCTTTTCAATAGGACAGACATGATTCTGCTTTCATTATCCACATAAACTCTCCAAAATCTCTATAATACCAGATCTAAACATCTCACTAAAACAAATAGTCTACCAAGGGAAGTCAACCTGTGTTATAAATATGTTAACATTACCACCATCGCCTGTAACATACCATAGACATAATAACCTGTGTTGCATTTTCGACAGGCACACTTTTATTTCATGTTTCCCCATTCACCTTATTCAAAGGAGGGGGGAAATATCTATGCTTAGGATTAGAAATCTTTTCACTAAACAAGTCAATTCCTTTGGTACTAAAACAAAGCTTCAGAAGCACTGAGATGCATCCTATCTGTGCCAACTGGGATCCAGGAGCCTAGTATTGCTTCTAAATTAGCCACCACAACACTACACTGCAAGATATTTGGCAGCAGGTTTTACTGAGTGCCTGATTTGGCACACTGTCAGCAATCTAGCACAGCAAACAACCCTATTATTAATTGTACACGGTTTGTGAGTGTGTACACTTTCAGCATTATAGTAACAACCTTCACTGATTAATTGTAATTGTGCTGTACTTAGCTGCACTATTCCACTCAATTGCCATCTCTGGCTGTGCTTGCATTCTACATAATATTAAATTATTATGCAATAAAACCTCTTACTCCTCACCAATCAGATATACACCTTTAATAACCACCATGTTCTGCTACTTAAACTGAAAATGCTGGATAGTAAACCTGAAATTGATGATGTCACAAATTCTGATGTCTTCATCTACTAGATAATAAACACTAATCACAGCGATAAATCGTATCTCTCATATACTTGGCCTTAGGGTTTAATAAAATACATATGTATCATTATATTTTCCTGCAGTGAAAAGTTCAGCAGTGGTTATTCCAGTGGTATGAGAGATCATCATTATAGTTATATATGCATGCCTACCTCCCATGTCAAGGAAAGAGTATAGAAAGGGCACCTTACTGTATACATTAGTAGCTGTATATGCATGCCTACCTCCCATGTCAAGGAAAGAGTATAGAGAGGGCACCTTACTGTATACATTAGTAGCTGTATATGCATGCCCACAAGGCAAGAAAGGAGTATAGAGAGGGCACCTTACTGTATAACATTAGCAGCTGTATATACATGCCCACATGGCAAGGAAAGGGTATAGAGAATGCACCTTACTGTATAACATTAGTAGCTGTATATGCATGCCTACCTCCCATGGCAAGGAAAG
Source organism: Taudactylus pleione (assembly GCA_031769625.1). Lineage (NCBI taxonomy): Eukaryota > Metazoa > Chordata > Amphibia > Anura > Myobatrachidae > Taudactylus > Taudactylus pleione. The sequence continues at coordinate 38,597,737 of JAUIMM010000153.1, read as the reverse complement.
AGTATAGAGAGGGCACCTTACTGTATAACATTAGCAGCTGTATATACATGCCCACATGGCAAGGAAGGAGTATAGAGAGGGCACCTTACTGTATAACATTAGTAGCTGTATATGCATGCCCACCTCCCATGGCAAGGAAGGAGTATAGAGAGGGTACCTTACTGTATAACATTAACAGCTGTATATACATGCCCAACTCCCATGGCAAGGAAAGAGTATAGAGAGGGCGCCTTACTGTATATCATTAGTAGCTGTATATGCATGCCAGTCTCCCATGGCATGGAAAGAGTGTAACGTGGGCACATTGCTGTATAACATTAGTACTCTACCTTCACAATGCATGCCTACCTCCCATGGCATGGAAAGAGTGTACATAAGGCACATTACTGTATGACATTAGTACCATACCTTCACAATGCATGCCCACCTCCCATGGCATGGAAAGAGTGTACAGAAAGCACATTACTGTATGAAATTAGTACCATACCTTCACAAGGTATGTCCACCTCCCATGGCATGGGAAGAGTGTAATGTGGGCACATTACTGTATAACGTTAGTACCCTACCTTCACAATGCATGCCCACCTCCCATGGCATGGGAAGAGTGTACAGAAGGCACATTGCTGTATAACATTAGTACTCTACCTTCATAAGGTATGCCAGCCTCCTATGGCATGGGAAGAATGTAATGAGGGCACATTACTGTATATCATGAGTACCCTACCTTAACAAGGCATGCCCAACTCTCATTGCAGGGAAATAGTTTAGAGAGGGCATGTAACTGTATAACAGTAGTACTATACCGTCACAATATATGCTCACCTCCCATGGCATGGAAAGAGTGTAGATGGGACACATTACTATATAACCTGGACAAGGTATGCCCACCTTCCATGGCAAGAAGAGTATAGAGGGCACATTACTGTATAACATGAGCACCATACCTTCACAGACCCCCACTTCATACTCCGTGATAGAGTCGCCATTGAGTGGGGGGCGGATGACACAGCGCAGCCCCCTGTCGCAGGCTCCATGCAGCCCATAGACTCCCCCGCAGCTCTCGTTTTTCTGCCGGGCGCACATGAAGCAGCAGCCGCAGATTCCCAGAACTATACTCCCCGGGCAGTTCTTGGGCTCCTCGCACTTCGACTCATCGCAAGGTAAACAAACCAGTGCCCGGCTAGACGCAGGCAGCAGCGTCAGAACCACCACCACCAGGTGCCAGAGACGCAGCGACTTCCCATCCGCCAGGTACATCCTTCCTCAGGATCGCACAGCCGCAAGAGCGACACACAGATGCGACACTGTCACAATATTGTGACACCTCTCAGCTTGTATTCCAATATGCTCACAGCAAAGGGAAATACGCTGTTAGAAATCACCTGTCCAGTTTGTACACCCGATAAAATATAACCCAAAGGAGAAAGCCAGGTTATAGTGGGGGGCTAGCTATACGGAACATATTCGTCTGTGCAGACAGGCTAAGCGTACAGACGCAATGACACAGCCACAGGCATTTACAAAGAAGTTTCCTCCTAGTTTTTTACTTCCACAGAAACATTTTGTCAGGGGCCACAGAACAGGCGTAATCCACTGTCTCTGAGATCCGTGATCAAAGTTCTCTGCCTTCTCCTCTTTCTTCCAATATAGAGAATTCCTCCTTTCCCGGTGCTCTTCCCCCTGCTCAATGAGAGCTCATTTCTGCAAGTAATATGAACAGCACTAAACAACCAAAGATGACATAAAAGAGAATGAAAAGAAGGCGGCAGATGGGATAGATCCTCCTTCCCCCGTCCCGTGTCTGTCTGTATTCCTTCCCAGTCATGCACTCAGGGTCTGTCTGTCATGCTCCCTTTTCCTCTTCTCTCTCTCACAGTCTACTTTTCTATCCTCTCTTGTTTATCGCTCTTGGAGAAAAGGCAGCCCTAGCTGCTCCCGCTTCCTCCTCCCCAGTGTTGCCAACTCTGAAATGGAAAACAAGCAACTGATGAGTGAAAAACAAGCCCAAAACAAGCCCAAACCAATCCAGAAAAGCACCAAAAAAAGTCCAACTTAATGAAAACCACAAACTTTATTTTTTTGTTTATTTTATTCAAATAAATATCAAGATTTATACAATCTGTCTTTAATTTCTTTCAATTTATATTTATCAGCACAAAATTACTAAATAAAGTGGCAAAATCACTGTAACAAAAATATCAATATCTTTAGAGTACAGGAGACAAAAGGGTTATTTAAACAAACACCTCAAAACAAAATATGTCAGTGTGATATTTGCCATTTCTATGCGTGGGATGTACTATGCATCGTATCCGCGATGCAGTACATCCCGTCTCTTATTGGGTCATACCAGGGTTAATTATCTCAGTATGTACTTAGAAATGCGATTTAAATCGCAAAGGACAGCTCTCCCGATAAGAGCTGTCCTTTGCACCTCGGCTAGAGGGACTTCCGGGTTTAACACCCAGAGGTCTCTCTGGTGTCCCTCTGTGCATGCGCAAAAGGACGTACGCGCCGCGGGGGGAGATGGGAGGGAACTGATTGGATCCTTCTCAGAGCGTGTCCTGATAAGAAGCATATAGGCTCCCTCGTCGCCGTGTCACTGTGCAGACAACTCCCCCCAGCAGCGTTAAAAATTCTAATTGGAACGTTCCCCATTGTCCTGCGCCGCCCAGCCATTCAACATATGGAACGTAGGTGATTGGCACAGTTCACGACTTGCTTCCAGGATACTTCCATGTTCATCTGGCTGCATTAATAATTACCATCTGATATGCATCGGTCGTGCTATCATGATCGAATTCTAAAAAGCATGTTTTGTTTAATATGTGACTATGGTATGCTGCTAACATTCTAGTTAATACATCCAGGGATTCAGTCCACATGGATAGAGAAACAGGCAGATGCCATAAAGGCTTGTCAGTCAGTATGAGTCACATAGGAAGTGCAGTGTTGTCTGTACATTCTCAAATACAAAAGTGAAAGTGCAACCTGAATTAATCATACTATAGTATACATACAGTAAAGAAAACCGTATTGTATTTACTATAACGCATAATAGGGCAACCTGGCTTTCACCAGGTGTGGAGAAAAAAACCTTCAGTAGGTAATGCTTGGACTTGTAGTTCCACAGAAGCTGGAATATATTTGCTTTTTCTGCTAAGGTGGGCAACAAACTGGCACCCACAATGTATTCCTGACCATATCCTATTTTACCACAATAATATATTATTATTTTAATGATCGTTATTTCCATGTATTACTAAATAGGCAACCAATTTAAATACAGATAATGAAGGGTTTCCGCTTCCAAAATCAAAATATGCATATGTTACATTGCATTCAAATGTGAAAGCTATTAAATCTACAGTCAACATCGTTTTTCATAGTTAGATCTATAAAGCACTTAGCAGGTGGCAATAATTGCATGGAACATTAGCTAAGTTATATTATCACACCTCTTTTTTATATTCTTTTTCACATTTATGAACATTGATCAACTTTGACTGCAAAATAAAGGTGACAGACAGGTTCGAGAGCTTTCCCAGGATTGATTTTGTTAAGAAATTCCTCTAACTGGAAGAGTAAAAGTATAGGCTTCTGTTACACACAGTTCACTTTCTGCCTTTTTATTAAACGGAGTTGTGCTGCTGCCACCAACAGGGAGAATTTGGTATTGTGGGGATTTTAGGATTGATTTACTTTAGGTACACTGTGCATTGATTTGTTAGTTCTGCTATGATATATTGAAGCAAAAGTAGAGGTTTACCAATTTACAGCAGGAAATGCTTTACAGTGTGGAAGGAAATAAATCTCTGTTTGGAAAGAGCACGCTGGACTATTGCACAATATATTCAACCCTTTCATTCTGCAGCACATTGTGTTGTGCTCGATTCAGTTTGAAAGTAAACTGTTACTTATACCCCTTTTACACCAGAGCAAAAACCTAGGTTATTGCTGGGTCTACCCGGGTCGCAGCTCAGTGTAAAAGGGTTCCTGAAAAATAACCCGGGTCAAGTGACCCAGCAATCCAACCCGGATAGCTACCAAGGCCGGACCCAGCATGGACCTGGGTAATGGTGCAGTGTAAATGGTGCAACCCGGGCAATCCAACCTGGGTCATGCTTAAAATGAGCTATCCGACCTGGGTCATGCTTAAAATGAGCTGATTGGTGGTTTAGCAGGGCAGATCCAGGTTCAGTGTGAACGGGGCTGACCTGGGAATAACCCAGATTGATGGTGCTGTGTAAATGGTGTCTGACCTGGGTTGGAACCATATCTGAAAACCCAGGTCGGACCCAGGTTTTTGGTGGAAAAGATGTATTAGTTGAATTGCATAAGGACACTTACAAAGCTACTTTTGGATATTAAGGGTCTGATAATATTGAATGTACGCCTGTTTGTGGAGTGTATCTTACTTGTTTTTTTCTGCCCATGCACTAGAATCAAATGTACCCAAATACGGGAATTGCATTTCCGCTCCATATCTGCTTGCACCTGAAGGGGCATAACTGGGCCGTAATTGGGCATTCTCACATAGACAATATTCAGATAGGGGGTGTAAACACAAAGTTGGGCTGTACAGAGTTTACCAGAAGTGTAAATATTCCTATTTACCAATGTATCTTTATCATCAACTGTTGTCTGGTGCAAGTGAGTCCCGATCAAACCAAACATACGCATATGGGTGGCCCATTTGCAGAGATGCATAAGACTATATGTATGGGCAAATGAACACATTCGGTTCTACGGAAAGGGGTTGTGGAGCGCTGACTTTAACTGAACAAATGCTTGCTCAGAGAAGTTAATAATAATAAAACATTTTAATCCATATACCAATATAAAATGCTACAAATAGCTATAAATTCAGATTCATAGCCGATTGGCTAATAACCAAATAAAAGGATGTAACATAGGAGGGCTAGGTGCTTCTGACAAAACGGCATCTGGCAGTAAAGTTACAAGCCGGCAGGAGCAGACTGCAAGACCGTGATCTTTAGCACTAGACGCGGCTTAGTACAACGTACATAAAGTATAAAGTACTTTGGGTGAGATTATTACCTTCCCTAAAGCTGGGCATACATAGCCAGATAAAATGTCTGTCAGACCGACAGACATTTTATCTGGCAGCCTGCCAGCCGCAGATGTCCACGGCATACACTGTGAGATTTCTCTCACAGTGTATTAGCCGACATCTGCGCTCCGCCCCCGGGGGAGGAAATATCTGTCTGTCGGCCGCGGCTGGGCATACACTGGGCATCCGCCCGATATCCTCGGATATCAGGCGGATCACCCTGATAATTGTAGCGTGTATGGCCAGCTTTAGACGCAATTTATGGTATACATTAATCTAACTCCTCAGTGTCTGATCAACACAGGAGGTTTTCACGAACATTAAGGGGGACATATGAGTTACCATAATAACACTGCCAACTACATTGTTATTTTGCTGCTATACTACAGACTTAGTAACCGCTTGGCTGCTGAACTTACATGCTTTGCTAAGTAAAGCTGGACAGTGCATAACAGACTTTGCCACTACTAATCCTGGTTTACATAGCTGATATACAGTATATCTTTTTCTTTTTTATCATATTCATTGATTTCTACTAAATGTTGTGAATACTAAGGGTTTTTTATACATTATTTTTTTATTCGTGTGTTTATATTTGTTTGATATTTGTCATTTAATATGAAATTATAGCTATATGTAGCGTTTTATATTGGTATACGGATTAAAATGTTTTATTATTATTAACTTCTCTGAGCAAGAATTTGTTCAGTTAAAGTCAGTGCTCCACAATCCCTTTCCATTTTTATATTCTATTACGCATTATAGGAGGGTCAGCTCCTTCGAGTGGTAGCGAGTGGCATTAATTTAAATAAAAATTGTATCATCACAAATAAAAATTGTATCATCACATATATTCTCTAGCGCCCACAAGGTATCCTTTTCTACATTCGGTTATACGCATTCAATGGGGGAGCAGTTATATCTGGCTCGCATTCAGTTCTGCATCATGGCCTAAAAGTCTAGTTATATAGTTCTTTTTCATTGTTGCATTAGAATTGCTACCTATTGCTTTCTTTCTTTTGTTTTTGACAAGCAGCATTCAGTTTAATTAATTAAATTGCGCTGAGTGCATTAATTGTGCGTGAAAAATGCATCATTAGTTAGCACATTGTACTACTTGCTTTTTATGTATTTTTCATTTATCACAGTTCAAATCAATATATAGGGATCTATGTACTAATAATCGCTGAACAGCGCGATTATTATCTATCCATATCGCCAGGGATATTTTCATTCTTCATGAAAATATGCCCACTGTGTACAGTAACCGCTGTGCCTGCGAGTTATGTCTCCGGCAAATTGTAGAAGTCTTTCACAAAAGTGACAGACTTCTCTGGGGGAAGCTGACACTGTGCAAGCGCAGCTGGCCGGAGGCTGCGGGAGAGAGACTGATAGATCTCTCTCCTGCTCCTGGAGCCTCCATAAGCTTGAAGCAGTTTACACCATCTGAAGTTGGTGTAAACTACCGGGACACTACTCTGAAAAATCTTTGCTTTTTGGAATTTGGTACATAGGGGTCAGATCGTAGTCCCCATTGATAATAATGGGGACTGCAATCTGCTGCGCTGATTAGCACATTGCCAGAGATTTCTGTAAAATTTAAATAAAATATAGCTTTTATTATATATGTATTAAAATATCACCTAAGAAAGACTGCAAAATAATATAAAAAAATATAAATTATATGAATAAAGAAAGAAATAGTAATTAGAAAAAATGCTGTGTGCAGGGATGCCGCTGTCTGTCTCAATTATTATATATTGTATCCAAGATTAATATTGCACCTTCTAATAGGGATGACCTATGTTACAGAAGATGTTCACAATATAACATTCTATCCACTGATGCTAAGAAACTTTTAATGCAGATGGAAATTAAATGACCAGTATAGGATTATGTATAACAGATCTCTCTTTATCACTCAGGGGCCTATTCATCATAACTAAACTTTCTCTGGAGGTAATTAGGTTTAGAACTCGCATGGAGTTCTACCTAATTACCGGAGGAATTCATCATTCCTCCTCCCTATAACTATCTATTCCGAAAAGTTGTCATTTTTGCGATGACAGCTTTTCAGGAAATAGATAGTTATCCCTGTCTACACTAACTTATCGCAGCTGGAAGCAGTGCTGCGCCTGCACTTGGGGAAAGGAGGGTGTGCACCGGGTCCGTGGCCCACCGCCCTGTCCTCCGTTCCATCATCCGACTAGCCTCGCCGCGGCCGCCCCAGCAGCCCCTCTGCCAACAAGCCTTCCAGGCCCACCGCCGCCCACAAGCAGTAAACAGCAGCAGCAGTGCTGCACCCATCAAGGCCAGGTAGGGACCTGATGAGCTGCAAAGAACTCTATCATTATATAAAGATTGTGTACATTGAACCATTAAAAATCAAAGGTTTCATTATCTCAGTCATGCCAAAAAAAATCTGTATTTCGGAATATTCCGTATTTTGGGATATTTGGATATGGGAGACTCAACCTGTATCTATATATAGATATATATATATATATATATATATATATATATATATATTTATATAATTATAGATATATCTATATATAGATATATATATATATATATTTATATATAGATATAGATATATCTATATATCTATATCTATCTATATCTATAGTATATATATATATATATATATATATATATATATATACAGCCAGGTGCATAAATATTGGGACATTGACAGAATTTTCATTTTTGGCCTCTATTCACCACCACAATGGCTTTGAAATGAAACAAACAAGATGTGCTTTAACTGCAGACTTTCAAATTTAGTTTGAGGGTAATTACATCCAAATCAGGTGAACGGTGTAGGAATTACAATGGTTTCTATATGTGCCTCCCACTTTTCAAGGGGCCAAAAGTAATGGGACAAACTAAACAATCCTAAATCTAACTCACTTTTTAATACTTTGTTGCAAATCCTTTGCAGGCAATTACAGCCTGAAGTCTGGAACGCATAGACATCACCAGACGTTGGGTTTCATCCCTGGTGATGCTCTGCCAGGCCTCTACTGCAAATTTCTCAGTTCCTGCTTGTTCTTGGGGCATTTTCCCTTCAGTTTTGTCTTCATCAAGTGAAATGCATGCTCATTCGGATTCAGGTGAGGGGATTGACTTGGCCATTGCATAACATTCCACTTTTTAGCCTTAAAAAACTCTTTGGTTGCTTTTGCAGTATGCTTCGGGTCATTGTCCATCTGCACTGTGAAGCGCCGTCCAATGAGTTCTGAAGCATTTGACTGAATATGAGCATATAATATTGCCCGAAACACTTCAGAATTCATTCTGCTGCTTTTGTCAGCAGTCACATCATCAATAAATACAAGGGAACCAGTTCCATTGGCAGCCATACATGCCCACGCCATGACACTACCACCATCATGCTTCACTGATGAGGTGGTATGTTTTGGATCATGAGCAGTTCCTTTCCTTCTCCATACTCTTCTCTTCCCATCACTCTGGTACAAGTTGATATTTGTCTCATCTGTCCATAGGATGTTGTTCCAGAACTGTAATGGCTTTTTTAGATGTTATTTGGCAAACTCTAATCTGGTGTTCCTGTTTTTTGTGGCTCACCAATGGTTTACATCTTGTGGTGAACCCTCTATACTCACTCTTGTGAAGTCTTCTCTTGATTGTTGACTTTGACACATATACACCTACCTCCTGGAGAGTGTTCTTGATTTGGCCAACTGTTGTGAAGGGGTTTTTCTTCACCAGGGAAATAATTCTTCTGTCATCCACCACAGTTGTTTTCCGTGGTCTTCTGGGTCTTTTGGTGTTGCTGAGCTCTCCGGTGCGTTCTTTCTTTTTAAGAATGTTCCAAACAGTTGATTTGGCCACACCTAATGTTTCTGCTATCTCTCTGATGGGTTTGTTTTGATTTTTCAGCCTAATGATGGCTTTCTTCACTGATAGTGACAGCTCTTTGGATCTCATATTGAGAGTCGACAGCAACTGATTCCAAATGCAAATGTCACATCTATAATCAACTCCAGACCTTTTACCTGCTTAATTGATAATGAAATAACGAGGGAATTGCCCACACCTGTCCATGAAATAACTTTTGAGTTGATAGTCCCATTACTTTTGGCCCCTTAAAAAGTGGGAGGCACATATAGAAACCGTTGTAATTCCTACACCGTTCACCTGATTTGGATGTAATTACCCTCAAATTAAATCTGAAAGTCTGCAGTTAAAGCACATCTTGTTTGTTTCATTTCAAAGCCATTGTGGTGGTGAATAGAGGCCAAAATATGAAAATTCTGTCAATGTCCCAATATTTATGCACCTTCTGTCTTTCTATACAAATCCACAGTTTACAAGCCAAGATCTCTTATGGTTCTACACCTTAAACACCAAAGAAGAATAAAAGCATTGTCCTGTTTGGTTTATTCTTAAATGCAGATTTGGACACCATTCTTCTTGGGCCATCTGCAAGATCAATAATTTGATTTGATGACATGCATTTTGCTACATACTAAGGAATTATGGAATTTTATTCTGTATAATTGAAGTCACTGAACATAATTTAGTATGGCTCTCGCATGGAGTTTACAGTACCTTTTAAATGCTGTATGAGTTTATAACCAGAATGATGGGGGAAATGGATTATTCCCATTGATCTATCTATCTATCTATCTATCTATCTATCTATCTATCTATCTATCTATCTATTTCATATCTATCTATCTATCTATCTATCTATCTATCTATCCATCTCATATCTATCTATCTATCTATCTATCTATCTATCTATCTATCTATCTATCTATCTATCTAATAACTATACCTAATTTATACCAAGCATGCATTTTATTCATGGTGTTTGGACTCTGCAGGGACTTGTAGTTATGGTGCGTATACACGGGCCGTTTTTAATTAACAATAACGATATCGTTCATATCGTTATCGTTCAGATCGTTAATTTTTTGTGCCTTCCAACCATCAAATGACCAGCGATGCGCGGGCACGTATGGACGATAACGATATCATCCATTGGCTGTGCATGCACCCACACCTTTAGCGAGCGGCCAGGTTGATGGTAGTGATGGTCAAGACCATCGCGACCATCGGGGCTTGCGACGAGACCCTTGTGGTAGGGTCTCGTTTGCTGCAAGCCCCAGTGAGCTTTCTGCTCTATTAGAGCCGTCACTCGTGATGTCAGTGGGGCTGCCCCCAAACGGCAGGCGTTCCGTTGGGAACGCCTCCGTTTGTGTAGCCACCCCCCACCCCACCTACAAAATGGTGTGAGCTGTCGATCACCATCGACAGCCGCCCCTTTTGTAGTGAGTCCCAGAGCGAGAGAATTTCTCTCTCGCTCCGGAGCTTGCGCACGTGCAGTGTGGCCGCTGCGCGTGCGCAGAGCCCAACATCAACCCGCTTGCGAACGCTCAAGCCCTTGCGAGTGGGTCTGAATGAGACCCTTTGTGCGGTGGTACCAGTTGCTCAACCCTACTTAGGGCCTTGCCCAAATTACATGCCTAATACATACCTCACAAAATTTAGATAAACATATTGACAAGTCCCACCATACGTAAAATTATTATTATATTATTATTATTATTATTATTATTAATAATAATAATAATAATAATAATAATAATAATAATAGTAATAATAATAACTGTTGTTTATAGAGTGCCACAAGATATATGCAGTGCCATACAGTGATATGAATACAGTTACACAGTTACATAAATATTACATAAATATAAAAGATAACTACACACATAACGAGTGAACCAAAGACAGAGGAATGGAACAATAGAGTGAACTCTATGGCTTGTGGAATGAAGCAATGATGGGTTACACAGGGAGGAGTAGAGAACAAAACAGCACTCGATGAGTTTGCTGGTGGGAAGTTGGGGACAAAGGGACAAAGACACATAGGTGTTAGGAATAGTGCTAGGAGGAAAGGAGGTTAGAGAGCCCTGCCCATGTGGGTTTACAGCCTAAGAGGGAGAGATGTAACAAGGAGGCTGCACGGGGATAGAGGGTAGGTGGATGGTTAGAGAAACTGAATAGAGAGTTATGCGGGCTGATAAGTTGGTATGAACTATGAAGAAGTGAGTCTTGAGGGCTTGTGTGAAGGTTTGGAGGCTGGCAGAAAGTCTGACAGAACAAAGGAGTGACCAATCTACTATAATACCACCCCAATCCACCAAGAAATGATCCACTCCTCCTCTTCAAGGTGCATGAATTGGGACTGTCATAGCAAAATCAGGACGGTTGGGTGGTATGCTCATATCTATTTTATTCACAGATCTAATGGAAATGAATACATTATGTAGCTCCATATACCCAAAACATGGCATACTGTGTCACTACAGGGACCTGGCCCTATGTTGACAGATGATTTATTCCCATACACACAACACAGTATGTGGGAACGTCAAGAACACCTCTCCAGACAGGCAGGGGATTGTTTTATTATACCATGCTTCAACGCCTCGCCAGATTTGTGCTGGGCTTCTATTTCTACTGTTTACTTTGTTTTTTAATACTGTGCTGTTACTACTAGTTCAGTAGGACCAACATATCCCAGCTGGTGCTATGTTTACAAGCAGTAGAAGTGACATTTATTCCTCCTTTGCTGCTTGTGCACGGAATCCAGCCAACATTTTAGGAACATAGTGCTGGAAATCAGGTATATGTTCTGGACCGTTTGGGATGGTGCTATTTGTGTGCCTCCCAGGTTTTTATAATTTATAAATTCCCCTCATTGTATTACCTTCAAACCACAAATGTAATTTAACAACACAATGTCCTTGAAGCGTTTATATTGATGTAGCTGTAAATAACTTAACATTATTTTAATATACAAAGGTGGTCTAAATTGCCTGCTGTTACTACATAACCATTTACATCAGCAATAGAAAGAAGGTCACATCTGGATAAAACATACTTATTTAGTGCACATCTGCATATGGCTTTTACTACAGACCAAAACATTTTCTTTTTAGCCTCTCATAATTAATCCTTATATATTAAAGAAACAATCAGCTATATTTCTGTTTGCATGCTTGTTCAGTAAGCAGTTTGCCAAATTTCCTTTGTATCTCTTACCATAAGTCATTATTATTTATTATCAGACAGTTACATAGAAACTGCACTATTAAACAGACACTGACGATGCAGAGAGGTTGCTAACTAGACTTAGATTAGCTTAATGTATAACAGGTAAAATATATAAAGTCTTAAGAATTACATAAACAACACAGGCATTTCAATCAAATACAATGGCACACGTTATGTTGCATTGAATACTGTATCTATTTTTATAAACTTGAAATGTTAGTAAACTTATCAGTATTGTAGTATGATAGACAGTGATGGATTTCCCACTGGACACGTGCGTAGGGGCACCACTTGCTGGTGGCAATACAGCAGGCCCATCTGCAACAGAGTCCCGATAGGCCACTGGCCTACGTTACTCTAAGTTCCAGGGGCCAAGTGATTCCTGTTTTTTTGTCTTAAGCAGACCATCACTTTAGCTGTAGTGCGCTCTCGCAGTTGTTGGATGAGGCAGAAATGCACAAGCAGACAGAAACACCTGCATGAGTGGGAGCTGCCCCACGCGAACTGTCACCTGGGTACTACCTAAGTGTGTGACAGGTGGGCCTGTGTTCAGTTGACACCTCCCACACCAGGAAAACCCGGGACAGCAGCACTATCCCCTGATACACTTGCTGTGTATTTATCTGCACCACACAGCATATGATCCAGTTTCAAGGCAGAAATAAATCACATGAAATTAATAATGAAAATAATAATATGGGGTGGGGGTCAGACAATAATGTTGTGTCTAGGCAGGGCTGTAACTAGGGGAGGGTCAGGATGGCACTCGTCAAAGGCACTCGGCTCAGCTTGCCAACCATTAGGTGGCCTGTCTGCTATCCAAATGACCCATTCTAAACCTTTTTTTATTATTCATTACATTGAGCTTCATTAGCTCTGTTCAATGGTACAAATGTGGATAGGATCCAAATAATTCAGCGCAACCAAAGCTGCCTAAATCAACAAGGGCTTAGGGTGTCACCGTGCACCCAATACAGTAAATCACAAAGAAAAATTAAGACCTCAGATATAAGCGCTGGAAAAACACACCAATGTCATACTCATGTGAAAATTAAAGTCAAATCAATAATCAATCCAAATAATCTTCCAATTTCTTCTTTTCTTTCCTCCTCAATAGTCCAGACGACCGCAGATCGAGGAAAAAGGAAGAAAGGGAGAAAAAAGACAATGTGTTGGTCCCTATTTATATTTCACTGATACATTGTAGCAATAGGAATATCCATTAAGCGCACCTTACTCACACATAGTGGTAAATAGGTACCAGGGTCGTCTTAAGAGAGGAGGGAGCCCGTGTGCACTCCCTATGCGGGGCCCCCTTCTCACTCCTCGGTGGCTGGCAGCTGACTGATGCGGCTGGCCAGCCACCAGAGCATTAGTAGACTCCGGGCACTAGAGTGTCCAGCTGACTGATGCGGCTGGCCAGCCACCGGAGCATTAGTAGACTCCGGGCACTAGAGTCTGCGCATGTGCAGAACGCCGGGAAAAATGACTGCGGCGGTCATTTTCCGGTGTTCTGAGCAGCGCAGACACCCGACGCGGGACATCGGACAGGTGGATTTAAACTAATATGGGTGCAGTGTGTGCGGTGTGAGGCCCCCCTGGACCCGGGGGCCCGTGTGCCCTGCACACACTGCACCCATTATAGATACACCACTGGTAGGTACTTATATCAAGTTATCTTTCAACACATTTTAGTATTTCATAAAAGAGGGCAGATATAATAAGTAAAGGACATACCCCACTCACTTAAACATGTGTCTATATACTCCTATAACAGTTTCTTTATAGGTGAGCGTACCATGTACTCACTTACAGCATCAGATGTTTTCTCCTATAAAGGTTTAAAGGTTTCTTTTAAGTTGGTCTTAGATATGAATGTCCACACGATCTTCATAGATTCAAACTGTTTTAATAAGTAAATGTACAGACAATGGTCACTATGAAAAAAATCCAAAATAAGGATTCAATGTGAAATGTCCGGAAAAATCACAGAGTCTCCAGGATCAGTCACTAAAAATCAATAGCATCGAAACCGTCGGTCCAAATAGTCCATGTACCAACGTGTTTTTCTACCCGCAGGTCTTTGTCAGGCATGCGATAGGTGTCACAACTAGGTAACCCATAGATGTGGGGGTGCAACACTGGTATTGTGATAGGGTTATACATGGGAAACTCATAGAGGTGTATGGGGGTACTGGTATTGTGATAGGTGGCACAACTAGATCACCCATAGAGATGGGGGGCACCACTGGTATTGTGATAGGGGATACACATAGGTCACCTTTGGAGGTGGGCGGGCAACACTGGTATTGTGATAGGTGGCACAAATAAGTAACCAATAGGATGACCGGTGTTACACAGCTGCTCATGCCTCGGCTTGCAGAGGACATACAGTGCATCCGGAAAGTATTCACAATGGTTCACTTTTTCTACATTTTGTTATGTTACAGCCTTATTCCAAAATGGAATAAATTCATTTTTGTCCTCAAAATTCTACACACAATGCCCCATAATGACAATGTGTAGAAAGTTTTTTTGCTATTTTTGCAAATTTAATAAAAAAAAAACCAACTAAGAAATCACACGTACAGTATTCACAACATTAGCTCAATACTTGTTGATGCACCTTTGGCAGCAATTACAGCCTCAAGTCTTTTTGATTATGATGCCCCAAGCTTGGCACACCTATATATTTGGGCAGTTTTGCCCTTTCCTCTTTGCAGCACCTCTCAAGCTCCATCAGGTTGCATGGGAAGCGTCGGTGCACAGCCATTTTCAGATCTATCCAGAGATGTTCAATTGGATTCAAGTCTGGGCTCTGGCTGGGCCACACAAGGACATTCACAGAGTTGTCCTGAAGCGACTCTTTTGATATCTTGGCTGTGTGCTTAGGGTCGTTGTCCTGCTGAAAGATGAACCGTTGCCCCAGTCTGAGGTCAAGAGCGCTCTGGAGCAGATTTTCATCCTGGATGTCGTACATTGCTGCATTCATCTTTCCCTCTATCCTGACTAGTCTCCCAGTTCCTGCCGCTGAAAAACATCCCCACAGCATGATGCTGCCACCAGCATGCTTCACTGTAGGGATGGTATTGGCCTGGTGATGAGCGGTGTCTGGTTTCCTCCAAACATAACGCCTGGCAGTCACACCAAAGAGTTCAATCTTTGTCTCGTCAGACCAGAGAGTCCTTCAGGTGCATTTTGGAAAACTCCAGGTGGGCTGCCATGTGCTTTTTACTAAGGAGTGACTTCCGTCTGGCCACTTCAATATACAGGCCAGATTGGTGGTTTGCTGCAGAGATGTTTGTCCTTCTGGAAGGTTCTCCTCTCTCCACAGAGGAATGCTGTAGCTCTGACAGAGTGACCATCGGGTCCTTGGTCACCTCCCACGATCGCTCAGTTTAGATGGCTGGCCAACTCTAGGAAGAGTCCTGGTGGTTCCGAACGTCTTCCATTTATGGATGATGGAGGCCACTGTGCTCATTGGGACCTTCAAAGTAGCAGATATATTTCTGTACCCTTCCCCAGATTTGTGCCTCGAGACAATCCTGTCTTGGAGGTCTACAGACAATTCCTTGGACTTCATGCTTGGTTTGTGCTCTGACATGCACTGTCAAGTGTGTGACCTTATATAGACAGGTGTATGCCTTTCAAAATCATGTCCAATCAACTGAATTTACCACAGGTGGACTCCAGTTAAGCTCTAGGACAGGATGCACCTGAGCTCAGTTTTGAGCTTCATGGCAAAGGCCGTGAATGCTTATGTACATGCGATTTCTTAGTGTTTTTTGTTAATTTGCAAAAATCAAAAAAAAAACTGTTTACAAGTTGTCATTATGGGGTATTGTGTGTAGAATTTTGAGGACAAAAATGAATTTATTCCATTTTGGAATAAGGCTGTAAGCATGATCCTGCATCCTTCCAGCTTTGTGTACAGCAGCATGTGATGTTGCCTGCACCGGGCATGCAGGTGCTGGAGGAGCAACAGCGTCACATGGTAAAGGCCTAGTAGCGGGGCCGCCTCACAGACATGCTGCATACATTACAATGAGGTAAATGAGCGGTGCAGCAAACCTGGGGTCACAAGAGAATGCAATGTGGCAGGGTGCCAGGACACAGAATGGTGAAGAGAGGAAGGAGCGATCCATAGGTGAGAGGCCCGGGGGAAGGTGGGAAGGAGAGAGCAGGGCTGTTGCTGATTATGCCTAGGCTGCACTGGTGTCTGCAGACATTGCAGCACTAGTAGTCCCAGTGCCAGTAGAGAGCATTGGAGGTAGCTCTCTGATCAGCAGCCAGCCCTCTGACTTTATATATACCGGCTATGGCCGGGCCTCCCTGTCATTTAACTCGACAGTGACCAGATGTTTGTGAGTTATTCCTCTGTACCTCCTTTAACTCCTGCAGTGCTGCTGCAAATCCATGTCGGCTTTCAGTGGCCCCAAAATGGTCCGGCCTACCAGGAAAACTCTCGGTGAGGTCTATGGCCAATCTGCCCCTGCTTCCTATATTTTGAGCTTTTTAAGGGCAGGTCTTCAATAATATGTGCTCTCATGGGCGTCGCAAGGGTGGTTTCAGTGGAGCTCCTGTTCCAGCCAGGACACCAGAGATCTTGGCCTGAAACACATAAAGAGATCAGTGTCTCCAGACATAGGGCATGGTGTGGATGGAGCTGCACTTGTGGCTCTGCCTAAACCAGTATGGAGGCACTGATCTCTTTATGTGCTTCATGCTCAGTTCAGCCATTGAATGGCTAATCTCCGGTGTCCTGCACCAGTGTTAAGAGGGGGTTGGGGGGATCTGAGTAATGGGGGATATCTCTGTGTGTGAAGGGAGGGGAGCTATGTGAAGGTGGAGAGGTGTGTGCATGCGGGGGGGTTAGTCTTTGTGAGGAGGGGAGATTTTTGTGAGGGGGAGATCTGTGTCTGTGTGTGCGTGTGAAGGGGATTTGAGCATAGTTGCCGACTTTCTGGCTGCTCCTTCTGGGAGGGAGCAGCCAGATCGGCAGGTTAGGGGGCGTGGCTGGAAAAAGAGGGTGTGGCCGGGCAATTGACATTTGTGGGCCGATAATACAGGTACTGTATTGTGAAATAGGGGGCGTGCTAAAATGGGCCAAATACAGCGTGAATCACATCACCCCCCCCCCCTGCTGTTGGGGAGCAGTTAATCGCAGGGAGGGGGATCGCGGGCCTCCTGGTTTTCCAAGGGCCAGGCCGCATTGGGAGGGTAGGCAACCATGGATTTGAGTGAGTGGATAGAGAGCTATGTGGGGTGATCCTAGTGGGTTGGGAAGCTGTGTGTGTGAGGGGGTGGCTGAGTGAGGAAAGCTGTGTGTGTGTGAAGGGGTGGCTGAGTGAGGAATTCTGTGTGTAGTGAGGGGAAGAGCTGTGGCGGTGTTTGAGTGAGGAGGAGAGCTGAGTGAATGGGGAATATTGTATGTGTGGGGGCATATGTGTGAGGAGTGTGTGTTTTATAGGTGGGATTACTTTAGTGGGTTGGAATATATCTAGCCCTCTGTGCCCCAGTTTGATACTGCCCCTTATGTTTGTATATATTTCCCTTTAATTTACCCCTACAAGATGGACATGCCCCCTACATGGCACACTTTGGGAGGCAGCAGCACACACATGCTCTGGGCGCTATGGCTACATGCTATACCCCTGTGCGCTATACATTACAAAAGGCATAATAGTTATAAGCAAGTATAATATGGATGATTCGTGGAGGTGTATCAAGACCTTCATTTTGCTAGGGGCTCCTGGACCCCTAGGATATGGACCTATGCCTAGGAGTGGCCTGGGGCCTAAATCTGCTCCTGATCATAGTCATATTTGCAAATAAAAAGTATAGTGGTCGCTCACATCAGCTTAATGATAAAGCACAGGTGCTTGTAAAGGGTGGGGTTTACTCTGAACCACAGAAAAAAAGGAAATTCCCTCCAGCATACTGTAATAATATCAGCAAAAATACTTGAATCCTACATGATAATAGAAATTCAGAGGTATTAGTTGCATACATTTGCAAATATATGATTAAGCGCCAAGGCTCCTCTATACCAGCGTCCCTAACGTTCAGAGGTTCAAGTCTGCGGCGCAGGGCACCCCAAAAGAATCCAGCCAAGGATCATCCCCAGGGCATCACACGAAAAAAAGGGAAAAAAGGTGATAGTGAAGTGTAAAGTATAGATGTGTAAAGATAATCAATAAGTGTTAATATAATAATAAAGAATTAAAATGACATGAATAATAAACAAACAAATAAAAAGGTGATGAAAAAGTATCTATGTTAATTAAGTGGTGATGCCCTGAAAAAGGCCCAGCCAGAGCAACTCCAGGGGCCCCAAGCCCAAACGCTCACCCCAAAATAATGAATGCTACCTAATAGTAGCACCCAGTCTGGGTCACATAATTACAAATTAATGTACTGCATAATAACAGAACATATATATAAGCTGAGAGCTGACTCACCTAGGAGGTGCCCCGGAAAGCTCCAAATGGCACTATACGGACCAGCACATCCTTCCAATGCTGGCTCCCTTCATGCCTCTCAGAACTGCAAATAAAAAGTATAGTGGTCGCTCACATCAGCTGAATGATATTGCACAGGTGCTTGGAAAGGGCAGGGTTTACGCTGAACCACAGAAAAAAGGAAATTCCCTCCAGCACACTGCAATAATATCAGCAAAATTACTTGAATTCTACATAATAGAAATTCAGAGGTATTAGTTGCATACATTTGCAAATATATGATTAAGCCGCCGGGCCAGCGTCAAGGCTCCTCTATACCGGCGTCCATAACATTCATGTACTTTACACTTCACAATCACCTTTTTTCCCATTTACATGTGATGCCCTGGGGATGGTCCTTGGCTGGATTCTTTTGGGGTGCCCTGCGCCACAGACGTGAACCCCTGAATGTTAGGGACGCCAGTATAGAGGAGCCTTGACGCTGGCCCGGCGCTTAATCATATATTTGCAAATGTATGCAACTAATACCTTTTAATTTCTATTATCATGTACTATTCAACTATTTTTGCTGATATTATTGTAGGGAATGTACTGGAGGGAATTTCCTTTTTTTCTGTGGTTCATAGTCATATTTGAACAGAAAAAATGATATTGAAACATAGCTCTTCTACTTGTAATTAATTTGCAATTTTCTTCTTTCAAATCTAATAAACACAAAAACATTGAAATACAGATGTGTCCACATACATCACGTAATGCATACACACGGTCAGATTTTCTTTCAGATTTGAACGATAACTATTGTAAAAATCATTCAATCTTCCATATCTGAAAGAAAATCTGCAACGATGAACGATGCGCGTTCCTGTTTGTCAGATAACGATATCTGACATCTGATGTGTTTGCAGTCAGATTTGTCAGATTTCATTAATTTTAATACAGGCAAAAATCGTTCAATAGTTCAAATCATTTGTAAAATCGTTCAAATCGTTGGAAAAATCGTTCAATCATTCAATCGTTCATCTGACATATCTGACTGTGTGTATGCACAATAAACTCCTTGCGTGGTAAACAGCCCTTGTAGTCACGAAATGCACCGAGTGTAATTTTCATGCAATTTTTTTAACCTTCAAATGCTCTTATTTGGACACACACAGCTTCTGCTGATTGAACTGATATGCGGCATGCCTTTATTCTGTGTGCAACTGCAGGTGTATCTGCATGCGATATGATATGTCACAGTGTCACGGCCGCTAACACTGTAACATAGCATTTTGCATGCAGATACACCTGAATCACACGGCACTCACATGTTATATTTAACGCGACTTTTAGCACAGTGCCACACGGCTCTAAGATGTTGTTGATTCATACATGCCTACTCGTCTAAAATGTCAGAAAGACTCACCAAGTTTGAGGGTTGTTCCCGGGCTCTCCTGTATCTCACCTCCCAGGTGATAAGGGTGTCACAGGGTCATGATGACACGGTTTGCAATGAATCACATCATTATAGCCACGAACTGTATAGGTACAGTATATATGATAGTTGAGGCTGTATTAAGAATTGATGGTACTCTATGCATTGAAAATTAATTATTGTAAATGAGTGATTGTGAACCTAACACACTCATGCCACTAAAATGGGGATGTAGTGAATATGCCGGTGGACGGGATGCCGACTGTCCATATACCGATGCCGGAATCCCAATGCCCGGCAAAATGCAGATGTCGCTATCCTCAAGGGGATCAGGATACCAGCATCGACATCCCGACAGCCAGAGTCCCGAACTAAGGATCCATGATAAGCATGCTCTTCAGCCCGGGACCCCCAGGGGTGAATTAGGGTTAGGCACCCTATGGCAGTGGCAAACGCAGGATGTTGAAAGGGGGGTTTCCAATACTTGGTTACAAAATCAATGGCAAAAAGTCTAAACACATACAGACAGCACTCCTCCTCCTCCTCCTCCTCAATAATCCAAGCTTGTTAATTCATTAATGTGCAACCTTTCAGATGCCTTGACAAAATATGTAATAAATGCATCTGAAACGTGGCATAGAAATGGATTAATAAGCCTGGAATATTGAGTACCCGAGGAGAGCGCTGCCTGTATCTGATTGTATGAGACTGAGCTATGCTTAGAGCTTAGGATATGCACCCAGGATATGCCCAGGATATACCACGGGCCTAGTGTCCAACAACCCCGGTGGTCTTTTCCTTTCCACCACTGCAGCACTCTCTGGTCCTCAGCACTCTCCTTTTTGCTGTAGGTCTGTCCTGGCCAGCAGCGCCTCCTATTCTTGGCCAGCTCTTCCTTCTTCTTTTCTTCTGGAAGTCTTCTTTCCTCCCTCTCTGCTCCTCTCCCTTTGCAACAGCATACCTTTCCTCACTGCAGCACACACCTCTCTTCATGCTCACACCTCCCCTCCCCACAGCACTCACCTTTCCTCACACCTCCCCTCACCACAGCACTCACCTCTCCTCACAACTCCCCTCACCACAGCACTCACCTCTCCTCACACCTCCCCTCACCTCTCCTCACACCTCCCCTCACCACAGCACTCACCTCTCCTCACACCTCACCTCTCCTCACACCTCCCCTCACCACAGCACTCACCTCTCTTCACACCTCCCCTCCCTACAGCACTCACTTCTCCTCACACCTACCTTCCCCTCACAGCAGCACTCACCTCTTCTCACATGACCACTCACCTCTCCTCACCTCACTGCAGCACTCACTTCTCCACTCCCACTCACCTCACGCCACCCCTCCCCTCAGCAATCGCCACAGCACTCTGTTCCCCTTATCTATACACACAGCCACTCAACATTTGTACACAGCCCCTCAACATTTGTACACACGGCCCCTCACCATCTGCCTACACAGTGCATACAGCCCCTCACTATCTGATCTGCATACACACAGCACCTTACATCTGCTCTGTGTGTATGCAGATCAGATAGTGAGGGGCTGTGTGTACTGTGTATGCAGATGAAAAGGCTGTGTGTACAGTGTATATGCAGAGCAGATGTAACGTGCTCTGTGTATGCAGATTAGATAGTGAGGGGTTGTGTGTACTGTGTATGCAGATGGAGAAGGGGCTGTGTAATACAACAACTACACCATCTGCTTACACTGTACACACAGCCCCTTCATCATCTGCATACACACAGTACACACAGCCACCTCACCGGCATTTCTGCACACAGCGTCCGTCACATAGCCCCGCTCTCTCAGCACTCGCTTCGCCGCAGTGGTGGAGTGTACCCTTCCCTTCAGGATCCCCAGTGGCACTTTAGAATAATGCACCGGCCGATAGCCAATTAAGAGCGGCCATGTAACCGCTTATGATTGGTTGCCGGCCGTGCGGACCGACAGCCAATTAGAAGCGGCCACGTAGCTGCTCCTGATTGGATGCCGGTCCACGAGCCATGATTGGCTCGCGCGACTGGCGTCAGTGGACAAATTTGCCGCCAGGTCCCTTATTAAACTGTGCGGCGATGGATCGGTAGGCAGGGGGGGTTTCTAGGTACTCGGAAACCCCCCTGCGTGTGCGCCTGCATGGGGAGGGTTACAGTTAGGCTGCGGGGAGGGGGGGTTAGGCACCACCGGGAGGGAAGTTAGGGTTAGGCACCCCCCAGGTGTCACAACCCGGGTCTATTTTCCCTGCCACCGGGTCACTTACTTATTCTGCCAGCGTTCTCCATCACATCCCAGACGCACAGGCTTCAGTGTTTCTCGGTCTGTTAGGCCTCAAGCAAGATCTAAGCCTGACAGAGTACTGCAGTGACAAGTCCCAATCACCTGTCTGCAACAGCCAATCAAGTGATAGCCTGAGCCTCACCGTACCACCTGTACCATCTGCTCAGCCTATCCCAGGTAACCCAGGGGTATATATCCCAGCTGCTGACTCTACCTAATTGCCAGTATAATGTCTAACCTTAGTCTCTACTGAGTAAACTATGCTATGCTCCTATTGCATTTCTGGAATTCCATTGGTGCAGTTTTGTTCCTGTTTGCTGCACAGATTCCCAGATTCCTGCAAGTGTTCTACACCTGTGGCAGTACCAGTACCACACCTGTGTATATACAATCCATGCTGCACAGTGAGTTTCTGCTGGTTCCTGCTCCATTGGTGCCGTTCCTGGTATCACTATCCACTACCCATTCCGCTGTTTGGTCTGTATCCGGTCCTGCTACTATCTGAGTGCTCCTGGATCCTGGACTACAGTGACAACCCAGTTCGAGCTAGGTAAATACATTGCCAAGATCTACCACTCCAGCATTCCGGTGAATAGCATGTTGTTTGTTCTGTTATACACACTAACAGACCAGGACACCCATAGGCATGCATAGGCTCTTCTTTAGGGTGTGCATGGCCTAGCCACACCTCAGCACAGCCATGCCCTCCACATGGCCTTATCTCTTCCTGAAGCCTGGGTGATGACGTGGTGATGCTGGATTGGAGCGCCCACCGATGTCTCTGCCTGTGCTTCCCCAGGTACACAGCCAGGTTTGATGCCCGCCGATCCCAGCACATTCAGTGAATTCAGGTTCTGGTTACCTAAAAGGTGTGTCTGTGCATTCCCTTCACACCTCGAGCGCACACCTATGAGGGCACCCACAGTCTCAGATTTCTTTAAAATAAGCTAATACTTCTTTGGCCTTACCAAATAGACACATTAGATTATAATATATGGGCATCTTAAAATAATATCAATAAACAAACATTAAAACAAATGAATAAATAAATATAGTTTTCCAAATAACATATGCCTGGATACTGTATAATACACATTTGAATCCCCAGAGTTTGACATGTTATTAGAAGTAAAATTTTTGGTTCAGTTCCAGGCGATGTTCTGCTGCACACAACCCCGACAGATATGGCAGGCCAATATTGCTAATTTTCTTATGCACATCTCTCTAAAATGGGATACGTTCAGAATCCCGACACCTGGGATTCCGGCGTTCAGAATGCCGATGCCGGAATCCCGACACTTATCAGAATACTGGTGCCGGCATCCTGACAGCCTGGATCCTGAAGATAAATAGCGGGGTTAACGTGATGGATAGGGGTTAGAGATAGGCACTAGAGGGAGCAGGGCCAGTGCTACCATTAGGCAACCTTAGGCAGCCACCTAAGGGCGCTGGCCACTGGAGGGTGCCGCTGAGTCCACTAAAAAATAAATGAATGGCATAATTCATGGCTGAGTGGCAAATAATGAATTTGTGGCACAGCTGTGTGGCATATTATGAATTTGCGGCAGTGTTATGAAGTACGTTATGATTTTGTCGCTCTGCTGTGTATAGTATTCTATATAGTATATTATGAATTTGAGACACTGCTGGGTGGCATGTTATTTAACTGGGGAGACTGATGCGTGGCATATTATGACTTGGAGGGAGCAGGGGCAGTTGGTGAAATGTTGCCTAGGGCTCCCGGAAACCTTGCACCGGCCCTAAGAGGGAGGGTTAGGGTTAGGCACTAAGGGGGGAGGGTTGTTGGCTCATTGGCTAAAGATATACAGTAATTTTGGATAAAGGCAGGGCCGGTGCAAGGTTTCTTGGCAACCTAGGCAAAACTTTTGCCTACACCCCCCATACCCACTTTTCAGCCCCTAAAGTGAAAGTGTAAAGGTGTCGTAAGGAGGGAACACACTGAAAAGATATATCTGCAGATTGACTAGCACAGGAGATGACTCTAACAGATTGCATACAGGAAGAAAAAGAGAGGTAGTGTGCTGGTGCACAAATCGAATAATTCAACAATAGAAATATAAAAAAATAACCTTTGTTGTAAATTACTTAAGATGTGATTCTCCTCCGGGAGTTATGGTAGTGGCGAAGTATTTAAAAATAGATCAAAGAGTTGGAAATAAAGATTTAAAATAATATGCCAGGGATATTTTCACACATTCGCAAAGACTCCAAAGGGTACCAATATGTGGTACCCCCAAGTTTGTTCCCAAATAGGGGTCCCCCAATATTTTCTTTATGTATGTACACATAGATATACTGCAGCCCCATTCCCTATAATAGGCAGGTATAGTGAACTTTGACTGACCTTGCTCTCCCTGAACCGCACTGAGCGTGTGCGGACGGGGAGGTAGAGGGTGCACTTGGTCGGCGACCCATTTTTGGAGGGATAATCCTGCCCCATTGATCGGTAGCCTGGGTGTCCAGGCAGAGATCCCTGTAGGCGGCCTGTTGCTGGGTCCCCCTGTCCACTCATAGATGCCAGACCGACAGGGAGGAAAGTGAGGGAGAGCATATATAATAACTTCCTCTAGGCTGTCAGTGCTGAGTCTGGTTGGAATTTCTGAAAAATTATTGTCTGTGAGGAGTGGCTGTGGAGTGTCTCTGGATCTGTACAAATAGGGGAGCAGTAACCCCTCTCATTTATCCTGGATTACAAATACTGCACCTGGTGTTGTCTGTAATGAGTTACTGTGGAGTGCCCTTGGAGCTGAAAACGTGGGGATGCTGTGGCTTTTATGTTTTCCCTGGATTGCAATTGCCAGACTTCGCATTGGGCCTGGAGGGCTGCCTGTCCAGTCTGCCGGGAGGGGTGGTCTGGTGCTGGATGTGGGTCCCTGGGGGAGGCTTGCCTGGGGATTTGCATGGGGCACCCTGCTTTGGAGGAGGCCCCCTCTGAGTGGGGGACTGCCTTCCTAGGTGCCTGTTATTAGGAGGAGACGCATTTGTAGGTCTGCGCATGCTGGGGGGGAGGAGGGGCTGCCTGGGAGGGAGGTCTCATTGCTCCATCATCGCGGATGGGGCCCCAGCTGGGGAGGGGGTCCCGCCGGTGACGAGGACCCTGCTGGCACCCGCACGGGCAGAGGTGAGGACAGCCCCGGAGGAAGGGTGCTTCAGGACCCCTCCTGCTGCTGTGTGTGTTTGCTGGACAGAGCCCCTGTGGAAAGGGATTTTGCACCTGTTGCTCTTTGTAGGATGCCTGCCGGAGGTCTGCAGCTGGAAGCTCTGGTGCAGTGCTGTGCATCCCAGAGTTGCCCTGGACATCGGAGGAGGCTGAATGGCCACTGCCAGGGGTGAGATCATACCAGAACCTCCCTATACTCTGTCCGTCCACAGCTCCTATCTTCCCTCCATTAAGGCCCTGCCCCTCTGTACACCTATCCTATCTGGGTCCCCTGGGTCTATTGCATTATCCTTTACCTTGCAGCTAACCATGATTAGGCTGGGAGATTAGGTTTTGTGTAAAAGCTGAGACCGGGAGTTAGTCTCCCACACAACTGGGTGTAAAAAGGGGTCATCGTATCTTAAATTAGGTAAAGTGTGTGTGTAGTGATGAAATGGGGGGGAGGTAGGAGATAGGTCGCCCCCTCTTTTTCCCAAGAGTTGCATTGGTGGTCATTTTCTTTCCTGTGAGCCTCTGGCTCATGTCCGGGAGGGGACGTGCCTTAGGGGTGTCGGCTCATGTCCGATGCCACTGTGGGTGATGTGCAGGGTATTTTAAGTCTAGCTTTGAAGTAGATGTAATGCCATGTGATATGTATTTTGCTCTGTTTACTGTTTGACTCGTGTGTTGGCTAAAGGGTTGATGGTGGCCCTCCGTGGTCCTTTATCTGTTATAATACTCTGTAAAGCTGTTCACTGCTTGCTGTGTTATTATTGTCAGTGCTGATTAATATTTTGCTTGCATGAAATGTTTGAATATTTACCCGTATTGGTGTTGATGTAAATTGTTTCTTATACACTATTTGGCCCGGTAACCATTTCAAAGTCCATTCATGCTGATGTAATGTATATTGCTTGTTTATTTAGCCCTGTGTAACTCCGGCTGGCAATTCTGGTGATAGTAAATTGTGGCATAGGCAATTAGCAAAGACTGTGTTAAGTGCTGCAAATCTGGCGGTGAACTACTGCTTCCAGCATAGCCCTTGTTATTTTTCTCAGTAGGGCCAAGTATTAGCAAAGACTGTGTTAAGTGCTGCAAATCTGGCGGTGAACTACTGCTTCCAGCATAGCCCTTGTTATTTTTCTCAGTAGGGCCAAGTATTAGCAAAGACTGTGTTAAGTGCTGCAAATCTGCCGGTGAACTACTGCTTCCAGCATAGCCCTTGTTATTTTGCTCAGTAGGGCCAAGTATTAGCAAAGACTGTGTTAAGTGCTGCAAATCTGCCGGAGCACCATTGATTCAAGCTAGAACAGCAGGTTTTCATATTTAGGTCTCTCATTTGTTTTTTTGGTAAAGTTCTGCAGGAATTGTGGTTCTTGTTGGTTTCACATGCTTGCCAGCTTGGGTCACCGGTAGATGACGGGGAGGTAATAAATAAATACCTTGTATATGAATAGTGTAATTAATTTCATTCCATCTGCTAATGGTTAATATCTCCTGTCATTTGTTGTTAATTATTAACAAATAATAAAATTGTGTTGCACCTTCCCTCCTGACTGGTCATTGTGTCTGCAAAAGGGGAATTCAGGCTTGCCTCTCTGTCACGGTGTGTCCTATCTGAACACGGGGAAATCGGCCACCGAAGCAATCCGAACACACCTGAACCTGGTGCTAGTGGTGCAGCACTGTACAAACCAGTCAGTACATCACAAATACATTAGGGTATATATATTGCGTGTAAGTGTTTGTTCATGAAGAGTTGATCTAAATGATGTCAAGAAAAATAAATGAAAATAAGCCCCAATACAGTTATCTTGGTATTTCAATCTCCACTAGTTATGGTGATTGCTTGTTTAATCCAATCTAAATTATGTCAAGAGAAAGAAATGAGGATAAGTCCCAATACAATTATCTTGATATTGCAATCTCCACTACTTATAGTAGTCGCTTATTTAATCCTTATAATTGCAATTTAAGACTATATTCTGTCCTTGTGTTATTTATAGTTTCCTTGTATTAAATAAATTATGAGCATAGACAGGTGAAATGTTGCAGTTGATGAGTATTTACACTGGAGGGAATCTCCTCTCAATTGGTGAGTGTTCTGACAATATCAAAAGACAAAAAATTAATTCATCTTGTGTGCTCATAATGGTGTATTAATTTGAGTCAGAAACTTATCTCACTAAGGGGCCTATTCATCAACACTAAATTAAAGTTTTTAAGCACATTTTCCTTAAATAACGTTATTTTGGTATTCATGAACAGACTTAACACAGGAGATATCACAGGTGTCTCCTTGCTAAGTTCCCCTGCGTTAATTTCCACACTCCCCATACATTAGTATGGGGATGTGGAAATTGTGGTATTCATCAAATTCCGAAAATTATCAATTTTCGGAATTTGATGCAGTTACTATTCGCCACTGTGAGGTGGCGAATAGCAGAATCCACTTACCTGTATCAGCGTGTGCAGGTCCCCCGACGAGTCCCTCTGTCGCTCTGCTCCATCCTCAGGCTCCGGAGGCTGGTCTGTCATGTGTGTTTTTTTTTTTCTATTCTGTCATGTGGTCTGCTGGGAAACCACATGACAGACCAGCAGGACGGAGCCGGAGGCTGCAGCGCGGACAGGTAAGTCGGGGGGGGGAGGTGAGCGGAGGGGGGATGGGGGTGGGGGGGGTCAGGGGGGGTACAAAACTTAACGCATCTGTAGGCAGTGCTGCGCATGCGCTGGTTTTACAGATGTAACAGCGCATGCGCAGCACTGTTTCCAGATGCGATAAGGTAGTGTAGGCAGGGAAAAGTATCTATTTCCCGAAAAGCTGTCATCGCAAAAATGACAGCTTTCAGCTTTTCGGAATAGATACTTATGGAGAGGTGGAATGATGAATTCCACCTATAATTAGCTAGAACTCCATGAGAGTTCTAAAGCTAATTATCTCCATTGAATTTTTACGTTTAATGAATAGGCCCCTAAGAGCAGTAACGTTTCGCCTGCCCGATTTTCCGCTTACAACGCGTGTTTTGGATGCAGAAACTTATCTTGCGCGCCCCCGCTTTTCGCCCTATTCAATTCCAAACCATGCGAAAACGGCAAGCCGCGAAGTCGGAACAGGCGGAAAGTGCTGTCAGAAATGGGGAAATCAGTCTGTACCCCCCAAAAAGGTGCACTAACATTGGGGATCAATGTAGATGTTCCCGAATAGCCCTAATAAAGCTATTTGGGGTCCTTAAATTGTTTCAATAGCTTCTTATTAGTGTCTTTGTACAAGTGGTGAAGAATGGCATTATGCAGTATTTTTTGGTGAAAATAAGTAGTCCTGTTAAATTTGGGATACTTGAAAATGGGTGCAAGCATATTTTAAAGTCTCTAAAATGGAGTTAAAAAAAATAATGAAAAACACACCTGCTGCAAGCACCTGCAATCAAAAAAACACCTGACCTATCCTTGCAGACCCCCAAGAAGTCTATTTCGCTAGTTTTTATGCTTGTCCCCCCACTTTGTACTTTTTTGCCCCAAATTGAAAGTACTTTTTGCGGTGCTCTTAATTTTTTTTTAGGGATTTTTTGACACAGTTGTCAGTTAGGGGGCTATCTTATGGGTCCTGAGTGGTTTCCCCACCTTTGCACCCCAAAATAAAAAAATGCACTTCTTTCCCCTGTTACTCAGAGGCGAATCTTTTCCGCCTATAGCATTGCATTGACTTTCCGCGTCCGTGAAAAGTATTTGGAATTGAATATGGAGATAAGTTTCCGACACGCGAAAAGCCATGATCCGCAAGACTTATTCATGGATCTCGGCTTTTCGCGTCTAATTGAATACGGCCCTTAATTGGTGTAGGCTGCTAGGTATGATATGTGATGTTCACCTGAATGTAAAAACCTCCAGGATTTGGTAAATCCTTAGAACATTGCATGTTGCTTTAACAGTAATTTGTTATCAAATGTATAGAGTGACAAGTCTACTTAGACACTTAGGGCTGTATTCAGTTAGGTGCAAAAAGCCGAGATCCGCGTAAAAGTATCGCGGATTGCGACTTTTTGCCAGACGGAAAGTTTCCTCCATATTCAATTCCAAAGAGCTTTTGCGTACGTGAAAACGCAATGCAATGTAATAAAAAAAGTTTTGTCAATGAATAGGTGTCGAAAAAAAGTGCAGAATTGCGGTTTTGGGGTGCAAAGGTGCGGAAACCACCCAGCACCCTTGGGACAGGTTTAATATATTAGCATTATTCATCTCTAACTGTGTTAGCCTGCAATTATCACATATACCAAGTAGCTATCATCCACTCAATGGTTAATAATAGCATTCAGTTTGAGGATGAATGCTGTTTGTGTCGCGGACATTCTCAAGACAGGAGTGTTAAACGCTTGCTAAATCATAGAGCAGGCAGAACTAATAGTGGTTGGCCTGATTCTGTATTTGCCATTGAGGATAGTAATGTCATATATAGAATAGGGTAATAATCATACATTATATTAACTGTGTAGTTCCTCACTAGATCACTGAAAAAAAAAAAAAAAACATAAGGTCTATAGTGTTTATCATTAAGAGAGAAAAATATATGTAAAAAATTATGTATAGAAAATTATATATATATATATATAATATATATACAAAAATAATAAATTCACAGAAATAATATGTATATAAAATATAGAGGAAATTAATGAGTGTAATCTTGTAACTAATGACCACACCAATTGTGATTAGTATCACTGAATTAATGTTTATATAAGAACCTGACTTAAAAAAAATTAACAGTTCGCCAACAAATATAAATCACTACATTGATCCTTAAGAGTTAATAGTGTGATGGCAAACACAATGAAGTGAGAAAGTGGAGTATAATATAATAAATGAAAGCTCATACCATACCAATTAGAACAATACTTACCTAAGGGCGCACATCCACTTGCCGATTTCTATGTGCGACTGAACGATAATGATATCGTTATCGTTCAATCGCGCATGAATCGTGCATGAATCGGGCACATTAATATCGGAAACGACCAGTGATGCGCATTTCCACTGGTCGTTTCTGACATCAATCATCTCCCGAACATGCTGGACAACCTGACGATATCGTCAGGTTGAGCATGTTAGGGAATGATTGATGTGCCTACACTGAACGACTGAACGGTCAGTGTAGGCACAGCACAGACTGTGAAACGACTACATGATTACAATGTTGTAATCGTGCATTCGTTTCACAGTTGGCAAGTGGATGTGTGGCTTATGTGTTGATGACAGATAAGTGTCACTTATTGAAAAATCATAATTATAAAAAACTGATTACATGAAAATGATAAGTGTAAGAAAAATAAAAGGGATAAATGTGCATAGAATAAATAAGAGAGAGAATAAAGAACAATTGAGGACTCTCATGTAAATGTAGGAAAACCAAAAAAAATAAATAGAAACATAATATTAACCATATGACAAACAGTGAGAGAAGAATAGGATAGGTCTAAAATAGTTAATCGAAAAATTTTCTTAAGGGTTCTTTTCTAATGATGATAATATGTATAAAGGTAAACTTAAAGCATAATGTTGAGTCCAACTAAAAAGATTAAATATGTGTGATTCAAAATCAATTTGTTAGTATGATATGTCTTTCAAATATAGGTTCTCCCCTTCATATTTCTCCCAGAATATAGGGAACAGGTTTAGTTCCCACAGAAGTGAGGACTATACTTTGACTTCAGATATGTCATAGGAAAGCAGAATAATTATTCTTCTCATTGGGGCCTAAGGGATAAATACTGCCCATCAGGAATATGAGACGTGCTTCTCGTCTCAATAGCTGTCTGGTCAGATCTCCACCTCTATTATCGGTTTTGATCTTCTCCATCACAAAGGCCTTAAGAGAACGTGGGTTGCCTTGATGATGCAATAGAAAGTGCTTTGCCACCATTGTTAATGTTTTAAACTTCCTCTGATCGTATTCGGCATTGCGAATATAACCCACATGCTCCAGCAATCTTTGTTTAAAAGGTCTGCTGGTCATACCCACATATCAAAGATTGCAGGGAAATGTTAGACAATAGATGACATTCTGTGAATTGCAGTTTAAGAACTCTGAAATATGCCAGACATGGTTGTATCTATCACATAATTGTTTGATTTTGACCATATATTGGCATGCCTTACAGTGTCCACAGCTGAAGAAGCCCTTAACTGATGGTTTAACAATTCTGTTCGGTAGTGACTATGCACAAGTGAGTCTCTCAGATTCTTGTATCTTTGCCAACAGATTTTGACCCTATCAACTACAATAGTAGCTAGATCGGGGTCTGTTCGTAGAACATGCCAATGACTCTGGATGATTTCTCTTACTTTTTGATTTTCCTGACAATAGGTACCTATAAACCTGATTGGTTGTGGTTTGCTTGCCCCCATTATCAAATTCTGTTTAGGGTGGATCAATGACTCTCTCCTCCTCGCTTTCGCCAGGTGTAATGCTTTCCGTGTTGATCTTTTGCTGTAGCCTCTAGTTGTCAATTTTCTCTCCAGCTCCTTGGCTCTTTTCTCAAAAGTCTCTTCATCTGCGCAATTTCTGCATGTCCTCAAGTATTCTCCCTTTGGTATGCCAGTGATTACTGATCTTAGGTGAGAGCTAGTCGCATGTAAAATGCTGTTTGTGGTGGTCTTCTTTCTAAACATATCAGAGGTAAGATATCCATCCTCCTTTACTGATATTGTTAGGTCTAGAAAGTTCACCATTTGTTGGCTCATTTCTGTTGTCAGTCTTAAATTAAAGAGATTGGAATTGAGAATTTGAGGATTTGCATAAACTCCTGAAGATTCTATTTCCATTCCAAATTATGAAGAGATCATCAATGTAGCGCAGTCAGAGGAGGACATGCTGGGTGTGATGTTCATTAGCTTCTGTGAACACGTGCTCTTTCCCCCACCAACCCATGTACAAATTAGCATAGGTTGGCGCACAGGCTGTTCCCATAGCAGTCCCCCTCTGCTGCAGGATGTAACATCCATTGAAGGTGAAGTAATTTTTGGTCAACACAAATTCACGGAGTGTGAGTAAGAAGATATTGAAGTTATAATGAGTGTCCATATTGAGGAAATATGATGTTGCATATAAACCATGTATGTTGGATACTTGTGTATAATGATTCCACATCACATGTGGCTAACCACGTTCCTGGAGTTATAATCAGATCTTCAATTTAGTCAGGATGTCCATAGTATCCCTCACATATGATGGGAGGCTAGTAACAAATTTCCTCAAATGCTTATCTATGAAGCAACTGACCTTCTCGGTTAAGTTGTTGACTCTAGACTTTCCTTATGGACTTTTGGTAACAAGTAAAATGTTGCCACCCTGGGGTCCTTCGTTTCAAGAAATTCAAAATGAGTTTTATCAATCCAACCATTGTCTCTAGACTGCTTGATCAGGTTGTTATATTGTTTCAGAAATTCCTCTGTTGGATTAGAGATTAGCTTCTTGTAACATTGAGAATCCAGAAGTTGTTTATAAGCTTCTTTAATGTAAATCTCTCTTAGCCAGAGTGCTATGTTCCAATCTTTGTCAGATGGTTTCACCAGGACATCTGAACATTTCTGTATTTCAGTAAGGGCATGTTGCTCTTCTTTACTGATGTTACGTTTAGCTCTGAATCTCTGTGCAACTAGCTGATCTAGGTTGTGTGAAACAAGTTCTGTGAATATTTTTATATGTGGATTACTGTTACCGTTTGGAAAAAATTCAGATTTCTCTTTAAGGATAGATTTATCAGTAGTTGTTGTGGTAAGATTGGGTATCTAATTGTCAAGTTCCTCCAGAGTTTCCAAGGCTACTCTTTCTTCTACTGAGGAAAAGAATTGGAAGATAGAGGGGGAATCATCATTAATCTTAACTTGCATACCAATGGGATCGGTCATTCTATTCCCCAATGGATCATTCTTATGCATAAAGTAATTCCTTAGTTATAGTTTTCTAGCAAATAGGTTAACATCCTTTTCCCACTCAAATCTATTCATAGTCTATGTGGGAGAATAGGACAAACCTTTGCTTATAATCTGTTTTTGGGGTTCCGTGAGGACTCTATTGGTAAGATTGATGATTTGTAATTCCATTTGTTCTTTGGTTAGTATCGTCTCCGATATGTCTTCGGTTTCTCCAATCTGGCCCCCAAATTGCAAGTCCTTAAATTTCTTGCCCCCTCTTCTGATCCTCTTATATTTGGATTTGAGTCCTCTTGGCTTCTCCCTAAAAAATCCTTGTGGTTAGGGGTGTATATTCTTGAGGAGGAAATTACACTAGGGTTATCTGAATCCGAGGATTCTATCTCTGAGGTAGTATAGCCATACTCATTGTTATTCTCCATCTTTGTCCTTGGTTTCCTCCATTTGTAAACTACAGTAGATCTTCTGCATAGTCATTCCTGTCTCACTGGAATTTAGGTTTATTTCTTCTCTATAATGTGTTTTTCCATATCTTCGACTTCAGAGATGTATTTTTGATAAAGTTTCTGGAAATTCTCAAGATTTTCAAATGGTCTCAATTTATCACCAAGACAGTTGATTTCCGTAGTACATTGTTCTAAGACTAATTCATCATGTTTAATTAAGATGTTAATTAGTTCAAGTGAACATTTAGTGAGAGTACCTTCCCGCTCTTTTTTAAGTGATTCATTAGCTAATTCAAAAGAGGGAAAGATCCTCGACCTCAGACCTCTTGGTACCATATTATTTTTCACTTAATTGTCGAAAGTCAATCTATTCCTCTGTGTCTTTGACTTGTTGAGTAGTATCTTCTTCAATTCGTACAATCCTATGGCCCAGTCATCCTTATCTCCTATCTTGTAGATACTATCATTAGTGAAGAAAGTGTTTGCTTCACTCTGACATTTTACTTGTCTATCCATCAAGTCTTGTTGTCTAACAGATTGTACTCATGAGTACACACACTAGGAACAAGCCACTAGAAGGAATGGAGCTTGGAACCTGGAATGCTGCAACAGCAGGTTTACACTGGAAGTAATGACATTGTACAGGCAACTTCCTATTGTCCAGAGCCCGGTTATATACCCTAAGGAAGCAGTCCATTGGATGACACTGTAAGCTGACTGCAACCAATGCTACCATTGGGTAAATGGTTAGTCATATGAAAACAGACTGTCATGGCTGCGTCCATGACGGTAACCGCAGAAACCACATCACGGAGTGAGCACATGGATGTCCTAGCAGACCCCAGTTATAATCCTCAGCATGTCACACACCACCGCACCTGGCGTCTGACTGCTCTAGAAATCAGGGGAAGCCAGCGCTGAGATGAGTAACGGACAAACATAGGCCGCAACCTGACACTGGTGAGTTGGGTGATCTGTTACTTTTGACTATTGAACATTAAAAAAGGATCATCTCCTATTATACTACACATGGCCACTCCTCCGGGCACCGCAGCCAGCCACAGATCATGATGGCCCTGTTAATGGAGATCTACACATAATGGAAGATGGATATTTTTTTGTACTGAACCAATTTACTTGAGCATGCAGAAATTTGAAAGAGTTAGGTTCATCAGAATAGTATTTTTCCAATGTGGATTCTCATGTGTTCAAAATGATTCTCTGCACTTCATGATATAGAAGTGCTTTTCAATTGGATCAGAGAGGAGGGGTCCTGTACACTTCATCCAGGTAACAAGTAACCTCAATAAACAAAATTGGTATAATATTGTAATATGTCAAACAGATTGCAAATCTCGCCAGCTCAAATATCACAGAATCATAAAAAGTCCTTCAGGGAAACCCAGGTGTCCTCCATACAGGCACAATGAATCCTCAAATAAGGAAAATAATATTACAAAGGTTTAATACATTAAAACACTACTACAGTATTTATTGCAAAAGCTAACACACCTAGTCATACACTGAAATAGATAAACATAGCTTATCTGTGAGCACCAGCAGGAAGGGTCTCTGGCCAGGAAACAAGCCACATGACATATGACAAGGTGTAATACATGGGAGTCCTGACGTGTTTGTCTAATGGTCCTCAGGGTGGTCCAATTGTTTATGTTTATAGTTACACTAATTAATATTTAGTGCCCCCAATTTTTTATAAATCTATTTAAATGCTTGCATTTACGGTTGCATTTATTTGACTTTTGTATTCACTATTTCATAATTAATAGTATGAAAATTATCACTACGAGCTAGAAACCGAAATATATATATATATATATATTGTGATGTTCAGTCGGGTTAGGGGTCCCTCTCCTGGGGTCGATGGACTCCTTCCTTACACACACAGCAGCCGGGAAACAGCACACCAGTCTGGATGCGAGTGCAAGCTGGTCGACGCCAGTCTTTATTGTACAATATCAGAAATTACATAAAGAAAACATAAACATAAATCCTAGCCCTGTGTGGGCTCTAACTTTACAAGTGATTTCCCTCACTACAAGAACCTGGCAGGGCCTAATACCCTCACCAGCAACAAAAGCACAGCACAGTCCTCACTGCTAGGTTTCCAAGTGTCTCTGAGCAAACTCCCTGCCTGCTCTCCCAGGTGAGACACTCAGCCACAAACAAACCAAGCATATCTTGGCCACTCTCAGCTGGAAGCCCTAATGAGCCTATTACCAGGCTGCAAGGCCCAAAACCTGGAGTGGGCGTGGGTGGAGCCCACCCTCTCCTCACACCCACAACCCCCAGGTCCCAAACTGGCTTTTCAAAAAGCCGACATTCTAGTCTGCTCACAACACAGACTTCTCCTGTTCTTTTGTCAGGATCCAGTTCTGAAACGTTGACCTATTACAGGCTCCTGCGGTCGTTATTGTACCAAGTAGTCTGAGTACCGCCTCTACTTTTGGGATTTCTATGGTTGGTATCCTGCCGGGTAACCAGGAGGAAGGTACCTGATGCAGGTGTGTTTGTGTACAGCAAAGGAGTGTCGGCTATTCGAATTCTACATATATGTAGATATATATATACCGTATTGGACTTGAACACCGGGGTACCTTGGCTAAGGTTCATTGAATGCCGGACGCAGGATTTGTTTATATATATATATATATATATATATATTATCATACATGTGTGATATATAAAATATAATTTCTACAAAGAATATATCCATAAACTGGTTTCTCCTGTTTGATTGGAAATATAGAATTATTTTACAAATATATCAGTATTTTATCCATGCTTTCTTGCTCATCAGTCATTATGTATTCCATTGTTAGCACACATTATTGTCGCTCATCAATGTGCGTAAAAGATACATACTACAATAAAACCATATTGTGAATACATACTGTAGGTGCATTTTTAGAATTGCGTCTCCATAATGAAAGCAGCATTTGCTCTACACTCTGTACTGAGCATTTTGATTGCTGTTTTTGTAGGCATGCATTGTTATTCCCTTAATGGCCAAGAAGGTTCTCTATAGATGAGTAGTATTTGACACAGTATGTGTCTTTTCCATGTTTAATTTATTTGTTCAAAACATCAGCTTTACAATTTACCAGAAAAAAAGACAATAATAATCTTTGCATGTTTTTAAATAAATTGGTGAATTTCCTTTTGAACTGTATGATCAGCTTTTTACCGAGTTGCAAAAATACATTCAATACACTGCCAACCACAGTAAATTATAAAAGCAATTATGCATGTTTTTACTATGCTCTATATTTCCGAAGTCAAACAACAATATAACAACAACAACAACAACAACTGTTTGGCATTAGCCCACCTCGGAAATTGTAGCTTTTGAATCACTGCATCTGGTCACAAATGATACAACATTCCTGCTCACTGCTGCATATAGACAAAAAGGGCTGATGATTGCATGGTCAATACATTTATTCATAAAAGAAATAATTTTGAACGTGAGAAACCTAATTTGTGTTCTTATTTCTATTTAAAAAAATTATTTTAGCAATTCAGAAGTATTGCGTGTACAATTCCAATTTTACTCTAAAAAAGTGTGTCGTATTTATGTCAGCTTCTTGTTCGATTCAATGTCCATTGAAGTAAATGGATTGACCTCTACCCAAATGTCAGTAAAAATGTTAGTTAACAACTGCATGTCAAGTTGTTAGTATTTGGCACTCAACGCCTCATGCGTTTTTATACACAAATCAAATGTCATTGGCTAACTGATCTAAAGATACTCATTCACAGGAAGATGCGATGATTGAACAAATATATATAAATTAGATATGTATATACAACCATTGGCACTCTGGCCAAACATCCAGTTCCCATGGCACCCAATTTGTGATTTTGGGCAATAATTCCAAAAATTGTATACTGCTTCACATTGCGGGAATTTTGGCCAGCATGCTATTTGCATAGTGTTTCTATGCACTCGCCATTTATGTTTAGTTATCATTCGGCTTCTTTCCATGGTCCAAAGTCATACTAGTAAGTTGACTGGCATCTATATAAACTGGTCCTGGTGTATATTTGGAAACTGCGGGCCTGATTCAATTATCTTTGCGAAGATGGTGCCGGCACAGGAGCTTCAAAGACTTTTATTATATCATCAGAAAGATGGCACCACTGGGAACAGGGTACTGGGGAGAGCTGTGTCTAGTCTGCTTCCTACAATTGATTCTCAAATAGGTAATTACCTGTTTGCATAGATTATCTGCCAGATCATATCCCATTGATTCACCTCCAGATCCTGGCTGACCATCATTCTAGAAACCTACAATCAAGATTGCCCGCTCATATGACTTGAATTGATTTCCACACACTTGATGCAGCATGGTCAGCCACAGTCTTGGGAACAGAGATTAGACTTCATTGTTACTTTGTATGCTGCTGCTAAAAGCTGGAGAGTTAATTTAAGGTGCTCACGCACTGGACAACTCGCAAATGATGCAATGTCATTAACGATTTCCCTTGAGCTCCCCGGCAGTCCTGGACAAATGATATCTTGCTTAAACTGTGCAATCTGACAAATGATCTGACCAATAACCTTAATCGTGGTAAGATTGCCAGATCTTACCTGCTGTAGGTAATATATGAGGATACGACATACGACCCACTGGACTGTGCATCGGATCATTATCATTCGTGGAAGCTGCATGATTTGCACGTTTTTAAACTATGTATCGTTCCAATGCATCGTTTTCATGCAAATAGTGCCTAAAATCGTCCAGTGTGTGGGCACCTTTACTTTTCTGGCTGAAAGATTGTGGCACTAAGGGCCTGATTCAGAGATGGACACAATGGTGATTTTTCTGCAGAACGTGCGATTGTTTGCCATTGTGCATGCGTATAAGCTGCACTGCGCACGTGCTGCGATTGTCTTGCTGTTTCTCATGCACACAGAGAACCCATTTGCAAAGTGAGTGACAGGTAGTCAGGGTTTGGTAGAGGTAACGAGGGGGTGGCCAGAAAAACGCAGGTGTGTCTTACCATTGAAACACTGTTACATGGGTGTGCAAAACTTAGCCATTGTGATTATGAATGCAGCATGAGAGCCCTGTGCGTATCAGGAGAGCTGCAGTGTTTGCGGCTGGTCAGACTTGCTGCAAGGGCAAGATGGCTGCTCGATGTGCATTGATGTTACCGATATTTATGCAGGTAAGCGCCATCGTACACAGATGAGAAGGCAGTGGTGGGTGTCCTTATGCTTAGGTTAGCTTTGGAACTATTAGCATATTTTTGCAGCTGTGTTTCATGCAAAATTACAGTTGCAGTTGCATTAGCATCCATCTCGGAACAGGCCCTCAGTGTTCCACTGTAATCAGCCTGCCACATATGTTGTGGTCTCCAGTTAGAGCTGTGGTATCCCACCTGTCTTCCTTCACACACCACCAAATAATGGAAATTATCCAGCCTCCATGTGAACCCATCCGGGCGATGGTCTACTGTGAAAGGTCCCGATAAGCCCTATGCTAATTTGCCCATGTACTAACATCTAAATCATTTCAAAAATATATCTGTTACTCAGCTTTGTAATCAAATATTAATAAAGTTCCTATTATAACTTTACATTTGCCTAATAACATATAATATTATGTATATGAAAATTATACAAAATATCAAAACATAATGTGATTCCTGTAATATGTGTTTTAACCCCCAGGAAGAGTCTGTTTTAGAAACAGATCTGAGTGTCGGCTTTTGGTGAAAGCCGGAGAATGGGTCCTGGGGGTGTGGGTGTGAGAGAGAAGGTAAACAATGGTGTGTCCCTTCATCCACAGGGCCGCTTCAGGTATTGGGCTTTTCAGCCTGAGAGCAGGCTAATTAATGATTACACCTGGAAGTGGCTCATAAGAGCTGTGTAGAGTTTTGATGCAGTGTCTCACACACCCTGGGGAGAACAGACATTGAGGTTTTGTTCTGAGACACTGTGACATTGGTATGTACTATGTTTGTGGTAAGGCAGTAGGCCCTGCCACATGTAGAGAGGGAGTTACCTGTCTAGTTAGAGCCCAGACGGGGCTAGGGTTTATTTTTATGTTTTGTTTGTTTGATTATTGGTGTCACGCAATAAAAACTGTTGCTGACCAGCTTGCACGAACACCCACGACTACTGCTGTTTCCTGGTTGCTGTGTGGAAGGAGGCGTCCGTCTACCCCAGGAGAGGGACCCCTACCCCTATCATATTACAATAAGTATATTACGCAGATAGTTCACAATGATTTTACAAAAAGATGATTTAGGAGTCCAATCCTAAAATCCCTGGCTAGATTCACTTTCCTCATGTAAAGATATTTAAGTCAGGGAAAGAGAACAAGAGAGAGCAATGAAGCAAGGATTTTGTAGTACCATGGTACACCAATAAATGCTAAAAACACCAACAAAACTGTCCATGTTCCTTTTCCCACTCCTTGC
Organism: Taudactylus pleione; assembly: GCA_031769625.1. NCBI lineage: Eukaryota > Metazoa > Chordata > Amphibia > Anura > Myobatrachidae > Taudactylus > Taudactylus pleione. The sequence continues at coordinate 38,557,421 of JAUIMM010000153.1, read as the reverse complement.
TGTCTGGATCAAGCTCGCAAGATCTTCTGTGAATATTAGCAAAATAAAATACTTTCCCACAGTTTTTCAATTATTGTAATCACATTAATTTATTTTTACATAGCCGTTTCGTATGTAAAAAAGAATTAAGAGGCACCGAAGGCACACTAGTTCTGCCTAACAGTGAGTGACACAGAACAAAGGGCCTAGGGGGGGCAACAAATGCAAATCCAGGCCTGACTGAAATTAGTAATACATGCTGCAATATGCTGTGATTTATAGTGTACTGCATGTCTTATAGTGTGAAATAAGCTCTAAGATTGGTGCTATATAAATATAGCCAGTTTTATAGCCTGTTGATTTGCAAAGCTGTGTCTATGTGCTGTCAACGGGGTCTTAGGACCTCATTCAGACCTGCTTGCTAGATGCGTTCGCTCACACGATGCGTATGCAAATTCGGGAAGGCAGGTGATCGCACGGCAAGGCATTAGCACACCCACTATGTCTTGGCGTGTAATTGCATTGTGTATGCAGACGCCCAGCAGCCTATCTTAAGACCCGCACTTGCTCATCTCCAGGAAGTGTATGCAACCATCGGTACATCTGATGCGATCGCAGCACTTGTGGTTGACCATACCCTACCGCAGGCACTGCGAGCACTTCAGTGTAAAATACAGCCAGGTGACGTGTACTAGGACGCTGCCTTTTAATTATGCACACCTCTGAAACGGTGGTAAGACGCTCAGGCATGCTTACGTTTGCATCCTCTACTCCTCCGTTTTTAATGGCCAGCCCCTGTCACCACCCACAAACAGCTTCCCCTGTCACTCACTCTGCTGGGCAGTCTATGTGCAGCAAGCGAACACTTCCCGATATCTCGTAGTGGTTCGCGCACTGCTATGCATACGCATGCGCACAATGCGAACCATTGGCAGCTATGAGCAAACACATCTTAGCGAGCGGGTCTGAATCAGGTCTTTAGTGCCTTGGTGCATCAACATGGTATAAGTAAGAGCTGGGTACACACTAGGATGATGTCGGGCCCATATGTTGTTTCCAGGTGAATCGGAATTACATATTGGCTGGATTGCCCAATGTGTATGGACTATCTGCACGCTCCCGTGGTAACGTGCACTATTGTCCAGTCGGCCGTGCTGCATGCCCAACCCCACGATATCGCATGTGGCACCGTTGCAGGTAATGAAGGACAGAATGAGGGATCGTTCTGTCGTTCATTACATTGCTCAATGTGTACCCACGGTACGATATGTCGGCCTGACATATTATCCGGGTGCACGTCGCTAAGTGTGTACCCAGCATAAGAGGCATCTCATTGATATGACAAGGTATATATACCCTTAGGTATGCTGCACCATAGAATTCATTTAGCAAAAGGCCTTAGTCTTGTCAGGCCAGGTGGATATACACAGTGGCGTCACTCCCCCCGCCGTCACACAGCTGAATGTACCCTCCCCTGCCATCAAAGAGATGCATCCGAGAGGGGGGGAGCACACCAGTGGCCATGCAAGGTGCCGGGTCCCAGGCAGTGGGTCTACCCTCTGCCCACCCACTTCCCACCCACTTTTGCGGCCACCGCCCATATTTGCCATCATGCTGTAAGTTTTTCTTTTTTTTTTTAAGACAGCACGCCGTGTGTGACATCATGTCATTACATTGTGCCGCCACTGCTGAAGGAGAGGAGCTCAGGAGCCCGCTTCCCATCCACTACTCCACCCACCGCCACCGCTGCTGGAAGGCTGGAAGAGAGGAGCCGTCAAGAAGAAGGTAAGTGAAGCAAGGTGGCTGTCTGGGGACACAAGGCTGGCTGGCAGAGGACACAGAAGGGGGGAAAGCTGGCTGGAGACACAAGTGGGGGCTGGCTGGTGACACAGAAGAGGGAAGGCTGGCTGGGGACACAAGTGGGGACTTGCTGGCAACATAGAAGGGGGGGAAGGCTGGCTGGGGACACAAGTATTGGAAGGCTGGCTGGGAACACAGAAGTGGGGGTTAGGCTGCCTGGGAACACAAGTGGGAGAAGAATGGCTGGGGACACAGAAGGGGGGCCTGGCTGGCTGGGGCCACAGAAGTGGGGATTGGCTGGATGGCTGAGGACACAGAAGTGGGGATTGGCTGGATGGCTGGGGACACAGAAGGGGGGGTTGGCTGGCTGGGGACACAAGTGGGGGAAAGCTGCCTAGGGACACTGAAGTGGGGGTAGGCTGCCTGGGGACACAAGTGAAGGATGGCTGGGGGCACAGAAGTGGGGGAAGGCTGGCTGGAAACACAGAAGTGGGGATTGGTTGGCTGGGGACACAGAAGTGGGGGCAGGCAGTCTGGAGACACAGAAGTGGGGGCAGGCAGTCTGGGGACACTGAAGTGGGGGAAGGCTGGCTGGGGACACAGAAGTGGGGATTGGTTGGCTGGGGACACATAAGTGGGGATTGACTGACTGGGGACACAGAAGTGGGGATTGGCTTGATGGCTAGGGACAGAGAAGTGGGGGCAGGCAGTCTGGGGACACAGAAGTGGTGGAAGGCTGGCTGGGGACACAGAAGGAGGGGTTGGCTGGCTGGGGACTCAGAAGTGGGGATTGGCTGGATGGCTAGGGACAGAGAAGTGGGACCTGGCAGTCTGGGGACACAGAAGTGGGGATTGGCTGGCTGGGGACACAGAAGTGGGGGTAGACTGGCGTCATCATGCCCCCTGGGTGTGCCCGGCATTTTGGGATGAGCACTGCAGTGTGAGTATTGGACTGTTAGAATGGTAAGGGGGGAGAGAGCGTGGAGCTGTGCATCTTGGTCCTGATTTTTTATTTTTTTTGGTCTCGGTGGGGGTGTCACCATTAGTTACAGCACCAGGTGACACCAACCCTAGTGACGCCTCTGGGTATACATTAATTTTGACATATAGTTCTGTAAAACATGTTACAAATGGAGCTTTTTCTCAGTCCAGACCTCCCTCTTTACTATCTAGATATTACAGGACAATTCACTTACTGCACTCTCCAATCAGTTTACTGTGCCTGAAAAATGTAATGTACAATTTTAAATTGTCAAGATATGGAAGAATCAATAAAAGTATTGCTGTACATATTCTGTACCATACTTTTTTTTAACTTAATTTAAAAGTACATTGTACAGGTACAGGGAAGGTCAGCTTGTCTGACCTCAGCTCGGAGTCACCACATCTAGGCCTAATTTGGTCACACAGCATTAACTGGTTGTCATTGTCAAAGTGGTCTTTGTTCTCCTATATTAGTATTTTTCATACTACTAAATGTCATCAATTTGCAAACAATTGTTCTGTGAACCCGTTTACCAAGGAAAAATTTACTGTTAACCAAACTACTGAAATATAACCAGCAAAATCCTTCCCTATGAAAAATTATGCCTGAATATTGTTGTGCTGCTCTGAATGAATAATGGTAATGTTTAGGTTAGTCTAAACCACATCATCATCATCACCTGCCTGAACTTCAATCCAGGTTGGAGCAATATTGGTATAACGTCTCTGTGTAGTATGATAAAGGCGCAATAAGAACTCCTAGCAGAGGTCTCAGCATTGTACATTAGCAGTCATGGACTTGAGAGATGCCTAAATCTTAATGATGTCCCAGCACATGAAGTTTATTTATCTCCCTTCTGGCTTATGTATGGTGCATCCACTAAAAAAAGCTCACTGCCCATATCATTTTAATTAGTTTATATCCCTGGAATTAATATTCCTGCTCTCTGTTGTTCCTGATTTGTTTGCTGCTGTACTTGCTCACATGTAACCTGATTATAATCCTGATTTGGTTTCAATTTAATTGTGTGTTATTGACATGTAATACCTATCCCAACTTGGTCTAAGGTCTATTTACTGGCTCTAATCCTGTGCCGCTTGCATCAGTCCCAACTAGTCTAACAATGACTCCCATCCCTTCAACCTAAGTACCAGATACTGTGTTGTATGCAGTGTGTTGACCTCCTGGCAACCAAATTTTGGACCTCATTCAGAGCCGGTCGCACAGAGCGTGCGGTCGATCTGAATGAGGGGAGGACGTCTTGAATTTTCAAGATGTCCTCCTTTGCGGTGGTAATGCTGTGGGTTAACACCCACAGCCTTACGACCGCCTAAGGTGATGGTCGCGATGGTCAAGACCATCGCGACCATCGGGGCTTACGACGAGACCCTAGGGTAGGGTCTCCCTTGTCGTAAGCCCTGGAGAGCTTTCGGCTCTGTCTGAGCCGGAAGCTCTCCACTGACATTACTAGTGATGTCAGTGGGGCCACCCCCAAACGGTAGGCGTTCCCATGGGAACGCCCCCGTTTGGGCTGCCACCCCCCCGGCCCGCCTTCCAAACGGGGCGAGCTGTCAATCAACATCGACAGCTTGCCCCCTTTGGATCGAGACCCGCTACGACTGGCGCCGTCGGTGGTAGCGGGTCTCATGCATGCGCACGACGGCGCCGTCGCCGTCGTGCGCATGCTCTATGGGGGTCCATCGACCCGGTCCGAGCGCATCAGCGCTAACGACCGGGTCTGAATGACCCCCTTTGTGTATTAGGGGATTCAGTCAGACCTATTACCTTTTAACCAAGCTACCCTCCTGGGGCTTCAACTGACCGACTACAACTTATCGCTCACAGGTTATGCTTCTTGGTGACTATAGTCTGCAATGCATTAAGCACTTTTTCAGACAAGACAAAAACAAGAGGTCTTGGTCACACTGAAATCTTTTTTTTTTTTTTTTCATCAATAAATTTTTATTGAGTATGATGCAAAATATTTATGGGGATACAGAATAAAGAAAAGGGAAAACATACATAAAATAAATTATAGGGGGGTGACAGTACATTCAAAGACATTAAGCAAAAACTTAAAACCGTAAATACAGAAATGAATAATTTTGGTCCGTCTGTGGGAGCTCATTCAAATCAAAAGGAGAAGGACTCAGGGGGATTGGAGAGGGCAGGGATAGGGGGCGTCCCTTCCATCTGTAACATAAAGGTGCCAAGGTTGTCATTTCACAATGGGGGATGAGGTGGCCATCGAATAATCGACCTCCCTCGTCTCCATTTTGAAATGGGATTGTGTTTTTGTTATAACTTTGGCAAATGGGGAAGGGGAAGGGGATTTCCAGTGCTGAGCTATACTGGCTTTGGAAGTTATCAGAATGTGGCCGAGAACATAACGGTCAGATTTGGGAGCAGAGATTGGATACCAATGGAGAAGAGCAAGGGAGGGATCCAGAGTTAGAGTGAGTCCTAGGACATCATTAATAAGAGTGAATACTTCTTCCCAGAATGGACGTAATAAAGGGCAATCTCAGAAGATATGGAAAATAGAACCTTCAGAGTGACATAGACGCCAACAGAATTTTGAGACTGTGGGCCAGATTTGATGTAATCTAGAGGGTGTCAGATATAGTCTATTTAAAAGTTTTACATACATTTCAATGTGGTTAGTACATTTAGATAGTGAGAAGGTAGAGAGATGAATAGTCTCCCATTGTGAGAAGGTGAAAATACGTTGAAGATCTGTTTCCCACCGGAGTTGGGCAAGGGATTTAATTGTTGGAGCTGTAGGAGATAGTAGGGAATACCAGAAAGATATAGCCCCACTAGAGGAGGGGTTATTAAATTTACTCTAAATTTGGTTTGGCGGAGTTTGGAATACAGTAGGACCTGTATTCATCAGAGCATGCCAATGTGTAAGTTGGTGATAGTAAAACCAGGTTGAGGGTCCCAATGGATACTTAGCGCAAAGATCTAAATACGATAATATAGAGGACGAGGAAAAAAAGTCTGCTAAGGACTCAGGACCTCATTCAGAGGCGGTCGTTAGTTGCGAGCGGTCGCACTGAATCAGGGCGGCTGCTTGCATCCTGAACAACTGCCTCCTTGTCGATCGCTAAGCCGTGGGTTAACACCCACAGTTCTAGCGACCAACATGGGTGATGGTCGCGATGGTCAATAGTTCTAGTGGGCAGGGTAAAATCAAAATGGGCCGGGAGGTTAAGATCCCAAACTTTTAAAGTATCCAGGATTGCTTTAGTGGGAATCGTGGTCGAAGTCTTTGGGGTATCCATAAATGGTCAGGAAGGGGAAATTGCCAGAGGAGAGCATGTTCTAGATCTACCCAAGGTTTAACAGAAGAAACCAGTCGCATATTTGAGAGAGAAGGGCTGCTTCATGATGTCTTGTCAGATCAGGGAGATTGAGGCCTTGCTGAGTTTAGAACGAACCATACAAATATAAGCCATTCTATGGGCTTTACCCTTCCATACATAAGACATCATCAAGCAGCGCATCTGTTGCAGTAATTTACAGGGGATAGCATACGGAATAGCATGGAATAGATACATCAATTTTGGCAATAGCATCATTTTGAATGCCACTTTACGGCCCAACCAGGAGATCTCATGACTCATCCAGGCAGTGGCTAAGGAAGACAATTGAGTCAGAAGGGGAACATAGTTTTCATTAAAAACAGCATTAATAGAGGATGGTATATTAAATCCCAAATAGGATAGAGAAGACTTCTTCCAAATAAAAGGGAAGAGAGGGACAAATGTGGAATATTAATGGGTAAAGCTTCAGTTTTCATAACATTTAATTTATAGTAGGAAACTGCGCTGTAGCTTTCTAAGATACTGTGTAGAGGTGGCAACAAAATCTCTGAGTTGCTTACAAACAACAAAACATCATCTGCAAACAGACATAGTTTATGTGAGGTGTCATAGACAGAGAGCCCTGGAAACTCAGATGATTGGCGGATTTTTTGAGCAAGGGGTTCTATGGCCAGCACATAAATTAGTGGGGAAAGGGGACACCCCTGTTTGGTGCCGTTGGAGATTGAGAAGGGTAAGGAGAGAAACCCGTTGCTAAAAACATGAGCAGAGGGGTCAGAGTAAAGGGCATTAATGGACCAGAGAATGTCACCCTGGAATCCATATTTGTACATTTACCTGGCGCATGTAGTCCCAGTGGAGCCGGTCGAATGTCTTTTCAGCGTCAAGAGAAAGAAGGAGGCATTGTAATTTATTGAACGACACCCATTTAATCAAATCTAAAACCCTACGGGTATTATCGGGAGCCTGACGTCCGTGAACAAAACCCACCTGGTCAGGGTGTATCAATTGTGGAAGTAATGGGTTCAGGCAGTTAGCTATGAATTTAGCAAAGATTTTCACGTCCGTATTAAGGAGCGCAATGGGTCTATAATTTTACACTCAGAGGGATCTTTACCAGGTTTCGGAATGGTAACTATTTGTGCTTCTACCATTTCGGGAGGAAAAGAACCCGTATCAGAAGCTTCTGTAAACAAATTTAAAAGAATTGGGGAAAGGGCTTCAGTAAATACAGAATAAAAAGAGTTTGAAAAACCGTCAGGACCGGGAGCTTTGCCCTTGGGTAATTTATGAATTACTTCCTGAATATCCTTCAAAGACCAAGGGGCATTCAGAGACACCAGGCTATCCACATCTAAAGGAGAAAAAGATAAATTATCTAAAAAGGAGGAGATAACATTAGCCGAGGGTTGGGGAATTGAGGGATCCTCACGTAATATATAATTTTGCATAATAGTCCGAAAATAAATTAGCAATATCAAGGGGATTAAGGCATTTCGAACCAGAGGTGGTTAGGATACATTTAATTCTATTGCGAGCTTGATGGCCATGAAGCTTACGTGCTAAAAGATGGGAGGCTTTGTTACCGACTGTACAAAATCTATAGCGGAGACGAGTAAAAGCCGCTTGCATGCGTGACATAAAATGTTTTTGGAGCTGCGCTCGCACTTCTTGGAGTTGTTTACGTAACACACTAGTGGGGTGGAGCTGATTCAGGGACTCTAAAGACCATAGGGTGGATTCCAGACCAATCTGTAAGTCATGAGAGCGAGCCTTAAGTTGAGCTCCTTTTTGAATGGAGGTACCACGGAGAACTGCTTTTAAGGCACACCAATGTGTGAAAACAGAGGTATCAGTAGGAGAATTAATCTGTATGTATGGCATAAGAGAGTCAGTAAGAGCCTTCAGAGTCTCAGGATGTTTTAGTTGGTACTCAGGGAGACGCCAGGGATGCATGGTAGAAAATTGATGGCCTATATCCCAAATCCATAAAACAGGCGCATGGTCAGACCAAGTAATAGTGAGGATTTTAACCCTTTTAGTAGATTGTAGAATTCTTTTATCTAAAAGGACAAGATCAATTCCAGAATAACTGTTATGGACTGAGGAAAAAAAGTTATAGTCTCTCTCGTCTGGTAGGTGAATGCGCCAAGCATCATACAAATCGTACTCCGGCAATAATTTCTTAGGCCAATGAGGGGCCTATGTCACTTGGGGAGGAAGAATGGCCCTGGGGAGAGGATCTGTCTAGTTTAGAGTTGAGGACTAAATTAAAGTCACCCAGCAAAATAAGTGCCCCTTGCCGAACCATAGATATTTCCTCAAAAGTTTCTCGTAAAAAGGGGACCTGTCGGGAATTAGGGGCATAGAGAGAAACCAAAGTGACAATAGTCTCCTCAATTTTCCCAACAAGAATGAGGAACCTGCCATTCCCATCTTCTATTTTCCTATGTAGCACAAATGGGGTATTGGCATGAAACAATATGGCAACCCCGTTACGTTTGGGTGGACTATTAGCAGTGTAGCATACAGGGTATCTATGGTTCTTAAATGTGGGGGTGCTGAGGATGAGAAATGTGTCTCCTGGAGAGCTACAATATTAGCCTTAAGGTGATGGAAAATAGAAAGAGCCAAGCGTCTCTTCTGTGGAGAATTAAGTCCCTTGACATTTAGCGAAAGGACTTTAACCATTAGGTATATTAATACAATGGAAAAATGAGAATGTCCTAAATGCACATATCACATAACAATAAAAGAAAAAACAAAAATTACACATAAAAAAGGGGAAAAATAAGAAACAAAAACAAAAAAGAGAAATAGAAAACCCAAAAGGCCCAGTATATCGGGCCACAGCAGTTGCCGTGAGAAAACAATACGGCAAAATGGTTAACATGTGGGGGCGGGTTGTGTCATTCCCCATCCCTGAGACCTATTATAAAATGTATTATAAACATATAGCAATACATCACATTTACCATCCCTTCTCTAACTTAACAACAGAGAAGTAATCCCAATACATACTGTAGTGAGGAAAAAGGCAGGAGAGGGGAAAAAAATTATGGTAATTAAACATTAAACCACTTACTTTAAATGATACAATAAACATAAATTGCAAGGATACAACAGACCTTACACCGGAAGTACTCGTATTTAAGAGGTACAGCATAGAGCGTCCACAAAAGATATCCAGATCTAGAGATATGAAAGAAACAGTTCTTGAAGAAGGACCTTGATTATGGCAAGTAGCTAAAGAATACTGAGATTGTCCGCAATGGTCCTTTGCTTAACAGATCTAGATGTAGCCCAGTAGATGACCAAGAGATTTCGGAAAAGTCCAAAGAGGCAGCATAAAACGGCTTCATCCCACTCGAGACCACTCTTGTGAAGATGTGGGAATCGAGACAGAAATTTCCCATTCTGCTAGCAATTTGGCGCTGGCTTCCAATGAGTAGATAATGAATGTTGAGCCATCCTTTTGCACCAGAAGCTTTACCGGGAAACCCCATCTATATTGAATGTCGTTATCCCGAGGCGCTTTCGTGAGAGACTGGAATGTTCTCCGTGTATTAATAGTGCGGATCGAGAATTCAGGAAATAATTGGAGATTATTAAGAACTTCCGCATCTCCCGACTCTCGTGCAGCCCTCAGTATTTCTTCTTCGATATGAAAGAAGTGAAGCCGCAGGAGGACATCTCTGGGAGAGCCTACCAGAGCTGAGCGCGCTTAGGTAGATGGTGGATGCGATCGATCAGCAAGTTGTGAACCTCCACAGAGGGCAATAACTTCTGGAAGATGTTCAAAGCAAAGTCCTGGAGGTCTGTGTTTGACACCGATTCCGGGACACCTCTGATTTTAACGTTGTTCCTCCTGGATCTATCCTCCAAATCCGCCAGTTTGTTTTTAACAGCCACCAGCTCACTGAGGACCGAATTATGAGATGTTAGAAGATCACTATGCGAGGAAACTAGTTCTTGCATCTTAGTCTCCAAGTTGTTTGTATGGTCTCCAATTGCAGTCACTTCACTGGTGAGTTGTTTAATAGAGACTTGGAAGTCGGAGGTAAGGTCCGTGCGGAATGCCTGAAGCATTTGATGAAGAGTACGGACTGTTAGCGAAGCATCAGCAGAGAGATCAAGGTTGACGTCAGGGCTAGGAGAAGGGACAACCTTGGTTGTCAGTGGAGATTTCCCAGTAGACATTGAATCAGAGGTTTTCTGTGATACAAATTTAATAGGAGGTGCGAGAGTAGACAAAAAGCTTCTTTTGTTGGGCATACTGGCTTCTTCGGATAGCAAATATAGACAGATATGAAAAAACCAAATGGTTTCTGTTGTGGTCAATGCAATATTAGGTAAACATGAGCTGTGGAGGTCTCATAGGGAAGAGTAACGGATATCACTGAAAGAACATGGCAGCAAAGGGTGTTACTACCCTGCTGTTAGGGAGATGTTGAGGAGGGGGATATTCAGCCACTAGCAGGAGTGTAATAGTGAAGTAGATAGGCCATGTATATTATATGGCAGAACAAGCTGCATGCAGGTATTTTGTGAGTGTGGGGCCCAAACTCAAGGTGGCGCCTGTGGCCTCCCCAGAAGAACTGCAGCAAACCTAGTGGTCAGCGGCCCTGGAGATGGAGAGATCCGGCTCAGCAGGTCGGCAGGGAGAAGCAGGGACTGATGGCGATGTGTGCGCTCAATTCGGGGGCGCCGGGCGGCACCCGCAGCAGTGACGTCACGCGGATCTCCGCCGGGGCTACGGACTCAAGGCCACAGCTCCTGGATAGTAGGCAGGATGCAGAGCTCCGGTAATCACTGGGGCCTCAGGAGGAATCGAGGGCTCTGTAGGAGGACGTCAGGCACCGCCGGACAGGTTAGGGGTAAGGCAGCGATCGCGGTGGCTAGGTCACGGGCTCCAACTCAAGGCCGCAGCTTCTAGGCTGGAGGTAAGCCAGAAAGCACTGGAGGCCACCAGAGTCTCAGGGGACGCAGATAGCTGAGCCGGGGGGCAGGGGGCACCCTTAGGGAGGAAGAACTGGCCCCCAATAAAGGCGTAAAGGGATCCTCTATTATGTGTTCAGCAGGAGCTCCACCAAAGCATGTCTGTGCTGGCAGACAGTCAGGCCACGCCCCCGGCTGAAATCTTTTTTAAAATTGGGTCTGGAAGGAGAAATGACAATGAGGGGTTGGAGGGAGAATTGTGTTACTTAATGAACTATGATGAACCTCTGTAATGGGGCTGTCAGTTTTGAGCAACTGACATTGACCTAGGTGCTTATGTAATAGCTTGTCACTTCCAACCACTGCTGAAACTCCTGCGAGTATTCTCGTATTTGTAAAGCGGCAAACATTTTAAAGGCAAAACCAAGTTCCTGCAGCGGCTGGAAGTCGCAAGCTATTACATAAGATCCCTAGTATTATTACTCCGTACATGGTATAGTGCAAATGACCATAACAACATCTCTCTATCCAGAATGGCTTTTTTGGAAACTTGTCAATAATTTTGGGGGGAAAAGTGGGCGTGGCCACAGCTGCAATGGAATAGGAAGCAACTTGTTGGAACTCCCTGACCAATTATCCTGATCTGCTTTCCTAAGCCCAGATACCTGGCTGTCTGTTGGTGTGCAGCACTTCTACCTGTGCTAACACTGTTGGAGTGTCCTGGAGCTGTTTAGAGTGAATGGTGAGCCTGTGCAGAGCCCATCTTCTCTTCCCTGCCTGAGTCCTCACAGCCATATTTGTGGAGCTGCCTGTCTCCTCCCTCCTGCCTGTGTTTATTGCTGGCAGTGCAGAACAACCAGCAACATCTCACTGCAGCTAAGAATAAATAACTACAGAGCTGCCTGTTTTTTATCCCCTCTTCCTGTGTTTAATATTGGCAGCATAAAAAACTTGGATTCTTCTCTCCTTCACACTGTGCTGCTAATACATATACAGTATACTGAGCTGCTTGCTCCTCTTCCCCATTACTGTGAACACTAGTGGCAACACAGTGGACCAGTACATGCTACAGACCTGAGATCAGTGTGTTCGCATACAGTCTATATAGGACTGCCACCTCTTCTTGCCCTCCTGTGCTTAATCTTTGTTTATCTCCTGTGGGGAAGTCAAGGCCGGCAGGTGCTGCTGCTGCTAGGCTGGAAAAATATGCACGACCCTCTGCCCCAGAGCCGCCCCCTGAAGGTGCTGCCCAAGGCCCTTCTTCACCCCCTGCTTCCACATCTTCTAGCTCTGAGCAGATTTCTCCACCTAAAGTTACCCTAAAGCAGATTCTAGAGGTTGTCACCTCCTCCGAAAAGCATCTGTCTGATAAAATGGAGAAGGTACAACTGGATCTTTCATTATTACGCCAAGATCTTCAAAAAGTTCGGGAACGGGCTGGGGAGGCTGAGACACACATCTCCACACTGGAGGTCTCAAACTTTCCTTTAAAAGAACAGGTCACCACCTTGGCAACTCAGATGACTGCCATGCACAGTAAAATTTTGGATATGGAAGGCTGTCTGAGGCAAAACAATGTCAGCTTTATTGGTCCTCCCAAAAATTAAGAATGTTCTGCCCCAGAGGATTTTCTGGTGAAATTGCTGGTTGATACATTTGGCTGTGAATCTTTTACTCCTCAACTTGCCGTGGAAAGAGCACATGGCATACCTACCAGGCCTCTCCTGCCAGGCGCTCCACCACGTACTTTCATTGCAAAGTTTCTACATTACCAAGATCGGGACATGGTGTTCGACTGGCCTGCACTAAGGGTCCACTGGAGCGTAATGGAGTCTGTATCTTCCCTGATTTTGCAATGGAGGTCCAGAAAGAAGGGCCCAGTTTCTTCCTATAAAACAACATCTTCGTGAATTGAAATTGCCATATCCTATATTGTTCCCATCCAAACTTCGTGTGGCAGTTAATGGTGAGACCAAGTTTTTTGGGACCTCAAGAGAAACATTGGCATGGTTATATCGATACGCACAAGGAAGAAGGCAACTCGCTGAGGACTGATCCTCTGGCTCTCATTTGGAATACTTTTGTATCTTTGGATGGTTGAGCTGGATTACAGGTTTCATTGTCTTCTTACATACGAAGCTCAAGCATTTCTCTGTTGCCTCTGATTGGTTTGCATAATACTTATTGCTGTATATACAAGCTGCATCACCAACATTTTTTCCTTTGATGTTGTATATTATGTTTGCCAGGTTTTTCTATTTCAGGGGGCTCTCATTGCAATGGTGACTATTATAATTCATTGCCTCCTAATTATTTTTCTATTTTTGTCTCTCCATTTTGTTTTTCTGCCTCTATTTCGGTAGGTCTATGTTTAGTCCTATATGGTTTCTAGGGATTTAGGTGTATTCTACAGGATTTTTTTTTTGTTTAGGGTTATTAGTATGCCTAGGTTGGGGGAGGTATACAGGGTGGAAAGTTTAGGGGTTTTCTCACTTTTTTTGTTATTTGTGTTATTTTTTATTATGTGTTTCCTTTTCTTTGTATTTTATATGGTATATGAGTGGATTGCAGAGCAAACGCAAAACCAGATTGTATACACTAGGTTTTATATTGCATGGGCATTATCGAATAGAAGTACAGTTTATGCATTAGAGGTAGCCATTCACGCCAGACTATTATGGTTAAATTGTTAACGTGGAATGTTCGAGGGATAAATGACAAGCTGAAACGCTCCCTGGTTTTCAAACACTTGAGGCGCTATGACCCTGATATAGTATGCCTTACCAAGACACATTTAATTGGGAGTAAGTTGCTTTCTCTCAGAAAGCCTTGGGTGGGTTGGGCATATCATGCCTCTCATACATCAGCTTCAAGGGGTGTCACTATATTGATTAAAAAACAGTCCCTTTTGTTTTAAACTCAGTCTGTACTGATTTGGGGGGACGATTTGTATCCCTTGAATGTAAGATTAATTAAATTTCCCTTTTTATTCTAGCTATATATATTCCTCCTCCTTTTTCATATGAGGTATTAAAAAGGCTGCAGGTTTTATGGCGCATTCCCCATCTACATCAGTAATATGTTTAGGGGATTTTAATAATGTGTTCAGCTCTTGATAGATGGCGAGAGTCAGATGTACGTCAAAAACAAAGCGGTAGTGGCTTTTCCAATTATGTGGCTGACCTAGGTTGGCATGATGTATGGAGACTCAAACAGCCCAATGTGCACCAGTTTTCATGTTTTTCCCATACGTTTTACTCTTTTTCAAGAATAGACTTAGTTCTGGTATCTCATAATTTACTCCCCATTGTCTCCCATATAGAATAAGAAGCAAGAGGCATCTCTGACCATTCCCTTCTCATTCTGACAATTGACCTGTCCAATCCCAAAGGGCAGTCATTTTGGAAACTCAACCCATTCTGGCTACAACAAATGGGAGTGGGCTCAGAGTTAGAAGCACTTTGGAAGGGGTTTTTCTCAGATAACATAGGTTCTGCCTCGGTGGCGATGACATGGGGTGCCTGCAAAGCCTATTTAAGAGGTACATTAATAAAATATCTGAACTTAAATTATTCCATAGACAAAAGGAATTAGAACTTGAGACCGCATGTAAAAACCTAGAATTGGCGTATTTGAGTGATAGCCGTGAATCATCAAGACTTAAATGGTCGGCTTCACAAGCTGTCTGGACAACACATTTGCAGGATAAAGCCAGTTGCAGGTTGTTATTTTCTTCACACTCACATTACACATTTGCTGACAGGATAGGGAGCTACTTAGCTCATTTGATTAATTTTGATCGCCCTTCAAATACAGTGGCTGAAATTATAGGAGATAGCGGCTCTGTGGTGTCCACTACCTCTGGCACAGCAGAGGTGTTTTTGTCTTATTTCAAATCTGTATATTCTTCAAGATTATCTTGCAGCCATGCTGAATTGGTGTTTTATGTTGCAGATATAGGATTGCCTTCCCTCTCTCCGGAAGATGCAGCTTTCTTGGATGCTCCTTTTTCAGAAGAGGAGGTGGGGGCGGCTATAGGATCTTTCCCAGCGGGCAAAGCTCCGGGGCTAGACGGCATTCCAATAGAGCTCTATAAAAAACATGCTTCATTATTTATTCCACTATTGTTTGAAATATATAATAAATTGGTTGAAGAAGATATTCCCTCCCTCTATGTCAGAAGCATTAATAATATTACTGCCCAAGCCTGAGAAAGATTCTATTTTACCAGACTCTTACCGCCCTATATCATTGATTCCTAATGATGCCAAAATCCTGGCAAAGATATTGTCTATCAGATTAAATAAAGTAATAACTAATATAGTCCACCAAGACCAGACTGGATTTATGCCTGGACAATCCACAGCAGTGAACATTAGATGTCTTTATATCCATTTTCAGGCCTCCCATGAAGCAGAGTCCTCCTCAGCTACTTTGTCCTTCGACGCAGCTAAAGCTTTTGACTCCGTGGAGTGGCCTTTTCTGTGGGAGGTCATGAAATGTTTTGGAATACGTCTGGTGTTCACAAAATGGGTGAAGTTACTGTATTATGCTCCTTGTGCCAGAATATCTATTAATGGATATATCTCTCCTTCCTTTGCCCTAGCCAGAGGCACGAGACAGGGATGCCCTTTGTCTCCAGCCTTATATGCACTTGCTATAGAACCTTTGGCATGTTTGTTTTGTGCCCTCCAGACATTAGTGGACTTCGGCTTGGGGGTAGAGAAGATAAAGTGGCTTTATTTGCTGATGACCTGTTACTTTTTTTGTCTGATTATTCTACATCTATGCCGGTTGTCCTTCAGCTGATGTCCACATTTGCTATGTTTTCTGGCCTGACCACAAACTGGGAGAAATCATATATCCTTCCCCTTCGAGGGTCCTGCCCAGATAGCCCTTTAATAACTCTGCCTCTTCATTGGGTGGATAAATTTAAGTATTTAGGAGTTTGGATTAGCAACTCCTCATCGGATTATATTGCCCTAAATGTTCAGCCACAGTTGACATACCTAAAGGCCAAAGCCCGATCTTGGAGTAAATTACTACTTACATTAACTGGTAGAGTCAACCTGGTTAAAATGGTGATCCAGCCTAAGCTTCTAAATATTTTCCTCCAGTCCCCTATTTATCTTCCAATATCATTATTCTGCAAGGTGGAGGGCTTGGTTTCCTCTCTGGTCTGGGTGGATAAACGAGCTCAAATTAGTTACAATACTCTTACTAGAGCCAAATCTGATGGAGGTATGGCATTGCCACATTTTCAGTTTTACTACTATGCAGCTCAACTAGCACACTTGAGGCTTTGGCTTTGGCCTAAGTAAATGCCCTTCACACTTTGCTGGTAGCTCAGACAACACCAAGACATACACCCTTGCAGGCCCTATTGGCCAATAAGGAATATAGACTGGGCCTCCAGCTACTTTTACAAGCTGTTCAAATATGGGTGCTAGTTTATAAACTCCTGGGTTTCACAGATATTGACCCTCATACTCCCTTATGGAATGCTAAAGCATTGCCAGAACTATCATCCTTAGAGGCGGAAGCAGTATGGGGTAGCAGAGGAATAACTATGTTGAGACGGGTCTATGGTGGGTGATAATGTTCTAAAATCATTTACCCAATTACGTAGTGAATTAAATTTTTCCCCATACACTATTCTTCAGATATTTACAGCTTAGACACGCTTTAAATACACAATTTGCGGGTGCACCTCTGATGTTACAGGATTGTGTGCTCAAGTTGTTCCTATTGTCCCTAAACGTTCGTAGAGCTCTCTCATGTCTTTAATCCTTTATTATGAATGCTCACCATTCATCTAACCTTCCAAGTCTTAAACAAAAGTGGGAAGTGAAGGTAGGCACAATGTGTGATGAATACTGGTCACTGGCCCTTGATAGTCCAAGAGAATCCACAGTGGCTATTCGATTCCAGCAAATTCAATTATTTATACTACACAGGACTTACCTCACCCCTGTACATCTCCTTCAATTTGGGGGGCGTGCTGATGATATTTGTCCTAAGAGTGGGTGTTTCCAAAGGACCTTTTGGCATCTCATTTGGTCCTGCCCAAAGGTGCACAGTTTCTGGGGTCAGGTAATTGGAGTGATTACATCATCAAATATACCCCAATCTGCTTTGACTCCAGCAGTTTGTACCCTTGGTACTTTGGCCAAGGATGTTTTTGACAGGTACACTAGACAATACATTCTTAATTTATGTACCTTGGCCAAAGTTTGTATAGCGAGAGCGTGGATGGCTACTACAGGTTCTGAGTTTCAAACGTGGGTTGCTCTAGTTAATACCACATTATCTCATGAGCGGTATTTATATACTACTCGTAAAGCTGAATCCAAGTTTGATCGAATTTGGCAGAGATGGTTACAATCCACATATGCTAAGTTGCCGCTGGATCAGCATACTTTTACCTAGATTCTAAGTATGATGTTATGTTTATTGATTGGGAATCAGAATATGGTTGGATTTTGCTTGATGCTGCGTATATATGATTATCTAATGCATATTGGGAATGGAGGTTTCTACATTCTGTGCACTAGCATTTAAGTGTTAATGCTCTAGCGTGATATATAATGTATGTTCTGCACTAGATGATTTTGATACATTTCTGCACTGAGTGTATTATTCTCAATTTTCATATATTTATATAATATGTTTATATATGCTGTAGTTTGCTCTGCAGTTTGCGAATGTGTTATTTATATTAGGTGTTCTATATATTTGTGGTGGATATGTTTTACGATTTTGATGTGTGATAATTATTGTGTGTTTTTTTTTTGTTTAATATATTGTTATATTGTATGATTTAATTGGAAAAACATTTTCAATAAAAAATACTAAATTTAAAAAATTATTTTGGAATAAAAAGAAACTTTTTGCAATGAAAAAAACTCTTGATTTTATGTCTCAAAATTGTAAATGTGCAATAAACTCTGCCACACAAGTAACAGTTGGCAATGATCTGCAGTAAAAAAAAATTCTGACAATTATACTGTATCTCTATATGGGGTCTGTTAATTATCATTTAATTTCTACAAAATTAACATTTTCACCTACTTTTGTAGAAATAAGGATCGGGGCTATATACTAATATGGGGACCTAAATTCATCAAGCTTCGAAAGTACAATATTTTCAGAGCTTGACTGCGGGACCATTCGCCATCTTCAGATGGCGTTTGCTCCCGTACACCCGCTCATTCCTACACACCCGCTCCTTCCTGGGTTGCTCCTTCTGCCAGAGGCCAGGGCTTTGTGCGCCTGTAGTTCTATTTAAACACAAAACCTTGCAACAGAGTGCTCTCTGCTTCTCATACACATGCTCTTATTTGAGCTTTGTGTAGCAGAGACACTCCTGCTCTACTGGAAATACAATTGTGTTTATATTAACAAACCTTGAGAACCTTCCTATTATAGGTCAGTACTTAAATGAGACTTAAATGAGACTTAAATGTAAATGAGCTGATGAGCTGAGTTAACAAAAACGGGTGTTATGGTTTTTAGTGAATATTTCCTTTTTTGTCTTTAAAAAAATATTTAGTTCAAAAGGAATAATGCAATTTTAATGACATAAACATCATATTTAAGAACAAGAGTAAAACAAGGAATGTAACCTACAGTATGTATCATAAAAAATGAAAACAGCTACACCAAATTTAAGATTTTAAAAAGAAAATGTACATTTTGAAAAAAATAACATTATTGAATGAAGATTAAAGAGTGCAATGTTTCAGTGTCCCTTTTATTACTGACATATGAATAGTTACATTTTGCAATAAAATTAATATATAATAATTCAATATTTGAATTAATTGCTTTATTTCGATAAAGCTGGGCATCCACTATACAATTTTCTGTCAGATATCTGTCCAATCTGGCTGGTTGGAATGAAAACCTGGTAGTGTATGGGAGAAAATGACAGTCGTCCATTTGCTCACAAACACTGGAAAATAGCCAAAAATGGTTGTTCAGACAAATTGGTTAAAACATACAAATGTAACCAATTTGAACAATTTTTTTATGTCCTTTTCAGGGTTAAAAACCATACGATTGACTCATTTGCTCCCATACATTACCAGGTTTTAATTCCAACCAGCCAGATTGGACCGATATCTGACAGAACATTGTCTAGTAGATGCCCATCTTAAGGTAATTCCTTCAATTTAGTAATCTTGTACAATTTATCACTTTTAGGCTAGTTATGCTTTTTTGTGTTTTTATATGTATGCCTCTTTTTTTACTGCAGGCAACATAAACTATGTTTTGTTGTACAGCAAAGATGGAATAATAAAATAAAAAAAACATTGGCTGATACATTTTATTACTTTTTTACTGATTATGCATTGTGGCATTCAATGTATGTAGATATTTCTGAAGTCTCATCATCTATAATTTATATCAAAATTCGCCACAGTATTTTATAAGCTTCTTACAAAATACATGTGATTTTCTTATTTTTCAATGCCCATATGCACTATATGGCTTTATATAAAGTTTACAATTGAAAATATATGATTCTGATTAGAATAGCAATAAGATTTTTATAGTTTTTCGATAATCCATATTTCTGTAGCCTTCATGAGGCATTAGCTAAATTATATACAGTATAAATTATATAAGTACTGATCCTCGCCTTCACTGTCCACAGTTAATGACTTTGGTGAATTCCTTAAAGACCATGCACAAAACTCCAGACCCTCAAGCGAAGGCGGCACTGGTAGATTCTTAATTGTATACAAGTCCTTTCAGTGTCACTTACACCTTAGGATGAGTAGTCTATTTATAATACCCACCTCATCAGAACTTCACCCTTTTTTGTATAAGCCAATAGTTGGGTGTTCACTTCTAAAGAATCTGAAAATGTTCCTGATTTGAGCAATGAAGTACTGCCTGTGTGCAGATATTTATTTATTGGCAGTTATTTATATAGTGCACACATATTCCGGAGCGCTTTACAGAGAATCTTTGGCTATTCACATCAGTCCCTGCCCCAGTGTGTACACATACAAACACACTAGGGATATTTTTTTGTCAGGAGCCAATTATCCTACCAGTATATTTTTGGATCGTGGGAGAAAACCGCAGTACCCGGAGGAAACCCACGCAAGCATGGGTATTATATACAAATTCCACAATTAGGGCCATGGTGGGAATCGAACCCACAACAACAGTGCTGTGAGGCAAAAATGCTAACCAATACTCCATCCATGCTGCCCATGTTATTAGCATTATATTAAAATGAATCCCATCAGCTCATTTCTGGTTTTATATATATAAATTTTAATCTTATTAAAGACATGTTCATGAAAGCTTTTTTATGAATATGTTAGTATTAGCATTTTATGTCTTTAAACATAAAAAACATCACTATTGTCTTTGCTTTACTACATATCTGTTGGCGTAGTAATAGTTTTTGCTTACTTTACCCCAGCTGTAAATAGTCGATATCAGTGCTTGTCTGTATTACAGAGTAATAAAAACAATAGTACAAGCGTTTCTTTCACTAATATACACAGAAATCAATACTGGCACCTAGGGAGTTATTGAAACCCAATACCATGTGATGAATACAGTGATTGTGATTGGTCCCTTTGCTATACACCATTTTTTTTTCTAACTAGCTTGGCTACAGCAAAATTATTTATTATTAATTTAGATTAACTTCAGGTCCTAGAAATGTAAAAGTTGACGAGTTGTTTTATTCATATCAGTTTCTCATACAATTACCTTTATGAGGTGGCTTGTTTCAGACAAGAGATTTGGCTTTCCTCTAGGACAGAGGTTCCAAAACTTTTTTGAATCAGGGCACCCTAGAGTAACAGCATTGTTTTCACTGCACCCCTAAGCAACCGTTTGTTATTGAGAAATTCAGAAAAGAAGTAAATTGTGCTTACCTGTCATCCTCAGGGTCAGTTATGTGGTGGTAGACAGGTTTGAGCTTCTGATTGTCCACATATTTACATTACATTGACCATAAATAATTTGATTTGGTGCTGGACCACCAACCTGAGGCACCTCTGCAAATGTCCTAAGGCACCCCAGGGTGCCATGGCGCATAATTTGGGAACCACTGCTCTAGGACATAGGTTCTCAAATTTGGTTCTCAGGACCTTTATGAGGTGGCTTAGTTTCAGACAAGAAATTTGGCTTTCCTCTAGGACATAGGTTCTCAAACTCGGTCCTCAGGACCTTTATGAGGTGGCTAAGTTTCAGACATGAGATTTAGCTTTCCTCTAGGACATGGGTTCTCAAACTCTGTACTCAGGACCTTTTATGAGGTGGCTAAGTTTCAGACATGAGATTTAGCTTTCCTCCAGGACATGGGTTCTCAAACTCAGTTCTCAGGACCTTTATGAGGTGGCTTTATTTTCAGACATGAGATTTAGCTTTCCTCTAGGACATGAGTTCTCAAACTCAGTCCTCAGGACCTTTTATGAGGTGGCCAAGTTTCAGACAAGATATCTGGCTTTCCTCTAGGACCAGAGTTCTCAAACTCAGTCCTCAGGAACCCAAACAGTTCATGTTTTCTAGGTCTTTTCACAGAATCACAAATGAAATAATTAGCTCAACTTGTTGTTCTTTTAAAATGTGTCAGTGAGCAATGATTACACCTGTGCACTTGCTGGGTGACCTGGAAAACGTGAACTGTTTTGGGTCCTGAGGATCGAGTTTGAGAACCACTGCTCTAGGAATATTTATCTTTCTATCTAGTTAAGTCCAAAATGCTTATAATATTTTCAAATACTACAGTAAATCCAGTTCAGCCAGTTTGCCCATTTCTATCACTCACAACATTTTAAAATGCCTTTCATTCCTCATTTTGTTCACGGCACAGGCGTAGGGCCTCTTGACAAACTCTTCTTATGGTAGAAGGTCAACCAGAATATAAAGTCTCTAAATATGCATGTAGCCCCACACTCTTTGAAGGCAAATTGGATTGGTTAGCTGATTGGAGTGATATCTTCCAATCATATTCATGCTGTTTGTTTAAAAAGAAAATTGTAATTTTATTTACAGTATGCTGATAATCTAATTACTAAGGATACTCATGAAAAGGTACTGGAGGGCTCACTGCTCTCTTGTCCAGTTTGCTGTGACTTTTTATGGATGCATGCTAGGTTGTACATTCTATGGGCTCGATCCAATTAGGTGCGAATTGCAAGTAGCAAGTTTGTTTCTTTAAACTCGCACACATCACCGCAAAGACAGCTCCCGAGAATTCTCCAATCCAATTAAAAATGCCTATTCGCACTACTCGCAGCGGAGGGGTGCGAATTGACTGCCAAATGAGATTTGCGAGAAATGCATGAAAATGTGGGGAGACCATCCTGGAACCCCCAAATTGTATAATTTCATTAGCAGGACTATATAGACGGCTGTTTGTGGCCATTAGGAAGTTATTTACTGTAGGTTTTGAAATGGTGTCAAATAGCTAATTTGTGCGTTTTTTAAATGCAAGAAAATTATAAAAAACAAACTTTTTTCGTTTAATCTCAAACAAATTAAACGAAAAATGCCAAAAAAGTAGGAAAAAGGTTGATTTTGGGGTACTTTGAGGGCACCTTGAAAAATGGAAAAAAAATGATAAAAACAATTTATTTTTCAACTAAAAAATATTGTAATTAAATTTGGAGTGCCTAAACTAACGCAAAAGTTGATTTTGGGGTAATTGAAGGAATTTCCCCCCCCCAAAAAATGACGTAATTATTTGACTAAATAAGCTAATTAGAAACTTCCAATTGCCTAATTGGTCATTTGGGGTGGTGTCCAAGGGGTTCAGCACAGTGTCCCCACATTTTAACCTTAAAATAAAGATTTTCCTTTCAATCTCTCACCCTCAGGGAGGTGCAAATGGAAAGTTGCAAATTCAGTCTGACTGATCAGTGTGAGTTGCTAATTGGATTGCAAAATTAATTTGCTATGCAAATTCGAAGTGAAAATCGCAACTCGCACCTCGCATCTCGCAATTCGCACCTAATAGGATTGACCCCTATGGCTCTTTATGTAGATACACAGTTTTTTAGGTTATTTTTTTCTAGCCGCATGCATAAGTCCTTTAAGTGCCATCCAGTTGTTAAAATTTTCAAATTGTGTTGTTTCTCTGTGTATTACTTATTACTTGTTGTGACAATATAAATGTTAGGTAGGTATGTTCTTTATATTACTGTTACTACCTAAACATAACAGTGTGGCTTGGTTTTTGACCAGGCTTCTTTAACTCCTCTCTGAAATGTCCCCCCTATTTCTGGTGGTTGGTGTCATTTGACCTTGCATGGAACATTTATATCCAGGTGCTTTAATTGTAGAGGCTGCAGCTATCCATCCATCCAGATATTTTTTAATTCACAAAATGTACTACATTGCCTGACAAAAGAGAACAAAAGGAATAATGAAGCCTCTTATGTTCTGATTAAATGATTTTGATTTTATATTTGACCACCAAAAAGGATTTATTTAATATTATTTCCAAAGTGTTGATTGCGTTGTGACCGGTCACAATCTCCCATTGACTTAAAAGACATTTTTTGCCCAGGTTTATAAAGATTAATGAATAAGCTTCCTCCCTGCTGCATGAGGTCAATAAGCTCATTTAGAAAACTCGAGTAAATCAAGCTAATGATCAGAAGTCGTTGGCATGTACCCATGTGGTGTGCAATCACATTGTGGGAGGAAGCAGTTATTATACATAATACCTTATTGTAATCTAAATGTTAATTATACAGCTGTGTGCCCTATCCTGGCCACAGAGAAACTAGATATTATATGCTGTAGATATTTTAGAGATGTAAATTTTGTTGATCCATTAATGGGGGTCATTTATAATGCATTTCAGCATTTTTATTTGTAAAATGTTACATTGGTATTGCATTGCACTTAAGTATTATTGTCAAAACAACAATTTAAAGGATCTTCTGTGGAGATAACTTGTGCAATTCTTGCATATTTTATATTCTCTACAACACAAACACAAATTTTTATTCCTAGCTCTTTCATTTTCCCTTATTGAAGTAAGGGCACAAATCTGATGCATAGGCTGATGACACCCAAACCCCCCACCCATTGCTGAGATATCTGAGTCTTGTGTAACCAACAGTTCCTCTTCTACTTACACATACTGTAGATGTCCTAATGGTACCTGTAGCATAACATGCCCAAAACAGATACTTAGGGGTATATATACTAAAGTGAGAGTTTTTAGAATTGGAGATGTTGCCCATAGCAACCAATCAGATTCTAGCTATTATCTTCTAGAAGGTGTTAGTTAAATGTTAAGTACAATCTGATCGGTTGCTATGGGCAACATCTCCATTTCTAACACTAACACTAAAATGTCCTCAGTTTCTCAGGCTTGCTGCCTTGGTTTCACACTTGACTCTACTCCATATTTGCCTACTCTCTTGGAAGGGCTGGGAGCATCCTGAAAATCGAGTGGCACTCCTGGCCCTCCGCGAGAGAACGCAACTCCCCCCAGTGCCCGCACCTGGTCGCACCCACTTATCGCACAAAAGTGGGTGGTCTGGGGGGGGGGAAGCGAAGATGCAATTTGCACTGAATCGTGTCATCTAGCTCCGCCCCCTGCATTACAATGTCTGTAATATTGGGCCATGCCCCCCACTGCCCACTTATGCTGCCGTCACGCCCCCTGCTGCACCCACACTCTGGGAGGGGGCAGCCAGAAAGTCACTGCTTTCCTCCACACATACAATCACTCTCCCAGTGTTGTTGCCTCCACCCTAAAATTTTGCCATAATACAACCTTTTCTTACCCAAGATGCTGCCAAAGCCCTTAAACTTTTCTTCCATGTCTATAACATTTTACTACTTGGCATCCCTTACCCATCTATAGACACTTCAGTCAATCTTAAATGAAGCAGCAAGACTTATCTTCCTCTGTCCCCACTCCATATCTTCCAGACCACTCTGCAAATCCCTAAACTAGCTTCAATTCAGATTAGTAACCCTAACCTACTTAGACTCCTCTCTCCCCCTGTGCCTGATCGCTTCTCTGGTAACCACCTCTGCTTACAGACTTCAAATGTGCACTGATTTAATTAAAATATAATCTTCCTCATGAGCAGGGCCCTACCTAATCTTTGTTTTCATGTCTGCATCTATTTGTTTACCTTGTATGTCCCTGTTCAGCCCACTATGTTGTTCAACGGAGCACTGTTGTGCCTTGCCAATCAATAATAATAATAATTATGGATATCGCACATACCACATGGGACTTCTCAAGCTTCCCATCCTACGCAATGTACCGTTATCCTGGAGAAATATTTGCTCCTCCTACCTCCTAGTACATGTGTAATGTGTTCAGGCAGAAAGATATATTCATTATAGAACACCTTTTTGTTTTGTTGTTATCTTTGTTGTTAACTTTTTAACCTGGCCTATATACAACACAATGGAGTTGCATACCCTACTGTGATATAAATGTAAGCGTTATGTAGACATACAGTATAAATGCACAATGTTGCAGCTTTACTTAACAAAGAAATAAATTTTTGAAATTTTTAATACTTTTATATTTTTGGTTTAATTATGATGTGTTTTTAATGAGAGTCACCCCACTAGCGGCACCGCTTCCTAAATTACTGCTGGTCAACAGCCACCAGGCACTAGGTCCCAGCGGTTCTCCACAGAGACGCAATCTCTGACATGCATCTCCTGTGCCGCATATTTCCTCCATGCCGAGCCACTGAGGAAGAGGAACATGCAGACTATCCCAGAAGATGGTAAGTTGGAGGGGGCCAGGGAGGGGTTGACTCTTGAGTTGACACAGGAGGCTGGAATGACAGGAGGCAGAACGTTGGAGAATATCCAAGTCTCCTTGGTCTTTTCTCCTTGACTGCTCATTGGAAGGATTGGATACATAGGCTAACAACATTTCTATGCAAATCCTGAATGCGGCTATATGCTTGATTTTTGGACACTGGAAATGAGCAGATCCTCCTTACCACCAACAACTCCTGGACAAAATTTGGCACTTGGCACCCATGGAGAAAATATCTGCTTATTTGCATAATGCAGCTCATAAATCCCTCCAGGTTTGGTGTGATTGGTTTGT
This sequence comes from Taudactylus pleione, assembly GCA_031769625.1. Classification (NCBI taxonomy): domain Eukaryota; kingdom Metazoa; phylum Chordata; class Amphibia; order Anura; family Myobatrachidae; genus Taudactylus; species Taudactylus pleione. The sequence continues at coordinate 38,531,311 of JAUIMM010000153.1, read as the reverse complement.
CTATAATAGCTCTATGCCTCATGGAGCCCTTCCTTTTCAAATCTATTGCTCTAAAAATCTTAGGGCTTATCAAAAGCTGTTTTCTTTTAAAAGCTTTTTCCTCATCTCTACTACTGTATACTGGGGACACGGATTAGGCCTCCTTCTTACTACCTACCCACCCCCCACTTCCTTCCCCTTCCCTGTCTCTTATTACATCATAATTCATGGTAGTTTAGTTTAATGCTACTATTTATGACATAGGTCACACACATGGAATACTTGTCCATCTACTTACTATTGCTTATTATTGTTTTATGATTGTTCCATCATGTCTTCATGTAGCTATCTTTGCATTTTCATCTTTTTGCTGATGATATGACCTATACCCTTACACGTAATTTTGTGTCTTTGACGTTGGCTGGGATGTACTAATGGGGAAAATACGGTAAAACCTCCAAAAATGCAGTTTTCGGGGGTTTTACTGCATTCCCCGAATGTCCCGATGGGTAACGTAACCTTCAGGAAGTCCATCTGTCTGAAGCCATCGCAAAGGACAGCTCTTATCGGGAGAGCTGTCCTTTGCGATATTCTTGGTACATACCGCGGTAATGAATCGTGGTATGTACCCGAAGTCAGGGGGGATGTACCGAATCGTGGATTTTATGCTTAGTACATCCCGCCATTTGTGTATTAAAAAGCCTTAAATAAATATGGAAAAAAAACAATCATGTGTGAGGAGATTTATGAGGTGCACGTGCACCCAATACACAGCCTAAAATTACATGGTCTGCCCAGCACACTCCTAGGTGCATGCCTATCCTCCACACTCATTTGTTATTTCTGCAAGTTAGAAATGCACCTATTTGTTCAGATTGGCAGAAAAGAGAGAGGGGCTGTACAAAATCCCATCCTCCTTTTTAAACACACAAAGATTTATTTCAGTAAAATAAACCTCTCTATGTTGCAATTGAAATACCGTTCGCGTGACAGCGAGAGAACGTCATATAATATATATATATATATATATTTATATTTTACATGTGGCAATTGTGTATGTGAAACTCTTCCTTACATTGCTCGACAAAGAAAATCAAATTTTAGTATTTTTTATATCAGTTTATTTTGATGTATAAAGGGCATGACCTATTGGAATTGAAGTGTGGTCACAATAAATTGGTGGCATGACTAGGAGAACATGGGTCAGCAGGGCCATTCAGTGTGCAAGCAACTAAAGGCAGACTTTGGATGTCCCCCTATACCATGTGCATAGAGTATTTTCTGTGGGTGATTGCGGGTGAATGCAGCTGAAAGCAATAAGCAGCCTGTGTTGGCAGTATCTGTCTCCCAATTATGTTCTCTCTGCCTAATTCAGACCTGCTCGCGAGCACTGAGCGCTCACAAGCAGGTCGATGTTGGCCAAGTGCGCATGCGCACGACGGAGGCGGCTCCGTCGTGCGCATGCGCGAGCCCGAATAACGATGGCTAAGGCGTCGTTATGGGTCTCGCACCAAAGGGGGCGTGCTGTCGATGGTGAGTGACAGCACGCCCCCTTTGGTGGGTGTGCCGGGGGCGTGGCTGCCCAGATGGAGGCGTTCCCACAAGTGATGTCAGTGGGAGTGCTTTTGGCTCTGATAGAGCCAAAAGCACTCCAGGGCTTGCGGCAACGCTATAGCACTCCAGGGCTTGCGGCAACGCATAGCTGTGGGTGGGTACCCACAGCTATGCGAGCGGCCAGGAGGCCGCTCTTAAATTCAGAAGGCCGGCCCTGATTCAGAGCGAGCGCTCTGTCAGAGCGTCCGGCTCTGAATGAGGGCCTCTGTGTTTATTTATGCACCACATAGATGAAAGAACAAAATAACACTTTGATTGCTCTGTGTGATCACCATGCACTGTCTCCTTGAGTGTATGAAGACCTCAGTAGGAACTTTAACTGAAGACCTTAGCTGTTGTGTTGGATCTCTCGTACTACAGAGTGAGCAGTGCTGAAGGTGATTGCAGAGAGCTTTGTAGCAATAATGAAACCCTGCTTGATACATCAAACTGTGGATTCCCAGCAATTAACTCCACCAAAGTATACAAATTCCTTTTAGAAGAAGTGTATCTTTTTATAAAAATCTTATGTGCCCATGTAAACTGTTTAGAGCAGCAGTGCACAACCAACAGATTATGTCACTCATGTATCAAGCTATAGAGGGGGATGTGTTTATACAGAGATGAGAGAGGGGAAGGTGTTACTACAGAGGCACCTGTCCAAGTGACCCCGTGGCCTGTGGGTGGGACGGCGGTACAGTCTCTGAAAAATGGGACTGTCTTGCCGAAAGCGGGACAGTTGGAAGGGAGGGGAATGTGTTACTACAGGGGTAAGTGAGTGTACAGGGGTGAGGACGGGAATGCTTTACTACAGAGGTGATGGACCAGAATGTGGATGATGATGTCACACGGGTGGTGGCGGGCAGAGTGGATGGCCGTGGAGCTGGAGTGTCCAGTGTTTAGATGGGTTAATGCCACCAACGCGCTTCATGCCTCCAGGCACTTTATCAAGGATAGCATTGGATCCACTTAGAGGGGGTTTAAATATCTAAAAAACTTTATTCTATTTAGTTAAAAACCAGAAGTTGATAACCGGAAATGGTTGTAAAAAAGCGGTATCCATGTGTTCAGCTTCCATTTCTCTAAAGGAAGGTTTATTCATAAAAATATATGTATATTCTTTAAAAAAATGTTTTTTAATGAAGTATAATATATATTCAGTAAAGGTACGGCATGCGAACAAACACACGTGGAGGTACGGCTGAGGCCAGCTCCCGCAAGCACCGGCTTCCCCACCAGCCAGGACTTTGCCTGACAAGTCATCAGAAAGACGAAGCCCGGAAAGGTAGGGAAAGGCAGGGTCTTAACAACAATGGGCCAGCAGTGACTGTATTTTTTTGGAACCCAATAATCAATTGGTCAAAAAGGAGCTATAAACATATACTTTACAGGTGCCACATCAATAACATGTTTTAATAACACAATTAGCGCTCTTTTTTTAATTTTGCATTGTTTTATTGAGCTGCTTCACATAATCAGCGCGGTAGTCATATATCTATACATAGCAGCAAAACAATAGCTACTATTCTACATGTCTTTTGCGATGTCTGACAGGGAGATGTTAGCATGTACATCACATGACTCACATACTAGTCCACCTTGACTATTACACAGCAACCCTGCTGCTATTTCTGTCCTTTCTAGTCATTGTGTAGGTTGCTTCATTTTCATAGCTTGGTGATTTACATCAGGATGTTCTAGCTAACACATTGCTACAAAAACCCTGCACATTTACTCCCCAGTACTCTTACCGACCTTGAAAGAAGTGTAATGTAAAATGGAAGAAAATATATATATATATATATATATTAATATATATATAACAGTGCTCAGTCAGAACAAAAGATAAAAAGTGAAAGCTGTCAAGGTTCTCTTTTGAATGTTATAGAAAGTACAATACATAGGAGTGCCAAAATGTATCATGCAGAGACCTTTGAAGGAATAAATGCCAAAAAATATAATAAAACTATTTTTTGTATTCGTGTATAAAAGAGGCGTATTCAGAGAATGGAAAAACTCTGCAAGCTGCAATTTAGAATAAGAGTAAATAAAATACAGTTAGCACGAGATTTCTGCTCATGAAATGACTGTTTCTTCATTAGGGCTCCTAATGAAAGCTTGGAAAGGGAATAAAATTGGCATTGACTGGCATTAAGAGCAATTGAGTACTATAATTTGAAGTAAAAGTATATATAAAATACAAATATCTCCATGTAAAAAGATCAACGTGTAACATTGACAAATTTATATTTATAACTTTTAACAGTGGCATAACTTCATCCCAGGTGCCCGGAGGCAAGATAAATGTTGGTGCCCCCCCCCCCAAACTAAAATGTACCACCCCCCAGCACCTATGCCAGCCCCAGCTGCCGCCGCCCCCCTTATGCAGTTCCTTTTATATAATGCCCCCAGTAGTGGTCCGCCTATGTAGTGCTCCCCAGTAGTGGTCCCCCTATGCAGTACATCCAGTAGTGAGCCCCCGGTAGTTGCCCCCAGTAGTGAGGCCCCTTGTAGTTGCCCCCAGTAGTGAGCCCCCGGTAGTTGCCCCCAGTAGTGAGGCCCCTTGTAGTTGCCCCCAGTAGTGAGGCCCCTGTAGTTACCCCCAGTAGTGAGGCCCCTGTAGTTACCCCCAGTAGTGAGGCCCCTGTAGTTACCCCCAGTAGTGAGGCCCTGTAGTTGCCCCCAGTAGCAGGCCCCTGTAGTTGCCCCCAGTAGTGAGCCCCTGTAGTTGCCCCCAGTAGTAGGCCCCTGTAGTTGCCCCCAGTAGTAGGCCCCTGTAGTTGCCCCCAGTAGCAGGCCCCTGTAGTTGCCCCCAGTAGTGAGCCCCTGTAGTTGCCCCCAGTAGTAGGCCCCTGTAGTTGCCCCCAGTAGTGAGCCCCTGTAGTTGCCCCCAGTAGTAGGCCCCTGTAGTTGCCCCCAGTAGTGAGACCCTGTAGTTGCCCCCAGTAGTGATGGCCCCCACCGCGCGCACACACACAAAAAAACCCAAACAAACACTTACCTTTATCCCCACTCCAGTGCTGCTGCCGTCCATCCCTGGTGTCTGCTCCTCGGCACTATGGGAGTGACGTCATTACGTCACTCCCATAGTGCACTGTGGGACCCGGAAGACGGAGCTCACTCCTGAGCTCCGTCCCCGGCGTCCGCTCCTCGGCACTATGGGAGTGACGTTATGACGGCACTCCCATAGTACACTGCGGGACCCGGAAGATGGAGGGAGCTCCGTCCTCCGGCTACCGCCAGGAGGATAGGAGCCGGGCGCCCGTTGGTAACACACTCAGGGGGCGCCCGGCAAATGGAGGGTGCAGGGGTGCAACCGCACCGCTTGCACCCTCCGTAGTTACGCCAATGGAGGTGGAGCGCCAATCAGCGGCGCTCCTTCTCCATGCAGCTCCTGGGGACAATGGAGCCAGGTGCCCCCTTCAGGGCTGACGCCCGGCGGCAAATGACTCCATTGTCTCCGGGAGTTCCGCCACTGACTTTTAATACTTTGCGGAAATTGTAAAGACTTTATGGGATGACTTTTCCTGTGCATACCACACTTCCTGTCATGTCAGAAACAAAGTCATATTATAAGGATATTGAAAGGACAGAAGAGTAAATCATTCTAGCCAGGGGCGTATTAAGAGAGGAAGGGACCCGTGTCCCTTGTCAGGGGCCCCCTCCTCTCTCCCGAGCGTCCGGCAGCGGACTGACCGCAGAAGTGCACTCTGTGCCCAGAGTCTACTGTGTATGCGCAGGTCACCGGGCAAATGGGGCAGCCACCATTTTCCCGGCGATTTCCCCACTGTGCATGCGCAAAAAGCCAAAATGGTCGAGGCGGACATTTTTCAGGAGTTTTATGCTGGGCTGCGACAGCCGACGTGGGACTTCGGAGAGGTGAGTGTTAGAAAATATGGGTGCAGGGTGTGCGATGTGGACCCACCCTGGACCCAGGGGCATGTGTGCACCGCACACCCTGCACTCATTATAGATACGCCCCTGATTCTAGCACAGAAGCTTATTGCATGCAGCTCAACATAACATATTGAGAATTATTCATGAGTCATGACATGGATGCCACATTTTGAACTTTTGTGCTTATTTTTTCATGGTCAACATATATAATTTAATCTTACACAGCTTGTGATAAAATATCAGGAGGCTCATACAGTAGTTACAGTAGAGGCATTTTTACGTCAAAAGTGCAAATGTAACGTGTGTCCGAAACAATATGCATTTATCAAGATGTGTTCACCACTGGAACAGTAGCATGTGAGCCGGGTTTATGCCTGTAAAAAAACAGTAGCATATGCAGTTGGTTTATGCTGGCAGTATAAAAAGCTACAGATGTCTTGGTGCTGTGTAGGAAAGTGTGATTTTGATATAATACTACTTTTGTTGCCTTTAAATGAATTAAATTATGAATGAACAAGACTATATCCAAATACTTTGCAAAAGTAGATAAATAGAACATGTGCTGTAACCCATAGAATGTAGATTTTAGTTTTCATCAGGCTTACTACAAATTAAAAAGTTATCTGATATGTTGATTTGGGCTGCAGTATACTTTGCAACATGTTATTTAAGACACTATAGCCTACCATACCTCACAAAATGTCCTAATTTTGGCGGGACAGTCCCAATTTGAGGGCTCTGTCCCATCATCACCATCGGGACTACAGTAAGTATGTATGACCATGGCCGGCAACAGACATCTTGGGGCCCGGTACACTGATGCCTTTGGGGGCCCCTCATGAAACCCACACTACTCCGACACCAACCCACACTACTCCGACACCATCTCCCTCGGCCTAAAAACCCTGAACCCCCCACACCACAAGGTGTATTTATTAGATAGACATACATTTCAAGTTGATGTAACCTGCTTTGTTTTGTTTACTGCTATACCATGGTGCTTTAATTTGAAACGTCTTGAAATAGACATAAATATAGACCAAAACGTCGACTTTTGTCACAGTTTATGTGAATCTAACTAATAAATACACCTTGTTGAACTTTGGTGATCTATATACATACATACATATATATATATATATATATATATACATACATACATACATACACACATACATAAATATATATATACACATATATACACACAGTCACACACATACATACACACACACATACACACAAATACACACACATACATACATGCATACACACATATATATATATTAGGGATGTGCAGGCTCGGATAGGTTCGAGTTTGCACGTGGAGTTCGGATTTTTCCCTCCAAAAAAACGGAACTCAGAACGAGGCAAAACGTCATCTTACATGGACGAACATCATCATTCCTGGACAAAAGACCAGGAATGATGATGTTCGTCCATGTAAGATGACGTTTTGCCTCGTTGTGAGTTCCGTTTTTTTGGAGGGAAAAATCCGAACTCCACGTGCAAACTCGAACCTATCCGAGCCTGCACATCCCTAATATATATATATATATACATACATACACACACACAGCGGTTAAAGTTCCGTCACCTCTAATGGTAGGTGGAACTAGTTCCACCTCCACCAAGTCCCTGCACAGAAGTCCCACAGACAGAATGCCACTCACTGTTTGCCTAGGGAGGCTCAATTTCTTCAGAGGTCCTTCATTTCAGAGAAACCAGCACATAGGTAAGGAAAGAAATAAGTGAAGGCAATACATAGGGGTTGCATAAAAACATTAGGCATCCAAGTGACATAGACTAGTTTGTGGGGACCCCATAAAAAAAACCTCAGATGCACGGCAGAAAAATAACACTGACAATATAGAACTTATTTTTTCTTTTTAAGTGATCCAACATTGTAGTCTCAGCTGATGGCAGAAGTGCTAAAAAAAAAAAGCATCTAAAATGTATTTCACACCGTCATAGACCCAAAAGCATCAGGGGCCTAGGCGGCCTCCCGCCAAAACACCGTTTCCTATACACAATAGCGTGTGTGTGTAAAGAACTGTTTTCACACTTGTTTTGGCCTGTCAGACTAGCGTGGCCGGGGGGGGGGGGGGGAGGGGAGTAGACGGCAGGGGAGATGAGTTCCACCACCTCTCCAGGACCACTTTAGGCCCTGTATATATATATATATATATATGCAGCAACAGCTTGGCACTCCTCCTCTCATCTATTAGTGGGTGCCCTCCGCAAATAGTAACAAAATAGGCAGTAAAAAATACATTTTTTACTGGGGAGTGCTGCTGCCACTACTACCTATATATATATATATATATATATATATATATATATATATATATACATACAGTCAGGTGCATAAATATTGGGACATTGACAGAATTTTCATATTTTGGCCTCTAATCACCACCACAGTGGCTTTGAAATGAAATAAACAAGATGTGCTTTAACTGCAGACTTTCAGATTTAATTTGAGGGTAATTACATCCAAATCAGGTGAACGGTGTAGGAATTACAATGGTTTCTATATGTGCCTCCCACTTTTTAAGGGGCCAAAAGTAATGGGACAAACTAAACAATCCTAAATCTAACTTTCACTTTTTAATACTTTGTTGCAAATCCTTTGCAGGCAATTACAGCCTGAAGTCTGGAACGCATAGACATTACCAGACGCTGGGTTTCATCCCTGGTGATGCTCTGCCAGGCCTCTACTGCAAATGTCTTCAGTTCCTGCTTGTTCTTGGGGCATTTTCCCTTCAGGTTTGTCTTCATCAAGTGAGATGCATGCTCAATCGGATTCAGGTCAGGGGATTGACTTTTCCATTGCATAATATTCCACTTTTTAGCCTTAAAAAACTGTTTGGTTGCTTTTGCAGTATGCTTTGGGTCATTGTCCATCTGCACTGTGAAGCGCCGTCCAATGAGTTCTGAAGAATTTGACTGAATATGAGCATATAATATTGCTCAAAACACTTCAGAATTCATTCAGCTGCTTTTGGCAGCAGTCACACCATCAATAAATACAAGGGAACCAGTTCCATTGGCAGCCATACATGCCCATGCCATGACACTACCACCACCATGCTTCACTGATGAGGTGGTATGTTTTGGATCATGAGCAGTTCCTTTCCTTCACCATACTCTTCTCTTCCCATCACTCTGGTACAAGTTGATATTTGTCTCAACTGTCCATAGGATGTTGTTCCACAACTGTAATGGCTTTTTTAGATGTTGTTTGGCAAACTCTAATCTGGTCTTCCTGTTACTGTGGCTCACCAATGGTTTACATCTTGTGCTGAACCCTCTATATTCACTCTTGTGAAGTCTTCTCTTGATTGTTGCCTTTGACACATATACACCTACCTCCTGGAGAGTGTTCTTGATGTGGCCAACTGTTGTGAAGGGGTTTTTCTTCACCAGGGAAATAATTCTTCTGTCATCCACCACAGTTGTTTTCCGTGGTCTTCTGGGTCTTTTGGTGTTGCTGAGCTCTCCGGTACGTTCTTTCTTTTTAAGAATGTTCCAAACAGTTGATTTGGCCACACCTAATGTTTTTGCTATCTCTCTAATAGGTTTGTTTTGATTTTTCAGCCTAAAGATGACTTGCTTCACTGATAGTGACAGCTCTTTGGATCTCATATTGAGAGTCGACAGCAACTGATTCCAAATGCAAATGTCACACCTAGAATCAACTCCAGACCTTTTACCTGCTTAATTGATAATGAAATAATGAGGGAATAGCCTACACATGTCCATGAAATAGCTTTGGAGTTGATAGTCCCATTACTTTTGGCCCCTTAAAAAGTGGGAGGCACATATAGAAACCGTTGTAATTCCTACACCGTTCACCTGATTTGGATGTAATTGCCCTCAAATTAAATCTGAAAGTTTGCAGTTAAAGCACATCTTCTTTGTTTCCTTTCAAAGCCATTGTGGTGGTGAATAGAGGCCAAAATATGAAAATTCTGTCAGTGTCCCAATATTTATGCACCTGACTGTATATATATATATATATATATATATATATATACAGAGTAAATATATATATTTCATTAGAACAGGGATTAAATAAAAATAAAGTCACATACACTTATCACAAGCTTGTTGTTACCCTTGTGCTCGGGAGGCTGTCTGCAGCCAGTGTCACTAGAGTGGAGTGTGATTCCCACCTCCAGCTCTTCATAGGAGGCTGCTGCAGCAAAGAGGTAGGAAGGGAAGGGATAGAAAGCCGGGACAGAGTGGGCGCAACGTCATACGTAATGACGTGACAGCGCCCCTTATTATTATGGCACCTACGCAATGCGCAGCTGCGCCGCTCATCAGCCAGGGAAGGGGTCACCTAGGGAGATTACGCTGGCGGCTTCTTTGTTTATTGGTCCAGTTGCGCTGTGCTGGCCGGGATGAAGGGTACAGCATGTGTTCTCAAGTTTAGCAACCGCTGCCGCTCGGGGCCCCTCTGCACCTCGGGGCCAGGGACGGGGGTACCCTCTGTACCCCCCTGTCTCCGGGCCTGTGCATGACCCATTCACAACTTCTCTGCTGTGTACGGCAGTGAATATGTGATTTAATTTCACATCACTAGGGAATGGGGAACGTATGTTCAACCATTTTTAGATTGTATGGTTCTCAAACCTTTGTCTGTTTCTTGTCTACATGAATTCCAGATCTAAATCTTTACAATTTGGTATAACATCAAAATTTCACTTTACACAACTTTTTGAAAATCTAATTGTCTTTCACATAAATGTTAAATGCCAAATCTGGATTGTAGATAAGCTATCCAGATTTTTTCTAAATAGTTTGAAATTAGACATTAGATAGCAAGCTGTACCATAGACTTTAAAATGAATACACATAAACAGTTAATGTCAAAACTTTTTTTTTTTTTTTTTTTTTTAAGAAGGCATGGGAAGGAATTATTAGTATTTGCTATTTTAAATCCAAATGTATAAATGAAACAAAAATGCAAATTAAAATTGTCCACAATATAAAACTAATAACTTAGACAAGACTGGGCAAACCAGAATCCAAACATCCAAGATAAGATGTATAACATAAATTAACCTTGTTTGCTGAAGAGCTATTAGCCACAATCATTAAGGCTATAATTTCTCTCCCGAATTTGTCAGAAGGCTTCCATAAGTTTGGACTACTGTCTAATTTTAAAATGAACTGCTCCAGTTTGGTGGTTATAAATCTTAACATTTCTGAAGGAATGATAAACAGGTTGAAAATGTTGTTCCCATATATTTGGCATCCCCAGGGGTGCCGAGAGGGGGGAAAGCGGGTACTGTTTACACAGGCCCAGGCTTTTTGAGATGTCCGGCGGGGGCCCGGGTTTAGCGCCGCCCCCCCTCCCTTCTCTCTCTCTCTCTCACAGCAGCCCAGTACACAGTGTGTGCTGAGATGCAGTGGGAGACTGTTCGTGGCAGCTGCCACAGCAGTCTCCTTTGCCTGTGGGGGGGAGCGATCACACTGATCGCGCCCCCCCCTGGTTTTGCACCGGGCAGAGGGGCTTACTGTGCCTCCCTCCCCGGCACGCGGTGCTGCAAAAGTGTTGGGTTTTTTTTTGCTCAAGGGGGCGTGGCCACGCCTCCCATGATTAGGCCATGCCCCCTCTATACCCGAGCCCGTCAGGGCTCTCTACAGCCCTGGGCATCCCTCACATCTCAAATACCTGGGGATTACTATTACTAAGAAAATCTTTCAAATAAAAATTGAGCCCGCTCTTAAAAAGATATGTTCAGTATTAAAAGAATAGCAAACAATTAAGATCTCATGTTCTGGCAAAGTAAACATTATAAAAATGAATACCCTGCCCAATATTCTGCATCTCTTACAAACACTATCTATTTATATTCCCTCTATTATTTTTTTTACAAAGTCCATCAGAAATCTCATATAGGATGATAAATGCTTCAAATTGAAGAGCTGATTTTTTTTTGTATAGATGCAAGCATCAAGGAAGCCTTCAGCTTCGTAATGTCCAAAACTACTGTTACTTGAACACACTTCAGGAATGATTGGACCAGATTGAGTCAAAGCATTGGCCTATTATTTAGGTGATCCAAGTTGGGATTCAAATGAGGTCATGGTGTAGCATCCCAGTGAATGTCATACAGGACATTGAGCATCCCAGTGACCCTCATAGTGCATTGAGCATCCCAGTGACCACCATACCATACAGACAGCATCCCAGTGACCACAATACAGCAGAGAGAGCATCCAAGTGACCGCAATAAAATACTGTCAGTATCCCAGTGATCCCCATAGAGCCCATATAACTATCCCAGTGACCACCATACAGTATAGACAGAATAACACTGCCCAGTACTAATTCCAATGATGGAATTAGTAGTTCCACTACAGCTGGATAAGCACATGTAGACTCTCAGGAGACCCCTATACTTGTAAATCCCCATCCTACTCACTTTTATTTGATGAGCTTAATAGCACTCTGTCCATGGCCTTTGCTCTGCAGACTGTGTGGAGACTCACAGGAGATGGCAACGTGCTGGAGTGTTTGTGGCCTGGGATACTTTGTTCCCCTCTCACTGCTGTGTGTATGCTCTATGTAATTATTTACTTATCTGAATAATGCGGCAGAAGTGACTGTTCTGCTATTTTGGAAAAACCCTTCTGAAAATGGTTCAAAAGATTGGGTCCATATACAGTATGGTCATGGAAAATATTGCACTTCCTGCCATGGCTAGAAACTATGTATTTGTGAAACCTGGCTTTACTGGGTAATGTTTAAACAATCAGTTTAGTACCTCCAACTGTATATACTTTGCTTTAAATTTATTGAGAGGGTTGTTCACTGCTGTACTATCGGTGTGACTAGGAGGCTCTATCACAACCCCAACTTCATATTTCTTACCTCACACCCTTTCGCTTCCCTTTGTCTGTTTTATTCTTTCAATTACTGAAAAACATCTGTAACACTGCATAACTCTTTTATGAGGGTGGTTCAATAAGTAAGGTAAAAAGACCTCTCATGTGTAATGTTCTCTATTTCATTCTAATTCTCTGCCAGGCCAGATCAGGTAGACCACTGCTTTCCTTCACAGACATTATATTGCACCTCATATCAGTCATGCTGTCCAAACATCAGTTGTAAGATGGCGGGGCTGGTGGAAACCTAGTCAAACATTGAGGTGTGTTGTGTGATCAGATGTGTTGAGGTGTACGGTGATAAAGTCATGTCACAGAAGAAGGTTTGAGTTTGGTGCACTGCAGGACAGAGGTTCAAGATGAACAGCGATCCGGCCGGACAAGCATATCCACCACAGATGACAATTTGGGCCATATTGAAGATCTGATTCAGGAAGACAGACGCATTCGAATTAGTGATATTTCTGACAAACTGAAAATCTCAGTGGGTACTGTGCACAACATTATAAATGAGCAGCTGGGGCACAGGGAAAAGTGGTAACGCTGTGTACCGAAGCAACTCACAGACGTCCACAAAACCAAAAGGATGGGACTATCTCTTATGCACTTGACGCGGTACCACGAGGAGCAGTTCCTGCAGCATATTGTTACAATCGATGTAACATGGGTGCATCATGTGGCACTGGAGATGAAGGAAGCATACATGAGTTGGAAACATGTATCGTCCCCACCGTCAAAAAATGTAAAACAACTATCAGCAAAGAAGGTCACGGCGACTGTGTTTTGGGACCACAAGGGTATGCTTCTTGTTAATTTCCTCACAAGGGAGTAAAGGGGCCTATCCATTAGCCGACTTTCTGCTCAATGCGACCAAAACCTGGAGGTTTTGGTCGGATTGTGCGGAAGGTCTGCTAGTGGATAGCCGGCAAGGACCTGCAATGCGCGTGCACGCTGGGTCCTTGCTGACCCCAACTATCTCTCTAACATGCTCGTCAACCTGATGACAGTCATCAGGTTCGGCATGTTAGGAGATAGGAAGCCAGACGTGCAGCAGCGGCAGCACTGAAAAGACGTTCAGTGAACGTCTTTCAGTGCCGCTCAGTACCTGGTGACTTGAAGGTCTGAACGTCTAGACGTTCAGACCTTCAAGTCTGCTAATGGATAGGCTCCTTTACTGTGAATGCTGTTCGACACATTGAGCCGGTTGGGGAGGGCAATTCATCAAAAACAACCTGGGTTGCTGTGAAATGGCATTGTATTGCTGCATGATAACGCAATAAAAAAAAGAGATTAGATAATAAGCTAGCAACCCGTCCTGGCTTTGCAGGGGAGCAATTTCATCTCACCACAGCCCCCTGCAACACATAACAAACTATGCCATGTCACCACAGTCCTCCTACACCTCTCTACAGCTCCCTGCATCTCAGAACAGCCTCCTGCTTCTTACTCCTGCCCCCTGCATCTCACAACAGCCTCCTGCTTCTCACCACAGCATCCTATATTTCACCACAGGCCCTTGCTTCTCACCACAGGCCCCTGCTTCTCACTGCTGCTTCTTACCACAGCCTCCTGTATCACATCACAGCCCTCTGCATCTCATCACAACCTCCTGCTTCTCACTCCTGCCCCATGCATCTCACCAGTGTCACCACAACACCCATGCTGGCTGGGGCCTGGCCACTGGGATGTGCTGGGAAGGGCAGGAGGATCATGGAAGAGAGATTTGTATTGCAGCTACTGTAAACATTATCAGCAGCATGTTCCTGGGGCACCTGGGTATATTTCTGTAGCCTCCATGCGCACCCCTCCCCAGCTGCTGAATATGGCGATGAGCAATGTCCTCTTTGCACAATGTACCCTGAATTTCCTGGGCTTCCTGTTGAGCTTCCTCACCATGGTGCCCCTGTCCGAAAACAGTGCTGACTTCCATGGGAGGTGCCTCCTGTTCACTGAGGGTGTGTGACTGAGTGGGGAACGTCATGCTGGAGAGGGAGCACTTCACGGTAGAAGAGTCTTGGCCAGAGTCCGCCTGCAGGTTCAGCGTAGGGATGGACATCGGAATCCAATGGTTGCTAACCATCGATGTTTGTATTCTGATAGTAGTGTTTTACATATTGGTGGTGGATCAATGTTTTCCACCATTGAATGGAAGTAATTTGATGGTGTTCCGATGGTTGTTTGTTTATATTAAATTCCTGATAGCTATGCCTCTCCTGGCTCCTTCCTGGCTATTGTGCTGGCATCAGGGCATCTCCATGGGTTCATTAGGGCTGTCTCTCACTCTCTGGGTGTGATTCAGATTTGGGAGTAGAGTAAGATAGAGCAAGTAACTCTGTACCTGAACAAACCATGTTGTAAGGCAAATACATCCTTTTTTTTGCATGTGGGGTAAATACTCACTGCTTTTGCATGTAGCCTACAAATGCTGGACAGCTTTATTTTTAAGATTTCAGTTTAGCTACTCCGAACCCCATCAGTGCAGCATGGTTTTACCAAGATGGCCAGTTACTTGTTCTTTCGTACTCTGGGCCTGATTCAGACCCGCTCGCAAGAGCTATGCGCTCGCAAGTGGGTCAATGGCCGAGCAGTGCGTATGCACCGCGTGCGCACTGCTCGTGCGCGAGCCCCAGAGCGAGTGAGAAATTCACTCGCTCCGGGGCTCCCTACAAATGAGGCGGCTATCAATGTTGATCGACAACTTGCCCCGTTTTGTAGGCAGGGAGGGGGATGGCTGGTCAAACCATTTGAGGGCAGCAATTTGAGCCTGCCATTTGAGGGCGGCCCTACTGACATCACGAGTGATGTCAGTAATGAGCTTCCGGCTCTATTAGAGCTGGAAGCTCAGTGGGGCTTGCGGCAAACGAGACCCTACCACAAGGGTCTCGTCGCAAGCTCGATGGACGCGACCATCACCTTGCCGCTCACAAAAGCTGTGGGTGGTCACCCACAGCTTAGCGAGCGGCCAGGAGGCCGTCTTTTTTTAAAAAGCGGCCACCCTGATTCAGAGCGAGCACTTGCTTTTTGCGAGCGGCTCTGAATCTGGGCCTCTATTTCCAAATCTGAATCAGGCCTTCTGTCTGCCTCAGATGTGATCCTGCTCCAGTCCCTGACTCATCCCTCTCTAGGCTGCTGCTAAGCAACAGGGTACATTGCTAGCTCTGATTGGCTGTTTCAGCACTATAGGGTGCAATACTACTTCAACTTGGTGTATGGTTACATTTTTGACTACTTTCCCAAAATAGTCACTGCTTAGCTCCCTTTTGTCACAGAAGAATGGTTCATACACCTAAGCATTCCTCGACCAATGCTGTGGAGAATAGTGAAAACCCCATTAAAATCCGTCCAGTGGTTCAAGATATCAGTCCTGAAGAAAAGGCCAGAGAGCCTTGAAACATTGACACTGACATTCACCATGTTGTTGTTCATTTAATACAAATAATTTTTTTCTACCATTGGAGTGCCGCTTTCCTTCCTTATCGAGCCTGGGTGCATACTTAGGCCAGAGGGATTTGTTTCTATTTCATCACATTAAGAAGGCCCAACTAATACAAACTTTGCTGGAGTATATACGGAAGTGAATCAAATTTACCTTAAATGTTTTGGAATTGTCCATTGTGGATGTGGGAGGAAGAGCAAATAGTTTGAGGACACAAAATGGACAAGGAGAGGAGTGGGCAAGGTAGGCAATGGTGAATAAGGAGGTTTGGAGATGTCTCATTAGATTATTTATAAATTTTATGCCTAAATATTCTGTCATTAACAAGTCAAACTCCATGTATGGTCCATATAATGCTATGTTTGTATGTATCTGTCAATATGTAAACACAAATTATATAATTATATTAGATAGAACTAGTGATCAATTATGTTCAACACTGCTATATACCTCTTGTATGATTACCCTTGTGTCTCTGATTTTCCTTTGAGTACTCCTTTGCATTGGAAAATTCAATAACAACTTAATAGGTATAAAAAATACCCAGTTAATGCAGAAAATAGAATAGAGCTATTACAATATTGACATCATCAAAGCCATAAAATAAAAATGTTCTACAAAAGGCCTCTAAAGATAATTTTGAATGTAGAAAATACACATCAAGTATATGACTTGCTCTTGAAAGCCTACTATTTATCTAAAGGGAATATGAAGTATTGCTTACTTCAAAATAAGACAAGTGCAGAAAGATCATTTCACACTTCTGCAAGCTCTAATCATCGTGGATGGCAGCTAATTACCAGCTCCGCCAAAAATGAGATGAGCAATATAAAATAATATCACCCAAAACTTACAATTGACAGGATGCAAGGCAATACATGTACACACTTTGTAAGGGAACTTTTGCAATGGACAAGATACAGCAACATAGATGCAGATCTACATCCTTGGTTGCCTAGATAAACATGTGTGGAAATTTTTATTAAAGAAAAATATACAAATTGAAGTTTAATACAAATATATTACTGTATATGCATTTAATGTAGTTAAGTAAACAGTCAAAAACAGACTCTTACAAAGAACGTAAAACTGCCACAAGTGCCTCTGCCATATATGGACTTCATTATAAATTACTTTGAACCTATACATATGTGATGTTGATGGACATATATGTGTTTAAAAAATAAGTACTAAAACGGCCATAATAAAAATAGTTTATTTACGTCCATATTCTGAAGCATTCTTCAGAGCAGAGGACTCGTACAGGGGCACAGTGGGATCCCACTGGAGGGGTAAGCAATGTTAAATGTTGGCGGCATATTTGTTAGTATCACTGTGATACTGATCTAAACATGCCACAACAAAAAGTAACAGTAATTAATGGAGCCTTGTGTGTATGTACCTACTAACTGAGAGACTGAATGGTTGTTTTATTAACACTTCAAATACACTGTAGTGGAATGATGATGGACAGACATGAAGGTCAAAGAAAACGGGCTAATAGAATCTGATTAAAGGATATGTGTGAGCAGCTACCATGTGCTCCCAGTTGGTCCAGATGTTGAATACTATCAACCCAAAATAAACTCTCTACACAGGCTACGCATTTTTCATACCAACTGGGACTTTTTTGTTTTTGCAATTGGGTATGTTTGCAGGATGTTCTCTCTGCAGTGTTATATTTTGGAGTGAGTGCCGGGCTACATTTGGAAATATCTCTATATATATTAGAGCCATAGGGGCTGTTGCTGAGTTGAATGTAAGCCTATTTGCAGAGTGCATCTCATGTGTTTTTGTACCAAGCTTGCTCCGTAACTGAGTGCATGCTAATATGTGTGGTGCGGTCATGCACATTTCAATTGCATCTACATCTACATCTATATAGACAGAACTGGATAGTAATAGATATTTTAACATAGGCAAACTTCAGTGAGGGTGTGTTTATGCAATTCCAGCCATAATAGAATTGAACATATGCGTAATTATGCCTGTTTAGATTCATTTTTTATGCACTTAATATAGGGTATTGTAGGTACAAGTGCACACTAGTGATGACAAGTAACAAACCAGGCACACCACATTGCACCCATTTTTTTCCCTGCTTGCAGTTTTAGAGCAATATATGCCCGATTTACTTCTAATACTGCATCTGGACAGAGCCATAACTAGACTCTTAGGTGCCCTGTGCCAGAAAGAGCATTGGCACCCCCCTCATTTTTCAAAGGGACATAATGCACCCAAAAAAGGGCCATGGCTTCATGGGGAAGGGCCAGGGAAGAGATAGGACAGGCCAGGAGATGCTGGGGATGAAATAAGAGGAAGCTACAAGGAAGAATGATAATAAACAGAAATTTGACAGGCCCAAACAGCGCCCCCTGACCTGTGGTGCCCTGTGCAATGGCACAGGCCGCACTACCCTAGCTACGGCCCTGCATCTGGACCATAGTGTATACTGTGGACTTGGAAGTCATACTGTGGGCATAGGAGTCATAATGGTGTCACTGCAAGCACAGTAGCTGAACTAGAGCTATGAGGGTGGACCAGAGTTGAGTGAAAGCCCATTTGTAGACAGATCTTGCAAGTTTGTCACACTACGCAAGTTCTGTAGCCGAGCGTATGCATCAACAGGCAACTCTAAGTTGTACTTATCTCAGTTGCAACTCTGCTTGCAACTGAATGGGCATAACTAGGTGGCAACAGGGCTTTTGCACATAGGCTAAGTTGAGTGAAGGCATGTCAAGGGCATGCAGATGAAATTGCAGTGTCACACATCGGGGTAGCTCCCGTTACTACTACAGCCTAAATAGAAATCCAGAGTTGCCCAGACCCTTAAGGGTACACAGAAATAAAATCAAAATAATCTAAAAAATAAAGCATGCTTACTGCATGAGGAAGCAGCCAGGTGTCAGCTAACGTGTCCAGTATACTCCTAGAAGTGAGTTTTTTTTTATTGCTTTATTTATTGGATTATTGGATTATTTTTTATTTTATGCCTGACGTTATTTTACTGATGCTATCTATTTAAATATAATTTTCTATATATTACCAATTTACTGCATGTAAATAGCTAAACCGTTTTATATGTTTTAATATTCCGTTTGTCCATAACAGAAATTGTTTTGTTCTTTTAATGCCAATTATAAATTTATAATAAATGTTATCTGCACCTGAAGGGATATCTTCCATTATTGTGGTAATTACTTTAACCTCTACCAATCTACACTTTAGCTCTCCCTGTATGGGTGAGTAAGGGTAGGTCTAATCACAGTATATTGTCATAGACACTATTCATTGAAACTAAAATATTTGTATCCTACACTCTTCCAGCATTGGAGAATCCTTCTTTTTATATACATCTCCATGTAGGCCTGGCAAATTCCATATGGTAGAACCCGCGGCGCCAGGGCGCTGCCATCTTGGATTCACTCATGTGACTACATCAGCCTACGAGATTCTGGGAGTTGCACTCCACTCTATTGGTCACCTGTTTGACCAATACAGCACCCTATTTAAACTTCCTCTGCTGGCATGTTCTTCATCTGAAGATCAGTCTCCTGTCTCTTGGCTGCAGTGGTTTGCTGTCCTATCTGAGATTCTGTATCTGATCCTGCTTCTAGCAATCTTCATTTGCTAAGTGCACCTCCATCTGATTCTGTCATCAGTAACCTGAATGTCTAAAACGTATTTGCATCTGATTCTGCCATCAGTAACCTGCATTTCCAAAGTGCATCGACATCTGACTCTGTCATCAGTAAACTGAATTTCCAAAGTGCATATACATCTGATTTGCCTTTATCGACTACTACACATGCAATTAACTCTGCCTTGAGTTATTTGCAGTCATAGGGGTAACCTTATCAAAGGTCGATTTAGATCAATTTAAAATCTATCTAAATCGATTAACATCAATGGTCTTTCCGAATGCAAAAGCCACATATATATCATCTGTATGGTTTCAACTTCAATTGAAGTTGAAACCCTATGGATGATAAATATGCAGATTTTGCATAAGGAAAATGTCTATGTTCCACTGCAGTGCTCTAACATAGTGACAAGATGCCACCGTGCATGCACCGAAGTAGAGAGAGCGGTCATCTTGGTTAGGGAATGAAGCCTCCCTACAGTAACCAATATGGAGACTGCGCAGTGGCGCTCTCCTGGCTTCAACAGACCCCTCGTTACAAGGTTCTCTATGTTACACAGTAATTTACTTGTGGCTTTCTTGTAGCAATCTGTAAAAAACTGAGAGTTAATAAATCCGGAAAGTATTAACATTTCAAGTGACTTCTAGTCCACATTTTCTCAGAAACATGGTAAGTGACTGTGGTGTAACTCCCTTCGTAAGTACATCAGCAGGATTTTCCTCACTGGCAATATGACCTACATCAATGAATTGGGGTAGTAGGATTGCTGAATTGATGGTTGAAAGTCCCGCGGCGTGGGGTAAAGCTATTCAATAGAATAGCTTTTTCCCCGCGTCCAAAAAACAGGACTTCCACGCGAGAACACACTGATTCCGCGAGAACTGCAGAATCAGTGTGTTAATATTGCTCGCGCGAGGCCGAATAGGGTGGCCTCACGCTGATTTTACCTTGCACCTACATGAGGTGCGAGGTAAAAACAAACAGCGGGGACTCGCGCGGGGTCTCAGGGACACCCGCGCGTAGAATCCCCGCTAATTGAATCCCGTCAAGCGCGTCAATTAGCCGCGGGGTAAACCCCGAGGCTAATTGAATATGCCCCTATGCATACTGATATAAGTATCATCAGCTAGTTAAAATCATCTCTCTGTGAGTGGCAGATGGGTATTATACTGCCGAGTATATATAACATTCCTTTATTTTAAACAATTATTAAACTATTTCTACAAGGTATTTTCTCTATTTAAAATATTTGCTATATGTTTATGAAATGCTTTATTCGACTATATCTATTGTATGTTACCTTGTTTAATTTGAATGAGTATCATAGAATCCATTACATCAGTTCTTGAAATATATCAATTCAATTAAAGTGGCAGTAAACTGTATACTAATAGTGATGAATAGCAAAGCTTTGACCTACAGATTAAATTAATTATCTTTAATAAAAATGTGTTTTCATACAATTCAGGCTTTATATATACTTTACATTTCCACTAAAATACCAAACTAATAATCATTTTCATCAATCAGATGAACGGAACCTATAACAGATCCCTGATAGGCTGAAATTGGTGTCAATATAATCTAACAGCATTGATTGGCTCCGTAGAACGCTGTCATCATTATTAAGGAGATTGGTCCAGAACACTGCCGCTTTTAAACTATTTACTATGATAGGCTTAAGGAGATGACACACGCCCCTTAGCACTGCCTATATCCGGAAGCAGGGTAAATCCGGATTAGGCTACCTGTGAACAAGCCCACGAGTGGGCGAAACACCCATCAGCTATATCCATGAGTCTGTTTATCTTTACCTCTGTGCCTGCCAAACCACTTATGCAGCTGACATGTGATTTAAGTGTGCATCAAATACATATTTTAATTTATATCTATGTTATTGCATATTGAACTAAGGTGGTCTTCAATCTTAAGGAAACCAAATCACTGTTATATTCTTCTTACAAACAAATCATATATGAACGTATCCAACTTTATATGCTGCAAAAAAAGTGCTTATTGTGTTTCATGTGGGGTGCAGCATTACAAGGTTATTTAAATCACATGCTAAGACACATGGGATACTTATAATAAACAACAGATTGTGAATACATTTTGATTAGATGATCTGATTGCCTGCTGAAAACTGGTTTTGATACTCTGGGATGGCAGGTTTTGTGCTGGACTGTGATACAATTATGTTTTGAAATACTGAAACAAACGTTTCCATATTATATTTCCCTTGGTTAGATATTTAATATCCTAAACCTATATGTGTACTGGTGTGCCTGTCTGGACACAAGCAATTTAGCATAGGTGTTCTGCTAAAATATTTTGCCTTTTTATTTTTATATTTGTTGATTATGTTTGAATATTTTGATTTGTACTACAAAGGACATATCCAGGTCAAAGGGGAAGAAATACTGTCTTCTTGATGCTCCTTGCTAGATTAAATAAAAGTTAGATTTAATATATCTTTTCTTTTTCAAGAGTGTCCCCCTTCTTGTTGCTCCTTGCTAGATTAAACATGTTGACCTTCTTAATGTATATCCAATATAAGTTTGATTTGATATAATATCTTTTTTTGTTAGAGTGCCCTCAAAAAGGTTTTTTTTCTTTCCCGATTCCTTGTGGGAACCCCTTGTCTACATCAATGGATCCCTTCTCCATGAGCTCACAAATAAGATTTAGATGTTTGAATCTTCTATGATGTTTGGTGCTATGCGATAAATTGATTTCACCTTTATCACACTCAATGTTGATGGTATCTTTAATACTTATGAGACTCAATTCATTCAAAGTCTCTTTGAGATGTAGGGCTTCCTTGACTGACTCTGTTAATGCCAAATATTCTGCTTTGGTAGTAGACAAGGCCACAGTAGGTTATTTCCTGCTTGCCCAGCTTACAGCTGCTACCACCAGTAGAAACAGGTATCCTGTATAAGAGTGGTGATCATACTCATCATCAGCGCAGTCGGCAGCACAGAATGACTCCAGTGCAGAGTTTTGGAAGGTGGCCCTTTTAAATATCTCGGGATTCTCTTAACTGCTTTCTAACGCTGTCTTCCTGGATTAGTGGCAAACTGACTTACTTTGCTTACTGCGTACGTAGTATTAAGGCAAGTCCCAACACTTTCATACATCAAGTGACCAATGTCATTCTGATAAAAGTCATCATCCTCCTCTTCACTTTTAGATTACATGTCTTTTGTTAACTTGGTGCCCTTGTTAATGGGTGTGCCTATCGTTTTGGCATCTGACATCCCTTATATCTTTCAAGTATGCTCTCAACTCAAGTTTGTTGGTCAACAGATATAACCTCAGGCTTGCAGAGTGTCCGTGTACAGGGTGCGAACGCTTCCCGATCGCATGGACTAGTTTGCACACATGCACTGCGTCTTGCACGCTTGCGCAGATTGCAAACATTGGCAGGCTGCGTGCAAATGCAGCCTTGCGACCAGGTCCGAATCAGGCCCTTAGTCTTGAGGATTAAAAAGTTCACAGATATTATGGCACTAATAATTGTTAGATGCTCTGTAAAATAATCAGAAGTAATGATCTAAAATTTCCAATCCCGATATTTTAAAGCATAAAAGTCAGTCGGTAGAGAAACTCACCCACATAGAGATGGTAGCAGACAATTGCTATTTTTCCTGGTTGTAGAGCAGTAGTAAGCAATACCCTCGGCTACTCCTTGTTCAGAGAAGCCGGGTAAAGCAAGTACAAATGGCCGCAGGGCAAGATGTCCAGTGTGGCACTTATCCGGTCACTGATTAGCCACACATTGACAGTGTGCTCTTCCATAGGCAGTGCTGAACCGAGTGCGGCTGCAGTGTAGTTGTAGTATGCCGGAGTGCTTAGTTTACCTCTGCCCTGAGGAAGAGATAATAGGCGGCTGATGGTTGCAAGCTGTGGATGTCAGAGCTCCTCTACAAGCAGTATAAAAGCATGGAACAGCAGCGATTCAGCATAACTGCTGGAAAAGGATTTGTTTTCATGGACATATGCCTACATATTCACTGTACATATCCTTGATGTGTTTCTCTAAACACACTCCCGGTTTCTGATGAAGCTCTAACACAGTGACAAGATGGTGCCGCGCATGCGCAGAAGTGTAGACAGCGGCAGTAGCTCTCTCCTGGATTCAACATTATTAAGGCCTTAAGCTTGCATGTGCAGTAGACTCTTGCACAGCAATAGAGTCTACTAGTGCTCCTAGTGCTCAGAGTCTACTATGTTCAGTGAGCTGCTGGGCGGAGACTGCACACGGGCCTCTGCCTCTCTTAAGACGTCCCTCCCACCCAGTAGTCATAACTTCGACTGAAAGGAGTAGGTGTGCAAAGTTTTTTTTTGAGCAGCTTAAACATAGGGGTGTCCAACCCCCTAATAAAATGATTTGTAGAAGACAATTTTCAAACTCTGTATCTACATAATGTATGATGGTACATTTGTTTTTGTTTAAAAGATGATTTCGGCATTGTGATTGGTATATAATCTAAAAGATGGCAGTTCTGACGTACTTATCTGCATGCATCAAGATTTCCAACCTTCGTGATTCTGGCACCGGGATTCTGACCGCTGGCATTGTGCGCGCTGGGATTGCATACCCATTGGATATGAAAGTATATGATAGGACAGCCTATGCGATAAAGGGCTATCCAAGTAAGGATTTTCCTTACCTTTATTGCTGATGATAAGTTCGGCATAATGATTTGCCATGGAAGTGTGCATTCGCAGAGCAAAGTTACAACAGCAGGATCAGTGGCAGAGATGCCGGCCACAGAGCAAGGACCTGGAGGAGGACCTCCAAACACATCAACAAACAGATTGTAAATCTGCAGATGGAGCTGAGCAACAAACTGCGGTTGATCGAGATGCTGGAGACCCACCTTTCACCAGGTGCAGCTGGAGAAGGTCTCCGTAGCCCTGGATTTCCTGGAAGCTAGTCTCCACAGGATTGTTTTGTAGACCCTATAGTATATGACACTGATGCTCATGTGCCCACGCCATCAAAAGATGACGTTCTGTTTGTCTGAAAAAAGAACATAAGCAGCTCCAATCAAAACCTGTGGGGTCTGCAAGATCTAGAACAGGGGTTCCCAACCACGGTCCTCAAGGCACACTAACGGTCCAGGTTTTAGGGATAGCCATACTTGAGCACAGGTGACTTAATTAGTGCCTCAGTTATTTTGATTAAACCATTTCTGCACAATAATGGATATCAATAAAACCAGGAACGTTACTGTGCCTTGAGAACCGAGGTTGGGAATCACTGACCTAGAAGGAAGAGTGAAAATGCAGAGAAATTTCACTTTACAAAAATATAAATATAGAACAAACAATAAAATGCTTTTACCGCCTAAATAGCTGGAAAAAGCCTTTTTATAGTTTACTAAATAGACTTCATATCCCATGTATACAATGTTTTGTACCATAAAGGGGCCTATTTATCAATTAATATTTGCAGTTGATATTAAGTATCTTCTGATTATATCTAGGTCTATTGCAGCAGGGTTGTATCTAGGCTGTACGAGCGTCGATCACCCCCCCCCCTCACACTGGCCGGCTCCCCTAGTGAGTGCCATCCTGGCCAATAGAAAAGATACACTCCTGCACAGAAGATAATGGAGACATCTGCTGTGATCCCCCATTTTTGACCGCAAAAACAGCTCCCATAGAAACCTATGAGAATGCTTTCTTGACGAATTTGCCAAGCAACTTGGCCCCAACAATTAACAACATCTGAAGATAGTGTTAGCCATTGTAGCCTATAGGCTACACCTACACTCCACAAAATGTACAAGGAGAGGGATTCATACAGAATGATCCCTTCCTGGCACTCACCACTCGCTCAAAGAGAAAAGTTCGGCAGAACGCACATGTGCAGTAGCAAGGCAGCCCCCGGAAACTAAAGTGATATCTAATTCAATCACCTGTCCCTGGATGTGATCAATGATACATCCAGGCGGTACTTAATTTGTTATTGCAGCGGCAATAAGATATTACAATTATCGGATCAAAAACCCTTTAATAAATGGGACCCTAAAGCTGGCAACACATCTACAGATTATCTGTCCAACCAGCCAACTAGTTGATTGGTTGGAATGAATATCTGGTAAGGTATAAAAGCAAATAACAATCAGCAATTTGCTCCCAAACGCTGGAAAATGGACAAAAACTGTTGTTTGAACAAATTGTTTAGATCAAACATTTAACAAACTTGTCTGACGACCATTTTCATCTGTTTTCTGGCATTTTAGGAGCAAATTGCTGATCATCAGTTTCCTTACCAGATTTTCTTTCCAACCAATCAACTGGTTGGCTGGTTGGATGTAAGTTGGTCTAGTGTGTGGCCAGCTTAAGTCTTTTGCACTTTTTTCATTTTTTGTTTGCACTTCTTCTGTGTATATACTATGTAAGAGTCATTTTGGTGCCATACAAAAAAGGATAATAATCATAATAATATGTATTTATATATTGCATATAGGTTTTCACACACAGTGATATTACCTCAGAAGAAACAAATGATAGTAATATGATAAATACTTACCCAATCGGTGCTGTTGTAATCAATAAGGCAGAACAAGAATACTCACATGGGGACTGCATCGTCACTGCCATTCATCACTGTACTACCTACCGCATGATAGAACTAATTCTGTGTGCAGATAAAGTTTCAGTGTTGGGCACAAATGTAGATCTACCAAATGATTTTAACTGTATTCAAGTATCAAGTTGTAATTTGATATCTCGCGAGTCAGTTTGAACACAGGCTAGGCTGCTCATGGCAATTTACTCTGATAATTATTATGATAGTGGGTGTCCGCTGGATGGGACCCTCCATTTATGAAGTTGTGCATTCAACATTCCTCAATTTAGGCTCTCACATATGTACCAGGAATACCTCATGGAAGGCATTATCACCCACCATGGACAGCGCAGTGGTTGACCACGGGTGCTTAATGAACGTAACCAGCGAACGTGGCCAGAATTGTCTGAGGTAACATACAAGCGACACTGGCTCAAATCACATCCACATTCAATGCAGGAGGTACCAGATGCACGTCCAGCAGGTCAGTACAGCGTTCTTTAGCTTCCATGGGATATGGGTGCAGAAGACCCACCAAAGTTCCCCAGTTAACACTATGACACTGGGCACAGTGCATCTCCTGGGCTCGTGGCATTGCTAATTGGACCCTGGAGGACTGGCAACATGTGGCGTGGTCCAATGAGTCATGGTTCCAGTTGTTTCGGGCTGATGGTAGGGTTCGGGTGTGACACAGACCCCATGAGGCCATGGACCACAGTTGTCAACAAGGCATTGTGCAGGCTGGTGGTAATTCCATAATGCTGTGGGGTGTGTTCACATGGCATGGCTTGGGTCCGCTGGTCTACCTGAACACATCATTGATCAGTAATTGCAACATTGCATTGCTTGATGACCATTTGCATCCCTTTATGAACTTCGTATACCTCCACAATGATTGAATATTCCTGCAGGATAATGCACCATGTTATCGGTCCCAAGCTTTCCAGAATTGGTTCAAGGAGCATTCTGGAGAGTTACGATGAATGGTGTGGCCACCACGTTCACCCGACATGAACCCAATTTAGCATTTATGGGACATGGTGAAGAGGTCCATTAGCACCCAAGATCCTGCACCTTCAAATGTCAGGGAGCTGTGGGTAGCTATTCAGACAGCATGGGTCAACATCTCCCCAAAGGTCATCCGTCCACTTGTGGAATTGCTGCCACGTTGAGTTGCTGCACTTCGCCGGGCTAGAGGGGGTCTTATATGATACTAGGAATCTATCCCATGACTTTTGCCACTTCATGGGTAAGTATCTCATGCATATGACTGCATAAAGACTTGCATGTACACATTTTTTGTGCTCATGTGCAAACTAGAAAGTTACGGTACTAAATTGCATTTGTTTCCTACTTAGACCACTCCCTCTATTGTCAGAAAGAGTTAACTTTATGCAATGCACATACTTTAAATCAATAACAGTCTTTAAATACTGGCAACATGCTATATACAGAAAAGGTTAATAACAGTTTTGTCAATTTAATTACAATTCATTTGGCCTTTTCAATCTGTAGGTCAAAAACAATACGACAGATATGTATTCTCTATTTTTCTGTTTTAATATTACAAACATTAGAATTCAACTGCTACCAGAGGATAAACAGCCTTTATACGATGCCTCTTTGTTTTGAGCATATAGCTACAATAACATCAAAGAAGACTATCATCAGCAGAATATAACGTAACTATGGAGATATATTGATCAAGTCATCACTGTGTATTGTTAAAGTAGCACATACATTACAACAAGTAAAATCTTCTTATCATAAAGACAGGGGCGTATCTACCCATTGGCCAGGATGGCACTCTCCAGGGGCGCCAGCCAAGGGGGGCGCAATCCGGGGTGCCAAGGGGTAGAATGAAAATACGGCTGCCAGGGCTGCAGTCCCGTGTATGCCCCTGTGGCTCAGTGGCTCCTTAGTGCAACAGCAGCATCAATGAGACGCACATGACGTCACAACGTCAAGAGCGCCTTGTTAAAAAAAACCTTTATTTATTCTATTGTACAAGGCAGCTGCCGGCAAGCAATGTCGGCTGCCCGGACCTTGACATCTAGGAAGTTCCTAGATGTCAAGGTCCGGGCAGCCGCCATCGCTTTCCGACGGCTGCCTGGTACAGTCAGGGGCGTAGCTCCAGGCGCCGTAAAGAATAGAGGGTGCGCCGGAGCCCGACTCTGCTACAACAGATACTGCATGGCCGTATACAGGTCACAGCTGTCTAATCAGACAGCCGCCTGAGCCACGTAAGCTTCCCCCCTCCGCGCTCCCAACCAGAGTCATGCGTGTGACGTTATACACACGCGCATATGACTTCAGATGGGCGGAGGAGATTGGACTGGAGAGATGAGGTTCCCGGGATGCACCTACCCACCGTGGAGGGCGATATCCATCAGGATCAAGTAATCCACAAGTTGGACACTGCTGCACTACTGGAGTAGGTAAGCTGCATTCAACAGGCAGCTGGGAATTTAGCAAGGGGGAAGGGGTACAGATGGAGGCAGAAGGGTGCACATATGACACTGAGAGGAATACGGGGTACAGACAGGCTGAAGAGGTTACAGTTAAAGGCACAAAAAGAATAGGGGGTACAGAAAGGCACAGAGAGGCAGAATGCAGCACAGATAGAGGCACAGAGATGAATTGGGGATACAGATAGAGGCACAGAGACGAATATGGCGTATATAGTCAGTGGGGGGTACATATAGAGATACAGAGAGGCAGACGGATGAAAAGAGAAGCACGGACAGACACAAGGAAGTACAGAGAATTATTCTGAAAATGTGGGGGGGAGGGGGCGCCAGTCTATTACTTTGCCAGGGGCTTTCGGACCCCTAGATACACCCCTGCATAAAGATTAAGAATGATTATTTGCAGGTCATGCTGGCTTTATTGTTAGTCGGACATGTAACCATGTGACCAACATCATGTAATTGCCTTTAAAATGACAATGTATTATTTTTATTTTTTTTATAAATTAGGGCACATTTACATCTTGTTTTAATACTGTTTTAAGGTATTACGTAACACATTAAACTCATGGTAAACACAGAACCAATGCATTATGTATGCATGTTATAGACTGTAACAGACATGTTAATAGGTAAATCAGGAGCTTTTATTTTCATGTTGACATATCATTGCTTTTCATACCAAACATCTACAAGCTTGTGGACTCCCTTTTGGCAAATTTCACAAGTGCCTAGATGCATATTATTATAATCTTTCTCTATATAATCCTTTTCTAGGCAAATTATTCTTTGCCTAGAAAATGCTATTGTGCCAACTATCCACTTAACTACAAATATGTAGACAAGAGGTAATGGTCAAACTAAAGATTACATGACAGTGACAGCCCACTGGGTCGGTGTATCGCCTTCGGCAGCACCAGTAGCTATCAAACAATGCCAGCTCATTCACAGGCAAACTACGGATGATTAATACTGTTATCCTTAAGCTCAATTGTAGTTTGGATGAACCAAACCACCAAAATGTTTTCTGTTGTGGTGCCCTAAACAAACCAAGCACTTCAGCCACAAAACTGGCAGTCCCTGTTGCTGAAGTGCTTGATGTCTTAAAGTGCATGTCCTTTTTAATTGACAACATAAGGGTGGGTGGCAGCTTTCAAAGTTAATTCCACGGTACAGCACTTTTCATTATGGGCTTTGCCAAGATTGTGTGTGTTTGAGAGGCAGCGTATATTACTATACTTTTACTGGGTGTTTTTGGCCTAGAATCAAATTATATTAATATAAAGCAAAATTCTGACAGCATGAAGACAAGGTTACAAGTTTCCATGTGATTTTCAACAGTCAATAATGAACGTGAATAGTGATGATGGCAGTATGAATACATGTAAACTATTATAGAAAATAAGAAGTCAGCATATTATATCAGCCAATCCAAATGCATGAAAATACTAATAGGCTCCTTCTGGTAATGATACTCTCTTTAATATTCCCCATAATTGACTATGACAAGTAAAGATCATCCGAGTTACTCATTTCAGCTTTTCCTCTTTCAGTAGATGTTGAAATATCAGCTCTAGCTTCTCAACTCTCTTCTGGAGGCCATGAAGCAGCATTCATCTCATTATGAACAGCAACTTGTTGATGTTCTACATCTTGCAAGACCATCTATCACCAGGTTCTCATCCAAACATATAGACCTTATTTCCTGCAGTTTCTCCAGAGACAGATATAGTGTATGTAGAGTATGTAACAGCAATTACAGCCTGAGCTGTGATAGACACATCAGCCTCCACTAATCTAACATGTAATGCTTGCGTAGCTTCTGGTGAACAATTCCTTAGTTTGCATTTGAAAAATCATATTTAAAAGCTTGGTTTAATTTATTTTTCCAGGTTTGTAAACCGTCGATGGTCGGTTGCCATCCCTAATCAGAGGCTCTGCGATATCCATCGATATATATATATATATATATATATCGAACATATATATATATATAACTGCTGCTTACACACACACACACGTGTGTGTGTGTGTATATATATATATATATATATATATATATATAAGCACAGATATATATATATATATATATATACAAACACATGTGTATATACACACACACACATTATATATATATATATACATATATATATATGCACATAACATATGTATGTATGTATATATATATATACACATATGTATATATATATATATACATATATATACACAACATATGTATATATATATATATATATATATGTATATATATACATATATACATATGTGTGTATATATATATATATATATATAAATATATATACATATGTATATATATATATACATACAGTCAGGTGCATAAATATTGGGACATTGACAGAATTTTCATATTTTGGCCTCTATTCACCACCACAATGGCTTTGAAATGAAACAAACAACATGTGCTTTAACTGCAGACTTTCAGATTTAATTTGAGGTAATTGCATACCAGAGCCGCCGCTGCTGCTGCTCGTACACAGTGATCTCACTGATCACTGTGTTCCGGAGCCGCAGCGGGTGGGTGTCCCGCTAGCGGCCCGGAGACATAGCAGCGGCGGCGGCTACAAGAGCCGCTGCTACTGCTTCTGATGGTCCGGCTGCCCGATCACTGCTGGCCACAGTGATCGGGTCACAGCAGCAGCCACGGCTACATTAGCCGTGGTTGCTGCTTCTAGGGGGGTGCCGCCGGGGCCCGATCACTGTGGCCAGCAGTGATCGGGAAAAAAAGGAGGGGGAGCCGCAAGTGTAGAGGGACCGGCAGCTCCCTCTGAGGTGGGCGGCTGCTGGAAGTTAACTTCCAGCAAGCCGCCCACTGTGTGTTTCTGACTGGTCGTATCAGATACAACCATGTCAGGGAAAGCCCACTCTGGTATGGTCGTATCTGATATGACCGTGCCAGGCAAGTGGTTAAAGAGAACCAAAACAATTGAGGGTGGTTATACCAAAACCAAAACACGACAATGATTTAGAACCAAAAGCAAAACACGGGGGTCGGCGCACATCTAATTAAAAGCGAAACTCGTATATTGTATCACTATAAACTCACACTTCAGTAAAATGGCCTGTTCCACCACAGCTCTGCTCATCTGTAGTCTTATGGTGCATACACACGGTCAGATATGTCAGATGAACGATTTGAACGATTTGGACGATTTTACCAACGATTTGAATGATTGAACGATTTTAGACTGTATTAAAATGAATGGAATCATCCAAATCTGGCTGCAAACACATCAGATGTCAGCTATCGTTATCTGACAAGCGGGAATGCACATCGTTCATTGTTGCAGGCTCACATGTCAGATTTTCTTTCAGATATGAACAATTAAATGATTTTTTAAAATCGTTATCGTTCAGATCTGACAGAAAGTCTGATCGTGTGTATGCGCACCATTACACCTTTAGTTTAATTGCTTTCTCAAATGGAAACTAATGTAGCAAAACCAGCAAAGTTGGGTAACAGGCAGAGGCAAGCCTCAAGAACTGAAAAAAAATACAGTAAAGTCACACCTGAGTTTAAGGAGTCCGAACATACTGTGTGAGGATTATATGCTCTTCTATTATTTGCATAAGTTTCCTCCAGCTGCTCCTGTTTCCTCGCACATACCAAAGACGCACTGTTATATTCATGTCTGATGAAACTATCCATAGTGTCTGTGTGGTATGAAATCTAAATTGTAAGCTCCACTAGGACATGTAGAGATGTGAATAATTAAATATTTTTGCTTTAGTATGTTGGTGCTATGTTAATAACTATTAACCATTCCTTGGCATAAAAATAATTCAGGCAAGGGCAAAGATTTGTTATTCGCACATACACTATAGAGATCGTGAGGCACTGAGGAGCGAAGCTGGAGAGGAGGGGTGAGGTACTGTAGGCAGGGCCGGTGCAAGGTTTCTCTGCACCCTATGAAAAACGTATGCATACTCCCCCCTGCCCCCCCCCCCCCGCATACACATATATATACACTACGTTCAAAAGTTTGGGATCACTTAGAAATTTCCTTATTTTTGGAAGAAAAGCACTGTTTTTTTAAATAAAGATAACATTAAATTAATCAGAAATACACTCTATACATTATTAATGTGGTAAATGACTATAGTAGCTGCAAATGTCTGGTTTTTGAAGGAATATCTACATAGGTGTATAGAGGCCCATTTCCAGCAACCATCACTCCAGTGTTCTAATGGTACATTGTGTTTGCTAAGCGCATTAGAACACTAATGGATGATTAGAAAACCCTTGAAAACCCTTGTGCAATTATGTTAGCTCAGCTGAAAACGGGTTTACTCATTAGAGAAGCTATAAAACTGGCCTTCCTTTGAGCTAGTTGAGTATCTGGAGCCTCACATTTGTGGGTTCGATTATACTCTCCAAATGGCCAGAAAAAGAGAACTTTCATGTGAAACTCGACAGTCTATTCTTGTTCTTAGAAATGAAGGCTATTTCATGCGAGAAATTGCCAAGAAACTGAACATTTCCTACAACAGTGTGTACTACTCCCTTCAGAGAACAGCACAAACAGGCTCTAACCAGAGTAGAAAGAGAAGTGGGAGGCCCCGGGACACAACTGTGCAAGAAGACAAGTACATTAGAGTCTAGTTTGAGAAACAGATGCCTCACAAGTCCTCAACTGGCAGCTTCATTAAATGGTACCCGCAAAATGCCAGTGTCAACGTCTACAGTGAAGAGGCGACTCCAGGATGCTGGCCTTCTAGGCAGATTGGCAATGAAATAGCCATATCTGAGACTGGCCAATAAAAGGAAAAGATTAATATGGGCAAAAGAACACAGACATTGGACAGAGGAAGATTGAAAAAAAGTGTTATGGACAGACGAATCGAAAGTTTGAGGTGTTTGGATCACACAGAAGAGCATTTGTGAGACGCCGAACAAGTGAAAAGATGCTGGTGGAGATAATGTGATGGTCTGGGGCTGCTTTGGTGCTGGTAAAGTGGAAGATTTGTACAAGGTAAAAGGGATTTTTAATAAAGAAGACTATCACTCCATTTTGCAACGCCATGCCATACCCTGTGGACTGCGTTGAATGAAGCCAATTTCCTCCTCCAACAGGACAATGACCCAAAGCACACCTTCAAATTATGCAATAACTATTTAGGGAAGAAGCAGGCAGCTGGTATCCTGTCTGTAATGGAGTGGCCAGCGCAGTCACCAGATCTCAACCCCATTGAGCTTTCGAGGGAGCAGCTTGACCGTATGGTACACAAGAAGTGCCCATCAAGCCAATCCAACTTGTGGGAGGTGCTTCAGGAAGCGTGGGGTGAAATTTCTTCAGATTACCACGATAAATTAACAGCTGGAATGCCAAAGGTCTGCAAAGCTGTAATCGCTGCAATAGGAGCATTCTTTGACTAAAGCAAAATTTGAAGGACAATATTATTATTTCAAATAAAAATCATTATTCCTAACCTTGCCAATGTCTTGACTATATGTTCTATTCATTTTGCAACTCATTTGATAAATAAAAGTCAGTTTTCATGTAAAACACAAATTTGTCTGGGTGACCCCAAACTTTTGAACGGTAGTGCATGTATGTATGTATATAATATATACATACAGTATATGCACATATATATATATATATATATATATATATATATACACACACACATATATATATATATATATATACACAGATACATATATAAACATATATACTGTATACATACACTATTCACATTCCCCAGCCTGCTTACCTTCTCCTAATGTTCTTAAGGAACAACCTTTGTCCCATAGAGCCCCCCAGTGAAGAGAGAGGCCATCAGGCCTGTGTGCTCCCTCAGTGGCTCAGGGGTCTGCACAGGATGGAAGGAGGGGCGCAGCCGCGCAATAGCCGGCTGCCAGAGAGCAGGTAGACGAGAAGGACTGTGGACATGAGGCTGCCAGCTGGTGATGTCACCGGAGCTGCTGTCTGCGGCTTGTCTCTCAGGTCTGGCTGAGTGACGGGGAGGTTACCTTGTCAGGGGGGCGGGTCTAGACGGCCACAGGTGTAATCTAAGCAGTGTTCACCGGGTGTCCTAAGTAGCTTCCCCGAGAGGCAACACTCTAGAAGACACCCATCAGGGCCCGGCGCCCTTAGGCAGCTGCCTAATGGAAGCGCCGGCCCTGGCTGTAGGTCTGTGTAAGGAGACTGGGCAAGCAACAGATACTGCTGAAATGATGCTGAATGCCAGGGCCACTGAGTATCTATTGAAAAGAGCACTTGGGACAGTAGTTTAGTTCCAGCAGAGTGTGAGAGAGACAGTGTGGTGTAGCACTGGGGACCACAGAGGATCCATGGAGGCTGACAGTGTATTAAGCGGAGAAGGAAGATATGACTGTTGTAAGTGAAGCTAAACACTATTAATATCTATCTATCTATCTATCTATCTATCTATCTATCTATCTATCCATTCATCCATCTATATACTGAGTTTGCTATACTTGGAAAGAGATCCATATAGAGTGATATAGAGCTAAGAGCTGAATGATAGTGCACTAATGTCTGAGACATAATGGCTGCTAAGTGCTGAAGACAGTTGTATTCCAAAGACTGAAATATATAATAATTACTGGAGCTGAAGCTATTATTTATTATGAACTCAGCCTGCTCAGCATTAGGTGCTAACTTTGCCTATTGTAGATTCCCTATTGTGGATAGAAATACATGCATGTAATAGGACAGTGACCACCTAGCAAGAGAGTTCTTGAACAAGATAACTTTATGTTCATCTACAAGTAAATGACTCATCAGTCTGGGGAATTTATAGTCTGTTGATTGATAATCTATTTTGCTATTCCATTATATGTACTTATGTGAATGTTCCTGCATATATTCAGAGCATAATGTGTTGAAGTAACTGAACAATTGCATTTTCTATTTAGTAATACTCAAAGATATAGTATGCCACAGCAGTTGAAGTTAGTGTTTAATTGTGGAGAGAAATGTAGTTTGTTGGTTACTTCTTATCTACTATATATAAAAGAAGAAGTTTGTTTGTTTGTTGGCGAAAATCTTACAGTTATTTAGTATAAAAAGTAAGCTATTAAACCACATAGCGACAACGCAACAATGCGACAAAGCAACAAATCTTATATATAAAATTCATTGGTCTGTTTGTCTGTCCAGTTATTCATTCGGACACCCCTGCACCGATTGGGATGAAACCAATGCGATGTGGTCCAGTTGGATCCTGGCCAGAACTTTGACCCGGGGAGCCTATTCTGGGCTTTCCACTGGATGGATTTGGATGAAAACTTCACAGAGGGGTGGCAATTGGTCTGGGATGCCTAATAGAGTGGTTGGGGCCCTGGTCGAAACTCACAGCGGAGATTGCCAGGCAGAACTTTGACCAAGGCCTGTTCTGTGCCTTCCACTGGATGGATTTGGATGACATCACATAATAAAACTTAATAAATTGAAGATTTAAACCGGACAACGGCAGGTACTTCAGCTAGTATGTATATATATATAATACTGTGCAAAGGGTTTAGGAAGGTGTGGAAAAAATGCTGTAAAGTAAGAATGTTTTCAAAAATAGAAGTGTTAATAGTTTATACTTATCAATTAACAAAATGCAAAGTGAATGAACAGAAGAGAAATCTAAATCAAATCAATATTTGATCTGACCACCCTTTGTCTTCAAAACAGCATCAATTGTTTTAGGTACACTTGCATACAGTTTTTGAAGGAACTCGGCAGGGGGGTTGCTCCAAACATCTTGGAGAGCTAACCACAGATCTTCTGTGGATGTAGGCTCTCTCAAATCCTTCTGTCTCTTTATGTAATCCCAGACATACTTGATGATTTTGAGATCAGAGCTCTGTGGGAGCCATATAATCACTTCCAGGACTCCTTGTTCTTCTTTTCTCTGAATATTTTTTCCACACTTGCCTAAAACTTTTGCAAAATAATATTATTTGTAAAGATAATCCGCACTCACATCCCATTGGGGTAGTTTTGTGCAGGGTGCTCCACTACAGGAGATTCCGAAGGAATTCCAATAATATAGTCCAGGCTATAGCAGAAAAGACAAAATGATGGCACTCACCGCTTTAGAATGATATACAAGCAATGTTTATTACTTCAACTTCACCAAAGTCTACATAACGGCCCTAGAGGGTCTTTGTCAAGATAAGTCATAGGAGGACCTCCGTCTAGCATGCGAACATAGAGCATGTCTGCCACAGCCTGGACTGTCCGGCACTCACTTTTAGAATGTGATTACTTCACCCCATTGCCCTCATCGTAAATGAAGCCGTGCAGCAAGTATATACATACAGAGAGATGCTGCACTCAGGGCTTTGAAAAAAACACTGAAACGACTCCCAGCAGTGTCAACGTTTCAAAGTCAAAACAACATTTTCATCATTTATACCGAAAAGGCAGCACACCTGAATCTCCAAACAATATCCACCAGTCCCGTCCTAGGTACCCCTTGCCGGGATCCAATATACAATGCACAAGAGGAGGCACTCGGATAATCATACACCGACACAGACAGTAATGAAATCAACGTTTTGAGACTTTATTGTCTCATCACAAAGTCTCAAAACGTTGATTTCATTACTGCCTGGCCTGTGTCGGTGTATGATTATCCAAGTGCCTCCTAATGTGCATTGTGTATATATATATTTATTTATTTTAAAAACTTGAACTACACAATAAAGTGTATGTTGTAGGCTTATTGTGGTTAGATTTTGTTAACCAAGTATTTGCAAACCCCCCTTTCAAAATTCTTAGTTTGCTACTGCCTATAAGTCCAGGATATATTGGTTACCGCATTGTTCATGACGATTGACTATTGTTGCATATTCTTCTTATAACTCTCCAGTATTTCACATAAACCTTCATGTCATATAACTGGGACATCATAAGTGTGTTTTCCCTTACAGTTTATAATCTCTGCTGCCTATAGATATAGAGACCATTGTTACTTATATACAGTGAATTTAAAATGCACCTGTATGGCAGTGCTAAGTAACCCAGCTGTAACTAAAGTGAGAGTTCACTAACCGTCAGCTGTCTTCTCCAGCGCCAGCCTTGCCACCTGTAGCTGCCATTATCTGCCTCTCCTCACTGTAGAAGCAGGAAGTGAGCTCTGTCGCTTTGGCCGGTTGTCAATAAAGTTTGTTTAAAAAAAGTATATATCGCTGCTGCTGCAGTGCTGCATGAGACAGGAGAGAGGGTGGGTCCACAGTCTCTGCTGTCTGCTGACATTGCTGAGCGGGTGACTTTGGGCCTGAAACAGAGACGGATGGTAATGCAAAAGCAACTGTATTCTCTCATGGACTGCAGTTGCTAAAATATGCGAATGCCTTCCAAAGTACAACCGTGCATAGGGATGCCCGCTGCTCCCTTCTCATATACGAACAACGACGTGCAATAGTGTAAACATTGGTACCATTGATGCACATTGGGCGACCATGCTGCATATTCCGCAAGTCTGACCAGCCGCAAACACTGCAGCTCTCATAACATGCAAGGTGCTTGCATGCTGCACAGGAGATTGCAATGACTAATTTATGCACCCCAAAATAATGGTGTTTAAACAGTGAGACACACCTGTGTTCTTCTAACCCCCCCATTACCACCCCCAAGTGCTGACTACCTGCCACTCAGTTTGCAAGTGGTTCCTATATACGAATGTAGTCGCAAAACAATCTCTACGCGGGCGCAGTGTGGCAATCGCTCATGTACATTAGCAAACAATCACTTGTTCTGCGTGAATGTTTGGATTGCATTCCATCTCTGAGTCAGGCGGTTAATGTTCATTCTCCTCAGTGGGGCTATTTCTAGTAACAATCGGGGTAGCCACCTCCTGCTTTGCACCGGTACCAGGCAAAGCAGGAGCGGCTTTCTCTCAGTGATAACTGTGTTTTTAGTAAATGGACCAGGGCCTTCTCTTCCATTGGGCTTGTTGGGCAGTTGCTTGAAGGGGCCCGCCAACCCGTCCCCCTGCAGCCGCGGCCATTTGGTAAATTTGTGATATTTTTATAAGACTGTATTCTGATCTAACCTCCCCCACCTCATCCCCTCTCCCGTGACGAGTACTCACCTCAGTTCCAGTTTCACTTCATCCACCGGCTTCAGACCAGTCAGAGTCTCCCTACATATTTTTCCATGAATAGGTGGGTAGGGGCCCCAGTGCATTGCTTTGCCCAGGGTCCGCACTGCTGTTAAGACAACCCTGACATGGACCCCTTCATTTCAAAACCTGTTATCATTTACTTCTATTTTAATATGTCGTTGACGTTTATGGAAACATATTTTTAATGAATGTTAATATATGTTAATTTCTAATATATCTTATACTTTAAGTGCACCATATATGGACAACGCTCGCTCTCTCTCTCCTCGTTTTGTTTGTCATACAATAGAGATTAAATGGCAAGTTGGTTAATAAGTCCAGCTTACAGAATCCTTTAGTTTCATATATAAGTAAAATGTTTAAAAGTAATGTTTTTAGCTACAGTATGTGTTTTCAAATGGGTAACTTTATTTAATGAATTTTATTACAGATATAATGAAAGGTCACCAATAGGATAAACATATGTTATAAATTCTAATTATAGAATATATTTTGAGAATGCCATAGTTAAAATGACTCTCTCTGCACCAGTTTATAGCCCAACTGCATTCTCTCAGCTTGAAAAATAGGGCTTGATATCCATGATGTACATTGCAGTCAGTGCTTCCCGAGCTAAAACACGTTACTATAGGAGATCTCGCTGTGTTCTATATTACTAAATCTAACCTCCTTTATCTAGACTTCCAGAGAAAAAATATTACCCATTGCAAACAGCTCTGGCTGATTCAAAAGATGATGGTTTCTTTATGCATTTTTCTATATTGATCTGTAACTAGACAATTTACAGTTTACTCCTAACCTCACACTGTGTCTGTGAAATAAAATATATATATTTTTTCACAACCCTACATTTTCTAGGGTCTAATAAAAAGTTATGGTCATTGAAGAGTAATGTCTTTCAATTATAAAAGTTTCATCCAACAGCATCAGAGACAATATCTTCCTTATTTTGTTTTCTCAGCAAAGAAGCTGTTTTGTACAAAAAAAGGGAAAATCAAGACACTTATTAAATATTCAGCACAGATCTCTGTGTACCAACAAAAATAACATATTTTAATGTACCTTCCTTATGAAAACATAGGGGCTGCTGCTATAGAACTTTCATAAAGCACGGTCAGTTTCAGTGTTGAAGGACACATCAACTGGTATTTATGCTAAGCAACAGAGGGCCTGATTCAGCAAGGATCGCTATTCTGCTTATACGCACGCAACTACGTAGCTAATATCAGCGGTGCTATTTAAATGTTTGCATTCGCATTGCGGACACAGTCTGACATAAGGACGCCCACTTCCCCTTACTTACATCTGTACACTTGCCCAACATAGCAAAACAATCGGTAACATCGATTAACATAGGACCCAGATGCAGAGTTAAGGAAAGCCCAGACCTCAGTCAGGAATTGCTAACTTCCGCGTACGCTATGAGTACTCAGGAGGCATCTGGTTATGCACGCCCATGCAACGGCGTTGAAACGCACTGGCACGCCTGCGTTCGCATGGCCACCCCTCTGTCACCATCCACAAACGGCACTTCCTGTCAATCACTCTGTCATTCGTCTGTGTAGCCTCTGCATACGCAGTTCTGACCACAATGTCTGGCTCGCGCACGCCCACTGTGATGCATACGCATGTGCATTACGAATTAATCGACCAAATGCGTGCGTATACACAACTGCGCTTATTGCTGAATCAGGCACAATGTTCCTTTACTAAAGTGTTACTCTACTAAAGTTTCCTGTAGCTCTTGTAGATTTACTATGCTTAATATTGATGATTTAAAAATGACCCCATGTGTCCCAGTATTTCATCTAAAGGCCCCCATACACCTACCAATGTATTGTCTGATCCTACAATTGGATCAGAAATGCCAATCCGCTGGTCGTAGACGCCGACCGCTGGCCACTGATGTTCCCGATCCATCAGAGGATCGATGAAATTATACATTTATACATAAATTTCACTGATATGCAAATCATGATCATATTTTGATTGTGATCAGCAAATCAGTGAAATTCAACATATTGGATTTCACCGATCCTCTGACCAGGCATCTGTGGATTGCTGCATTGCGACAATATGGTGCTAGTATATGGGGGCCATTAGTTGGCAGATAATTGTTTGGCAATTCATTATGGTAAATGGATTTCTGTAAAAAAAAACAAGTCACACCAAAATGACATCCCTTTTCTAACCACATACAAAGTGGTTTCCCTATACAGACTGCAGGAAAGCAGCTATCTGGCAATAGGCAGGTGGATGAGGCATCCCAGCTGTCTGTCTCAGTGGCGTAACTAGGGTATTTGAAGTCCAGGGCAAGATGAAAAATGCAGCCACCCACATGTGTGCACGTAAAAAAAGTCGGCGTGGCCGCATGCCTCAAAGGGGCGTGGTCACTGAAAAATGGGGGCATGTCAACATGGTGCACCACTGTTTCTTTTCATTCCATATGCACCTTATTACCCCCAGTAGTAGTGTCCCTTATGCAATGCCCCCAGTACTAGTGCCCCTCATGCAATGCCCACTGTAGTAGTGCCCCTTATGCAATGTCCCCAGTAGCAGTGCCCCTTAGGCAGTGCCCCAGTAGTAGTGCCCCTTATGCAATGCCCCTTGTTGCAGTGCACATTATGCAGTACCCCCAGGAGTGCCCCTTATGCAATGACCCCTATTGTAGTGCCCATTATGCAGTGCCCCCATTAATGCCTCTAAAGTAGTGCCCCTTATATAGTGCCAAATATACAGTGCTCCAGTAGTGCCCCTTATACAGTGCCCCCAGTAGTGCCCAATATATAGTGCCCCTTATACAGTGCCTCTTATACAGTGCCTCCAGGAGTGCCCCTTATGCAGTGCCCCTTATGCGGTACCCCTTATGCGGTACCCCATTAATGCCCTTTAAGCAGTGCCCCAGTACTACCTCTTATACAGTGCCCCCAGTAGCGCTCCTTATGCAGTGCCCCCATTAGTGCCCAATATATAGTGCCCCCAGTAGAGCCCCTTCCACAGTGCCCCCAGTAGTGCCCAATATATAGTGCCCCAGTAGAGCCCCTTCCACAGTGCCCCCAGTAGTGCCCAATATATAGTGCCCCCAGTAGTGTCCCTTATACAGTGCCCCTTATATATTGCCCTTTATGCAGTGCCCAATATATAGTGCCCCTTGTAGTGCCCCTTATATAGTACCCCCAGTAGTGCCCAATATATAGTGGTCCTTATACAGTGCCCCCAGTATTGCCCCTTATGCAGTGCCCCAGTAGTGCACAATATATAGTGTCCATTACAGAGTGCCCCCAGTAGTGCCCAATATATAGTGACCCTTATATAGTGCCCCCAGTTGTGTACAATATACAGTGCCCCCATCAGTAATGCCTTTTACACATAAGACATACACAACACATAATTTACTTACCGGAATCCACGCTCCTTCGTCCGCCGCCGCTGTCCACTGTCCCCCGGCTGCGGTCCTGGATGCAGCAGCCAATAAGAGTATGTATGACTCTTATTGGCTGCAGTGCTAAAACAAACACACCATCGCCGCCGCCGCCGGCCCCCAGCCCTGGACTGTGGCCGGCAGCCCCCACCGTGCTGCCGGGTTTGACAGGGCATGTGCTCTGGTCGACCTTCCCATGTTACGCCACTGATCTGTCTAAAGAGGCTGAAAGATATTTTCATTGACCATCCACCTTACTTTCCTAATGCATCTACAATCATATATTAATACTTATCCTGATTA
The DNA here is from genome assembly GCA_031769625.1 of Taudactylus pleione. Taxonomy (NCBI): domain Eukaryota; kingdom Metazoa; phylum Chordata; class Amphibia; order Anura; family Myobatrachidae; genus Taudactylus; species Taudactylus pleione. The sequence goes on along the minus strand of JAUIMM010000153.1, from coordinate 38,488,956 downwards.
GCTGTCATTTACATTACCTGCAGTGTTTGTTCTGCATGGAACAAAATTGGAAGTGAAGCCATGCATTATCCTCTGCAATTCAGAGTTCCCATTTGTTTGAACCCTATCTGATCATGTAAAAATCTCAAGATCAGTTTTTGTGTCATACTGTAGCTATTACATTTACTGTCTGTATTTAGCTATTGTCAGTTTCAGTCATAGCCTATCCCCAGTGTCTTGTTTATACTGTCATATTTTCCTGATATTGATCACCTTTTTGTATATCACATAAATGATTCTGTGTGCTCAACTTCCATGTTGTCAAGTCACTGGGGTTTTGTTGATGTGGATCTGTTTCCCTAGGGCTAGCCACAAATGCACGAGAGTAAACAAATCTAGATGGCCTAAAAATGCTTCTCCTCATGCAGGCCACTGCTATAGGTAGAGACTTAAGGCAACTGAATACAGGACTGATGCAGGTTTTAGAATAACCTGAGATAGCAATATGGAAAATATGGAACAGAATGAAAATACTCTGGAGTCAAGTGCCGGTAGCAGGCTCTAAGATTGCTGGACTTATATGCTGTAGCACTGCGGAGGTAGGCTGCTGATGGCTTTAGAACTGAGGGCCTGAGGGCTATGCGCTCATGAGCGGGTCGATGTTTGGCCACTGCGCATACGCACGCCGGAGCCGGCTCTGACGTGCGCATGCGTGAGACCCGGCTAGCGATAGGCGCTCCGACGCTCCAGGTCTCGCACCAAAAGGGGGCGGCTGACGATTTTGATCGACAGCTCGCACCGTTTTGGAGGCGGGCATGGGGGGTGGCTGGCCAAATGGAGGCGTTCCCGACGGAACGCCTGCCATTTGGGGGCGGCCCCACTGACATCACGAGTGATGTCAGTGGTGAGCTTCTGGCTCTATTAAGAGCCAGAAGCTCACTGGGGCTTGCGGGAATGAGACCCTACCGCAAGGGTCTCGTCGCAAGCCCCGATGGTTGTGATGGTCGAGATCATCATGACCATCACCTGGCCATTCACAATAGCTGTGGGTGGTCACCCACAGCTATGCGAGTGGCCCGGAGGCCGCACCAAAATAAAAAAAAGCGCCCTGATTCTGAGCTAGTGCTCTTTCAGAGCGTCCGGCTCTGAATTAGGCCCTGCATGCTTTGCACAAATGGAAGCAGGCTGCTGGTGTTGCTGGAGCTGAGAACTTTGCACAATGGAAGCAGACAGCAGATGATGTTGGAACAATAGAAGCAGGCTGTAATGAAATATGCTGTAAAAGCAATACTGGAGCAGGCTTTCTAGATAGCACTGAACAGAATGCTGAGACGGTATTGATCTCTTGGGAGAGAAGTTGTTCTGGCATTGAGAAGTCAGCAGTTCCTGGTTTAAATAGGGCAGCCTTAGAACTGATAGGTTGAAGAATCATGTGACTGGAGTTGGTGGAGACTGGTTTGTCAGAGCGGATCATGTGATACTGTACAAAATGGTGGCACTGATGATGCAGTACAGCAGGAACTGCTCGTTTACAAATGAGTGATCCCAGGTCTCAGGTACGCCACAGACAGTCAGCGGTGACACTTATGGTAGTAAGGTGACACAACCGGACTCAGTAACATGACCCATACACCTATGTGCGACACTTGTCCTTCTTCTACTACATATAGTAGAAGGACAAGTCCTTCCCCAGTCCTGGTCCTGTCACCCTCTTCTGCACTGCTGTAGTTACTCATAGAGTCAAGTCCTGTGGGCATCTGAGTATCGAAAGGCACATGGTTAGCAAAGGCTGCTGCTATAGGCCTTAGTGCACCACAAAACAAGTAACTTTATTGTCCAGCTGTGGTTTATAAGTCAGGTCTTTGTCACTTCCTAGGTCACAGGTTGTTTCTGTAGCTGTCTCCTCACTTAAGCCGTGTTGTGTCTTTGTTCTACTTCTGCTTATATTGATACTCTGATTTGCCATGTCTAACTAACCCCTCTGGATTATTGACTTTGGTTTGTCTACTGAATTTCCATTAATGTAATTCTCACTTGCCTAAACCCAATCTTGTTCATCTGCTTGATTGCACTTTGTTACTGCCTCTCTGTGACATTAAGGGGCCTATTCATTATTACATAATTACCACTAGTGAGTGATAATTATATTTATACTCATTGCGAGGCATTCATCATGTCTCCTTAACAAAAGTGTCACTTCAGAAAAGCTGCTCTTTTTGCCGAGTCAACTTTTCAAAATTGTGATACAATTCCCCCTATAGTTGAGGTATCCATAGGGATTTCCTCACTGTGCTTGCCCCCCTCTAATACTGCTATTATTTGTTACCACAGACACCTCCCCCCTGCTCAGAATTTCAGCCCCCTGGTGCTGGTGTCTGTCCACCACTAACCCTGCCTGTAACCACCTTCCCACCCCCCACTGCCAGTGCTGATGTCTGTCACAGCCCCCACCACTGCCATCCCGATCACTGCCACAATGTCTATACCAGCCCCCCTCCACAAATTTCACCGTGGTCTGTAGTGCAAGCTCCCCCCAGTGTTCCTGCATGAGAAGCTGCAGACAAGCACAGGAGAACATGTTCGGGGAGCCTGGAGGGATGCCACTAACAGCCCAGAGACGCCGGAGGTGAGCAGACACAGCTGGGAGGTTCTGAACAGATCCCTCTGCTGCACAAGTTGCTGTGTAAATGGCAGCTTGTGTAACTATCGGGGGCTGTACGCCATCTCAGGATGATGTACAGTAACACTCACAAGTTCAGAAATTGAATGGAATTTAATGAATTACATAATTTCTATGTCTCCATACTAAAGTATGGGGACTGTGGAAAATATTGGGGGAGAATTATAACTAGGAGATATCAGTGATATCTCCTGTGTTACATGTTTAATGAATGGCCCTGAACCTTATTTTTCACCCAGTTTTGTAGAAATTAAGGAATGATGAATAAACCCCTAAGCATCATGTTCCTAAATAATCACTCTGTCCACTTAAGCTATTTCTATTTGTATCCATAAACCCCTCTATAACCAATCAGAAGTTCCCAACTAATCATTACAGTAGCTTCACAAGATTTTACTTGTAACTGATTTACTATTTAGGAATACTATTATTAGTGCCAACTGCTTCCGAACTAATCACTTAACTATGTTACCACTGAAATCAGTTGTCATTATATTTTTTATTCATCTAATTGCAATCCATTTGAACTGATTGACGATTGTGCATTTCATACTCTTAATTCGAGTGTCCTTGGATTTGAGCTCTTTTGACCCACACAGCAGACCACTGACTTGTCATGTGCTCTTAATTCTTGTATTTAATTCCTAAACACAATGCCAGTGCTGCGGCTCTATTAAACTGTGCTCTATTTCACACACACATGGAAAGAATTAGATTAATTCATCAACCAAGGACATTTTTTGATAGAACAAACAACTTGTTATTCTGCTCACATATATAATGACCATTGTTTCCTATGTGATACCCTAACCTCTTTCAATGCCTTTAGATACTTTTAATTTTGCGTTTATATGTATGTATTAATTGAGTGTGTTTGCCATTTTGGGACAACATAAAACATTCTATTGCATATTAATTATTTTCAATATAGTAAAAGACCCATTGTTCAAAGTATCTGGGGATGATGTGTAGGTTGTGATTTTTCATCTAGTGTTAATAAACACGCTCTCATACCCAAGACTCCAGTCACATCATCTGGAGAACTGTACACCAGAATATAGTTAAAACAGACTGCATTCTCTGTTTATATGAGCAGTAAACAGAAGTCTTTTGGAAAGGTTGCTGAAGCATAGAGAAATAAAACAAGCTGAAAAATATCTTCTTTTTTTCCTTAAGCCAATAGCCCCTAGTGGCTTTACCTGGTATGCAACAAGATTAAATATTAAAGTGTAATCTGTTTGCTCAGATTGTTCATTCTGACTTACAGTTACTCTAACCTTTCGTGTCTTCCCAGATACAGTTTGTATTACGGAGATAGTGAGTGGGTGTAGCAGCCAACCAAAATACGCTTTCAGCAGGAAATCCAGCTTTAAGGGTTCGGAGTTGCAAAGCTCTGATCATGTGCGGAATCTTGGTATTGTCATCGATTATGGATCCACACCTGAACATCAGGTGTCAGCTATAATCATCAAATACACATTATTTCATCTGAGGAACATAGCCAGATTCTTTCCATAGATCTACCTATAATAATATATAATTTTTACCCCCATGTTTGGATTACTACAATGCACTTTACCTTGGTTTCCCAGAAAAGGAAATGCGCTTCTTGCAGCTGCTACAAAATGCAGCAGCCTGCTGCTAACCAACCTTCTTTGGTTGCAGCAGCGATGCTAAAATAGGCTAATGCTGTAGGAGGCGCTGGAGGACAAAAGATGTCCCCTGACAGTTTCACAGATCTCCTGACGGCATCGCAGATTCACGTGCTGCTTCTATCGGCCGCGGCATCGGCCATCTGAATGAGCCAAAGGCTGTTGTAGCTCTGTAGCTGAGGCCAGAAAATCTGTATCGAAAGACGCAGACAATAGCCTCACCACTCCCAGAAAACGTTGGCGATGCGCCCCCGTTTTTGGAAATGCTGGCTGTCGCCGCCCACTCCCCACCCCCAAACCGCCACAGTATGTCATTCATGCTACAGCTTAGGGGCACTGCGGCCATAGTCGCAGAAAGAGACCCGCACATGCGCAGATCTCCAACAATCTCCAACAATCGGAGTCCTGAATCAGGCCCATAGTGCATTTAAAGTGATATATAAAAAATGTGGACACATGAAATATTTTTGTATGATTTATTTATCTATTTATTTCATATTTGTGGACTTGTTTTCATTTTGTAATGAATTACGTGATTTGACCTTACATGAGTAAATTCCCACCACGACCCTAACAGTGTGGAGTTTGTATATTCTCCCTGTGTCTGCATGGGTTTCCTCCGGGTACTCCGGTTTCCTCCCACACTCCCAAAATATACCGGTAGGCTAATTGGCTCCCAACAAAATTAACCCTCATGTGTATGTGTGTATGTGAGCATGTTGTAGGGAATATAAATATTTAGCTCCACTGGGGCAGGGACTGATGTGAATTGCCAAATAGAGCACTGTGGATATGTGTGCGCTATATAAATAACTGGTAAGAAATAAATAAATAGTCTTTGTTGAATGTGGAAGACTGTCTCTCAAAGAAACATTGAATGCTGGATTTAATATTAAGTGAGGTGACTTTTCCACTGAACTTTATAAAACTTTAATCAGCAAAGAAACATTGTTTATCAGAAGCAATGTATTGTATATATAATGGTACTTGATTCTGATATGTGACAGGATTGGTGAGGCTTTGAACTATTTGTGTAATGTAGATGAAAGAGTGTATGGGACAAGGTTAGGTACCAAAGGTTGTGTGTCCCTACAGGCTGCAATTATGTATGTCATACCCTGGAAACTGTAATGCATTTTAGGATCAATAACCAACACTTGCATATATTGGAACAGGCTTATGCTAACTCTTCGGGGACCAAGTGGAGGCTTATTCTATATCCTGTATTACTAAGTGCTTATTTATTTCCTACCATACAGACCAGTTTGTATATTATATTCTTTTTTCTAACTTCACAAAAGAGATGTTTAAAATTAAATGAAGATATACCAAGAAATCCTTTTTCTAGCTATACAGTATATCTCTAACATTATTAATAATTTTTTCCACAAAAATGAAATACACAAGGAATCACTAAGATCCTTTCACTTATGAAAGAGGCTCAATCACTGACATTTTAGAATTACAATTACACTGCTGTCTTGTGGAAAACTTCTATTTCACTGGTTCTCACCTCATGAAAGCCTTTATGGACTTAGGGCCTGATTCAGACCCGGACGCAAGTGGCCGTTCGCTCATTCGGTGTACGAGCGGGAAAATGTAAATTCAAGCGCTCGCTCGTATGCTCGATCGTATGAACGTTCAAAATAGCGACCGTCCGTCTCCTCTTTGGTTGCAGGGAACGCTCGCACAAGTCAATTCCGGAAGTGGCCTTGTCAGTTTTCGATTGCCTGCTATTTCATTCAGCAAACATACTTGAATCGATTAATGGCAATCACTATATTAATTAGCTTAATTGGTATTCACACCTTTTCAATCTTTTTTTTTTTTCAATGTCAATAAACTTTATTATTGTTAGTGTGTGTCAATGCTTCCGCAGAATACGTACGGTTGGACCAAGGGGATGGTTGTTCAAAATTAAAAGTTTGTTTGAATGCTACTATTGTTTTGCGTTTTTTTATATGCAGATTTTTCATCATTTTTATTAATATTTAAATTAGCTTACGCATGTCACTGCATCAAGCCTATCATAACTCACATTATATTTGTGAGGGTGTAGGTCACATGACTCATACAATAACCAATACAATGCTTTCTGTTAATTTACAAAGTACATTAGCCAATCAAATTTTTTCTAGGACCTTTATTAAAACTGTTTTTTGTAAAAAAAATCATTGCCATTATGAGAGCCGCAGCTTTTTGTCGCCGCGAACTCCTGGTCCTCACAGATGTGATGGACCGGAGAATCATGGAGCATCCGGCCCCCATCACTAACCTCCGCAAGCGGCTCGCCTATGCGGAGGTGCGGCGCCGCCTGCGTAGGATCGGACAGTTAGAAAGGCGGTGGTCCGATCTCCGGCGCCGATCCCCACGCCTGTTGGACAATTTGCGGGAGCAAATAATGGAAAGTAAGTGTTTTTTTTTAAATATTTAAAATGTAAGCATACCTGCGTGTGCATGTTTCCCGTATAGCCCTGTTTCTTTATTTTGGACATACCTGCGTGTGCATGTTTTCCATATAGCCCTGTTACTTTATTTTGGACATACCTGCGTGGGAATTGGTATGAAATACCGTCGGCCGCATGGCCGGCGGTTTGATTCCAGTCAGCGGCAGCCCGACAGAAGCAGAGTGCGACGCAACGGAAGCCCGACAGCGCTGGAAATCCCGATCGTGGATAGGTAAGTATCCACTAACCTAACCTAACCCCCCTAACCCTAACCCTCCTTAGGGGTGCCTAACCCTAACTTCCCCCCCAAGTGCCTAACCCTAATCCCCCCTCTAAGTGCCTAACCCTAACCACCCCCTTCCCCGCTGCCTAAACCTAAGTCCCCCGGGGGGGTGCCTAACCCTAAGTCCTCCCCGGGGGTGCCTAACCCTGACCCTCCCTCCCCCTAGCCTAACCCTAAGCCTCCCGGGGGGGTGCCTAACCCTAAGTCCCCCCCGGGAGCCCTAAACCTAACCCTCCCCCCCGCGGCTGTCCGCTCGCGGCGCCCGTGATACGATCGTGATGCCGGGCGCCGGTCTCCCGGTGTCGGGGAAATGTGGGCATCTACATCTAGACGCCCGCCATTTCACCCTTGCCGGGATAAGACAGTCGGGAAGCCGGCTGCCGGTATTTAGGCAGTCGGCTTCCCGATTGCCTCCCCCTGCATGTGCATGTTTTCCATATAGCCCTGTTTCTTTATTTTGGACATATCTGCGTGTGCATGTTTTCCATATAGCCCTGTTTCTTTATTTTGGACATACCTGCGTGTGCATGTTTTCCATATAGCCCTTTTTTTTTTTTTTGGTGTGTAAATTTTGTTTTAAAAATATTAAATATGTAATAATTAAATTTTTCAACCTCATTTAGGGGCTGAGCGCAGACTTCGACGTCAACAAAGTATACGACATCGGGCTCGTCCCCTATCCCCCACTCCCTCCCAAACATCCTCTCCCCAACCTTCCGCAAATTTCCCCTCTACCCCAGATCTGGCAGACCGTGATGCCCCTCCCTCTCATCACATTCCCATCCCCCCTATCTTTTCATCACCCTCCCCTCCACCCACCCCTCTCTTTTCCTCACCCTCAACCTCCTCCCAAATCACCCCTCCTCCATCCGACCAGCACTGGCCCACCTCTGAGGAGGACGATTTCGGGGCTCCTGGCCCAGTCAGCATAATGACCGGTATGTTTCCCTTTTAAACTATGGTTGCTTTAGAAATTTTTGGTATTTGGTTGATGTTGTCCTTTTGCCTGTGCTGTTCAAAATTGTCAAGTTTTTCTAATGTTTTGGATATATATCTTTGTGAAACAATGTCTAGGATGTTTTCCCCTTACACATATGACACATGTCCAAACACTCATACTTGTGTCTTTCTTGTTTACGGTACCAACAAATGTAGTATTTTTGCGTAGTTGTCCCTATTTTTATTTTTAATTTTTTTTTTCTTTTGTTTTTGTATAGTCTGATTTTTAAGTTGTTCGGTAACATATAAATTAAGGTGTCATTTTAGTAATCCACACATTTTTTTAACCCACAGAGGACCAGAGGCGGATGCAAGAAATGTTTGCTGGCTTGCAGAGGTTGAGGGGCCATGTAGTAGGCATGCTAGTGGTCCTGGATCATATGTTGGCGCTCCTACGCCACTAATTTTTTGTTTTTCCCCCCAAAAAATGTTTTCAAAAATAAAATATATTTTGATTTATTAAAGTCTCATTCCTTGTCTGGAAATAGTAGATTGTTGAACCTTACATAAGTCGACTATTGTAGCATGAGTTTTTAAGTAATGTAAATTAGATTGTAGAAAGCTCAAGTAAGTATGTAAGCTGGCACATTAAACACTGAACAATACCAATAGGTTTGTAGAATTAACTGCAAATGTTTTTTTTTATTTTTTGTGGGTAATGTAAAAATTAAATAAAACCTGCTTAGGGCTAGATTAGAAAACATACTGATTCACCATAATACCTTTGGTGTTTGTTTTTAGCCACAAAGCAGGGTAAAATACTTTACAATTTAACACATTACAGGATTAGCCATTAAACAAGTTTGCCTTTTTTGGACCAGGTTACACTTGCTTGTAATTTAACAAGGAAATGTTTGATTAACGTTAAAAATAAATTTAATGCACACAAATAATAAACACAAAGTGAATTGGCACAATCATTTAACACAGTGAAAACACACACAAAAATCCAACCAACACCAAAAAGAACAAAATAACAACGACAATCAAGAACTGTTTGAAGAAGTAGCATGCCAACATGAATCCACAAATGAGGTGAAGAAATCATTGTTCCCGAAGTTATATCCAATGTGTCCACATGAAGTCAATTTTTTGGATCAGGTAGTAGGCATCGTTTTTTAGGTTAATTTTATGGAATAAAAGACAAAAAAATATAAAACACAAATTAAAATTGGCCATTAAAATCTTACATGTCTACATTGTGTCAATTAACTGAATTTTTGAAAATAATTACCTAAAAAATCTGGCCACAATGTCATCGCGTATGGCCCCCCCACATACTAACCTCCGACCAACCTCGGGGGGGCCATCCTCAGGCAAGGCATCCTCTGGCTGTATTGGGACACCACTCCTTATGGCGATGTTGTGAAATATCCCACACAGGACCACAATTTTCGAAACCATAGCCGGCAAATACATGAGTTCGCCACCAGAGCGGTGGAGGCATCTGAATCGGCCTTTTAAAAGGCCGATACAGCACTCCACCACCTGCCTGGTGGCTGTAAGTGCGGAATTATACTCACTTTGTGGCCCTGGTGTGGGAACCAAATAAGGAGTGAGAATCCAGGGAGTGCAAGGGTAACCACTGTCTCCTGTGAATAAACAAAAACAAACATCAAGACCATTGTGTAACAAGCTTTGCATTGGTTGCAACAGAAGGTGTCAACTTACCCAAAAGCCACACATCACCAGCTTGTAGGTTGTTTAATTTGTGCCAAATCCCTGATTGCCGGATGACGAAGGAATCATGTGCACTGCCGGGGAATTTGGCATTCAGGGACAGGATCTGGAGGGAGGCATCACATACCACCATTACATTCAGTGAATGAAAGTGCTTGCGGTTCCTAAAAATAGCCTCCAGCCTTGCTGGAGGCTGAAGTGGTATGTGAGTGCCATCCACAACCCCAATGATGTGTGGGAAGCCAGCTATTTGGTAAAAATTGGCCTTCGCCACATTAAGGGTACCCATATCCAATGGCATTTGAATAAAATGATGGAGGTGTTTGAAAAGGGTCTCCATCACTGCCCTCAGGATCCTTGAAAAGGAGGATTGGGATATTCCCGCAACTATTCCCACAGTGGTTTGAAAGGATCCTGAGGCACAAAAATGTAACACCGACATTAATTGAGTAAGTGATGGTATTGCTGTAGGACTGTCAATTTGCCGTTCAAGATCACTCTCTATTAATGAGAGAGTGTCTATGATGATTTGGGGCGGCAGACGGTATCGCCTTAATACCTCTTCATCTGGCATTCCAAAAAGGGTGACACGTGTTCTATATATCTGGGGCCTTGCATGCCTACGAGGGCTACACCTGGGACGAAGTTGAGGTTGGTCAGGTTCTGGAACCATGGCCAATATAATACGACCAACATCAACCTGAAATGGTAAGCCAGGTAGTTATTGTTTTAGACAAATGTGTTAAGAAAAATATACTTATCTTTTCTAAGAAATCCAAAGATGCTTACAGGCCTGGGCCGTGTCATGTGCAGAACAACCTACATTTCCAAAGTAGAAAATATGTTTTAGATTAATTTTATAAAATAGGATTGTAAACAAATTATTTTGGAGAAAAAATAGAGAAGGGAGCACACATTAGTGAAGAAACTTGTACACTACATTTAGTGGTAAGAGATGATTTTACAAGAAAAAATTCTAAAAACATTACTGCGCAAAATAGTACGCTACTTTTACAGTTAAATCAAGACACATTCCTGCGCAAAATAGTAAGCTACTTTTACAGTTAAATCAAGACACATTAGTTCGCAAAATAGTACGCTACTTTTACAGTTAAATCAAGACACATTAGTTCGCAAAATAGTACGCTACTTTTACAGTTAAATCAAGACACATTAGTTCGCAAAATAGTACGCTACTTTTACAGTTAAATCAAGACACATTAGTTCGCAAAATAGTACGCTACTTTTACAGTTAAATCAAGACACATTAGTTTGCAAAATAGTACGCTACTTTTACAGTTAAATCAAGACACATTAGTTCGCAAAATAGTACGCTACTTTTACAGTTAAATCAAGACACATTAGTTCGCAAAAATTACGCTACATTAAGTGGTAAGACATGATTGTTCCCAGAAAATAAACAACATTACTTTGCCAAACATATGCTAAGAACAACACATCTAATTTGTAAAATCATGAAAACAAAAACTCTTACCAAAAACAGACAAATATCCCAAAGTTCAAAAACTTCACTGGGGCAATGCCAAAATAACTGTAAACCAAAAAAAAAAATATTAAAAACATTTGTAAACTATTTACTATGATTTTTTACGGTGGTTTTTAAAAATACTTACTCAACAAATCACAAAAAAATAGCCAAACAATCCTAAAAATAACCAACGGAAAAGAAAGAAGCTAGAAAAAAAACAAAAAAACGCTCCGAAAATGTCCTCCTTCTACTCACTAAACCTCAAAACCACCACAAATGCCAAACCTCCAACAAACAACATGCCACATCGACTCCAGTCACACCAAGCCATAAATAGTCTTTATTTTCCCGCTCAAATTAAGGACGGACAATAGGAGCGCACAGTCAATGATGCGGCCGAATAATGCTGACGCATGTATAAAAACGTCACTGAAAACCCAAATCGGTCTGCTGTAGTGAGACCTGAAAGTCCAAAATGACTACAGAGCAGCAAAGCACTGGCCAAGAGGCGCCAGGTAAGTATTTCTATTTTTTGCGCAAAAGGATTATGTTTAACAATAATTTTGGGAACATTTTACATTATAAATTTTAATCCCATTTTAAAAAAAGGTGTTCAGGTTGCCATGGAAGAGGCTGCTGGGCCTAGTAGGCCAACTAAACAAAAAAAAAAAGGCAGCCACAATTCACAAGAAAGGAGATGGAGGTTTTGGTGCAAATGTGCAATGACAACCTGCCACAGGCAGCAAGGAATATGAGTGCAAGCCAGAAATGGAAAATGTGGGATGACATAGCCAGTGGTGTCAATAGGGTGGGTGAGTTTGAACGTTCAACCCGGGAGGTCAAACGCCGGTACGTAAAAACTACATTTTAGTAAAAAGTGTTTACAGGTCCAAATACTTCAGGAATAATGCCAACTTTTTACCCCACAGATGGAGCGACTTCAAATATCGTCTTAAGCAATAAATGGCTGATAGGGCTAGGCATGCAGGGGGGACAGGTGGGGGTCCCACCCCTGTGTCACTGGAGCTCACAGATTTGGAGGAGATGGCCCAGGGGTGTGTGCAGGATGAGGAGGTGTTTGGCGTGTCGAACATGGATACTGACATGCCAGACTTTGCGGCTCCTCATTTTGACCCAGGTAAATGTTGTAATGTTAACAACTCAGAAATGTGTTTGGGACAATATCTAGATTATAATGTTACTCTTTTCTCTTTTTTCTCACAGAGACACAGGCGGATGAGTCTGCTCCAGAGGGGAGCTTTGGCCGCAGAATTTCTGCTGGCTCTGCAGGGTAGGAAGCAGTAGATCCGGCTGGGGACCCTGTGGCAGACAGTCCAGGGCATTCCCCCTCGCAGGCAGTGGGCCTCCTCACTGATCTCAATATTAAAACGGATCAGCAGACCGAGATTCTGCTGAGGATAGACGCCAATCTGCTACGGGTGGTGGACGCCCTGAAGCAAAGTGCTGCGGCCAACGTGACCATTGCTAAGGCCCTGGCGGAAAATACTGGGGCCAACGTGCGAATAGCAAATGCCCTGGAGCAGCTCGTTCGACAGCACATGTTGGAGCCGGCCTCCCTTCCTGCCGGAACATCAGGACCCTCCACCTCTGGCACAACAACAGCCATCCCTCCAAATTTGCCTAGCCCTATGCCTAGTCCAGAGGCCACAACATCTGCCTCTGGCCAGGCCAGCAGAAGGACATCCCGGACCCATTCAGGTTCCCTCCCTACCCCGGCCAAACGGGCCAAAAGGCGATGACAGCACTGGCTAATTTTCCCACAATCCTTCTCTGTGTTTGCCCCATATTCCTTAATGCCCAAAACCTCCCTCTCCTTTCTTGTGAATTTTTTATTAATTGTGTTTGTTTGTGGATTTCAAATGCCACTTATTTTGTTTGTGTGTTTCTAAAATCATTTGTTATTTGTTTTTACGTTATCAAGTATTTATTATGTCCCAAACATGTATTAAAAAAAAAAAGAACAAAAAATAAAATCATGTTGAAAATCTGCACAATTCTATTGTTAATTTATTCCAAAACTGGTTAAAAGGTAATCCCGCAAACAAAATTACAAACAATACAACGGAAATGTAAACATTATTTTTGAAAAAAAAACCAAGGGTTAAAAACAATTTATGAGTTTTAATTAACACATGAAGAAAAACAACAAACATGCGTACAATATTGTTGCCCTAAAAAAAGAAGAAAACAAATTTGGCAAAAACACGCAAATTGAAAATAAATTTGTAAGCTAATTGATTGTCTAACCCAGAAATTAGCAGCTGACTAGTTCACCTGCGTACGGTTTTTTGCTTCTAAAAAAAGCCTATTTGCTAAACACCTTACAAGCATTTTTGCAATTCAAAACTGATTGTTTTTGAGGCCTCAATTGATAAATCGGGAAACCATCGATGAGCCACGGGAAGAACGAAGAGACCATCGTCATTGCGGTAGAGAATACCAGACCACAAGCTGAGCGAGCACTTTTAATGGAAAGTGGATCAGACAGTGACGTAACACCTTTTCCGTTCACATTGGCCGTCCGCATCAGATAATTTATGTACGCCCAAAAAACGCCTCGACATGCCTGCGTTTTCCCATCTCCACCCACGTCACCGCCCCAAAACGGAAAGTTCTGTCAATCACATTTGACATGTCACTTCCTGTTCGCTATTCGACGAACAACTGAAAAAATGATCGCAATCAGCCGTACGCACATGCGCACTGTTACACCGACGCATGCGTGATTTAACAACATCGGATGACTACGAGCGTACGGCCGCTTACGAGCGGCTCTGAATGAGGGCCCTGTTCCCCATGAACATTCACTATTACCTATACTCAATTGCTGCTTTGCAATGTTTTACAGCATTGGGGGGAACTTGCTTTCATAACTATTCAGTGGGTGTGTGGCGTAACAACTACATCTGATTGACTGATTATAGATACTGTATTCACTTGGTGTGGGAAGCAAATGTTGGAATGGCAATGGCTCCAGTCTTTGCAGGAGCTAGGCTGACTGGGGGATATGTACTAAGCCTTGGAGAGAGATTAAGTACCAACCAATCAGTTCCTGTCACTTTACAGGGCTGTGTTTGAAATATGACAGTTAGGAGCTGATTCTTTATATCTCTCCAAGGCTTAGTACATCTTCACCTATGTAACTTAACTCTGAGTAGCTTGACACTCCCGCGGGTAGTCTTCTCCTTTACACAATGAGGTGGTGCTTACGTATGGGTAGAAGAGTCTCCACGCAGCTCAACGCCTCCCTAGATGCAGCTTTGCAAATCTTTGTGCTCTGGCAAAACTTTACGTACATTTTTTTGCAGCACTTATGTCCCAATTTAACAACGATCTTTATTGTTTAGTATCACAGTGATACTAACGAATATGCCACTGGTATTTAACATTACTTACCCCTCCTGCGAGGTCCAGCGATATCCCACTCCTCTGCGGCATCCTCCTTGCTGTTGCTGGCAAGCTATCGCTGCCAGCAACGGGCTGTAGTATCACAACCAGTCTGCACATGCGCATGACACTTTAACCCGGCAGGTGACCCGGCAATGCCTGGAAGCTTAGCTGAGGCCGGAAAGGCTGTTTCCCCATTTCCAGCTATTGCGACCGTATCTCTATTGCATCTATAGATGGCGTAAGCGATACATACAGCGGTAATCTTAGTTTACCGCTGTTGGTTAAATACTGAAAGGAGGACATAACCCCTTTAGCGAGTGCTATAGGGGTTATGTATCATTGTTAAATGGGGCTCTTAGTCAGAAAATATTTCTCATTGAAACTCTGTTTTAGCTGGTGTATACAATACAGGTAAGCTGAGATACATTTTTATCCCTTTTATTTTAACACGGTCGACGGTTTACCAGAGGACATTTTGTTCTACTCTGCCAAATCAATTAAGGTCATACTTTTCAAAAATGTCAGACATTTATGAAAAACAGGTTTTCCGATGTGATATTTAGTAGCTTATGGCTTTCCTATTCCAAACGTTTGGATAATAGTAGACCCATTAATCAATACATGCAGAAATATTTAATCAGTATGACTTTTAAAATAACCCTGACAACTACAGTGTCTTTCTTCCTCTAATAACACACAATATTTAGTTTCCCAAACTGAAATCTTTAACAAGGCCAAATAGTAAATGTTCATGGTAATGAGTGTTTAGCATTCACCATGAAACTATATTATAAAATACATATTAAACTGTAAACAGCCGTGTATTATTATCTGTTTCAGAACAGGGAGCGTATATTTATTAAAGAATCTTATGAATATAATATGACCGGCAGTTTTGTGCCATAGACATAATTAAAATCATTAATCTGTTTATTTCTTTTTCATCATGCACAATTTTGTATTGTTGCAAACAGATAACACCAGCACATTCACAGTAACAGGAACGCTAATAATGAAATAAAAAGAAAAGAAAGCTTTCAAGGCTACCCACAGATAGAGCACAATGTAGGATATAACATGTATACATCATTCAGCCTAGATATTCTAGCCCAGCTGTGGCCAATCAATGAAATCCTGTAGCAAACAGGGCATTTAATGGTAAATGTGCAACTACTGACATCACTAGAAATTAATGACATAAGTATACATCTTAACTGTATTTAGGTGGGACAGTCCCAATTATGATCTGGCAGTCGGCGTGTTTTTATGACTTGTGTGAAGTTAGGAGGTATGTCCCCTCTCACCAAGGTGAGCAGGCAGTTGTACAGCCAGGTTTTGAAGTGGGGGGAGGAGGCGGAGCAAAGGGTAAAAATAGCCACCAACTGTATAACAATGTGATGGCTATTGCGCAGCGCCTTGAAGTCTGATTTTGGCAAAGTTCACCAGATATCCAGTCAGAAACTGAGGGACTCACATTACATTAGCTACAGTAGGAGCAGGGTTCCAGCTAATGGCAGGATACCCCAGACTTCAAAAGATTAATATAGACAGGAGCTGCTTTCGTGGTCCCAAAAAGAGAAGCCACTGGCCGGGACCCAGTTAAGCTGGAGGATGCTCTACTCAAGGATTAAAACTCTCAAAGTCAGATCATTAAGAAGACTCCAAGTAGGCCAAGATATATGTTAGCTATGGTTCCCGCCTGGCTACACCATTGTGAGCAGGGTCTGCCTGGCTACAACACTGTAAGCAGGGTCTTCACCAAACTAATATTATAAAAAAATGTTAGGAGGTATTCCACAAGTTAAGTATTGGCAAACGACTTATGGGCAGTGCTTGCCTGGCTCCTACGATTAATCTTTCTATATATTTTATATGTGTCTTACAGACATAAATAAAAAACAATACTACATTGCATGAAAAAAACAAAGGCAGAATATAAGACAATTAGCTTCTTATAGTTGCATTCATAGAATACATAGCTGAAACTAGGATTTTTGTCACCTGGGGCAAGCAGCTATTTGCTGC
Source organism: Taudactylus pleione (assembly GCA_031769625.1). NCBI lineage: Eukaryota > Metazoa > Chordata > Amphibia > Anura > Myobatrachidae > Taudactylus > Taudactylus pleione. Next base: position 38,472,311 of record JAUIMM010000153.1, on the reverse strand, counting down.
ACCCCCCGCACCCTGCCATAACTACATAACATTGTGTGCAACAGCTGATATAGTAACAGAGTTATATATATATACATACATACACACATGTACTTACCCCCTGTGCCCCCACCTTAGTCTGGCCTTGCAGTTGTATACATAGGGGGTGGGGGCTCAGCTGCATAGATAGGTGTGGGTCAGCATCAGCTGTATGCATAGGGGGGAGCAGCTCAGCTGTATACATAGAGGAGGCTCAGCTGTATAGGGGGGTTTCAGCTCTATACATAAGTCGTCCCAGCTGTATATTATACACAGAGCCCAGGCACTTTCCAACTCCCGAGCTGATGTGTGACTACATGACAGCAGCATGCCATGATGCGCAGATAATACTCGTGGACATGCTGCTCTCCCTGTACCCGGCCCTCTAACACATCTGTTGCTGTTGGGTCCTGCACCTGTCCGCAGCCTCACAACATGAAGTAAACATCCGGCTGCAGCAGTCACTCAGGGACTCCTGCCGAAAACCGGGGAAAGTACACTTCTCAGAAGCCACTGCATCCTGTAGTGCCATCCACAGGGGGCCCTGAGTGAGGTATCAGGGCAGGGGACTGACAGTGGGATGGCTGTGGTTGCTATGGCGAACTGGTTTCCCTTGCCGCCCGGGACACGGATGCCTGTGAGCAGACAGTGAGGTAGAGAGGGGAGCGCTACCATAGACACTTCCAAAGACACACCCTGGAGAAGGTGAGCTGACGTCATCTGTCACATGACATCTCGTCATGGCGCTCCCCAAAAATCCGGTGCCTGGGGCACTTGCCCCCCTAGTTGCGGCCCTGGTGTATCTCCCCAGCTTTTTAATAATTTACCACCTGTATGCATATTGTGAGTGACACTATTTGGCACATCAGTGTACAAGTTTAGTAATCCTGCAGTTAGAGCAATTATTGTTGGTGACTGAAAAATTGGCTTGTACAGCAGCCATAGCACTGACACAGTACAAAGATTGGTCAATTTGTTCTAACAGGCTAAATTAATAAATTTACAGACCTCTATACTCACCCTCACAATTAAAACTATTATATAAACCATTTAGGTAAAATACATTGTTCTGAGTTAAAATTACATTTACAGCAGCTCTGGTAATACACCTGGTAATACACCTCCTTGCCATATATGGACTACATGAAAGCTACTTTTCCAGCATCATGCAAATTGAGGATTTTTTTGTGGAGCAAGATTAATTACAAAGATTATTTATTACACTCTAGACATTTCCAGAAAAAACTGTTCATCTCAAAGTGATGACAACTACTGCGAGTAAGACATGCCCAAGGGAAAAGCACAAAGGGCAAAAATAACAAACATAATATTGGGTAACTTGATCCAAAGATGCAACACATGTGACTATACAAACAATATGAAAATAAATTCTGATAAGGCATGAAAAAAATACTCTATATGTCCATCTAACTATAAACTGTAAAACAAATGAAAAACACATGCTTGGAAACACAGTGGAGAACAAGATTAATACATTTGGGGGTAAAAAAATATAGCTGCAACTGACTGTGTTAATGTAAGCAACAGAGACTTGAAAAAACATATGAGTTGAGTCTCCCATATCCAAAGTGGGGGACCAGGGGTATTTTGGATATCGAAATATTCCGTATTTATGAATATTTGCATACCATAATGAGATATCTTGGGTATGGGACCCAAATCTAAACACAGAAGCATTTATGTTTTATATACACCTTATACACACAGCCTGCATGTTATTTTATACAATATTTTTGTGCAGCAAAAATGTTTGTGTACATACATGACATTCATTTACATTTCATAAACACTTTATACACACACAGGCTGACGGTTATGTTATACTATATTTTTATTAATTTTGTGCCTTAAACAAAGTTTGTGTACATTGATCTACAGGTGCGTCTTAAGAGAGAAGGGGGCCCGTGTGCACTCCCCTTGCAGGGCCCCCTCCTCTCTCCCCAGGGGCCGGCAGCCGACTGACTTGGCTGGCCAGTCACCGCAGCATTAATAGACTCCGGGCACTAGAGTGTGCCTGAAGTCTACTGCGCATGCGCAGAACACCAGAAAAATGACAATGGCTGCCATTTTCCAGTGTTCTGGGCAGCGCTGACACCTGCCGGCGGGACCACGGACAGGTAAGTTTAAAATAACATGGGTGCAGGGTGTGCGGGGCGGGGTCCCCATTGGCCCAGGAGCCCGTGTGCCCCGCACACACTGCACCCATTATAGATACGCCACTGTTGAACCATCAGAAAGCAAAGGGGTCACTATCTCAGTCATGCTAAAAATATTCTGTATTTTGGAATATTTGGATATGGGAGATGCAACCTGTATATAGTTTTTCATTTTGTGAATTTTCCCCATATAATGACCATCAAATAAAAAGCAATTGATTCTAAATTTTAAATCAAGAAAAGGTGTTACACTCTCATGCAAAATAAACAGATAAATAAATAAAAAATAAATACATTTACAGTAGGTAGTGCAAAGTAATAAAAAAAATAATTTCTGGAAATACCACTATATTTGTAACACAAAACTTGGGTAAGTAATTAAGACATCGTTTCCCATTGGCAAGGAAGGGGATACGGCAGTGGCGTAACTAGGGTATTTGGAGCACAGGGCAAGTTAAAAAATGTAGCCTCCCGACCCACCCCAAATAGGTTCGCGTGACAAAAGTGGGCGAGGTCACGTGCCACAATGGGCGTGGTCACTAGAAATGGGGGTGTGGCAACATGACACCCCATCATTTCTCGTCACTCTGGGAACATTCCTTTCCATTCCATATGCACCTTAATGCCCCAAGTAGCAGTGCCCCTCTTGCAATGCCCACTGTAGTAGTGCCCCTTATGCAATGTCCCCAGTAGCAGTGCCCCTTCTGCGGTGCCCCCTGTAGTAGTGCCTCATATACAGTGCCCCCAGTAATGCACCCTTTTACAGTGCCCCCAGTAGTGCCACTTATACAGTGCCCCCAGTAGTGCCCCTTATACAGTTCCCCCAGTAGTACCACTTATACAGTGCCCCAAGTAATGCCCCTTATACAGTGCCACTACTAGTGGTCCCCCTATGCAGTGCCCCAAGTAGTGGTCCCCCTAAGCAGTGCTCCCAGTAGTGCCCTTTATACAGTGGGCTGCAGTGATTGCAATTTTCCAGTGATTTATGCTATTCTGCAATGCCGGGTGATGCGGGACTTCGGAGTGGTAAGTATAATTATGGGTGCAGGGTGTGCTGTGTGGGCCCCCCTGGCAGGTGCGCTAGGCCCGAGGGGTAAGGGACGTGGCATAATCGCGGGAGGTGTGGCCACACACCCTTAGGAAAATAAATAAATTTTTTTTGCAGCGCCGCGCGCTGGGGAGGGGTGTACTGTGAACCCCTCAGCCCACTGCACAGCCAGTGGGGGGCATGATCAGTATGATCACTTCCCCTTCAGGCATAGGAGACTACTGCGGCTGCTGTTTAGCAGCCGTGTGCAGTCTCCCAGTGCAGCCCAGCACACAGCAGCATTTGCTGGGCTGCTGTGATGTAAGGGGGGGGGGGCGACGCTGAACCCTGGCCCCTGAAGCAAGCCTGGGCCCGGGTAATTAGTACCCGCTCCCCCATCTCTTGGCACACCGCACACCCTGCACCCATTATAGATACGCCAATGCATTTAGTCCTGTCTGGACAATTCTCTTCTATCTGACATGTTAATAATTGAATAAAGATGATGCCTTTTTCACCTCCATACAAGTCTCGGTGTCTTTATTTTCAGTTAAGAAAATGTAAATGTTATTCCTGCTCTGCATAAGGGTGAAATTATATCAGGGAGTTTTAAAGAAATCCTGGTCATTAAAAAGTAACCAACAAAAATAATTCTACAATAATCTATAATTAAATCAGTGGTGAGGATTCAAAATGCATTGCCCCCTTTGCAGTGTGTTACCTGATCCCAGCTCGCACCTAAAGGTGGGAGCTGTGCGATTTGCATAAGATGCAAATACACCATACACGGTGCGATTTGCAGAAGATGCGATCTCGTATACGATTTTCCTTGAAAATTCTTTCCTTGAAATTATTTATGATTTGTGCCAACAAATGGAATGATTGTGCAAGCGAGCATATGATTAGAGGTGTCGTAAATCAATTGCAAATCCTTTAAGATATATCGTAAGCAGCAAACAACCTCACAATGCATCTACTAGAATCTCAATAGGGGAAGGCTTATCTAGGGGGTATAAAAGGCAGCATCCATTTAGATCTGGGCACACTCTGCTCTGTTACTAATGAAGCTTGGTTTTATTACCTGCTGAACGCTGTACATTGCTAGTGTGCTCTACTTTGTTTTGGGCTTGCCTTTAACAAAGTGTGTTCTATACTAAATAAATTTTGTGATGGATTCCTATTACTACAAGCTTCTGCTAGCCTATGACTATCTGAAGCTGAAAGGTGATGGCGCTGAGTAGAGGAGGTGGATGATGTCTAGCTGGACCAAGGAGTGGCTGATGAGGAGGGAGACTCGCTTCCATATGCCCCTGTTGATGGAGATTAGGGAGAACCCAGATGATTACCGCAACTACCTGCATATGGAAGATGCCACCTTCCAGGAATTGTTGTGTCTGGTGACCCCCTATATCCAGAGGCAGGACACCAGCATGAGGAGGACCATCCCGGCTGAGAGGCTCATTGCTACCCTGAGGTACCTGGCTACAGGAAGGTCCTTTGAAGACCTAAAGTTTGGGACCCTCATTTCTCCCCAGGCTTTGGGGCGTGTCATCCCGGACACCTGTGATGCCATTGTCAATGTCCTGAAGTTCCGCTTTAAGGTGAGTAAAAACACTACACATTTTTTTTATGGTGAAAGAAAATGTTTTTTTTTTTTTTTATTATTTTTTTTCACACTGAGGGATAAAAACTCACCCAACATGGCTGTAAATATCAATAAACATATTTTTACTTAAATGCAAACCCAACATGGCTGCTTTTTAATGTTTACCAAAACCAACATGGTTTGAAATGTAATAAAACTGGTATATCAACAAGTTTTATCTCTCCCAATAGCTAGGCAGCTGCATGGTATACAGTGTGTCAAACGACAGACTGAATAGGCCATGAAAGCACATGGAAAAAACCTCCCTAAAACTATTTTATCCTTTTCAGGACTCAACATATTTTAAGTAATGTAAAATAACTGGCATATCAACAAGTTTTATCTCTCCCAGTAGCTAGGTAGAGAGCTAAGAGAAATAAAACTTGTTGAAATTTTAAATTGATTCTAATTTAAAAAATTTAAAAAATGGGGTGGCTCCTCTTCTTCTGCCAACCTGGCTCTTTAAAGAACCTCAGAGGAGGATGTGGAGGGGTTGGCGGGTTCGGGAGTAAGGTAAGTGAGATAGGGTGTAGGATGGGATGGGGTTGCCTCAGTTGTGTGGCCTGGTAGCTTGGTGGTGGGTAGGAATGGGAAGAGGATGACCCATAGCGTGGCTGCACCATTGTCAGGGGCATAGGCTCATCTGTCAGCCTAGTTGTGGTGCCCAGCTGCTTCAATCGCCCCCGGATCATTGTCTCGTATATGATCCTCTGGGCATGGATTTGTTGACCTTCATCCATTTCACTTAGGTTACTGGCTATATCAGTGCCCTGGTGGTCGAACATGTCCGAGGGCTTTTGTAGGGCCTGTTCAGCCTGTTTAAGCAGCGTATCTGGCCGTGTCTGGGTCTTAAGCTGGTACCAACACCGTCTGGCAGCAGGTTGGCTAAATTCAATCTCGCTCTCACTACCATTTGCAGACTAGTGGTGAGGTGGTAAAGGTCTGGTGTTGTAGACTGTTGGAGGAGAGAGAGAAAAGATTAATGTTAATAACATGTTTTCTAATATTTAGTTTTTTCTTTCTTTATTCTAGTTCCCAACAACGGTGGAGGAGTGGCAGACCATTGCTGAGGAATTTGAATGTAGGTGTAATTTCCCCAACTGCAGAGGAGCCATTGATGGCAAACATATCCGCATTAACCCACCTGCCCATAGCGGATCCTTTTATTACAATTATAAGGTTTTTTTTTTAGTATAATGCTCATGGTGGTGGTGAACACCAATTATGAGTTTCTTTTTGTTGATGTGGGCAAAAATGGCCATGCTTCTGATGGAGGGTCACTTAAACAAACCCTCTTCTGTGAGAGACTTAACACCAATTTGCCAAATACAGAGGCAACAAAGCACGGCCTAAACTATGTTTTTGTGGCTGATGAGGCATTTGCTCTCCATGAACACTTGCTGAAGCCATATGCGCAAAGGGGCATGCCAAAAGAAAAGCGAATCTTCAGTTACCGTCTATCCAGGGCACGGAGGATAGTGGAAAACTATGCAACCATATCCGAATATTCCATACGGCTATAAATCTGTCTTCTTGGCCTGCTGGGTATACAATCGGGAAGTCAGCTGCCTTAATACCGGCAGCCGGCTTCCCGACTGTCATATCCCGGCGAGGGTGAAATGCCGGGCGTCTATATCTAGATGTCTGTCATTTCCCCAATGCAGGAAGACAGGCGCCCGGCATCCCGATCGAATGGATGCCGGGCGCCGCGAGCGAACAGCCGTGGGGGGGAGGGTTAGGTTTAGGGCACCCGGGGGGGACTTAGGGTTAGGCACCCCCCCGGGAGGGTTAGTGTTAAGCTAGTGGAGGGAGGGTTAGGGTTAGGCACCCCCTGGGGGACTTAGGTTTAGGCAGCAGGGAAGGGGGGGTTAGGGTTAGGCACTTAGTGGGGGGATTAGGGTTAAGCACAGGGGGGTTAGGTTAGGGTTAGGCACCCCTAAGGAGTGTTAGGGTTAGGTTAGTAGATACTTACCTTAGGATGATCGGGATTTCCAGCGCTGTCGGGCTTCCGCTGCTGGGCTCTGCTGGTTTGTTGGGCTTCCGCTGCTGGGATTCGAACTCCCGGCCATGCGGCAGCCGGGATATCATACCGATTCCGCCTGCTGTGTCCTCCACAATTACCTCCAAAAAACTTAATCTATACAACAGAGGACAGTAGACACAGCTATGGCAGACGACCTGAACCATCCACAGGAGACATTGCAGATGCCCTCTGGGGCCCCATCTGCAGTTTTGGATTCAACAGGGACTGCACGGGCTAAAGAGGTCAGGGAGCAATACCTGGCCTACTTTAATGAAGTGGGGGCAGTACCATGGCAGGAGAACAGTATCTGCTAGTGTGATATGGACAATTGTGGACTATTGAACTTTTAAAAAACATTTGGCATGGTGTGTATGCACTAAGGGTCTAATTCATAGCCGGATGCTCTGACAGAGCGCTCGCTCTGAATCAGGGCCGGCCTTCTGTTTTTTTAGAGCGGCCACCTGGCCGCTCGCATAGCTGTGGGTTACCACCCACAGCGATAGCGAGCAGCCAGGAAGATGGTAACGATGGTCAAGACCATCATGACCATCGGGCTTGTGATGAGACCCTTTTGGTAGGGTCTCGTTGCCGCAAGCCCCAGAGTGTTTAAGTGGACAGTGGGCACAACGACATTTCAGAGGACATTAATAGGGTTTTTTTTAATGCCCTCCATTAACTGTCTAAAACCCACTTCACTAATGGCGGATACTGGTCGCACATCTAATACCAGCATAGCTGTTATGGCGTCAGTAATCCGCTGTGCAACTGGATGTTTGCTGTCATACTTGATTGCCAATGCAATGAATTGTTTGGATGAACTTGAACTACTAAAAGTAGTCTTCTTCCTGGTCCCTTTCTGGGATAAAGATCCACTCATAGCAACAGCAGCAGCAGGCGTAACACTCAAGGATCCTTCTGAGGAACAATGAATAGGAGAGGAGTCAGTCCTTATGATATTGGATGCAGGACTACTTCCGATCACGAATGAGGATGTTGATGATGATGCAGGTGTTGGTGGTGGAGAGTGCAGGTGTTTGGATCCAGATAGAAGGAAGCAGCTATGTGACACTGGACTGATTGTTGTTTGTTTTTTTGTCCACAAAGTTTCTATACCCTTTCCAATTTGATGAATGTGCTGCAAGTGACGTAATGGGGAGGAGGTTCCAAGATGGTTAAGGTCCTTACCTCTACTCTCTGTTACATGGAAATGGTTATAAATGGCTTGGCAAAGGTTGTCTGGATTTGGGTTGAAATTATTCCACACATGAGATGTGGATTGTTTGGTCCTTTGCCCAGGCATGGCAACAATGGGATTTTTCCCACCATGGGCAACAACTGTTGCCTGATTTACATTTTTTACACAAACATCCTCGCCATCAACATCTTTATCATCCTTGTTATCACCAACTACATAAATATCCTCCTCATCCTACTCGTGCAATTCCACACAAGCATCCTTGATTTCTACGTCAGCATGTTGACTTGTGCTGCTCATCCCCACATTTGCAGAGGGCACACAAATGGTGGAAGGAGGATCCAAAAGGTCAGGCTCACACATGGCAACCGCAGACACATTTGGACTCTCCTCTGGAATTTGTGATTTTTCGGAGCACACAGTTGGTTCCGGTGTCTTACTTGTCTTAACAATTAAAATTTTTTTGGTACCTCTCCTACAAGCAGAGGGGCTTAAATCATCACTAGAACCACCAGTCATAAATAATAAATGCCAAGGCCTTATCCTTTCCTTGCCACTTTGTGTAGTGAATGGCATATTGCCAATTTTTTGTTTCTCTAAAGCTGACTTAGCTTTAGATTTTTTTTTCTTTAACAGGGTAAAAGTAGATTTTTCTTTGCCTGACTTTTTGGCCTGACTTAAGCCCTGGCACATCGGCCTTCATAGATGACGTTGACGGCCTAGCATCGTCATCATGACTGCTGCCGGCAGCTACAAGACTGGTATGTGGATCCTGCTCTCCTGTCATGCGACTGTCCTCCATATTCACTGCGGTCTTACAGCAGTGTCACCAAGAAATTATAGCGCAGCTCAATTGCAGCAAACACACACAACCAACCACACACACAAAAAAATGTTTTTATTTGAACACTGGTGGTGTGGCAGGCTAACATGCACACACAAATCTTTTTTTTAATTTGAACACTGGTAGTGTGCGGCAGGCTAACAGGCACACACAAACAATTGTTTTTATTTGAACACTGGTGGTGTGGCAGGCTAACATGCACACACAAAAAATTGTTTTTATTTGAACACTGGTGGTGTGGCAGGCTAACATGCACACACAAAAAATTGGATTTATTTGAACACTGGTGGTGTGGCAGGGTAACATGCTCACACAAATCTTTTTTTTAATTTGAACACTGGTAGTATGTGGCAGGCTAACACGCACACAAAAAAAAATGTTTTTATTTGAACACTGGTGGTGTGGCAGGCTAACACGCACACACAAAAAATTGTTTTTATTTGAACACTGGTCGTGTGGCAGGCTAACAGGCACACACAAAAAAAATGATTTTATTTGTTTCACACTGGGGGTGAAATGCACCCCTGAATGAGGCAGCAGGCCTTTGATAAATAAGACACGGGCAGCACAGCACCCTTGCGCACCTACGTTGCTGATAAGTGTGGCTAACAGGCACGCACACACACAGAAATAAAAATAAAATACTTTATTTTTTTCACACTGGGGGTTAATAGCACCCCTGATGGACAGAGTACCCCCTGGTCAACACAGCAGCACAGCCAGCCCCTATAGACAACAGCCAGCCAGCCCCTATGGAGTGGACAGGACAACAGCCAGCCAACCCCAGTATATAACTATATGTGGATATTGTGGACAACAGCCAGGCCCTATGGAGTGGACTGGACAACAGTAAGCCAGCCTCAGTATATGGACAACAGCCAGTCCACCCCAGTATATGGACATAAGCAGCCAGCCCCTGACACAACAGTAGCCAGCCCCTATGCACAGCAGAACAGCACAGAACAGCTCCCCTCTTCAATCTCTTCAGCCTGAATGAATAATGGCGGCGAGCGCGGGACCTTCTATACAATCCAAAACCTGTGAGAATCCGACAGCGGGATGATGACGTTTTGCCTCGTTTTCAGATCCGAGCCAGGTGGGAAAACCCGAGCCGACTCGGCTCTGACTCAGATCCCCTAAGTTCGGGTGGGTTCGGATCTCTGAAATCCGAACCTGCTCATCTCTAATGAGAACAAGCATTAATGCATAAGGTTTTATGGAAGTAAATGTAAAGTCAATTTTGATAACCTAAACTACACAAATTGCCTTTCATTTCATGTTTATCATTAATTTCAATTGTTACAAGTAATTACTTTCAGTATACTTTTAAACACTGCAAGATTGGGTTTTGCCTGACTCAGACACCTTAATATACTAAGCTATGCCCCTGACTCTCATACACAGAACTATTAGAACTAAGAGCAGGTGCATCCTTGTATTTTCTGAGCAGTCAAGTTCAAGTTTTTTTCTACAATTATTAATCATTTTCATGTCTTTGCATCTAAAACTGTCAAGAATGTTTCCACTGACATAGAATAATTTTGATTTGATATACAGACCAAGCAATGACATTTAAAGCAGCTCCATTGAGTTTTTCGACTTCAGGTAATTAAACACAACTAAACCCATCCATTGCTGACAAAATGTAATTTTAGGCATTGCCGTGTCTCAATGCTCCAAACTTCACTACTGCAATTGAAGTAATTTTCTCCTCTCTCTGTTTAGGTTTTGTTAAATGGCATGAATAAGGCAGCTTTCTCCATCTTTCCAGTGACACAATAAATATATTTTTAAAAAATAATAATAATAATGAATGACTTTTAATACTCGATGCCTCTAAAATGGTGTGCAGCAGATGAATGTGATTCATTAATCATATATCTAAAATAAAGCTGTAATTTTGACATAAACCTTTACTTTCAGTCTTAGGTCGAAATTCAGTTCAGCCCAATGGCCACAAAGAGTCTGCATAATGGTTGGCTGAAGGCTCTTTGAGACCAGTATCTTCCCTTTTCCCTTGCACTTCTTATAGCAATGATTATGTACTGTAACTGGGCATGGTGGTGATCTCCAATGGAACATTGCGCAGAGTTAAATTACTCCCTTAGAGTCCTCTCTCAGAGTTGCTTAAATGTGTTCAGTCCTCCAACATTTTATTCACTTAAGTGTGATTAGCACAGGAAATGTGTATGCTAAACACAGTTGTATGTGCTGCCTCTGTATACAACACGGTTAGACAACCTGTGGCACTCTAGCTGCTGTGGATGTATGCATCCCAGAATTCCCTGCCACAGTCTTTGCATTCTGGGATGTGTCGTTCCACAGGTTCAATATAAGTACAAATAAAGCACTTATCATTACATATTAATTTAATAAAGTATAATTAAACATACATATAGATATATAACACTATAATGAGAAAGCCACTTAATCAGGCTAGTTAATTAAAACAAATACATAAAATATCTAAAATGTCTTAACCGCAGAATAGTATCCACTTTAGATACTGTGCTCCGTTACGATAGAGATAATCCTCTTTACATTGAAGTATAAATAAATCCTAGTGTTTGAGCACTAATACCAATATATGCGTCCAAGTACCAGTGTTATGCTCTGGGTACTTTATTGCAGAGAAAGGGTCTCTTTAGATCAACTGATAGAAAAAGTTCCAATAGTAGAACAATATATCAAGAAATGCGTCTAAGTAAAGATGTTATACTTAGCCTCCCCACCATCAATTTAGCTTAGCGCCAGTGTAGAGAGTCATTCACACATTCCAATCCTGGTGTAACAGCGATAGGATGGTAGTTCCTCAGTGAATTACACTTCCCATGGATATAATACACACCCACCTGATGTAATAATGGGGCAACGTCCTTGGGAGCAAGTCTGCATCCAATCCCAGCTTAGTGGTGAACGGCCAGTTCCACAGTGAATTACGCTCCCAGTGGATAAAGTAAGCGCCCACCTGGTGTAATTAATAGTAGAGAGGCGTCCGTAGGAGCAGCACTGTGTTTAGAAGGTGGATGGCAGAAGATGCAAGCTGGTGCTTGATTGTAAAACTTTGTATTAAGATCCCAGGATCTGAATCAATCGCCGGAGCGTGTAGCAATTTGTGGAAAAACAAATTTTGCAGTTTAATAAAACTTGCAAAATTAATTTTTTTCACAGCTAAATTGTGGTTTATGGTAGTGAGAAAATGTTGGCTTGTGAGGAGTTTAGCAATAGAATACCTATTGTACATATTTCTCCTAAATATAATCGATCCATATATGGTCATGATATACTGTATATGCTGAACTATAAAGTATATGGTGTAGAGAAATTAGCAATATAATGAAACGCGCAAATATAGGCTATGCACAACTGGATGTCGGTGAAAAAGCAGTATGCTTATTTGGAGATGTATCATTTGCACCTAGTAAAGGGCAGGTGCAGTCGCCTCTCAAGATGCGTTCCAAAGAGAGTTTATTATAATCATGAACCTCACTAGAGTCTCCTTTGTGGAGAGGCAGTGCTCTAATCAATCAATGTCTCCTCATGTCTTTATATTGTGTCATTTAATAAAGGACAAGGCTACATGCCAACAAATGTAATATTTAAAAAACAAAACAGCTCATTTGAGCTTTTTACTTATGCAACCAGACAAGCAAGTAAATCTAAAATAGCAAACCTTTCACGTGCAGAACAATGGCTCCTACTTTCAATATATATTCATAGAACTATCATTAGTATTATCCATAGAACTATTTCATCTTTCCAAATCATGAATTACACCTCTTTATCATTATTGCACCTTCATTATTCCCCTCTCTCTTGTCTAATTAACAAAAATCAACTTCTTTCCTATCTATGTTACTCAAGTGTATTATCTTTATCCTGCCACCCCAAATGAAGACCTTTTAAATCTTGTAATTGACTATTCTCCCTTACTTCTAGCATCTAATAATACATCACCATATTCAGTCCCCTCCACTCAACACCTGCAGAAAACATTGTTCTATACATTTTCAACAACTTTCACATTTCAGCAGCAACTTCTCTCCCCAATCTCTACATTCTCCTGTTTGGATCAGGCAGTACCATATCTAATTCACACAGAGCCTGATTCAGAAGTGCATTCTATTGGAGTTACGACTGCGGGTCACGTATGTGTAGCTGGGATGACGGGGAAGAGGTAAGTGACACAGCTACTTCTGTAACTGCGATACTAACCGTGGGGACAGCTGCTTTTCGGAGCAGATGTTCCTGCACCGAAGCAATGGTGAATTGCTCCGGTGTCAAGTTTCCCCCGCTGCGAGTTGGATACTTAAGTATCCCTCGTAGCGAGGTCAATACTTAATCATTCGGTGCCATAGAGCCTCCAATGATGAACAGGCCCCTAAATCTTTTACCAGCTAACTGAACCTACCTACCTGATGTCTCTATTCCTGTTAGAATGAAAAATAACTTTAACCCTGAAGCTTTGCTGCTAAGATGTCATCTTTGACTCATACCTTCCTTTCTGGGTCACCACATCCAGCATGTTTCAAATCAAGTTACAGTAATTGCATCTAATAAACATTTCCACAATATGCATGTATCTAATACAAGAGAATTTTTTTTCTTTTTAACTCAGAATAAGGGTCGTATACAATTAGATGGGAAAACTACGAATTCACAGAAAACTATCATGGATGATGTCATTTTGCCAGGCGGAAAGTTTCCGCCGTATTCAATTCCAAAGACTTTTCGCATACACGAAAAGTCAATGCAATGTAATAGGCGGAAAAGTTTCGTCTATGAATAGCAGGCGGAAAAAACGGCAGATTTGCGGTTTTGGAGTGCAAACATTGGGAAACCAACCTGCACCAATGGGACAGTCCCCCAAAGATAAACTGTGTCAATTTTTTTTTTTAAAATACTTTAGAACACCCTAAAAAAGTACTTTCATTTTGGGGACAAAAAAAGTTCCAAGTTGGGGGACAAACTTAAAAACTAGAGAAATAGACTTCTGGGGGGTCCCCAAGTATGGAGCAGGTATTTCTATGATTGCAGGTGCTGCGGCAGGTGGATTTTTAACGTATTTTAAAACTTCACTTTAGCAACTTAAAAGTATGCTAGCCCCCATTTTCAAGTACCCCAAATTTGCTGGGAGTAGTTACTTTTCACAAAAAAAATACTGCTTAATGCTATTCTTCACCACTTGTGTTAACGAGCTAATTGGCACCAATTGACACAACTTAAGTACCCAAATACCTTCATTAGGGCTAATCAGGGGCATCTATAGTGATGCCCAATGTTAGTGCATCTTTTGGGGGTGTCAGGCTGAGTTCCTCATTTTTGACAGGACTCTTCACCTGTTTCAGTTTCGCCGGGTGCCGTTTTCACATCCTTTCTAATTGAATAAGGCAAATAGCCCAATACTTTTCCGCATGCAAAACACGCAATGTAGGCAAAAAGTCCGGCAGGCAAAAAAGTATCGCGGGTGTGAAACTAATTGAATACGGCCATATATGTGTTACTCTTTCTGGTCTTCCCCTACTCAGACCAGGCACATTATGACTACATCAATACATGATAAATACAGTCACATGCTCTCCTTCCCCCTTCCATATGATACACCGGACCTTAATCTTGGTACTCTCTGATGGTTGCGAATGTCGTGATGGTTGCACTGGTGATCCGAGACAGCGTCTACAGACGCTGCACTCGGATCTCTCAGATGCAGCAAAGAAGTGTCTATTACTTCCAGACACCTCCTGCTGCATTTACATTTTGTTAGACGGTATTGCACAGCCGCTTCTATGCTGCTCTGTGATACCGTCCATCAATTATTTGGATATTATCACCTGACACGATATATTGTGCCATCGTTAAGAAGATTGTATAGTATGTACGCTCAAAATCATGTGTTCTGGGATCGTATGATTGTAAGTGAAATGGTATTGGCCGTAGCATTGTTTGTTACAGTTGTGTACCTAGCTTTATATATATACACAGTACAAAATGGGCAAGGTACATTAAAAAATTCTCTGGTGGGACGTGCACTAGTTGCGCCTAGATTTCTACCAAAGTGCAAAGGATTACTAAACAAGGATGGTGTTTGCGAAGGGACAGACGTTTGATAAGAGGAGTTTTGGTAAAAAGTGGGCGTTCCTTGCAAAGTAAAGAGCAGGTGTACCTAGTTTTGTGCAGCAGTAAAAAACAAGATTTAATTTTATGTAGTGCGATTATTTAAACAGGATAAAGGGGTTGAGAAGTCACATGTTGTAGGTGGGTTCCATGCTTTCCAGGAGGACCAATAACTTTTTTGTCATTGCAAAGTGACTTATTTGTTCCTGCTTTTCTGAAGTACTGAGAATCAGGCTCAATCCAGTGGGATTCATTTTGCACCTTCAACTTGTAAAACAAATTAGGCTAAACTAAAATCTATTTTAGCAGAAAGCTAAGAAGTTTAAATTAATGAAGGTGGTTGTCCTAAAGTGATGGTAGGTTGGACTTTACTGTGAGGTTTTTACACTGTGCAAATTATCCTATTATCTGTAGTATGCACCAACCAACAAATGTAGGCAGATTGATATTATGAAGATGATTCTAAAGGCTGTGGAGTGGGCATGCACCTTCAAATGGTCAGGCACAAAGGGGCACTTTAGCACATAAGGAAACATTGTGGATTTTTGTGATTAGTAAATTATGTTTGGGGCAATGTAAAAGAAAAAGTGATTTCTGGACAGATTACGGTGTGCTACAAATCGCTGTATGTAATAATCATAAAATCTCTGAAATATTGCCAGAAAACTGCTAGTTCCAAAGTCACTGCAAATCACTGTCCCACCTGTTTTATGTCCTGAACAAATATCGGCAGATGTAATAAGCCAAATATGCCAGATACCAGTGTAGAAATTAGTGAATGTGGCTAGCAAGATAGCTGCAAGTACAATTATCTGGCCTGTATAATGAGAGAGAAGAAAAAATCAATTGTGTAGCCCATCCCCCCCATTCTGCATTGGGCATATTAAACTCCAGCACCAGCTACCATGTACCCACAATTTATCTGTATATGTGATATATGACTAGGCCTGGTAGATATGCACTTCCTTTGGTGCACTGGCTGAACTTCTGCAGCTTTGGGATCCGGATGTAAGGAGTCCCTGTAGATATTACACCTGAAACAACCCTAGTTTCTCCGCTGCCTGCATCTCCTCTCATCGCAGAGCATGCATAGAGGAGCTCAAGTGAGCTTTCACTGCACATGAGAAAGCCTCTGTGTCTGCTAATAAGAGTCAAGTGAAGACCATTGGAGGATAGACCAAAATCATTGCCCTCCCAAATATTGTTATATAGTCTGGTGATATAGTGATGTATAAATTTATATAAGATTTATCTCACCTAGTCCAATGGATGTTGCTGATGTAGCTTCCCCTCTGATGCAGGCAGATCCGCACAGGTGTAAAGTCTATAAACTCTGTTGCCTCTGACACTTGCTGTGCTCTCCGGTGACTGAGGGTGTAGGCAATTAATCACATTGGACTTCTCAGTGTCACTCTGTATTGCTCCTGTTTCTCTTGTACAGTACTGCTGTGTCCCTCCATTCTGCTTACTCTTTATCTTTCTGCTCCTCATATCTATTTTTTTCTATGTATCTCAGCTGCTTATCTGTACAGGTGCTCTATGGCGTCCTTAGCTCTCCTTTCTCAAACGGCTCCAACTGTCACTCCTCATACCGATCCTTTTTAAGTAAACTGTATTTAAAATTGCACTGGCCTCTAGGCCCTTTTCCAAAATGGACTTATTTAATTGAGCTATCACAGATACAGCTGAGGTGCAACACATGCGTGATTTAAGTACATACAGTACGTACTTAAGCAGTGTTTCCATTGTCAAATATTCAGATTTCCTGGTCTTAACATAACATGAAAGCTAACAACACTAACTAAAGACAACAAAAACTAAAAACTGAATAGGGCAGAGAGAGAGAGAGAGAGAGAGAGAGAGAGAGAGAGGGAGAGAGAGAGTGAGAGAGAAAACAAGTAGAGTAATTCAAGCTCTTGACTCACACAAGTAATAGGATAAAACCCCTCAGCTAGTGACCTACACCCTTCTGGGGCAAAAGATTGTTGTCACAGATACATTTTCTTTTCACCAACAAATAGCTAAGAGAAATTTCATGTGAATAGAACTTGTTTGGTGGACTACACTAAACTGGTAGAATAATCACAGTGACTATTGGTACTAATTTAACAGAAAACATAAATAGAATGCCAAATATATGTGATCGCAAATGTTATCTATTGCTCTGCAATATGCAGTAGTAGGTTGATTTATAAGTCAATTTAGTTTAGGTGGACGTTAAATGGACTTTAAATGCTGGTCATTGAATGGACTGGGTCTGTACACAACCATCTGAGACAGATGTGCCTGGGCTGATGACATGTAATGGAAACATATATTTTGTGATTTTACAATAGGGTTGGAAATATGAAAATCACAGTGTAAATGCATACAATTATGACTAGTAAATGACAATAGAAAAGTTGAAATAGATAAATAAACAACAAATTACTAATTAAGTACAGTAGGTAACAATGTATTAACCAGGTATAATGAAAACGAAACTTAAAAAATCCCAATGAAAAAAATAAATAAATAGCTGTGGCAAATTTTCATTCATAACAAGTGTTAAACTGCTTTACACTCATTGATAAATGGGCCTTTGAAAATGAGACATTTTACAACCATACACAAAGGCTAATTTGCCATATTTTAAATGCTGTGAAATGTCTGAAAGCTTGAAGCTGAAAAATAAATTATAAACCTTTACTTTCTAATTGAGAGTGTCTTAATTGGACACTCTTATGTGAAACATATTATCTGTTGTATCAATAAATCTCATGCTACATTTTGTACAGTTTGGCCACCGTGGCTCGAGCTTTATAGGCCTATCCCAGTTATTTGAGCCATTAGTTACATGGGAAGGGTAAGTGTACCTTGTCAACGATCACTCAATGTACCTTCAAAACAAAACACATATCAGGTACAGTATAACACAATGGCAATAAGATGGATTCGCTAGTGATACATGAGCAGTGGCAAAAGTGATAGGCATTTCGTACACTCTTGATCTGTCATAGTGGACTCAGGAAATAGACCATGATGGCGCTACACTTCTAATTGGCTCCAAAATTGCAGAACATCAGGAGCGATTTATCACCCTGACTGCTTCTGGTCATCTATTCAGTTTGCAGGCTTACCTTTCTTCAACTTATTTTGCTTTGGGTCTTCAAAATGATCTGTCTGTTCTGTCTAATAAGGGCCTTTTTTGTTTTTCCTAAGGGTTACTTAGAATCAAGCAAGAAGAGTGTAAATAGCTATGTCAGCTTAGCCACTGTACTACGTCATTTATTTTTTTTCTTATGGCCAACAGTTTGGAATGGAATACATACGGGATCTTGACAGGGTTAAAATACCGACACTTTGTTGGTCGGTATCCTAACACTCCCCCTCTCCCTACCCAAACCCTCCCCACCCAGTACCTGAACCTAAGCTCCCTCCCTAGTGCCTAAACCTAACCTCCCCCTCCCTGAACCCTAAACCTAACCCCCCATCCTTAGTGCCTAACCCTAACCCTCCCCCTAGTGCCTAACCCTAACCCCTAACCCTCCCCCTAACCCCACTACTTACCTTCGGCGGTCGGGATGCCGGCGTCGGTACTCTGAGTAGTGTCGGCATTCTGACCGCCGGAATCCCAGGGGTCGGGATATAGACTGCATCCTGTTTGGAACAATAGCTCCTGATCAGCTATTAACTACCCTTAAATCTTAATGTTAAAAACCTTATGCAGCAAGAGATTTTTGGAGCAAATGGGACGTAATTTTATTTCAAGTTCTCATTGGACTATGTCGGATAAAGCCAGGAACAAGGGAACAAGTAAGTTTTAAGTTAGGGATGTTTTTTTTTTTTTTTTAACTAAAAATGGGTGTGCTACAAAATTCCAGCACTATTTATATTTGTTTATTATAAGAGGGCAGTATTTTTATATTTAATTTTTAATTGGGAAATATTTTAATAATGATTTTAACTATTTAGTAAGCATATTACAAACATTTATAGCCCATGGCAAGTTTTGTACACAATGCTTATTACATTCTTTTTCTTGTTGTTTTTTTATTACATACAGTATTTCTAGCTATCATTTTATAGAATGTACTAAATAAATGATAGCTAGAGGCTGAATAGTTGCTGTGGGTAACACATATACTAGTCCTCTTTAAAAGGTTTGAAAGTCTCCCCCCTCTGTGCCTAATTGTATTTTGCCATATGAGGCTGCTCTTCTGTCTGCCTTACTGAACATCAGACCTGTGGCTCATCTCTCTCATCTCCTGGCTTTGACTGACTGGGCCAGTTCATCTAGCTTGATGTATAGGTTGCTACTAACACAAAAGTGGCTCATTCATTATTAGGCCCCATTTGACCCTGTACCCATATGACGCAGATTGACACTCTTTGTCATGCTGCTCTAATGCTGACTGCTGAGATGTTGTATTTTCCAAGCACAAATATAGCAATTAACAAGGTTAAATCCTTTTTATTTATATCATGCTGACCTTTCGCTGATGTGACTGCAAGCAGGTGTTTCTCTGCTAATGCTAATTAAATAGCAGAATAAACCAACAACAAAGATGAAGCACTTTAAAGATGATCTTATCCATTCCACCCAAGCAGTCCTTACATAACCCTTGTACCGGGTGTCATTATCCTTTTGCAAACATCAGGAATGCTTGGGTTGTATTTGCTACATGTCATTATTTAAAAAGTGTATATGCTTAGTATATATATATATATATATATATATATACATATATATATATATATATATGTGTGTTTCCTTGTTTTTGCATTCTGAAATATGAGTTGCCTGAGAATACATCAAAAGGTACAGCACAACATGGCTGCCAAGAGACATAAAACTGAAGTATTGCAGGCATTTCCATTCATTGAAGTATGTAATATTGGGTTAACACTACAGTCCAACTGGCTCTGGAAATTGTCCCAGCTGGGACCAATGCACTGACCCAGTTTTACACAGTTCAGCTGTGAAGGCTTTTTTCACTCTTCCAAGACCAAAACCTTGTCACTGGTTATTTGCTTCATTCTAACCCCAGAATCTCAAGAGATTGAGGTCTTGGTCATTACTGCTAACACCAATCCAACTGTTGTTTTTCTTTTGTCTTTTATTTAAATCAAAGCGTAAAAGCCTACACTATTGGGAGAGATTAGCTTCCTCCTCCTCCTACATCCACATCTGTGGAAGGATGGAAACATAATCCAGTATTATATTCTTGCATTTTACCTTGTTTAATGATTGTAACATTTTCGAAACTCCATTTGAGACTGCGAAAACAAAGATCTCTCACGGGAAGGTTGATATCTAGGAAATGTTGGGATTAGTTGTGTTCTGTAAGATTTTGTTGAAGGGGTACAAGCAAATAATTATAAAATATGCTTTTTAAATAATATACTGTAATAGAAGAAAGAAGAGAACTCGACGAGTGAACTATTTCTGCATCAGTTATTGTGATCTGGGCAAGATATTTAGCTATAAAATGTAAGAAGTGACTGTTTGCTTGTCAGCTGTATGCGTATTTCTAACTCTGAGTTAATTATTTACTAACAACATGTGAAGGTGCAAAAGCCCTTCGCAACCAATCAGCAATTGACTTTGACTAATGCAAATTAGGGCAGTGTAAACATATCTCTGGTTGTTATGAGTCACTGCACGTTTGCATTTTGTTGGTAATTAATGCTCACAAATTTAGTCATTTTACTTTTCACATATTATGAAACCATAAAGCTTTACACTTTAATTTTTACATAATTTGAATATTTGCAAATTACTGCACCTTCTGTACCTGTGGTGCAAACAAGCTGTAATAAAATGATTTGCTGGGACATCTGCAGGGAAGTGCTTTGTCCAGGTTCCTGATTCCGACTGCTTGAAAAGTTCATGATGATGAGTAGTAGTTCCGCTCCAGACCTAGATGATCTTCTGTTTCATTCCCCACTTGCTCCATTTCAATTGGGTTAAGCTGAAATACGTACAAAGGGCCAAAGAGCAGTAAGCATGTAAGAAGATGCAGAGCACAACGTGAATGGTCACACTCTCCACACTTGGCCAAGCCCAGGACAGCCTCCCATTGGTGCAAATAAGGAGGTGCAGGCAAAAATGATGTTCTTTTAAGAAAATGATGTGTACGGCTAAACTTGAGAAATCACAGTGCTCTAGATGTCAGGTCAAAATATATCCATATTTTATATATTGTAGATTGAGGTACTCCATAGGTTATTATAGCTATATTCAAACTCTTTTAGTGAACCTGTCAATACTGTATTCATCAGGTTAACATAAGCAGATACAATTTTCAGTAAGAAGGCCAAATGGATGGTTCTCGGGGCACCCTTAAATTACCTGTCATTTCACACAGGATTTTATGTGGTGATCGATTAATTCCAATCTGATCACATTTTGTAAGACTTGCCTGGTTGTTTAGGATGTCTGGCATTTCTCATTTGTCTGCTAATTTTGTTTAATAAATACAAAGCCTGCACTTGTGTTGGTATCTCAAAGGGGCCTGGGGTGTGTTATTGACACATGTGGAATTGAGGCAGGCATCTACTTATAACATGCCTCGTCCTCATGAGTTTTTATTGGAATTGACATGTACATTCATAATATCTAAAATTTGATGAGTTTAAATGTAAAAAGAATAATAAATAATAGAATAATAATAATAATAATAATAATAATAACTGTGGATTTAAAATTGCATAAACATTTTGGGGTATTGTTGTCTATTAAGAACTTTTTGAAATATTCAGTGTCATCCTTGCCTAATATATGCTATTACTATCATTGTTCTTTGGAACTTAGGACAGAGCATAGCTGCCAATGTTTGAATACAGTCCTCAGGGACATTTCACCGCTGCGAAGGAACATCTCTAGTCACGCACAGTGCACTAGACAGGCATATCTGGGATATTTGGCAGCTATTTGCAGTGTACCATGCCAAATGCAAGTAAACAAAATATTTATTTCAGTTTTTAGCTGATCTATGAAGGATGTGGCCAGATATGAATAGCACCTCGGTTTCTGTATTTCATCATTAATAAAAGAACAAACCAAAGCAAAATGACATTGAAAAAAAAGTACTAGGAGGAGCTGCTCCCTTGTGTATACCCTAAAGTCTTGCATGATTTCTTGGCTCATAGCAATGTTTGTTCATTTGTAAAAGAATGTGAGATGTTGGAGTGGGGCTAGAGAATGGCTTCATGCTGTAACTTCAAATGTATTATCCCAAAGAGTGCCTGTGCTCTTTCTTCTGGCTTATATTCAGTAAAGTCTGAACAAGTTAGTGAAGTATTCAGGGCTTCAGAGAGGCATAAAGGGGAAAGGTGCCAAAAAAGTAACTATGGTAATAAATTGTTTTTCATCAAAACGAAAAAAAAAAAAAGAAAGGAAAAAAAGTCAGGAATTACAGCTTTCAAATAAGAGTTAAGATTTAATTGCCCTTTAGTGCTTACAGCTTTATTATACATTTGACACATTGTCAGCATTGTGTGGACTGAGAAAGTCTGTATGAGAGTACAAATGCCTATCCATAGTATTAGGAAATATCACAGCAATTATTGAAACATTATTGCTCTTTTGTTGAAGGATTATGGCCGGCAGGACTTGACTCAGTATTGTGGCCAGTCACGCACATGTAGCTTTGCTGTTATTTTTAATGGCGGTTCCTGGCTCTATGATCACTGGCCGCACAGGATTGAATTTTAAATATTAAAACATCAAAGCTTTGATTGTCACTGGAGCAGACGTAGGAGGAGCTGATATGGCGACTGAAGTGAAGTGGGACTGGAAATGGCAGTTCATCATCCAAATGCCCTTCTGAACATTTACTGGGGCTGGAGCATATGCAGTGAAGTCCTGTTTGGGACACATGCCCAAAAAAGCAGAGTCCTCCGTAAGTTTTGCAGTGTTCTGGCCCTGGGTGCAGATAAAGGAAGTTTAGGAACAAATTGGTTCCAAAAACTAAAAAGTTTGATAAAATATCTAAAAATAAATGTAGCCAAATTCTAGAAATGTTTGTCCACATTTGTGCCAATTTGCATACTATCATAGTAATTTGCACACGGTCAAGCTGGTTTTCACACTTTGTACCTAAGTTTAACACATTTTAATGTCTTTTTATTAACTGTGAATGGAGAAACCTGAAGGGTGAACTTCAAACAGGCTAGTGTTCGAGATTTAAAAACAAACATTTTATTTTTGAAAAATAATTAAACATATAATTAAATATTGTTTAAAAAATAATTAACTAGTGAATAAATTGCAATTGGCACATATGTCGATCCTCAAACATGATCGACAAATGCAAACTGCAAATTGCAGATTTCAAACTAACAATTCAAATCATTATTATCTATGAAAGATTGTACAGTGAAAATGTTCATGGCCATTGTATTGGTGAAATGTAATTGAATTTTTAAATAGTTTAACATTTTTAAACATATTCACTTGCTATTTCTTTTTAGACATTTAGATTTAAGGAGAGGGCTATTCAAAATGGGCTAAAAACATGCCTATCCTTCAGCATTCTTCTTCTGTATATCTCTTTTTCTGTGCTTAATGTTGATATTACACCCACTTTCCTTATCTTAATATTTAAGTTTTTTATTTTTATACAGGTTGTAATATCAATTATTATTTTGTCTTACCATAAACATTTCATTACTCCAGTTATGTAGTATATTTCTGTCAGTGCATATTCCATTTTAAAGTGAATATAACATTAAATGTACATAAAATAAACAGTTTTGTCTTCAAGAGAAACACTGCCATAATGTTGAAGTGACAGTAGCTTACATTTAGCATTATACTTATACACATTTTTTTTTAAATTCCTTCTTCCCTATGCAGGTTAGTATTTGTATCAATATACTAGCCTAATATACAATACAGTAGCCCAAATTTTCAGCACTGTAGCCCCAAAAATCTTCCTCAGTGCCCATATTCTCCAGTGCTTAGCATAGTAGCCCTAAATTTTAATTTAGGGTTAGGCATCCCCCAGGAGGGTTAGGTTTACGGTGCGGGGAGAGGGGGTTAGGTTTAGGCACCCCTGGGGGAACTTAGGGTTAGGCACCATTCCGGGAGTTTTAGGGTTAAGCACCACCAAGGGAGGGTTAGGGTTAGGGGCAGCAGGGCAGGGTTAAGAAACCAGCTCCAGTCAGGATTGTAGCTGATTGGACTTTCGCCGTCGGTATGAGAACCGCCGACTATTTAGCCATTAGTATTTCAAACCGATTCCCTGAATTATACCCTATAACAGGGAAGCTCACTGCTTTATATTCACTATCATAATGTAAACCTGTTCCAGTCTGGTCAGAATGGACTAAAATCTACTCTTGGGAAGTTGGACACAAAAAATATGTGCAGTTCTCACTTTTTCCAGACACTTAGCCCTATTTGCAATAGCACTCTAGCTTTTCTGGCATCAACACATTTCAGCGATCACTGGATTTGTGGGCATGCTTTCACTTTTAGTTCCATAATCTCCAGCATATTTGCCTGTCACTGGCAGCCATGAGCCAGCAGATAAGTGTATTTCCACAAATCCCAGCATGACGAAATAGTCAGTGGCAGCCATTGCTTGTTAGGACCTGTTATTCCGTGTTCTTCTATTTTTACTATTATCCTGGCATCCACTATACCCACTACACCAAGGGGGAGTGGTAGAACCATGAGAAACAAAATTCTTTGGTCTGATAAGACAAAGATTGAACTCTTTGGCGTCAATGCAAGGCATTATGTTTGGAGGAAATCAGGCACCACTCATCACCAGGCCAATACCATCCCTACAGTGAAGCATGGTGGTGGCAGCATCATGCTGTGGGGATGTTTTTCAGCTGCAGGAACTGGGAGACTAGTCAGGATAGAGGGAAAGATGAATGCAGCAATGTACAGAGACATCCTGGATGAAAACCTGCTACAGAATGCTCTTGACCTCACAGTGTGGCAACGGTTCATCTTTCATTTGGACAACAACCCTAAGCACACAGCCAAGATATCAAAGGAGTGGCTTCAGGACAACTCTGTGAATGTCCTTGAGTGGCCCAGCCAGAGCCCAGACTTGAATCCGATTGAACATCTCTGGAGAGATCTGAAAATGGCTGTGCACCGAAGCTTCCCATCCAACCTGATGAAGCTTGAGAGGTACTGCAAAGAGGAGTGGGCGAAACTGCCCAAAGATAGGAATGCCAAGCTTGTGGCATCATATTCTAAAAGACTTGAGGCTGTAATTGCTGCCAAAGGTGCGTCAACAAAGTATTGAGCAACGGCTGTGAGTACTTATGTACATGTGATTTCTTAGGGTTTTTTTTTATGAAATTTGAAAAAATCTCAAAAAACTTTTTACACGTTGTCATTATGGGGTATTGTGTGTAGAATTTTGAGGACAAAAATTAATTTATTCCATTTTGGAATAAGGCTGTAACATAATAAAATGTGGAAAAAGTGAAGCGTTGTGAATACTGTCTCGATGCACTGTACCTAAGTAATTAGTAATTACAGGTCTATCTGAGTAATTATGCCCAGATCTACTTGAGCTACAGTATTATGTCCATGTCTACTTTAGTAATTTTGTCCAAGTCTACCTAAGTAATTATGCCCAGGTCTACCTCAGTAATTATGCCCATGTCTGCCATAGTAATTATGCCCAGGTCTACCCTGATAATTATGCCCAGTTCTATCTCAGTAATTACATGAATAAGCATTTATTGTACTTGGCTATGCTATCGTGATCCTTCCCTATTTCGTTCCACCTCTCCAGTCATAAGAAGTTGTATGTGTAGAATGAAACAAAATTTAAGTAAGGATGTATGGTTATGTATTTTTGATGCACATGTACAGTACAGAAAATCTTTTTTTATGCAAATAAAAAAGATAGACATTCTAGTGTGCATGAGCTCGTTAAGGGGTATATTTACTAAGAATCTTGCCTGGTTGAGATTGCATTCCCGTGAATGTTTCCCCTTCTTTTCAAACATGGATATTTACTAAAGGCAAACACAGATGTAAAAACACAATTCTAACTGCAAAACACAGCCAAACACAGAAGCAGTAGTCAGTACACCATCGAACTAACTCGCAAGTACTGTACTTTCCACAGACAGGACTACAACACAGGGATTTACCAAGAATCATGTTTGCAAACCTGATCGTACATGGAGCAAACTCGGGCCAAAATAGAATTTTTAAATACACCACCTCCTCAGCAGTGTGTTTAGCAGTAGCACTGCACAGATCAGTGTGATTTGTGCAGTGCCTCTGTGCAAAAGGCTAAATAAAGTGTTTTTAAATGTTAAAAAATAGTGGCTTGAGGTCTCCCCCCAAAAGCAAAACCAGCCCTGGACCTCTGAGCTTATTCTGGATCAGAAAAATTGATAGAAAAACAATTGAGGGTTTCCCCCTATTTTCCTATAACCAACATCATGCTGAAAAAGCCAGGGTGGTAATGCCACAGCAGGGAGACACAGCGTGGGGTTTCCTCTACCAAAGCATTCTCTAGCTCCAAACTTGTCAGGCTAGGGCTGGCAATCCTTGTAAAGTAGGACCCCAAATATAAAATGGGGTCCCCCCTCCCAAGGATCTACCAGACCTGGTGGTGGTATGTGCAAAGGTAATGGGTTAAATATAGTACTATATTGTTATTCACAGTGGGATTACAGGTCCCAGCAAGCCTGCCCTATACAGAAACCAGTGGCCTGCTGACATATGTGGTTCTACAAATTCCGCAGGGCAGACTTGCTGGGACCATTAGTCTCTCTGTGAAAAACAATATTAGTACTACATTTAAGCCATTACTCCTGCACCCAGTGCCACCAGGGGTGCAGGGAAGAGCCCTGTGCTTTCAGCCAGGGCTGGTGGATCCTCAGGGGGGGGCACCCCATTTTATTTTTTAGGTCCCCACTTTGGGAGGATTGCCAGCACCGGACTGACCAGTTTGGGGCTGGAGAATGATTTGGCAGGAAGACCCCACGCATTGTGTCACCGTGCTGTGGCATTACCACCCCGGCTGGTGCTGGTTATAGAAAATAGGGGGAACTGGATTTCCCCCTGATTTTCCTGAACCAGAACAGGCTCAAAGGTCCAGGGCTAGTTAAGCTTTTGGGGGGCACCCCACACTATTTTTTTTTTATTTTTTAACACTTTATTACACTTACAACACACAGAAGCCTGCACAGATCACACTAAACTGTGCAGTGCTTCTGCACAATATTCAGCTCACAGTCAGGTCTATTAATTTTAGCCAAATATGATTCAACTCACACATGATCAAACACGATTCCATAGACCATCGCAAAACACGATTCAGTCAAATATGATTAGCATATTTGTGTGTTTGATTGGGACAAACTCTCAGTCCCAGTGATGCCCAGTGTGTTTAATCTCAGGGCCTGATTCAGAGCCGGATGCTATTTGCACTCGCTCATTCAGAAAAAAGGGGCCGGCTATTTAAATTGAGCGCTCGCTCTTTGCGGTCTGTTGACGCCTCTATGTCTGAGCGAGCGAACGAAACATGCGCTCGCTATTTTGTAAAGAAGTCCCCTGGCCGCTCGCATCCTACATCATCTCCGCTATTTTTTAGATTAATCGAGTACATCGAAAGGCGTTTGAACTGCTCGCAGTGCTTGTGGTAGGATTTTCCTACCGCAATCATGCCAACAGTTCAGGCTAAGAGACAACCAAGTGACGTGGTCGATGACGCTGCTTTGTTAATTATGCACACCCTTAAAACGCCCGTTTTGACCGTTTGGCACACCTGCGTTCGGATCACCACTCCCCGTTTTCAAGCGCCTTCCCCTGTTACCACCCACAAACGCCTCATCCTGTCACTCAAATTAGGAGGCACTCGCTATTTTGCGAGCGCTCGATTTCCGACCGCACTGACTGGTTGGCGCATGCGCATTACGACCCATACGCATGCGCAGATGTGCGAACATCGCTCGTAGCGAACGAGCGGCCGCTTACGAGCGGCTCTGAATCAGGCCCTCAGTCCCTTAGTGTCTGCACAAAATAAATTCTAAAGGTAATCCCATGAATTCCATGACCATAGCATAAAGGTTTTTAAATGGAGACACAAGTCTAGCATTAGGCCACTCCACAGGGAAAAAACTGTTATGTGTGAAGACTATGAGTATGCTACTGTATTGACCAACAGGAAGTTGTAAATTCTACGCTACTCTTCACACCCTTACACCCTGTGTTATGGTCATTTACTTTGGGAAACACAGTCTTACCTCATATAATCTGCACATCCTGAGGACAGATAGGGCCTCTGGTCCTCCACCAGTTCCATTATAAACATGGACCATATTTTGAATGTTCAGTTGATACTAGAAATATGGAAAATGTTCACAAACCATTTAATGCCTGCTGTTGTTCACAGCTTAGAAGAAGAACATCAAGTCTGATTGGTGAGCAGTCACCAGAATGGATCTAGGTGTATAACATTGCAGTGTATGTCATCACTTAGTACTTTCCTTAATTTCTCATGTTTGGGTAGAATGGAACCACCACATTTGCTACTAGAATGCCTGTAGCCATGCTAGTAATGGACACCAGACCCCAAACATAAGACAGAAATTGGAGGCTGCACAAGCTCTTATAGCTAAAATTCTGATAAAGCAAGAAAAATTAGAGCCTGTTCAAATCCTATCAGTTAGGGATCAGGTGCTATTCTGAAACAAAACTGCAAAATGAAAGGTTACATTTAATTACGTGGGAGTTTAATTCACATATGGTAATCCAACAAGCCTTTGGTAACTTGCCAAAATTTGAGAGGGTGAGAAAAAATGGATTAATCCTTTATCTTCTTTACAGAGAAGAAAAAGAAGTTAGAGATTCCAAAGAATGTTGAGGTTTTGGAGCTGCCCACAGTTTCTAAACAGTAAACTGTTCTAGTGGAGTAAAAACCCTATAATCTGTAATACAAGTCAAGAATAAGCTTGAGTTAGAAGAGGGTACTTTATAAAATGACTTCCAGGAAATGAATGACAGGGCTGTCATCGCCACATATATTGAAGACTCCGTCAGAACCACACACGTTTTTACTGTTCGCACCAATAGGTCACGGTGTAAGTAAGAAGTGATCTGGCCACTGGGCAAAAATTTCTGGAACTCGTCCAATTTGGCCACCAGCATTTGTAGCCAAACTGGGCTTTCATCCTGTAGCCTGCTGATTTAATGGAGCAGCAGGATTAGAACAGGTGCAGAACGCTTACAATAACTCAAGTTAAACTGAAATACATAATACTAAAAATAAATGACACCGTCACCTAACGTGATAATTGTGTAAGGTCTATATTACAGTTAATTGCTGGAATTTTCCAAAGAAAATAACACACATAATTTTGTTTGACTACAGTAATAAAAGAACTGTAAATGTTTAAAAAATTGATCATATAAAAAAAGGAAATTGCTGCTTGTTAATTGATTTGGGTAGCAGTCGTCATAAATCATCATTGTTCTCAAGACAGTTCAGAGATGGATAGTTCTTGCATAGATAATATAAGTTCTCAAATCTAAATGACAAAAAAGTATCTGTTAAAGGTTTATTAAAATGGTATATTTAATAATGTAATAGAAATTTAATGTAGATATATTTTAGAAAGCGCTAAGCCGACAGTATGTATCTGAATATTGTTTTCACAGCAAACTGTAAAGAACTTAAATGTAGCTATTATTTGACTTTTTTTCCAGACAATGATCAAGGCACTCATAGAGCTGCATTAGAAAGGATTAAATATCTGTCTGAACCAGCAAAGCGTACTAATTTCATAATCTGAATGACACCTCTCTTGCATTACAAAAGTTGCTTAGTAAAGAAACTAATACTCTAGTTCCCCAAACCTTTCCAGTCACCTGCATATGTGTAGTTTGGGTTTAGGCATGGCTTTGAAGATTTAAATCGATTTTCAATCGAAACTTATATTAAATATATGCAGCAGCCACAGCAGTCTCCTAAGCCTGTGGGGGAGCGATCACACTGATCACGCCCCCCCTGGCTTTGCGCCGGGATGAGGGGGCTCAGAGCGCACCCCATCACCAGCGCGCAGCGCCGCTTTGCAAATCTGTTTTTTTTCTCGGCAAGGGGGCGTGGCCACGCCTCCCACGATGAGGCCACGCCCCCTATTACCGGGGCCCACCACGGCTCTTGGCGGGCCTGTGTATGGTGCAGTGTCTGAGCCTACTTGATAAATTACAATATGGCCACATGTGCAAGCTAAATGTCTGCGTCAGGAAATAAAAGGGGTACTTCTTACTCCCATATCATTCAATGATGTCCCAACCTAGCTCATGATTGGTCTGCCAGACTATCCATTGTAGGTAATACTGTAATATCCATACTGATCAATATTGATTGTGTAACGCCCCCTTTGTAGTGTGTGTGACCATGCCAAAAAAGTAAATACAAAATATGAGAAGGGGCTTACAGCACTAAGTCTGTCTAGTTCTGAAATAAATTGTAGGAAAAAAGCAGTGGCTGATAGGATACTGTATCTGCAATTATCCTGAAACAATGTATACAACAAAAAATAATTGAGACTGTGGCCCTGATTCAGAGCCAGACGCTCTGACCAGAGCGCTCGCTCTGAATCAGGGCCGTCCTATTTATATGTGGAGCAGCCTTTTGGACACTCGCATAGCTGTGGGTTACCACCCACAGCTTAAGCGAGCATCCATGATGATGGTCGCGATGGTCAAGATCATCGCGACCATCGGGCTTGCGATGAGACCCTGCGGTAGGGTCTCGTGGCCGCAAGCCCTGGAGTGATTTTGGCACTATCAGAGCCAAAATCACTCCCACTGACATCACTAGTGATGTCAGTGGGGCTGGACCCAGACGGTAGGCGTTCCCATGGGAACGCCTCCATCTGGCAGCCACGCCCCCGGCACGCCCACCAAAGGGGGCGTGCTGTCAGTCACCATCGACAGCACGCCCCCTTTGGTGCGAGACCCGGAGCGACAGCTTGGCTGTCGCTGTCCGGGTCTCGTGCATGCGAACGATGGAGCTCCGTCGTGCGCATGCGCATTGGGGTAACATCGACCCGCTTGCGATAGTCCTGCACTCGCAAGCGGGTCTGAATGAGACCCTGTGCTTAAAACCTAAATATATCCTATATACTAGAAACCAGCAGCAGCTTGTAGAAATATTGTACGTTTACTATAATTATCATACATTTATTTAGATACACATACAGTAGATTTATAAATAAAATCCATAGAAGCATCACAGTACTAAATCAAACATATATGCATCACTTCAGAGTTAGGGCTTTATTCATGTAAAACATGAACTGGCTACTGATACATATCACTATATATCGCATCACATTGATACAATATATAGTAATGTTTTGTAGACATTCATGTAAACTTACTTGTCAGACTACATCCTCCCATACACGGGCCCTCCGCAATCCTGGGAAGCAGCGCAAAGACAGACATATCGGAGCCTGATACTTCCTCTTCCCACTGGGCATAGCCGGCATAGCAAGCGCTGGGTGTTGGGCAGAGACCAGGGAAGTGTTTAACTTCCCTGCTTATTTCGGTTTGCAGTACAGATTACACCATCCTGAGATGGTGAATATGTACGCAACAGAGGAGCTCTCCATTTTCATTTGAATCGTTCTCCCCATACTACTGTATGGGGAAGGGATGCAGCCACGGAGCAGGGGCGCTGCTGGAGGAGTCATGGACTTCTTCATAGTAACCTGCGTCACGAATAGAAGGAAGCAGTGAAAAGTCCTATTTTCAATTAAACAGTGCTTTTCACTAATTCATGAATAGCCCCTCATGTCTTCTGTAACCCCTATATTATAGTCATATATGCCATCAATAGCCCACACCTAAATCCCAATAATGGACAATAAGGTGATATTAAACTATAGGACTCCAAAAGACCCTCTGCCTCATGGCCGGCACACACTAGACGATATGTCGTCCGAACCAGCCTGATTGGACGACATATAGGGCACATCTTCTAGTGTTTACCCCCAATTTCACTTATGATGCGCACTCCAATGCATCGTTAGTGACATCACCCGTTGGACCTGCATGCAGGTCCGACGGGCAACATCGTTGCCGAATGCAGCATGGCCCCCGCTGTCGCGATGTCGCTCCCAACATCGGCAAGTGTGTATGCACTTGCCGACGATGGCAGGATTCCCACTGGTCCCGTCACTTACGAAATTGTGCTGGGTACACAACATTAAATGTGTACCAGTTATAGCTTCACAGGAGGCACAATCAGTTGCCGATTTATCTCACCAAATAGTAGTCTCTATTCTTTGGGATCCAGCAGTAAAATCACTTTCTTGTTGGCCAGCGTCTTAGGGGCCTAAGTATTTATCATTGTCTGCATTTTTGGCCATATAAGTATAATTTGTTATTGCTTACTGCAGTGTATTAAGATGTTCTTGTAGGGTCATTGGCTCTGAAAAGAGCCTATGCAGATGAAGAAAAAAATTAAAGTGATAGTCACTGGATTCGGAAATGGCGTGCATAATTTGCATGCACAGCCATACACTGCACATGTTTTTTTCTGTAAAGATATTAAAAAGTGTAACCTAGAAGCTACAATGATTAATGCCATATAAAGATATCTAAGCCAAGCCTTTCAGTGCTTGTAAATATGGGCGTGATTCAGATTTGGGCATAGAGGAAGATAGAGAAAGTAACTTAGGGCCTGATTCAGCAAGGATCGCTATTCTGTTAGAATGCACGCATCGCAGTTGCTAATATTAGCGGTGAAATGCAAATGTTTGCACAGCCTAACATAAGGACGCCCACTTCCCCTTACACACATCCGTATACTTGGGCAATATAGCGAAACAATCAGTAACATCGAGTAACATAGGACCCATACGCACAGTTAAGGCAGGTCAGACCTCACTCTGGAATTACTGACTTCAGCACATGCTATAATCCCTCATGCTGCGTATGGTATAGCAGTGGCTAGTTTATGCACACCCCTGCAATGGCGTTGCAACCCACTGGCATGCCTGCGTTCGCCCGACCCCTCCCCCTCATCACCACCCACAAACGGCACTTCCTGTCAATCAATGTGCTCTGGGTCTGTAACCTCTGCATTTCCCATAACAATTGCTAGTTCCCGCACGTGCACTGCAATGCATACGCATGCGCAATGCGAATTAATCGACCGATTATGTGCGTCTTTGCTACTGTGATCCTTGCTGAATCAGGCCCTAGGTAATACCATGTTGCACTGCAGGTTGGGGACCTGTAAAATGTGCAGAGAGAATTAGATTTGGGAGGGAGGTGTCCAAACTGACATCTAAATTTCAGTATAAAAATAAAGCTGTCCAGCATTTGTGAGCTACATGCAAAAGCAGCCAGTATTTACCCCACATGCAAAAAAAAAAAGTATGTATTAGCACCCCTTGCATTGCAACATGGTTTGTCCAGGTGCACAGTTACTTGCTGTTTCTTACTCTATTACCAACTCTGAATCAGGCCCTATGGCAATTTTGCAATCCACATATAAACCTACGATATCTGCTGTTGCAATGAAATACAGAGGATCCCATGCAGATATCTTCTAATGAGCCCAGTTGACTTGAGAGCAGTGAAGATGTTACATGTGGGGACTGTTTTCTGGACCAAGGGGTGGTCAGCTTGGAGTGCTGGCACTGGACAGGTAGACAGAGAGGAGCACTTTGCAACAAACACCAGGGGCCAAATGTAATAGGTAGTCTGTTTTGGTAAATTGCGAGTTTGGTGCTAAACTCGCAATTTTTCACAACTCTCCAATGTAATAGTGTGTCTGTTCACTAAAACTCGCATTTTTCAGAGTTACTAATACTCTCCATTCTCAAACTCGCATCCAGATGTTTTCACATTGAAAACAATCAACTCGCCCAATGTAATAGAGTGTCTGTTTCAGACTCGCAAGAAAAAATTACCAAAAGTCCCGAAATAATAGACCTGCTTCAGGCTAGCGAGTACATCCTGAGCAGGTCAGGTTAACAGTGAAACATGCACATATCCATGAGATATGTACATGTTTCTGTGTGTACTTATGTAAAATGTTTTTAAATAAAAAAAAAATGACATGCACCCCCTCCCCAAAAGCATAACCAGCCCCAGGCTTTATAAAGCCTGTACTGGTTCTAAAAATACAGGGGCCAAAATGTGTAGGGGGCCCCTGTATATTAAGAACCAGCACAGGGCTTTGTTGAGCTGGTCCTGGTTCTGGAAAATCAGGGGACAAAACGAGTAGGGGTCCCCTGAAAATTCCAGAACCAGCACCGAACTCTGTCTAGCGGGGGGATAATTGCACAGCCAGGGAAAACCTTTCACCGGCCAAAGCATTATCCCTGACTGCTAGTCAGTCCAGGCCGGGGATCCCTGGGGAGTTGAGGACCCCCCCAATAAAGGGGTCCCCCTCTCCAGGGCACCCCAGACCTAGACTGATAGCCCGGGGCTATCCCCGGCACCCTATGCCCATGGGTGCCAGGTTGATAGTGTTAGTGTAAAGTGTAAAAATAAAGTTTCCATATTGTCTTTAGTTGTAAAACCACAAGTACCAGCAAGCCTCCCCTGCATTGTGGTATTTGGAGAACCACAAATACCAGCATGCGGGGCATTACGGGCCCGCTGGCACTTGTACTTCCACAACTAAAGAAATACGTAAATAAACAAACATACACCATGAAAGTATAATTTTAATAAAACATACATGCACACTCACACTCACACATACTCACCTAGTATCCGAAGTAAGGGAAGGGTTGCTGGTACTTGTGGTTCTACAACTAAAGACAATATGCAAACTTTATTTTTACACTTTACACTTTCGACCCGGCACCCACCGCCCTAGGGTGCCGGGGATAGCCCCGGGCTATCAGTCTAGGCCTGGGGTGCCCTGGAGAGAGGTAGCCCTTTATTGGGGAGGTACCCAACTCCCCAGGGATCTCCGGCCTGGACTGACTAGCGGTCAGGGATAATGCTTTGGCCGGGGAAACCGGTGAAAGGTTTTCCCTGGCTGTGGCATAATCCCCCCGCTAGAAAGAGTTCGGTGCTGGTTCTGGAATTTTCAGGGGACCCCTACTCATTTTGTCCCATGATTTTCCAGAACCAGGACCAGCTCAACAAAGCCCTGTGCTGGTTCTTAATATACAGGGGCCCCCTACGCATTTTGGCCCCTGTATTTTTAGAACCAGAATAGGCTTTATAAAGCCCGGGGCTGGTTATGCTTTTGGGGAGGGGATGCACGTTTTTTTTTTTTTACACACACACAGAAGCCATCATGGATCTCACTGATCTGTGATGGCTTCTCTAAAACTCGCACCTTTTAATGGTACTCGCATTAAAAGGTGTCTGTTTACATAGTCCTAAACTTACCTAAACTCGCAAATGCAGTAGCCTGGAGCTGAAAAGTTCGCAGGCTATTGAATTTGCGAGTTTCAGTACAAACTCGCACTTTTTAAATGTGCGAGTTTGTACTGTTACTAAAACAGACTACCTATTACATTTGGCCCCAGAACATTTTGAAGCCTTGCCTTTTGGTACCATTAATGTGACTGACAATTGCGGTCTATGTGGAATAAATTCCAAACCCCTAAGCTAAACAGTTCCTAAGTACTCCCTATATTAACAGTGACTGTTGAAGTGCTTTATTAACATTCCATGCTCATTCTATTAACAATTAACGTTCTATTAACAACTAATGTTTTTTTTTTGCATTTGTCAGCAAGCTCTGTTTATTACTTGCAGTAGGTTAGTGAAATAATAAATAATGTTTATTTTAAATTCTGATATATAATTTTAGTGCTAAGTTACTAGATTTAATTCATGGTAATCAAATGTATTTTTTGATAAGTTACAATATAGCCACATGTGCAGGCCAAATGTCCGGATCAGGAAATACAAGGGGCAGTTTCTACGCCCTTAGTGGCCAGTGATGTCAGCTCATGGAGATAAAAAGCCTGCCAGACTGTCTATTGTAAACAATAAAGTTCAAACTGATTAATAATAATTCTGATTATGTAACAACCACTTTCAAAGTGAGCTTTCATCCACATCACCTGGTGACCACGAGTGCATGACACCATGAGAGCATGTTGGGGTCAATATGTGGAAGCCATGTTAGAGGCCATTGCTGACCAGTAAAACTCAGTTACGCCCTCTGGGAGGAGGATGAATGGCGCATGGCTGTGTGGAGCCATTATTGACTGTGGCTGAGCAAAATAGCCAGGAGCCAGAAAGGTATGCATCAATAGTTATTTGAAATTGTGGCTGTTTAGACGTATAACATAAACAAAAGACATTGTTATTTGGATATGTTTAAGCATTTAGCCACATGCCGGAGTGGGCTTTGTTCTGGGTGTGTCTTCTGCATATAGTGACTGTCAGCACCTGCTCAATAAAATGTTGGACCCAAACCAACGGTGCAGTATGTTAATATGTGATAATATAATCAGAGTAAGGCATGAATAATTGTAACTAGTCACCGTGCAAGGTAAGCTTGAATCAATTTACAAATAGAAATTTACTTTAGAAAAAAAGAAAAAACAATTTGAGGCAGATATGTGGGTGGGACAGGATTTAAAAACCCTCTGGAATGAAGAACAAAGAATTGTGAGTAAAATTCTTTACCTTCTGTTTTGTGCATACAGTATGTTCTGCTAATGTAACTACCTTAGTTTGTATATACATATTTTACATTTTTATTAAATCCCCAGGGATCTTGAAAAGCATGGAGACTAAATCACTTGCCTCACTTGCATTACTATTTAGGCCGCCTACTAGTAATAGCCGCCTACTCAAACGTGCAATACTATTAATTCAAGTGTGATATAATTAGTGTGATATAATTAGTGTGATATAATTAATACATACTATTATATCACATCTGTGGACCCTATAATCCTATTTCAATATTAAAATAATGTATCACGTTTTAAAAAAATATATAAATATTTTTTTCCTTACATCTCCGCTGCCACATATATCATAAAGTTTCTTACATCTATAGCATATGATGACATTGCCGTCAAGGTGTAGAATAGTTTTCGCCACAATTCAGTCTAACAAGCCCCCAATCTTCACCAGAGATCCCTGCAAGGAGGTTTGGGCTTGGTGGCTCTCTGGTGTGCCACCAGTTGAGATGCATCGGTGACCGACTATGATTGGTCAACAAGCCAGGACTGGAGCACTAGCAGACTGTGGATTGGTCAAGTGGATCACCAGAAGGAGAGTTGGGACAAGCTGGGTCAAAACCAAATGTAGCAGAATGAGAACAAATAATAGTAGGCAGAAGGTAGATCAGGGACAGGCTGGGTCACATTCACATTATAATGATTAGGATGCTGGATACCAGGAGCACTGGAGCACCGCTAGTGAGTCTAATACTCAGAGAGACTTTATATAGGCAGGTCAATTTGAATTTGGGCAGATTTATTAAATCAGTGTTCATGTGACTACCTTTTTAAATTCTCTACAGAGCCATGCACCCACTCCTAGGGGTATATTTACTAAAGTACGGGTTTATAGAAATTGAGTTGTTATCCATAGCAACCAATCAGATTCTACTTATCATTTATCTAGCACCTTCTACACTATATAGACAAAAGTGATTGGGCACACCAATGCTAGCAAAATGCATACCACGCATACCATTGCACACAAGTTCCAAATGGCCACTAATGCAGGGCCGGCAACAGAAATATTGGGGCCCGGTACACTGATGTCTCCAGGGGCCCCACCTTCTCACCACCCCCGATCCCACACATCCCTCCCCTGCATGTGTGATATGTGACACATGATAATGTTAACTGAGAGATATGCCAGCCTTTAAATAAAGTAAAAATACACTATGACTTACCACACTGTCTCTCTGTCACTAACAATGCAGGCTGTAGGTCTTGTTTGCCGTCTCTTGCAAGGTCTTCTTGATGACAGTGCTGTGTATGCCTCAGGGGTAGGAAGGATAGTATAACATACAAATAATACCAGCGCTCAAATATAATACCATAAAAATGTAAACCATTTTAATAAAAAAATATGATAAAATATACACATAAATTACAGATAATAAAACCAATACACTATATGAAATTGGTAGAAGAAAAATATGCGTTCTGGGCAATAAATGGACATGGAGTTGGTCCACCTCAAGGGCTGTATATAATCCGTTAGGTGAGTGTAATTAGCAATGTATTTTGCCACAATATCACACTGCAGCCGTGTTGGTAAAGTCTAGTACCGCAATAGTCTAGAAGTGGCATAAAGTCCCAAATGGTGGTATAGTGAGAGGAGGTATACACTCTCCAAGGGAGATATAATTACCAGTGTCAATGTCCTCAATCAAACGGGGTCTTGATTTTTAGCAATGCTCTCAGAGCTCTCGCAGATAAGTGGTCCCCTGGGCATGAATCCTGGTCCAAAATCCGGAATCTCCAATAATGGGTAATCCCACCAAAATAAGGAAAACGAGTATAAGTCAAGCGGTATGGGTGGTCTCCTGTAGGCCAAATCCTGGTCCAATCCTGACGCGTTTCATTGCGTAAAACCGCAGCTTTATCAAAGGTGATGTTACTCTAGCATGCTGCCCTTTTTATTTCAGTTAGCCAAGATGTCAGCTGATTGCCAGCTGATGTGTATTGGTTTCATTCAGTAGTAAATGTATTTTGAAAATAGAAATAATAGGAGGCAAACCTATTTATCCAATTGGAATTTTCCATCAGAAACAGAATCAAATAATGAGGAACATAATTTGAAACAGGAATTCTACCATTTGGAAGAACTCCTAAAAATATAAACCAAGAATTGGCTTGATGGAGTTAATCTCAAAAAATATATAGAGCATAAGATCATCCCTAGGGGGCTGAGAATCTCCAAACCATCAGTTTTTGACAAAGATGGAGAATTCCAAACTAAATGGGATGAGACACTGGATCAGTGTTCACTTTTATTGATGGAACTTGTGATTAAATATAGGATGGAAAAAGTAAAGAATATCGAGAAAGAGATAGAGATAGTGAGATTGAGGATTGAACCTCTTAACCAATTAAAAGAATATCAAGAAAGAGATCAAATGATTGTAGATAGAATAAATAAATTTGAAAAGATATTGGTTGAAAGTAAATGCAATAAATTTAAAAGGGATACAGATGACTATAAAAATGGCCATATAAGAATTACCAGACCCAGGGACTCTTCCTATACTAAA
The DNA here is from genome assembly GCA_031769625.1 of Taudactylus pleione. Classification (NCBI taxonomy): domain Eukaryota; kingdom Metazoa; phylum Chordata; class Amphibia; order Anura; family Myobatrachidae; genus Taudactylus; species Taudactylus pleione. Next base: position 38,433,089 of record JAUIMM010000153.1, on the reverse strand, counting down.
TTACGGGCCTCTCATCCTCCATCCCACATGGGGCGATTTAACGGATTGGATTCTGCCCCTTTGAGGGATGTGCGGTGGGAGATGAGACAGAGGACACTCTCTGGTCGTCGCCCGCGGCGTGTGTCCATGGGTGGGAACATGACCGGAGGTTCCAAGCAATCCCACATGCATCCCATACATTCCCAGACCATTAGACCTCATCCAAGAGAAATCTCTGGAGACCAGACCATTTTTCCAGGAGCTCGTCCTAAAACTAACATCATTGTTCCCTCCTCATCTGAACTTATTTCCCATGAGGTTTTTTTAGACACACATCAACCAAAAGACCATCATTTCAGACCAAACAGAGACAGGGAATATATCTTAGAAACACCAAAAAGACAAAGATATTCAAGTACAGAGGAAGAAGAGGAGGGAAGAGAGAGGCTCTTAAGAAATTAAAACAAAAAACAGAGAATCTTGTTGGCAAAGATTCCATTTATAATCTCTCTTCTAAGAAATTGACAGAGGCTGAAAAGTCCCTATTATGTAAGGGTCTCAAATTTGCACCTTCCAGTACACCCAATATATTTGAGCTTTTTGTTGATCTCAACAAATTTATTAGAGATCTATGTCGCCCAGAAATCTATCTCCAAAAATAATGAGATAGCCTTTCCTATTGTTTTGGATTCCTCAGATCAACCAAGTTTGACTATTCTTAATGAACTATGGGAGGAAAACAATACTTTAACCACTTCTAAAACTACTAGACCTATTTACAATATTAATCGAAACAAATTTAAACAGAGATCTGAATTTTTTCCGATTAAGCAGAAAAGCATGAGCATCGAATGTTTTTATAAGACTACCTTAGAGGATTTTAGACAACTTTGCTCATGGAAACAGTTAGGTCAGCAGGGAAAAACCAATCTCAACAAGTGGGAAAAAAGAGCACTTAAGAATCTCACCAAAGATTCATCCATTATCATAAAAGAAGCGGACAAGGGAGGGGGATTGGTGGTCCAAGATAAGAAGGACTACATAGCCGAAGCCATGAGACAGTTGGGAGATGTGAGATTTTATACCAGATTATCTTCAGATCCCACCAAGAAATTTCAGTTGGAATTAAAGTTTCTTTTAGATACTGTTTTACACAACAACATCATTACCAAGGATGAGTTTCACTTCCTTTATTCACCCTTTCCAGTCACTCCTATTTATTATCATTTGCCGAAAATTCACAAGTCCCTCACATCACCTCCTGGGCGTCCTATTATTTCAGGCATTAATTCTTTATCTGCTAATTTATAATTTTATGTAGACACATTTTTACAACCCAGGGTTTCTACACTCAGATCACATATTCATGATACTACCCATTTTTTTAACTTGATTAGGGATATTAAGTGGAAAGAGTCTTACGCATTTTTGACTCTGGACATTCAAAGTCTCTATACAAATATTCCTCATGATTTGGGAGTTGAGGCGATCCGGAGACGTCTCCTTCTAGATGAGGATCTTTCTGACTCACTACAAAAATTTTTGGTTGATTCCATTTAATTTATTCTTGGTCACAATTATTTTCTTTTTCTAAACACGTTCTATTTACAGGTGATGGGTATGGCCATGGGAGCCAGGTTCGTGCCCAGCTATGCCAACCTCTATATGGGTGAGGTCGAAGACCGACTCATCTGGGGTGGTGGGCTGGGCTCGAGCCTGGTTCTCTATGGCCGGTCTACTGATGATCTGTTTATGATTTGGGATGGGCCCCTAGACACTGCACTTAGATTTGTTGATAGTCTCAATTCCAACCAATATAATTTACGGTTTTCACACACTTTTCATAAACATTCCATTCAGTTTTTAGACATATCCTTAGAGGTTTGTGACAATAAAATTGTCACAACCAACTTTACTAAAGAAGTAGGTACTTGTACCTATTTACAGTTTAAAAGTGCACATTATCCTTCATGGAAGCGGAGTATTCCAAAAAGTCAACTTATGCACCTAAAAAGAAATTGTTCGGATCAAATGAATTTTCAATCTCAGGCTAATTGTATGACAACATGTTTTCGATCACGGGGAAACCCACAACATCTTATAGATAAGGCTTACCAGGAGGTATCTATTATGAATAGAGATTCATTGTTGAGCCAGAAAGAAAATCAGGAGGGGCCAGATAGGGATAGAGAATTAATCTTTTTGGCGACATTCAATAACCAATATAGGGATATTAAAAATATTATGAAGTAAAACTATAATATCCTTAAACAAGATAATATCTTGGGTAATTTGATTCCCCCTGAACCTATAGTGGTTTTTAGGAAGAATAAATCCTTAAAAAACATACTGGCCCCAAGTTATTTGAAGAATCAGGAAAATTCTGAACATATGAATACTTCAGTATCTTGGCTTCCTGCCCCCCCAGTTTGTTTTTACAAATGTGGGGGTAGTAGATGTACTACATGTGATTATGTGGTAAATGGAACTAAAACGATATATACTCAGGATCACAAAGAAGATTACTTAATAAGAGAGTTTATTAACTGCAATTCGATATGCTTACATGTGGATGTAACCATAAATATGTTGGTAGGACCACTCGGAGTCTTAAAACCCGCTTTATGGAACATCGAAGGAACATCATTAACCGACTTATGACACATAGTGTATCTAGATCGCTTTAGATATCTCTGTAAGCAAGAATCTTATTGGATATTTCGTTTGAACTCTCTTCATCCACATGGCTTAAACGAAATGTTAGAACTTAATTCCATCCTATGAAATTGATATTAGAATTATGACATTCAAGATTCTTGCCTCATTTATGATTGACTACCATTCTGTATATATTCATTAAAAGAACCTATTTGAATGTGACCCAGTTAAGATCGAAAGTGCCAGATATAGGATGTAACATCGCTGATTCTGTAGATATACACTTATTTAATGTGAATTTAATATACATCGGTGATGATGAGATGAATGAAAAGATTCCACTTGTTCGATTTTATTATTAATCTGATTATATATATGTGTGTATATACATATATATATATTTGTGTATATGTGTATGTGTATGTACCCAGAAATCTTATGGGTTGATCATGGGGTCTCTAGATTACTTAGAATGCTGGTTTTATTGATGCATCAATATATTTTGTATCAAGAGGTTATTGTAATCAATTATATATTTACATCCTAAGATCGATCATGCATTCCAATATAGGTAGCCAGAGAGTTACTTGGATGTTTGGTCTGCCCTTGCCTCCGGGTCAGTGCTGTGCCGGCATGGGTTCATCCGCGTGGTGTTCTGTTTACATCACGTGGACGGTGCCCATGTGGGTGCTGTGCCGTCCCGGTGGCAGGCGATCATCATGATATCGCGAGAATAGACTCGCAATGACAGATTTGCAGACTACAGGCCGACCGCGTGGTGTTTGTTTACATCACGTGGTCGATGTCTGGATCGCTATTACCTCAACAACACCAATGAGATCCTCTCTACAATATGTGAGCTCCACGTGATATTTGTTTGCATCACATGAACGGAACTCAGACTATCACTATGCTTCCTTTACAGATGGAGAAATATGCGATTGATTGCATTCCAGCAACAGCTGGTGAGTGTTATTGAATCATAGGGTTATTCCAACCATTACAATATTGTATAATATTTATTTATTGTTTAGGTTTGCCTCCTATTAATGTGGTGTTCATTTATATTTTTGGATGCTCATTTTTTATATTGATTTGTTACATTTACTACTGAATGAAACCAATACACATCAGCTGGCAATCAGCTGACATCTTGGCTAACTGAAATAAAAAGGGCAGCATGCTAGAGTAACATCACCTTTGATAAAGCTGCGGTTTTACACAGCGAAACGCGTCAGATGTGGACCAGGATTTGGCCTACAGGAGACCACCCATACCGCTTGACTTATACTCGTTTCCCTTATTTTGGTGGGATTACCCATTATTGGAGATTCCGGATTTTGGACCAGGATTCATGCCCAGGGGACCACTTATCTGCGAGAGCTCTGAGAGCATTGCTAAAAATCAAGACCCCGTTTGATTGAGGACATTGACACTGGTAATTATATCTCCCTTGGAGAGTGTATACCTCCTCTCACTATCCCACCATTTGGGACTTTATGCCACTTCTAGACTATTGCCGTACTAGACTTTACCAACACGGCTGCAGTGTGATATTGTGGCAAAATACATTGTTAATTACACTCACCTAACGGATTATATACAGCCCTTGAGGTGGACCAACTCCATGTCCATTTATTGCCCAGAACGCATATTTTTCTTCTACCAATTTCATATAGTGTATTGGTTTTATTATCTGTAATTTATGTGTATATTTTATCATATTTTTTTATTAAAACGGTTTACATTTTTATGGTATTATATTTGAGCGCTGGTATTATTTGTATGTTTTTCCTTGTGTAAGGGACTAACGATCCCTATTTTCTAGCTGCTCGCAATTTATCGAAAATCACCCATTGCAGCACTCCTATTTGGTAATTCATTACCATTTGTGTTTTTTTTTGTAGGAGGGATGGTGTCTGCAACTGCCATCCTCAAACCTTAGTCCCTCATCACCTTCCTCAAATTCAGCCTCTCATCACTGTCCTCAGTCCAGAAGGCCCCCATCATAATCCTCTGTCCCCAGCCTTCTTCATCCATCTGCCCCCAGCCCCTATCACCTTCTGCCCCAGCCCCATTAACCTTTCTCTGTGTCCAGCCCCATCACCTTCCTCTGCCCCAGCCCCTGTCACCTTCTACTTAGCCTCCAACACCTTCATCTGCCCCATCACCTTCCACCATCTACAGCCTCCATCACCTTCCTACAGCCCCCATCACCTTCCTCTGCTGCCAACCCATCACCTTCTGCCTCCGGCCCCCATCACTTTCATCTACCCCTTCAGCTTCCTCCATCACCTTTTTCCATCCCCAGGACCTCATTCAGAGCTGCTCGTAAAATGCGAGCAATCGGTCTGAATGAGGACGGCCGCTTCTCTGTAAAGAGCCAGCCTCCTGGCCATTCGCTAAGCTGTGGGTGACCACCCACAGCTTTAGCGAGTGGCCAGGTTGATGGTTGTGATGGTCAAGACCATCGCAACCATCGGGGCTAGCGACAAGACCCTTGTGGTAGGGTCTCATCTGCCGCAAGCCCCAGTGAGCTTTTGGCTCTAATAGAGCCGGAAACTCACCACTGACATCACGAGTGATGTCAGTGGGGCCGCCCCCAAATGGCAGGCATTCCTTCGGGAACGCTTCCGTTTGGCCAGCCACCCCACCTACAAAACAGTGTGAGCTGTCGATCTCCATCAACAGCCGTCCCTTTTGTAGTGAGCCCCGAAGCGAGATAATTTCTCGCTTACTATGGGGCTTGCGCACGCGCAGTGCGGCTGCTGCGTGTGCGCAGGGCCTCAACATTGACCCGCTTGCGAGTGCTCAGCGCTTGCGAGCGGGTCTGAATGAGGCCCCCAGTCCCATCATCTTGCTCCTAAGTTGCAGCTATTTGACCTAATTTCTAGTATACTGTACATTGATTATTAGAGGTGACATTGTCAAACTGTTTATTACATTGCTGAGTGCCTGGCATGGTCCATGGCAGCCTCTATTTCATGTAGCTGTTGTGCACTCTATTACAGCAGTGCATGGCCCCTACATCTTCACTGGTGGCTCCACCCCTCATCATGCACAGCAGTAGGACCAGGGTTCCTGAACACTGTGGTTGTGATGTGTTGGAACATCACAGGAGGATCAATCAGCTGTTGTAAGTGCAGTTGGAGGGATAACTGGTTTTAATTAGGTGAAAGTAATGTTATAAATAAAAGAGTTGGTTAGGATGATTGGGTTATATTATGAGGGTGAATTAGTTAAATCAGAGGTTCCCAAACTCCGCCATAACAGTCCAGGTTTTAAAAATATCCATGCCTCAGCACAGGTGACACAGGGATCTATTTACTAATTCCTCTTTTCCACCAAAAACCCAGGTCCGACCTAGGTTTTCAGACATGGTTCCAACCCAGGTTAGACCCAGGTCAGACGCCGTTTACACAGCACCACCAATCTGGGTTATTCTCAGGTCAGCCCCGTTCACACTGAACTTGGGTCTGCCCTGCTAAACTTGTGAGGTCATAAAAAGTGGGTGGTGACTGCTCCACAATTACCATTCAGCTAATTTTAGGCATAACCCAGGCTGATTAACCCGGGTTGCGCTGTTTACACTTCACCATTACCCAGGTCCATCCTGGGTCCGACCCTGGAAGCGACCTGGGTTGGATTGTTGGGTCACCTGACCCGGGTTATTTTTCAGGGACTCTTTTACACTCAGCTGCGACCTGGGTAGACCCAGCAAAAACCCAGGTTTTGCTCTGTTGTAAAAGGGGTATTAGCCTTGGAAGGAGATAAAGTGAATGGAGATAAAGTACCAGTCAATCAGCTCCTCACTGCCATGTCACAGGCTGTGTTAGTTAGGAGCTGATTGGTTGAGAGTTTATCTCCGTTCACTTTATTTCCATCCAAGCCTTAGTAAATAGACCCCTTAATTAGTACTTCAGTCAATTTAATTTTAACCACATGGACTCAAGCATAGATATCCTTAAAACCTTAACTGTAATGGCGGACTATGGGAAACTCTGGGTTAAATGGTTAATGCTTTTAATGGGTTTCATTTTGATGAAACTAAGAGATTTAATTAGGATTTTAATGACTATTTAATTAATTGTTGATGTGTGGTAAATGAATAATTAAAATAAGGGAGTTAATAAAAGTAAATGGGTTAATAATGGGAAATGGGGGTGTTTTGATGCTATCAACAGCATTAATGATATTTGAGGAGATACTAATTTATGATGATAATGTGTGATGGATGGTCACTGGCATACTCTCTATATTGTTTGGTGGTCACTAGGATAATCTCTGTATTGACACTGGGATGCTCTCTGTGGTGGATATCATTCACTGTTATGTTGTCTTTATTGTGTTATTGTTGTTGGCTTATTGCAATAATGTAATTTTCTTTTTTTCGAAATCCAGCATTTGGAACCTTCCTTTAGAAATCATGAGCTTGCCCCTGTGTTAGCCCCTCTGGACTGCAGCCTCGACAGCCCACTAGGTAGAGATATGAGTTATTATTTTATTTTACAAATGTGAAGTTTGTGAGGGGCTGGGAAGTAGGTATGGGGTAGTAGGGGGATGTAGACCAAAGCCTTGCCTAAGGCACCAAAAAAAGTATACTAGCCCTGGGAGTCCTTCACAGTGCCATAACTGTGGGTCCCAGCGCCCGTTGCAGCCTATGCCCCTTCCACATGATGTCATGAAGAGGGGGGGCGGGGCCACAATCACTGGGAATGACAGCAATGTAAGGGCAATAGTATGTCTGAAGCGTCTTAAGCATGGCACTGCTGCAGAGATTTTGGCTGAAGGGTGCCGTATCAGACACCCTGCTAGCCAGATGCAGGAGCCGCGGGTGACAAACTTGGCACTATGGTGCGGCACCACTTGCACACCCGTAGTTACGACCCTGGTCCTTCATCTCATTAAAACAATCTTGTCTCACAAGAACCAGCCTCATTTGTACACTGCTCTACAAAAAAGGGCACACTTAATGTGTACTTAAAGACATCCAGGGATGTAACTAGAACTATGCTAGCTGAATAGCAACATATTAAAGGGGTCCCCTATGCTTCAAGAGTGGCATCTCTCTTTGCAGTGGTTGTTTATTGTATGCCACATAGTAGTGCCCTAGTTAATTTAATGCCCCATAGTAGTGTCCCTGCCCAAATCATACCAAAGAGTGCCCCAGGTGATATTATTGAACTCATTTCAGATTATGGGGTCTATTTACTAAGCTGTGTTAGGAGTAAAAGTAAACGGTGATGAGGTACTGCCATGTCACAGGCTGTGTTTGAAAAATGGCAGTTAGGAGCTGATTAGCTGGTACCTTATCACTGTTCACTTTATCTCCTAACACAGCTTAATAAATAGACCCCTGTGCCACATATCACCCCCATAGTACCCTGCAGTTTACAGTACCTTCCTAGTACCAAGCATTATACACAATGACCCCATGGTAAACTGCAGTCCAGCAATACAAGTGTTTAGCAGTACACACAGTGCCCACCATGCAGTGGCGGAACTAGCGGGTGATGGGCCTGGGTGCAAAAATATTCTTTGCCCTGGAAGCACACCATCTCCCCCCAAACACAAAACAAACAAATGTTCTTTTACCTCTTATGAAGCTGTGGGTTAGCTACAGGGAAATGCATCGGGTGTTACTGAAACCCATCCATTCACAGTAACCTATGGGCACTGGCAGTATTTCCATCCTATATAAGGTTGGGCTGCAACAATTACAAGCCACAAGTAAAATGTTCAGGTACACAACGCAATGATGAGGGAGATTAGACTACTTTAGAGGATTCGTTGGCAAGTGCACGTATGATTATGGAAACAGGGGAGGCAGGCCCCCTAAGCTTTCAGACCTTAAAATAATGGCACACCCTGCACTCACTATAGTTACATAGAGGACAACTTCCCCTATGCACAATATCTTCCTAAAACTTCTGCTTTGCAATTGACACCATAGGCGTCTTTATAATGGGTGCAAGATGTGTGGTGCACACGGGCCCCTGGGTGCACCCATAGTTAATAAATACTTACCTCTCCGCAGATTCCAATGTGCTGCTCCGGTCCGGCGCTGCAAAGCAGCAAAAGATCAATGGAAAAATGGCGGCAGCCATTTTCCCGGTGACCTGCGCATGTGCAGAAAAGATGTCCCCGGTAAAATAGCGCTGGGGCGCCATTTTCCCAGAGACCTGCGCATGCGCAGTAGATTCTGGCATGAAGCCAGAATCTACCTTTCTCAGTGTGCTGACAGAGAGGAGGGGGCCCAAACAGTGGCTGCACATGGCCACACTCCTCTCTTAATACGTCCCTGATTTACACCATATAGTTCTGTAAGCCCATGCACCTTGGCGGAAAATTATCTGCACTTGTGCATAAAGTGTAAAGCTGCTTTTGCACTGTACAGCAGACAATACATTTTCAACTGGGCCAATTATTGTAAGTTAATTATGAAGAGTGGTACAAGTGAAAAGCTACACTTTCAAATAAAACTGATTTACTGTATTGCATATAGGGCCTGATTCAGATTTGGGAATAGAGTAAGATACTATAGAGCAAGTAACTGTGCTCATGAACAAACCACGTTGCAATGCAAGAGGTGCTAATACATACTTTTTTTGCATGTGGAGTAAATATTGGCTGCTTTTGCATGTAGCCAACAAATGCTGGACAGCTTTATTATTACACTGCAATTTAGATTTCAGTTTGGATACACCCCTCCCAAATCTAATTCTCTCTGCACATTTTACATCTGCCCCACCTGCAGTGCAACATGGTTTTACCAACGAGCACAGTTACTTGCTCTTACTCTATTCCCAAATCTGAATCAGGCCCACATTTTTTAACTTACATTGGAAAATAATAGAATTTGATTATTTGCTAAGGACAGCACCATCTTTTTCCTTGGCACCACTTTTCCAAATTGTCTCCCTTTGGCTCTCTTCAATATGCTATCTGATGTTGTAAATAATAGGGAAATTTACTAAGCTTGGCCAAACTCGCAGGTACTTTTCATATCCAGGAATACAACTCAGGAATTTACCAAGAATTGTGATTATAATCAATGGTATAATTTTAGCAAAATCTGTCCTAAATAGAAGTTTCAAAAAGACTACCTCCTGAGCTGAATGCCTAGCAGAAACATTCACAGATCAGTGTAATATGTGTATGTTTCTGCCTGTAATTAGGAAAAAAAGTGTTAAAATAAAAATAAAAACGATGTGGTTCCCCCCCCCCGCCAAAGCATGACCAGCCGCAGGCTCCTGAGCCAGTCCTAGTTCTAAGAATATGGGGTAACGAAATGTGTAGTGTTCACCTGCATTTTATCTACCAGCAATGGGCTGTGTGAGCCAGTCCTGGGTTTAAAAATAAGGGGAAAAAATGGTGTGGGGCCCTATATTTTTAAAACCAGCATCGGACTCAAACTGCTGGGGTGTAATGCCACAGCCAGTGGACCCTTTCACCGGGTCACTCCGGCCAAAGCATTAAAACCCAAAGCTAGTCAGCCTAGGCCGGGGATCTCAGGGGAGGTGGAGACCCCCTCTACTAAGCACCTCAGACCTAGGCTGAAGCCCGGGCTCTTCCCTGCACCCCTGGCCGATGGTTGCAGGGGTAATAGTGGGAATAATAGATGTATACTATTGTTTTTTTAAAGTAGGACTACAGGTGCAAGCACGCCAACCCATTTTTCCCCATATTTTTAAAACCAGACTGGTGCACAGAGCCTAGTGCTGGCTCATAAAATACGGGGGAACCCTAAACAGTTTGTCTCCCGTATTTTTAGAACCAGTACTGGCTAAGGATCCTGGGGCTGGTTATGCTTGGGGGGGGGCCCACATAATTTTTTTAGTAATTAACCCTTTATTTTATACATTTTTTTAATAAGCTGCTTGTTCGGGAGTGTTTGGCTGCGGTCAGACACAGGAGACTCGGGGAGAAACATCATCACATACACCAATCGAAAAACACGATTCAGCAGGTAAATTTGAGCGTTTCAACTGACAAAAGTCTCCCGTGTTTCAGCGATGCTGTGAGTGTTTTAACTCTGTCAATCTCGGACCAAACACGATTCTTAGTAAATTTACCCCTAAGAGCCTGAGGGCCTGATTGAGCAAAAAGTAAAAAAAGAGCAATTTACAACTTGATAAAACCCTGTTGCTCTGCAGGTGGGGAAGCTTTAAAATGTGTAGATTTATCGCTATATTTACTAAAGTGCAGGTTTATAGAAGTGGAGATGTTACCCATAGCAACCAATCTGATTTTAGCTATTATCTTCTAGATGGTGCTATAAAGATAAGTAGAATCTGATTGTTTGCTATGGGTAACACCTCCTTTTCTACAAACCCACACTTCAGTAAATATAACCCTTATTGTTGATGTGTCCTGGCTTAATTTAAAATTTCAGTGTAAAAAAGAAAAAGACGCCAACTATTAGTCTGTTACATGAAAGAGCAAAAAATATTTTTCCTTCATGCATAAAAATTAATGTATTGCACCCCTTGCATTGGAAAATGGTTTATTCCAGATGCAAATCACTGCTTTTTTGCTTCTCAGTCTGAATCAGACCCTGAGGCAGTGGTGTAACTAGGGCAGGGCGAGAGGGGCACGATGGCAGCCCTGCAGAGGGAGGCACCGCCGGCCAGGGCATTGTACCTGCATGCCCTACTCCCCACCACCATTGCGTCCTAAGTCTGCTTTTTAACGAGCAGGCAAGTGTGCCTGCTAGCCTGCTGTTGGCTTGGCTGCCTGTAGGGGAAGCTGCAGCAGAGGCTTGTAGCCCCTCCTAGGCAGCCTTCCTACCAGCTCTATCCTCCTCCTGACCTGCTTGCTGGAGTCCTGGACTATAGCTGCCATCTGTGCTGTGAGGAGTGATTCTTCCCTCCCTGACGCTTTCCATCGCCGCAGCTCGCTCACCACAGGTAAGTTCTTGGCGGGGTGGGAGAGAGAGATTGGATGGCTAAACTCAGTTGCCACAGGGGGGGATTGGATGGCTAAGCTGCCGTGGGAGGGGAGGGGGGGGGTGTTCATTTTTTATGTGGGAGGCTGCTGGCTGCATTTGTGTCTGTGTGTAAGTGTGTGTTTCTGTATAGGCTTTGTGTGTGTGTAAGTGTGTGTAAGTGTGTGCCTCTGAATAGGCTTTGTGTGTGTGTGTAAGTGTGTCTGTATAGGCTTTGTGTGTGTGTAAGTGTGTCTGTATAGGCTTTGTGTGTGTGTCTGTATAGGCTTTTTGTGTGTGTGTGTCTGTATAGGCTTTGTGTGTGTGTGTGTCTGTATAGGCTTTGTGTGTGTAAGTGTGTTTGTATAGGCTTTGTGTGTGTGTGTCTGTATAGTTTTTGTGTGTGTGTGTCTGCATAGGCTTTGTGTGTGTGTGGGTGTCTGTATAGGCTTTGTGTATGTGTAAATGTGTGTCTGTATAGGCTTTGTGTGTGTCAGTGTGTGTCTGTATAGGCTTTCAGTGTGTGTGTGTGTGTGTGTGTATGTGTCATGTGGTATGTGTGTATGTGTCATGGTGTATGTGTGTGTGTGTAAATGTGTCAGTGTGTGTATATAATTGTCAGTGTGTGTGTATATATGTGTCAGTGTTTGTGTATATGTGTTTATATGTATGTGTCAGTGTGTGTGTATATATGTTAGTGTGTCAGTATGTATATGTGTCAGTATGTGTCAATGTTTATGTATGTATATTATCAGTGTGTGTGTGTCACATGATATGTGTGTATGTGTATATGTGTCATGGTGTGTGTGTATATGTATCAGTGTGTGTGTATATGTGTCAGTGTGTATCTATGGTAGTGTGTGTGTATGTCTGTGTGTATCTGTGTCAGTGTGCTTCTGTGGCAGTGTGTGTATATGTGTCAGTGTGTGTGTGTATATGTCTGTCTGTGTGTATCTGTGTCAGTGTGTGTCTGTGTGTTGAGAGACAACACGGGGGGGAGTGATGGTGTGCTGAGAGACAATGCAGGGGGGAGGCAATGGTGTGGCTAAGAAGAGACGGCATGGAGGGAGATGATGGTTTGGCTGAGATGATGCAGTGAGATGGTGGTGTGGCTGAGAGACGCAGAGGTGAAGGAAGTTACACAGGGGGAACGAGTCTGGTTGAACTGCTGTTGTATGATGATGACCTTGTTAAAATTCCTACACAAACAGGCATCTTCCGGATGATGTGACCTACATGATAATTGAATACCGACTGAAGACGCCATCATCCCAGAGACTATGTATTTCTTCAGAGGTTCCACATTGTGAGAAACCACCATATAGATAAGGTGCATATGGAATAGAAAGGAATGTCCCCAGGCTGACAAGAAATTGGTGGCGTGTCATGTTGGCCCGCCCCATTTTCAGTAGCCACGCCCCTTTCATTGTTTGATCACTTTAATTTTTTTGCAGCGCCCAAGGTGCGCTAAACTTATTTTCCTATGTGGGGGAGGGGCTCCAATCTTAAATTTGCCCTGGGCTCCGAAGACCCTAGTTATGCCACTGCCCTGAGGTCACATCAACAAATCTGAGTGGTAAAATAATGGTAAAAAGATGGTCAACCTATACAATGGGTCCTTTGTATGAATTTTCCATGGTATCTTAATCCAGCTTCCCCCTGCACATATAAGGCCATATTCACAGTCAGCCGCATCCGGAATCTCAAAATGTGGTTGCAAGTCCATTCGCATATTTGCAACGAATTCAGAGTTGCTCCCTCCTCTTGTTGAACTTGACTGAGATGAGACTGTATTGTGACTGTAGGCATGGCTTCTGCGTACGTTCACAGAATATGTAAAATAACAGGACACAATACTGTCGAAGCTGAATAATTGGCTAAGACAAGTTCAGTTTAAAATTTAATCGCGGCGACGCCATCTTGCGAATGGCCGCAAGACTCCATTTTGGAAATGAGATCGCAAGACACCATTTTTGTGGTCAGCGTCAATTCAAGTTATAACTCAGGAGCTCAGAACAGATGGCAATGTTTTTGTTAAACTACCAAGGGCAACTGGAAAAACAAGCTTTCTGAGTAAAAGTAAATAAGAAGAGACAATGGGTATTTTTACATACAAATTGGGAATCCCTGGATGCAGATAAAGTATAGTTGTGGCAATTGTAATATAATATCTACACAATTGGATTTGTCTGAATCCTAGACAGGATGGCCCCAAATTCCACAGCTTGAGGTGGTAATACATTTGCACTTCACACAAGAGTCTGTGAGAACAAAAGAGGTTTTGTTTTCCTTTGAACACACAACAGGTGGGGGCCTGCTGACAGAGGGCATGTAGAACTACAACCCTCAGCCCTCCACACTGCTGGATGTTCACTTCGTGTATGAGAAATTATGCACTTAAATCTCACCCATTAATAACTAGCGTCCTTATATCAAACCCCGAATACTCACACACTACATATTCGCAGACAAGGTTCCATTAGCATCAAATTGTATGATTCAAGTTGGTTAAGTTAGTTTAAATGCTAAGAAATAGAGGTTTTTGATATCTAAGGTATTATACATGATAAGCAAGGTGTGTTTGGTTTCGTTCTGATGCGTACGCTTTTTACAGAATCTCGGTGTTATCGGTGGAGAGATCGCATCATGCAAACTCAAGTTACGGATCGCAGAACTTACAAGCAACAAAATGTTTAGTTGATGGAATGTTACAGGAGGCGTTACCAGAAAGACTCCGGCTGTTAGAGGCAGGGAAAGTCTATTTGAAACAACCTGTTAAATGTGTTGTTACATATGCTTCTCCTCTGGGAACCAATGAGATCAGCAGGAAGTTCCCCCTTTGTCCTGTTTCAGTCTGGGGGGGAATAAATACATGTGTCCGAACACTGGTTTGTGAGTTCATGCTGAATTTTGGGTGAACTGAGGATATCTAGTCAGAAGTCTATCTCTGGGTCCAGAGGCGCAGCGTATGTATAACCGTACTTGGGTCTGTATTATTTCCTTTTACGCCTAACTTGTGTATGTATAGATTGCGTGTAACTGACTGTACTTTTACCTGAATAATACTTGTGCGTTGGAAACACAGATTCCATTCCTGTCTTTATTTGCGGTTAAACTGCGTACGCAATTAGCGTTCTGTTTAGAGGTTTTAGGCAGGGTTTTGTCTTAGAGGTTCTAGGCAGGTGAATCTTAGAGGTTTATAGGAAGGAATATATTAAAAGGTTTATTGACGAATTCAACAGTGGGGGCTCATCGGTTTATCACACTATCTGATACACGATAACACTCAGTCAGTCCTCTCTCAGCAAAAGGGTGGAGGCGCCTTTTGGGAGACGCATTAGTCTTTCATTACCACAGTGTTGCTGAGAGTGTACTGCCGGTTATTGTGTAGAGGAAGTGCTGATTAGAATCCAGGGACAACAGAGGAAAAAAAGTTTGTTTTTCCTCTGTTGATAGAACCTTGTGTTTAGAGGGGTGCTGCAGTATTTGCGTACGCAGCTAAAACGCATTTTTGCGTACGCAGTTGAAAAAAAAAGTAATTATACGCTTGTGTGGTAGTCGCATAATTGTGTATGCGGACGATCGCACAATAGCGTATACGCACTTCCGGTTCTGCTGCCACGTGTTTGAACAAAGCCATTGAGGTTTACATTTTTTTCTATCTACCAATAGCTGGGTTAAACGTTTATTTTCTGCGCAGAGAAAAAGTGTGTAACAGTGTGTGTATTGTTGGTAGGGGTAATTTATTCCCTAAAGTTAAGGGTACCGTATGATCCTTAAGGGCTAGGTGCAAGGGTTAGCCTAGTCACTCGGTAAGTAGCTTTACCGTTCTAAACACAGTAGCAGGTGTACATGTTGTCTTTGTTGTATAGAGGTGCGTGAGAGTGGCCGACATACAAACTCTCATAGGTTTGGAAGCTACCTTACTAAAGCTTATCCGGGTCTGGAAGTTGCCTGTTTCAAAACTTATCTAGGTGTGGAAGTGGCCTTACGAAATCTTATCCAGGTGTGTGGGCGCCGCCGACTTAAATCGTTCACAGGTAAGTGAAAGTATCTTGATTGTCTTTCACCAGTTAAAATTTTTATTGAAAAGCGTAGGAGTTGTCTCAAAATGGGAGCCACGCAAACGGTAGAAATGTTAAGCAATGATGTGCTGCTAATGTAGGCTCCGATTGGATCAGCCCGTCGTATTATGCATACTAAGTACGGTGCTTATGCAATAAGGTATTGTGATATATGGTTTAATATGACGAGAAAGAGTGTTAGACCGTTTCCCAGAATTGGTAGTTTTGACAAAAATGTGTTAGATAATGTCCAGGATCACATCAGTAAGGTGCGATCCCGAGAGAAAAAGATTAAGTATTTTGAATGTTTAAAAATATGGCAGCATGAAGGGGATGCTTGGCTTAAAAATGTGCAAACGACGCAAACTAGCGTTGCAAACGCATTGCCAGAACATACATCCGCGACGCTGAGTTGCAATACGGGCGAGCCACAAATTGGCACGCACGGGCGGCAAAGTAGCGTCGTGGAGAGTATTGCAAGCTGTTCACGCTCACCTCCCCCACCTTATGGGGATGGAGGTGCAAGTACGGTTACCAAAAATACCAATAAAAATGTAACAAGTAATTTGTACCCCCTCTTAAGTAACCATAAAGAAAATGTTTATGATGTAGAAGATGAGCCTATTGTAATGTCTGCTATTTCCCATGCTGTACAAATGATAGATGCTGCATCACCACAATCACGGGTGGTGCTGCCATCTCCATCGGTAACAGCAAGGGAAGTGTTAATAAACTCGGCACCCATTGAGGAAGTTGTTAATACCATACGTAACAGCAGCAGATTAAACCCCCAGCCAGGTAACCAGGTCAGAGGTAGCAACGCTGCCGGTCTGCATCCCATTCGGACAATAACTGTTCCAAATGGAAATGCAGATGCAAATGGTGTAGTGCCCACGAGGGAAGTAGTAATGCATTGTCCATGGACAAGAGCAGAACTGAATTCCATCATAAATGATTTCCCCAATCCCAAAGATTTTTGAGAAATTTGGGTAGTTCTCATGAGCCCACTAATAAAGATTGGCGTGTGGTGTTAAGGGCCTGCCTGCCACACAATACCGACGTGACAAAATTTATCACGGACTGTGTATTGGATGGCGACGTTCCCTTAACAGACCAAGTAAACCAAGGTAACATTTCCCGCATTGTGACTCAATTGGGTGTATATTTTCCAGTAGTAGTTAACTGGAACAAAATCTTCACAATCAAACAAAAAGAGAGTGAAACTGCAGAAGAATATTGCGACCGGGCTCTGCAGTCTATCACCCAGTACACTGGGATAGAAGAGATTAAAGATAGCATTCACCACAGGGGAATGATAGTCACGATATTAATGGATGGGTTAAAAGAGAATTTAAAAACTCGGGTTCGACCTCACAGCCTGGCTGGCGGGGACTTACAATAGATAACCTCATAGAGTCTGCCATAGAACATGACAAAAACATCTCAAAAAAGAGTGAGACCCAGAGCGAAAAATTAATGGCTGTCAGTATACAAGCTCTGGAGAGAATGACGTTTACATCACAGCCAACAGACACGCTTGCCCTTGCACACACACTCATGCCAGAACAAGTTGCTCTCACTAACCCCACTCAACAACAAACACAACTCTATCCCACTAACCCAATGCAACCACAGGTCCCAGGATATCCACCCACTTCTTTTCCCCCACAATACCCTTACCCTCCCTATCCTTACCCATATCCACCACCTTTGCCCTCTGCTCAAACTTCACAACAACACATGCTTTCACCTGAATCATGGACATGTTTTAATTGCAAACAAACAGGACACTTTAATAGTAGAAACTGCACAGTAAAAAGAGTATGGACCCCACACCAAGGGAAACCTGGATATCCCCATAAGGGATATGCACAGAGATCAGCAAATATTCAGCAAGCACCAGCTCCAATTGTAGCCGTAAATGCTTTATTGGAGAATGGTAGCCAACGCTAGGGGTCAGGTCATACCTGTAGTCTACAGATAGTCAGGTTAACGGGAAGTACTAGGGAAGAACCGGTCTTGATGGTTGATGTAGCTGGTACTGAATATCCTTTTCTTGTAGACACAGGGGCGACCAAGTCAGTGATGAAATCTCCTGTTAATTTACAGGTGACCAACGAGACAATACCAACAATGGGTGTGAAAGGTAAAGTGGAACGTTATCCTTTAACCAGACCCGCAGAAGTTATTATTGGGCCGTTGCATACCAGACATTCTTTTCTTCTGGCTGCCGCGGCTCCTACTAACCTGCTGGGCAGAGACTTGTTATGTAAAATGGGATGTGTCATGTATTGCACCCCTGATGGTGTATATTTAGATATCCCAGAGAGAATGGTATATGAGGTGCGGGATATGTTAGACACCCCACAAAGGATAATGTACCACTCTACAGTTTTAAAAGAAAATCCATCACAAGTAGATGAAATGTTGTCCCAAATTCCAGATTCCCTTTGGACAAAAGATGGACAGGACACTGGATTAATGGCAGACGTAAGCCCGGTAATGATACACTTAAAAAGCTCCAATAATTCCCCAGTACCCACTAAAACAGGAAGTAGAACTAGGGGTGTTTCCAATAATCGAGCGATTATTGCAACAGGGAATTTTAGTTTGTACAGCTAGTGTAGCCAACAGTCCCATCTTTCCAGTAAAGAAGAGTGGTGGGAGGGGTTATAGGCTGGTGCAAGACCTCAGAGGTGTTAATAAGGTAGTAGAGAGCCAATTCCCTGTAGTGCAGAATCCAGCTGTCATCCTGATGCAGATCCCACCAAATGCAACCCATTTCACTGCCATTGACCTCTGTTCTGCTTTCTTCTCTGTGCCTCTCCACCCTGACTGTCAGTACCTATTCGCATTTACATACAGAGGTGTGCAATATACATGGACACGATTGCCCCAAGGTTTTATAGACAGCCCCAGTATTTTCTCCCAGGCATTGCATGACTGTTTACAAGCTTTTCAACCTGCCAATGGATCAGTTCTAATTCAATATGTGGATGATTTATTGCTATGTTCTGACTCTTTTATGTCATGTGTGAATGATACTAAACTTTTGTTACTTCATCTCTCGCAAACAGGACACAAAGTGGCTAAGGACAAGTTACAGCCGTGCCAGCCCAGAGTAAAATATTTGGGACATTGCCTAACCCAGGGGTTACGACATCTCACAAATGATAGAATCCAGGCCATACAAAACATGACACTGCCGCAGAATCAACAGCAAATTCGTACCTTCTTGGGAATGTGTGGATATTGCCGAATGTGGATCCCAGGTTTTTCTATTTTGGCCTTGCCTTTACAGGAACTAGTCTCTTCCTCAAAGCCCGATCGCATCACACACACTGAGGAATCAGAACAGGCTTTTCTTAATCTTAAGGATAGCCTGACAAAAGCTCCTGCATTGGGAATACCCGATTATGAAAAACCTTTTGATTTATATTGTACGGAAGCCGATGGTTGTGCTGCAGGTGTCCTTACACAAAAACATGGTGATGCCAGTAGGCCTGTAGCATACTACAGTGCCCAATTGGACACGGTAGCAAGATCACTCCCCACCTGTTTGAGAAGTGTAGCAGCTACCGCTTTATTAGTGAGTAAAAGTGAGGACGTAGTATTGGGCCATGATATGATTGTCTACACTTCCCATGCTGTATCTGCTCTGTTGAACTCAGCTCAAACCAGACACGTCTCCTCGGCTAGGTTCACCAAATGGGAACTAGCCCTAATCGCTCCTGCAAATATTACAGTTAAACGTTGCAGTACGCTGAATCCAGCAACATACCTGCCATATGTTCAACATGATGTACAAAGGGTGGAAGGAGAGGAGTTGCTGGCGGGAGGTGAGTTCAGCAGACATGATGACACCCACGATTGTATGACATATCTGAATCAGACCTTTACTGCTAGACCTGACATACATGACACACCTTTAGAGAATGTGGATGTGACTTTCTATACGGATGGGAGTTGTCATAGACAAACAGATACAGGTGAATTATGTACAGGTTATGCTGTTGTAAATGACACAGACATCATGGAAGCTAAACCTCTCGGTCCTCCTCACTCAGCCCAGGTGGCAGAGTTAGTAGCACTGACTAGAGCATGTGAACTGGCAGCAGGCAAATCTGCTAACATTTACACCGACTCGAGGTACGCGTTCGGGGTGGTGCACGATTTTGGGGCTCTATGGCGTCTGAGAAATTTTATGACAGCAGCAGGCACACCAGTTGCACACTCCATTAAACATCTCTTAGAAGCAATCCAACTGCCCAAAGCAGTGGCAGTAATTAAATGCAAAGCCCACACATGTGAGGATGACCCAGTGTCACTGGGCAACAACAGAGCTGACGAAGCTGCAAAATGGGCAGTGGGGTTAAAAATGCCTTCTCCAATTGAAACAATTATGTCATTCCAATCCATTGATATGCTGAAATTAATTGAGATGCAAAATTTGTTTTCAATTCAGGAAAAATCCATATGGAAGTCCAAGGGGTGTGGGCAAGAGTCCTCCGGGCTCTGGAGGGATGGACATGGTAAGCCAGTAGCCCCCAAGGCATATTACCCCAGCCTGGCTGAAGCAGCACACGGTCTGACTCATCTGGGTAAACAGGGCATGTGCAAGTTGGTGAGGGCATACTGGTGCGCACCAGGGTTTTCTTCACAAGCAGAGAAGATAGCAATGTCCTGTCTGACCTGCTTGAGAAAGAACATAGGCAAAGCGATCCCTACCGACCGTCCCACATTCCACCGACTGATGGACCTTTCCAGGTGATACAAATTGATTTCATCCAATTACCACCCTGCAGGAACCTTAAGTATGTATTAGTGTGCACAGATGTATTCTCTAACTGGGTTGAGGCCTACCCAGCAGCCACTAATACTGCTGTGTTTACTGTCAAGAAAATAGTTCAGGAATTTGTATGCAGGTACGGTATCCCTAGAATCATCGAAAGTGATAGGGGTACCCATTTCACAGGTGATGTTTTCCAAAATATGTGTAAGCTGATGGGTATTAATAGCCGACTTCACACCCCCTACCGACCGCAAGCCAGTGCCAAGGTAGAGAGGATGAACGGGACTATTAAAAATAAGCTAAGTAAAATCATGGCGGAGACTGGACCAGGATGTCCAGAAGCTTTACCTTTGGTCCTACATAGTATAAGGACCACTCCTAGATTTCCTCTGAATCTGTCCCCATTTGAAATATTGTTTGGTAGACAACCTCATTTGATTATAAGTCCACAGGAAGATCTAAAGGGTAACAACGAGGTAACTGTGAAGTATCTTATATCAATGAGTAAGCAGTTAAAGCAACAGCAGCAGAAACTGAAATTGTTGTCCCATGATATGCCTGAAATGAACTGCCATGATGTTGAACCAGGAGAATATGTAATGATCCGAAATTTCTTACGTTCAGGTTGTTTGACTGATCGGTGGGAAGGTCCGTACCAGGTGCTGCTGACAAGTACTACATCTTTGAAGGTGGCCGAGAGAGATACCTGGGTCCATTCCACTCACTGTAAAAAGGTCAATCAACCGGTGGAGAAACAGGTCGGAGACAAAGCTGATAGTGTGGATCTGTCACTCGCGAGCTTGTTCCGGGAGGATTGAAAAGGTTGTAGTGAGATACCTGAACTGAGAGAAATTTGCAGGTCTTGTTGTGACAATGGACGGGCCTGCTGTGTTCATTTTCATATTCTCTTTTAGAGTGTTCACCATCCTGGTCAGTTCGGGAATACCCAGTGTCTGTGATGGGGGACCTATTGAGGAAACAGGAGCTGATGGCAGTGCTGATGGAGTGGAGAAAGGAGGAGTGCAATGCCAATCAGGGGAGTGTCTGACCAATCTTAGTACTGTTATTGTTAAGAAAGCTGTCATTCCGGATACTTGGGGAAGGTGTGAAGGGTTATCGTCTGAAGATTCCTGTATTTGTGAGTTTTGTGGGTCCCCAATTGATGAGAACTGTATTCAACGGTACCAACCTAAATATAACCCGTACTGGGAAGGGTATCCTTTAGAGGATTATCACAGCATGGTAGGCAAAGTGTTAAATCAAACCGATTGCTGGGTGTGTTCACATGTGCCACAGGGACAGCATAATGTAAGGTTGGTGGCATTTCCGCTGAATATCACGGAAATTTTAGAATTACAAAAGGGGAAAACATTGGATGGAAAATTCCTCTCATCCAAACCGCCTCATTTCAAACTCTATCAATTTCTAGTAGATAAATCACTTTTGTGTTTAAACATAACCAACCCCAATAAACCCGGAGGTTGGGAAGTAACGGGGAATAATCAGACGATGACCTTCTCACAAAGAGCTGATAATGAGTCCATAAACTATGATCTGCTACGCTCAATTAAATCAAGTGGGAAATATTTTAGGTACCGGTATACATTAAGTTCCACCAAAGAAATGATTGGTAAAGTACCAGATGGTTATTGTGCTAAAATAATACAACCAGAAACTTGCATATACCAGATGGAAGAGCCTGAGATAGGATTGTTTGCAAGAGAAATGTGTTTAATGATAATGATGCATACCATTCCTTATATTCTCCCTGATAATGTATATTTTATATGTGGAAGAAAAGCGTATAAATGGCTCTCCCCGAGTTCCGAAGGTTTGTGTTATCTGGGAAGAGTTGTCCCAGAAGTTATGACCCTCACACATGTTGAAATGTTGGGAATACATAAAAACACACCGTCACCATATCTTCACACACAATATGAACACAGAGGCAAGAGAAATATGATACCTGGTGATATGCATAAAGCCGCTCAGTTAATCAGTGAGACAACTGGCTTCCAAGTTTTAGTCGCCCTGGATACCACCAGAATTGCTAGGGGTACATTACATTTTAGATATATCCAGGAACTTGCTAAATTAATAGATAATATCACCGAGATGTACGATGACACATTCAGGTACACAGGGAGAGAATTGCAAGCGTACAAGAAAGAACTAGTGCAACACAGGCTAGTGTTGAATTATTTAACTGCTGTTACTGGAGGGTATTATGTAACGTTAGCCACCCAATTTGGAGTAAAGTGTTGCACTTATGTC
The DNA here is from genome assembly GCA_031769625.1 of Taudactylus pleione. NCBI lineage: Eukaryota > Metazoa > Chordata > Amphibia > Anura > Myobatrachidae > Taudactylus > Taudactylus pleione. The sequence goes on along the minus strand of JAUIMM010000153.1, from coordinate 38,410,396 downwards.
ACCAACGATACCAGCGACCCTAAGGAGGTGATAGACCAGAAGATGGATGAGATTCTGCAGCTAAAGTGGGAATTTCGTAAGAACCATAGCGCATCAGTGGCTGAAGCAGGGGAAAGATAGAAGGATGGGTGTCATGGCTGAACCCAGTGAAATGGTTCTTGGGTCTAGGAGAGTGGGTCCAGGAAGTGGTCGCCAGCGTAGGCAAATTCTTGATCCTTATACTGATTGTCATCATAGTAATTGGCATATGTGTCCGGTGTGTTCCTATTGTGTTGAAGTGTGGAAAATGTGAAAGCAGAGTGAAACGAAGGGTGGAAACTATGATGGTGGTCAGAAATGATAATATGTATACTGAGGTAGATACAGAACTGCACTACAACCCTGAGCTAGGAATTACCATCATTTAAATGTATAATATTTAGACATGCATAGAAGATATTATTGAAATGTTATTTATAGAACACCCAGACAATGTAAAGTCTCAAATTCCCCTTCAAAACTACTGTTATAAGACTGGTGCATCCCCACATCTGTCACATGATCTCCCAAGATCCGCGGTGTGCGTATAATAGTAGTTTTATGCCCCCGCCTAGAGACACATTGTTGATGGATTCAGAACCACCTTGTGCCATCCCATGATAACACTAAATAATATGTGAATGTAAGCCCAAAATAAATTTTTATAGCAGATTGTGATAGCATGTTGTTTGCTATCAAAGGGTGGACTGTCGAAGCTGAATAATTGGCTGAGACAAGTTCAGTTTAAAATTTAATCGCGGCGACGCCGTCTTGCGAATGGCCGCAAGACTCCATTTTGGAAATGAGATCGCAAGACACCATTTTTGTGGTCAGCGTCAATTCAAGTTATAACTCAGGAGCGAAGAACAGATGGCAATGTTTTTGTTAACCTACCAAGGGCAACTGGAAAAACAAGCTTTCTGAGTAAAAGTAAATAAGAAGAGACAATGGGTATTTTTACATTCAAATTGGGAATCCCTGGATGCAGATAAAGTATAGTTGTGGCAATTGTAATATAATATCTACACAATTGGATTTGTCTGAATCCTAGACAGGATGGCCCCAAATTCCACAGCTTGAGGTGGTAATACATTTGCACTTCACACAAGAGTCTGTGAGAACAAAAGAGGTTTTGTTTTCCTTTGAACACACAACAGGTGGGGGCCTGCTGACAGAGGGCATGTAGAACTACAACCCTCAGCCCTCCACACTGCTGGATGTTCACTTCGTGTATGAGAACTTATGCACTTAAATCTCACCCATTAATAACTAGCGTCCTTATATCAAACCCCGAATACTCACACACTACATATTCGCACACAAGGTTTCATTAGCATCAAATTGTATGATTCAAGTTGGTTAAGTTAGTTTAAATGCTAAGAAATAGAGGTTTTTGATATCTAAGGTATTATACATGATAAGCAAGGTGTGTTTGGTTTCGTTCTGATGCGTACGCTTTTTACAGAATCCCGGTGTTATCGGTGGAGAGATCGCATCATGCAAACTCAAGTTACGGATCGCAGAACTTACAAGCAACAAAATGTTTAGTTGATGGAATGTTACAGGAGGCGTTACCAGAAAGACTCCGGCTGTTAGAGGCAGGGAAAGTCTATTTGAAACAACCTGTTAAATGTGTCGTTACATATGCTTCTCCTCTGGGAACCAATGAGATCAGCAGGAAGTTCCCCCTTTGTCCTGTTTCAGTTTGGGGGGGAATAAATACATGTGTCCGAACACTGGTTTGCGAGTTCATGCTGAATTTTGGGTGAACTGAGGATATCTAGTCAGAAGTCTATCTCTGGGTCCAGAGGCGCAGCGTATGTATAACCGTACTTGGGTCTGTATTATTTCCTTTTACGCCTAACTTGTGTATGTATAGATTGCGTGTAACTGACTGTACTTTTACCTGAATAATACTTGTGCGTTGGAAACACAGATTCCATTCCTGTCTTTATTTGCGGTTAAACTGCGTACGCAATTAGCGTTCTGTTTAGAGGTTTTAGGCAGGGTTTTGTCTTAGAGGTTCTAGGCAGGTGAATCTTAGAGGTTTATAGGAAGGAATATATTAAAAGGTTTATTGACGAATTCAACAATACAATTGCATTACAGTTAATGACGGGATAGTGTAGATAATAAGTAACCTAGAGAAGTGTATTCTGTAACATGTGAATAGTAGCATGTGCAAATATTTTTTCTTTTGTTTTGTTATAACAATAGTTTTGAATATAAGTGCAGACATCCCCATATCCAATTCAGTAAGAAGCACTGGGTAAAATGGATGTGTATTGCAGTGTAACATAATTTTTAAAACACTGATGTATCAGTTTTAGATGTTTACATAAATGGGCATGTTTTCTCCATTTGCGCTCAATTGCCCGCAGTCATCACTAAACCTTCTATTGGAATCGGTGTGTCATGTGTGTAAATCACTTAACAAAAAAATATAATAATAATAAATAATGACATGCATTTGGCAGAAAAATTGTTAACAATTTATTTAAATAATATATATTTAAAGGAGAGTATGGTGGCAAAGAAAGGAGAGCCAGAATCAGCAGAATCCACAATGCACAATAACAGTCAACATGCTCTGTAGGTGGATACCGCCAAATGTTTACAACACAACTATAACTATAGCACAACAAAAGTATTCACTTGACCTTCTAACTTGACTACCGGGCAGAGTGGTACAGAAAACTAAGCAGTCAAAAAAAGGGAGCACACCCAAAATTAAATAATGGCACCCGTGCTGGTGACCTGCTGTTCTTTTCTGCATCAGTAAGGTTCTGACTACAGAACTGCCATCATACTAAGCTAAACAAGCAAAGCAACAGCCTGAAACAGACCCACAATAATCAATTAAAGCCCCTCCTGAGTCTAATGAATCCCATCAGCCATATATAAATAATGAAAACTAAATGTAATAGCTGAATGCAAAACCGCACCGATACCGTTGGCCAGAAAAAACGTAGTAACTGCTGCATTAACCGGCTTCATCTATGGCAACAAGATCCCTTACCCCAAACAAAACCTGCCTGGGCACAATGAAGGATCATATGATTTTACAAGATGGCCAGGCATGTAACATCCTTGCAAGGTCATCAATAATAGAACACCGCAAATCCATGGCCATCCTCTTCCCTAGATCATTGCCACCCAAATGCTTAACCAAAATCTGTAGAACATCAAAACACCTAGCAAACTCCAATAATCATGCTCTAAAAGAATGACACTGCTCTGAAGCCCGTCCATCACAACTTGTCACATCGTAGAAACACCGGAGCTCTATTAGCAGCCATAAACTTAGAAGTCCAAAAAATGTAATAGTGGCCAACAAACCATGTTTTAAAAAATCTAATTTTAAACCTAGAGGAAGAGGAAAGGCAAGGACAAAAAATAGTAAAATAGGCAAGAGTGACAAATATAAAAATATGTACTAAAAGGGAGGATCTGCAAAAAAGAAACGTGTATAGTGCATCATCTTTTTACATGAAAGTCATAGATGAACAAAAAGACAGATAAAGGTAAACCAATGGTAAAAAAAGAGGGGGGGGGTCAAGGAAAAAGTTGTGAACTCAGTGAGAGGTGAAAATGAAAAGTCTACTGGGGGGACTGAAATCTTATAATGCAATGTTAATTACCTGAATTAGCCTAATTAGGTCCGTCAGTTATATCCAAAAATTCCAAAATTACTCAATACTCCCACTGCAAACAGTGGTGAGTAGCCAATTCCCTAGCTGGAGAGACAAGTGGGGGACAAACCAAGCAATACCCAAAAAAGACCTAACACACTACACAAGAAACAAGGAAAAATGCATGCAAGCAGACAAACATGAAACCAAAATGACAATAAATGCACCAGAAATATACACCAAATTCAATGAAAAAGCCTAATATAACGTTTATAACTGGGCGATTTCCATTGGGCCCAAGGTTTTATTTTCAACAACTGAGAATCCTGCAACTGCAGCAGACACAGTGGCACCTATCCGAAACTAGTGTGTGCCAAAATCCTGCAGTGCAAGGCCGATACTAGAAGCGCAAAAACAGAACCAAAGTGGAATATCTTTGTGTATAAGTGTATTGTGTATAAGTCAAGAACAAGCTACATCCGGCCACAAGACCACATATTGTTTAGCAAGCGCAACAGGGCAGACTCAGCAGTCCCCTTAAATAACTAATGAAAGCCACCTCCAGTTTGGTCAGTTTTGAAGCGCTGAAGTCTACAGAGTATCGACCCCTCACCAAGAGGAAACCAATTCAAAAATCTGAAAAGCTCCATGAAAGGCCATGGAAAATGTTAATTTAAACAAATTTAAACAAAATGACCTTGTAACGGAAACCGCCCGATCTTTAACGCCCACTAGGATGGATCGAGGCAGATGCCCATCCATAGGCCTCCACCGATCAGCCACAGCTGGGTAGGCATGAGCCCAACCCTTCAAAGACTTTATGATGAGAATGCTTTTACAAAGTCAGGAAGGCTCTTTAATTTTCTATAAAAAGAAATGCTTGTCAAGGATCAAGCCACAGAAGCACTGGATCTGGCAGAGACATTGAGGTGTCAAAAATAAGAAAGCATTGAGAGATGTTCACCCTTAATTCCATGTCAGTGGTCATGGGAAAGAAATTCCAAAGCTTGGGGATAAGCCAACGGTGTGCCAGGAGTGAGAGAAAATTCTGCAAAGCCCCCCATGTCAGCTTGATCACCTGGAAGACAGAAGAGCACACCAACTTCGCCAGCATCAGAAGCCAAAGATCTAAATCTAGCCCACTGAAAATGAGACCATGCATCAAAATCTTGTTGTCTACCCCATTTGCATGCAGAGCTTTAATTGTAATGTTACTTCGCAAACAAGTCAAGACTAGTTGGACAAGCAGATGCAAAGCCAGCAGGGATGAAGCCACTGCCGATTTACCAAGGTTATTACAAAACTGTGATTGTGCAACCTATCGCTCCATATTTCCAATGCAACTATTATTGGGAGGATTTAGAAAAGATCTTTTGTCAAACCTGTATGTTGCTGGAGAGCTGTGCACTAGGAACCATAGAGGTAGCAACTAAACCCCGTAAATCCTGCTGCACTTGTGAACAGCTTAAAATTGTCAGCGACTGAGGTGATCCACAACAGAAACACCATTAAAGTCTTTGAGAGACTAAACCCAAACACAAGACAACAACCCAACCCAACAACCCAAAACAAGTCTAGTTCAATCTCTGATGACAAGCAAATTAAATAATGAGGCTTAGACAACCAGGCCATGGCCCATTCCAGCTTCCTACAAAAAATCCTGCCCATGGCTATAACCCTACAGGCAATCATCTAAAAAAAGACAGATGTACAGCATCGGGTCAAAGCCACCAAAGAAGGAAACACAGATAAAAATAACATAGCACTAGCTACAGACTCTAGGGAAGCCACTGGTAACCCCAATGTGGGGGACTGCACATGTGGAAAACAAAAAGCCATGTTTGTAAAAATTACTCTTCAGCCAAACTAATTTGTGGACCTGCTAAAATCTGGCTAGGTGCTAGAGCTGAGGAAGCCTGCACCGTGCCTGGGTGAAACACCGAAAGGAAAGGTGCAAAGGCGGAAGCCATATACACCATCATGGACATGACTGCAGTTGGGTTGATCTGCACCAGTACCATAGCAACTGGAGATGCCATGCCAACAGCAGCTGATGGAAAATTCACAGAGGCAGCAGTTTCTTGGCCTTGCCCCCAGTGCCTACTACATGCTTCAGCATGGCGTGTTTTATGTGTTAATGTAGGACCTACAATGGCCACTTGTGCAGCTAACCTGGAAACATGGGGTCAACTTATAAAGCAGCCATAGATGCAGAAATGACTCCAGAGCCCACCTGAGACACCTCTGCATCTGCAGGTAATAGGGATCTAAGATAATGGCAAAGTCCTGCCTCCAGGCCAGCGGTCTCCTGCAAATGGCGACTATCCAGAGCCCCAGCCTCCAGCATCAGGTTGAAAGCTGGTGGAGGGCTGTGCGGAATGGCAAGAATAGGGTATACTGAAGAGACAGTACAGCGAAAACAATAAACAATAGAAGAAATATGTAAAACACAAAAAACAATAAGGAATTGGAAAAGAAAAGAAACAGGGAATACAGGCAAAGGAAATTTATAAGGAGAAGCTAGGAAAAATAAAGCAGGATAACTGAAAGATAAAAGCAGAAAGAATCACAATAAGCAGTAATCACTGAGTACTGATCTCTGGTCCTAATTCAGAAATGGACTCAGGGCCTGATTCAGACCCTGCTCTCGCAAGCGGGTCGATGGTGGCCCAGTGTGTACGCGTGGCATGCGCAATGCACGTGCACGAGCCCCATAGCGAGTGAGACTTTCACTTGCTCTGGAGCTCGCAGCAAAATGGGGTGGCTGTCGATGTTGATCGACAGCTCGCCCCATTTTGTAGGCTGGTAGGGGGGGTGGCTGAACAAACGGAGGTGTTCCCGAAGGGAACGCCTGCCATTTGTGGGTGTCCCTACTGACATCACTCGTGATGTCAGTAGTGGACTTCCGGCTCTATTAGAGCTGGAAGTCCACTTGGCATTGCAAGTGCTGAGACCCTACCTTAGTGTCTCCTCGCAATGTCAATGGTCGCAATAATCGACACCATCTCCTGCCTGCTCGCACTAGCTGTGGGTGGGCACTCACAGCTTAGCGAGCGGACAGGAAAAAAAAAAAATACTCCCTGCCCTGATTCAGAACGTGCACTCGCAAATAGCAAGCGGCTCTGAATCAGGCCCTCAGTGCTGATGTTTACACAGTTGAGTGATGTTTTGCTACTGCGCATATGTGAAAAGTCCAGAAATCCCTTACTGTGCAAGTGTCCTATGGCATTTGCAATTGTATACGGCATTGCTAACACTTGAGAAGGGGTTTGTGATCCCTGGGCGTTTCAGGGGGGAGACTGCAAAGTGACCTAAAGTGAATGCAAGAAGGGGCAGTTTCATGGGCGTGTTATGGGAGTGTCACAGGCGTGACTGGGAATGCTGCTGTGCTCCCAAATGCAAATCCACTGCTTCAGAGGCCATGGTTAGTTGGATTTATGGAGAGTAGCTAGAGTAGACCCTAGGCTATCATAAATGTAGATGGTGCGGCCGTTGTTGCATTGATTTTGGAGTGTTTATAATCTCCATTGCAAATGCACAGACAACGGAGTCTGAAAGTGGGGGTGTCTTAATACTCGTACCCTCCATCGCACCATCAAACACAAAGGGAAAGCTGTGATTAGCATTTGCGTGTTTCCACAACCACTACTGCAATGGCTGTTGTGAACTCGGCTACATTACCAACCATCTCTGAATCAGGCCCACCAGCAGCAGACTGGAACAATGAGTCTTTGGCCCACAGCCCAAGCTTTTAAATTAACTCAGATAAAGACACACCCCTTCCACATCATAAGCAGGCTAAGTCAAGTGATCAGCATCCATGCCAGCCCCCATCCTAGAGGTTTAAACTACCTAATTCTTATGGAAATTATTTGGTTTCTCTATCAACTCTGCACTTACACCAGGGTTAGAGCATATCCAAATCTACACCTCCAGGGGATTATGTGTGTAATTATTTCATTGGTCATTTTAGTTGCACCCTGCAATTGCAAGCCCACACCATGGGTCTCATTCAGACCCGGTCGCAAGCGCTGAGCGCTCGCAACTGGGTCAATGGTTAGGCCCTGTGCACACACAGCGGCCGCACTGCGGGTGCGCAAGCCCCGGAGCAAAATAGAAACTCTCTCGCTCTGGAGCTCACTGCAAAAGGGCCGGCTGTCGATGTTGATCGACAGCTTGGCCACTTTTGTAGGCGGGGCGGGGGGGGTGGTTTCACAAACGGAGGCGTTACTTAAGGAACGCCTGCTGTTTTGTGGGCGGCCACACTGACATAAGCAGTGATGTCAGTGGGGAGCTTCCTGCTCGATCAGAACAGGAAGCTCCCTGGGGCTTGCGGCTGCTGAGACCCAACCTTAGGGTCTCGTCGTAAGCCTCGATGGTCACGATGGCCTTGACCATCGTGACCATCAACCTGGTCGGTCGCTAAGCTGTGGGTGGTAACCCACAGCTTAGCTAGTGACCAGGAGGCTGCACTTAATAATAGAAGCGGCTGCCCTCATTCAGAATGAGCGCTCGCTTCTTGCGAGCACCTCTGACTGAGGGCCCATGTCCATAGTGTACTTTCTCTGTGACTGCATACCCACTGAGATCTCATGCACGCCCACTTCTCAAGACTCCACACCCATTCCAGCCCCTGTCTCAGCCCTCTAGTCACACAGTCGCAAGACACGTTTGAGACTGAAAACTGTGAATATTCACACAATACGAAAAATTGTAACTTGAGCAAAAAAAAAAATATTGCCTATTTAATTTCAGTCTGAATCTGATTAAAACCCTTAGGGCTCTATTTACTACAATTCGCATTTGAAATGCAGATTGTAGTGTGATATTTTTGCATAAATTCGCATTGCGAATACAGGCAATATCACAGGGATTTATCAAAAATCCCCTGCAGGGACAGAGCTTGCCATAAAGCTCTGTCCCTACGAATCCCATCAGCAGCTTTATCACTGTATTTTACGCAAACACTCCCCTCCACCCGCCACATAATTTAAAGGGAGATGGGGGTGTTCGATTCTCTATACTTTATTGTATTAAACCCATAAACTAATTCTGTTTAAAATTGTATGTGTAATTGTGCCTCTATTTGTTGACAATGTACTCATCTGACCTAAAACCATTTCAGAAGCTACTTTATGATTGCAGTCATGCCTAGACTGGTAACAATTAACAAAACCTTCATAATGTAGTCAAATTATTTTGTTTCTACACTACCCGCATAGAAAAGATTTCTGTTTGTTATCTCTCTGTAATTTTCATTCTGGATCTAGATTTACTATAATAATTTGTGAAACTGCTCTGCTGAGAACTTGCGCACAGTGGTAGAAGCCAACAAATGTATGCATTACTGTAAATTGTGAAAATATTGTAGTGTCAAGAGCTATGGCAAACTGCAAGCTAAATTAGTCATTTAAAATGCATTACATCCTCATGCATTACAGCTCATGGGCACAAAACCATAGAATTGATATTGTATCCCTCTGAGCCTCATTTTAATATAGAAAGCAGTGATTGTCTAATTGAAGATTTTGTGTGTGAGAGTGGGTTACTGTGACATTGGAGGTTAAATACATGCTGTTGCATACCTTAATTTGCCCATGCAGCTTACTGAAGCAGATGTCTGGAGGAAGCATCCCTTCTTGTAATTAACTTTACAATATAGAAATGAAAAAGTCACACAACTCGCATTAGAAGCACAGTGTTTGATCTCCCGGAAGGTCTGCCTTTAAGATGGAAAAATGCATCATTTTTAATGTTATCCAATTACACTGCAAAAGTCTTAAGAAATAAACGCACACTAAAATCATGTCAATGAAGGCAATTTAAAGATCATACATTACTCCTCTGCAGTTATGTTTCTTACCAGCAATTGTACTTCACGATTATTTCCTGCTTACTTTTATGTTGAAGCAATCAATACAAAGATATCCAGAATTCTCTTGGTCAAAATAACAAGTTGGATCCATGAACTTTCATATGAAAGGTACGTTTGCGGAGAAATCAAAAAAGTGAGAGAGGAGGTGATCATGCAGCTGGAGAGGAGGTGGTCATAGAGCAATTTGGGCAGGAGGGAGAAGGAGTGGAAATGAGGCTGGAGATGTAGGGAGAATAGGAGTCTGTAGGGCTTTGTAGGTGAGTGAGAGGAGTTTGAATTTAATTTTGTGGGGGTAGCAAGTCAGTGGAATAACTGATAGGGGGAGGCAGCGGAGGTTAATGAAAAAAAAGAGGACAATGAGGCAGGAGCAGAGTTAAGAACCTGATAGAGAGGGGCAAGGCGAGTGTTTAGAAGGTCAGAGGGGAGTAGATTGCAGTAATTTAGACAGGAGATGATGAGGGGGTGGATGAGGGTTTTAGTGGCTTCCAAAGTGATAAAGGACTTGATACAAGAGACATTGGTAAGTACGTACTTTGCAAATGAAAGTTAATCATATGGACCTGCAAAACTAGTCTACTGAATGTTAACAAAATATACCACACCTCTACCACCAGCAGGGGTATGAAGTTTAAAGCACTGACTGAATTTACCAGGGACCCCTGCAAGGGGGCTTGGGCCCAGATGTGCTCTGTATGCAGGTCTCGGCTCCATGAGTTGGTTCTTAGTGGGATAGTGTATGGTATTCAGCTAGCCAGGTCTGTAAATGGAGCGAGAATGTCTGAGCCAAAGGTCAAACCATTCAGAACTGAATGGTGCCAAGTTTAAATACAGGACATGAGGTCAGGAAGCAAGGCAGGTCATACACAGTAATTACAAGTAATTTTCTGGAACATTACAGACCAAATGCATGCGCATAATGTCTCACACCCCTTAGGCACACACCCTTTGGGCAGCCCCCAAACCAACCCATACTGTAGGGATAGATGTAAGTGCCGGGATTGGCATTCACTGTTCCCAGCAGATCCCCAGGAAAAGAAGTTCAGCACTCGAGAAAAGGGAGGAGCAGACATAGCAGCAATCCAAGAACAGGTGAGCATCCTGTGTCCACAGGGGTGGAGGGAGGAGCAGACATAGCACCAGTCCAAGAACAGGTGAGCATTCTGTGACTGGAGGGGGTGTCTTGAGGTGAGCGTTCTGTGTCCACGGTGGTGGATGGAGGAGGGGGTTGGTTAAGATGAGCATTGTGTATGGAGGAGGCCTTTGTTGGAGACAAGGGGTGTGAAGTCTAATACTCTGGTAACTTCCTGTAATCATAGTGGAGTACTGGAGTACTGTATAAAATAGACTCAAGTGTTTCAATCTAGCGCCCCCTGTGATGTCAGCAATCACCTGATCTATAGGAAAAGAGTGGGATGGGCATCGTCTCTATAAGAGGGTACAAAGCAGGAACTACAGCAGATCATGGACACCTTCAAACAGAAGAATCAATCCTAAGTCCCAGAAGACAGCACTATTTGACCTGATAGGTGGCAGACAAAGTCATTGATATAATTGGATCTGATCAGCAAATATTAAGTGCATACTGAGATTTTATATACAATCTTATGTTTATTTTAATGCGTTTTTCATCCTAATGGTATTTTTGCTATTTTTAAATTTTTTGTTATTTTACTTTTAATTTAATTTTGTTTGGAATTTCATGCAATTATTAGAACTGATATTGACCAGAACTATTTCATGTTCGATGGGGCAACATTTTTAACATTTTCAGGCAGTGAGATGGGGTCCAATGTGACCCCATCATATGCCAATGCCTACATGTTTACTATAGAATATGAAGTTTTTTTCTCTGATCCTGACATAGCTAACAACATTATTGCTTTTTACCGCTATATTGGTGACTTGCTCATCATTTGGGGAGGGTCTGAGCTGGCCTTTTCTAAATTGATTGACAAATACAATACTTTGGATAGACCCATAAAATTTACCTATACTATGGACCAACAGAGTGTTAACTTTTTGGATGTAACATTAACAAAAAGTAAGGGGAGATTGGTGCCTTCCCTTTTTTTTCTATCACAGAGAGGAATAATATCTTATTGGCCAGTAGTGCTCACCCAGCCCCTCTTAAAAGAGCATTACCATTTTCACAGTATTTGCGGCTGTAAGAATTGCTAAAGATCGTTTTAAAGGTATTAAGCAATTAAATATTATGTATTACAATTTTTTACAGAGGGGATACAGTGTGGTAGATTTGGATCGAGCTAGATCAAAAGCCTTGGCAGTTTCACCAGATAAATTGCTTACATACAAAAAAAAAGATTGTAAATCTAACAGGCACATTTTGGTTAATAGGTTTAATCATATGAGTTCCACCATTAAACACCAGGCTAAAACTTTGTGGCTGACTATCACTTCTGATAAAGATCTGAAACCTCCAGGGTCGCTGAGAGCCGCGATGGGCCCAGGGGAAGAAGGGGCGTGGCCTAATCACAGGAGGCGTGGTCATGTCCGCTTCGGAGAAAAAAAATCAAAAAACATTTTTGCAGCACCGCTTGGGGAGGGGGGCGCTGTGAGCCCCTCAGCCCGGCGCATAGCCAGTGGGGGATGCGATCACTGTGATCGCTTTCCCCACAGGCATCGGAGACTGCTGTGGCTGCTGGTTAGCAGCTGTGATCAGTCTCCCAGTGCAGCACAGCACACTGGTGTAAGACGGAGGGGGGGCGGCCCCAGACATTTCGCCACGGCTAAGCATAATCTATCTACACTCAAATATAGGATTATAGAACAGGCACCCCCCCCCTGGTCAGAGGTGGCGATAGATCCCGTAAGTTGTTACAACTTGAATCACAATGGATTATCAGACTGGATACTTTGGACCTCATTCAGAGTCGGTCAAAGCGGCCGCACGGTCGTACGCCACCGATATTCGCTATACTGCGCATGCATAAAGTTCGCAATGCGTGTGCGCAAACTAGCCGCTATGATCAGAAATTTCTCTCTCCTTGAACACAGCCAGGTCGGTAGTTTGAGTGACAGATGGAGGCGTTTGTGGGTGGTAACAGGGGAAGGTGCTTGAAAACGGGGGAGTGGAGATCCGAACGCAGGCGTGCCTAATTATGTGAACAGTGTTTTATGGGAGTGCATACGGTTTATGGGAGTGCATAATTAACAAAGTAGTGTCATGGCACATGTGACATGGGAGGTTTTTACACTGACATGATCGTAGAGCTTAAGAGAGGGTATGGTCAACCTTAAGCTCTACGACCAGTTCCGATGGTTCTCGATGGTCTCGATTAATCCTTATATGCCCGGAGATGATGTGCAATGCGTACGAGAAGGGGGCGTATTTTTTGAATTCCGGCCGCTTCCTCCCCTTGGTCGGCCAGCTACCGATCCGAACTTAGGGACGCAACTTGCGAGGGAATCATTTGCATATCCGGCCCCTTTTCCCGTACGACCGTGCGGCCGCTTCGACCGACTCTGAATGAGGTCCCTTGTCCCTGTGTGGCTTAAATGAGACATTAGGGCTCCAATGTTTCATATTGTTACAGTTGGTATGCATCGCTGTTTAGCTGTTTAGAAATGGATTTTTATTCCTCTTACATATTTGATAGGATGCTCTTATTTTTTAATTGGATGGTTATTATATTAAGTGCAACATCTTTGATTTATTTAGGTTTCTATATTTAGTGTTATGTTTTTGTTTTATATGTTCCACTAATTGATATCGCAGATATGTAAATGGTTAAGTTATATGTATATGCATGTTTTTTAGTTGTGTAACATGTCTTTTGTGTATGTTCACTTGTCTATTCTGTAGTTTGATGTATATGCTGGTTGCCTTGGTAATGTGGGCACTGACGTCATTTCCTGGGTGTGTGTTTCTTTGCACCAGATGCAGGACCCAGCATTGGTGATCACGAGGTGATGTGTACTATTTATAGCTGGGTAAGGTTTACGTTACTGTGTATATGGCTTGATAAATTGCCAATAAAGGCGCTGAAATGTCGCAATATAAGCTGATTCAGTGATGGTTTATTTGACCGGATTGCCGCCGTTTGGAACATATATTCAGTATGTCCCGGTGAGAGACATGCTTTTTAGGGCACACGGCGTAGCTATTTGTATACCTAGAGTGACAGATTGTGGATTTGTATAATTATATATATATATATACACTGTATATATACATATATATATATTGTGACACAGTCAGGTTAGGGGGTCCCTCTCCTGGGTAGAGGACTCCTTCCTTTCACACACAGCAGCTGGGAAACAGTACGCCAGACTGGATTCGAGTACAAGCTGATCGGCGCCAGTCTTTATTGTACAACGTCAGAAATAACATAAAGAAAACAAACATAAATCCTAGCCCTGTCGGGGCACTAACTTCACAAGTGACTTTTCTCACTACAAGAACCTGGCAGGGCCTAATGCCCTCGCCAGCAACATAGGCACAGCACAGCACTTACAAATAGGTTTTCAAGTGTCTCTGAGCAAACTCCCTGCCTGCTCTCCCAGGTGAGACACTCAGCCTTATCCGAACTAGGCTTATATTGGCCACTCTCAGGTGGAAACCCTAACAAGCCTGTTACCAGGCTGCAAGATCCAAAACCTGGAGTGGCCGTGGGTGGAGCCCTCCCTCTCCTCTCACCCACAACCCCCAGGTCCCAAACCGGCTTTTCAAAAAACCGAGACTCAAGCCTGCTACACTGCAGACTTTCTCCTGGGGGTTTAAAACACATAAGACAGGAATCTGGGACAAATGTACCTGCCACAGACCACTTTACCAGTGATCCTATCACAATATATATATATATATATATATATATGTATGTAGAAAGTAGCTGGCACTCCACTAGGTAGTCAGCTACTCTGGGTGCCTATCACAAATAGTAATCAATAGGTCCAACACACGGGCAGCACTTCTACAGATTTTTCAATATGAAATAAAAGTTAGACACATCCAGATCTGTTCAACGTTTCATGATAAACATAATTTTGTCAGGAGCAAGTAATAAGAAAACAAACATACCTTTTATGCTGGTGTACAAACACCTTGTAAATGGCACCAGCCGACACAACCTAAGGCGCGATGACGTCATGAAGCCGCGCACCAGGCACCAGCATCATGACTGGCTCAGCTGAGTAGGCCTGACAGGTTGTGTATACCCATCACCATAGGAACAAAGGGAGGATCATGACATCACGCAGTAGAACCGGCAAAAGGAATATGTACAAAGAGGATCACAGCAGCACTGTACAAAACTAGAAATACAATAAAAAAAACCTAGAAATTCGTGTCTAGTAAAAGACTTGGTGGTCTGGAATAAAAGACCATAATGTAAATAAAGAAATTACTATGATACAACACTACATTAATAGTAAAGAACTTACAAATGAAAGAAAAAAATGACTATTCAACAATACTTAATACAGCATGAAAAAGATAAATTCTCATTAAGGCCAAGCAGAAATATATATATATATATGTATTCCTAGTATATAAAGGGCAACTAACTGCAATAACGTACAGATGTAGCCACGCTCATCTATCCAGGGATGAGAGTGCTCGTAGCCTGGTGAATGCTGTGCTTTGCTGTGATGCGTGCGCCCCTGAGGGCGCATCGCGGCAAAGATGGGGGTGCCTATATATGTACTTTATTTTCTGTGCAGGACATCCCCCAACTCCTTTTTGAACATCACTATACGTCACCCTTAATATTCATGTCAGTAAAATATGGTAAGAAATTAAAGAATTGTTTTTTAAAATATATTTTATTTAAATATATTTTATTCAATTATACAATAAGTTAGTTTTACGTTTAGAACCTGAAAAACCTTACTCATGAATTACAATTAGTTATATCCAAATTATCTACATGATCTGAAATAGATCAGGCCAATGTGCAGGTCAGCAAAAATTTCTCATTACCCTATAGATCAACTGAAATTTGCAGCACCGTATAAATCATTTAAATTTATTGCAGATCCATAAATAAGCTAACCTAGAATTGCTATAACTGGGCTTCATTTGTTATCAGTTAATAAAAGAAACATAATGCTATGCCATATGTCACTGTAACCAAACTAACTAAGTTTGGTACTCAAAACAACAGCAATAAGTTCTAGTGACAAAGCTCTGTTATTGTTAACGGCAGATGTACATGAAGGAAGGACATTAATTTGAAGAAAATGTGCACAATTTGCAAATTCCCTGAACATAATACAATTTGTTGTTAATGTCTAAATAAAAAATTATCAAAAATGAAGTTAATCAGTGCTTGAGTAACCCCTGGGAAAGCCGTCTCTAGGGTTGTGTGCCTTTTGGTTGTATTGTCACTCACCAGGGATAGTGCAATGTCTCTACCCATATCTTCCTGCCATGTGTCTGACATCAGTAGCAGATGATGCCTTGTTTATTCACCAGTGTTGAATTGAGAACACACTGCTTGACTTGCCCAGACACAGTTCACAAACATAGTTAAGTGATTAGGAAATGTTATATTTTGTACTTAATAACTAGTTGACTACAGTAAATTCAATAAATAACAAAAGAAAAACTTATGTCAGTAAATATAACCGGTAAATATAAATCAGAATGTTATTTACTGTATATTTAAAAAAAAACATACCTTAACCACTTACCTGGCTATGTCGCTTGTGATGCGACTGCAGCCAGCAGTGCTCCTGCTGGCAAGTACGCATCACATGCGACTGCACAAAACCCCACTGCCTCCCCCGACTTTTGCAGAGGAGATCCGTTCCACATGCGCCGGGGATCACAGTGTGAGGAGGGGAACTTAGTTCCCCTCAGAGTACTATTTGGCTGATCTCTGCCAGTGCCCCCTGGCACACACTCCGCTCTTCTCTGCATGTGGGAGAGGATCTAGCATCAGTGGGGGTGGGGGAGGTGTAATATAAAGAAATATAAGGCTGGAGGGGTGGGTAAAATAATAATAAAAAATTGGTCACAGGGGAGGAGGAGGGGATGTGTGTGTGCAAAAAGCAGGGTTTTTTTACAGGTGGGGGAGGGGGGTTGGTTTATAAAACTGTTTTTTTTTTACTCCTAATGGGGTGTGTGGGAAGGGGGCTGCTAATATTAGGATTTGTGACCACTAGGGCGATCTACTGCCAATGGGGGTGGGTGGGAGGTTATTTTATAATGGGGGCCTATGGACACGTGGGGATGGGGGCTGCAAACCCTCCCTAAATATATATTTGTTAAAATAAAATATTGAAATATATTATTAAAAAACTTTATTAAATAATTAAAACAAACTGACAATTTTTGAGCTGTTTTGTGGGGGAAAAAAAATCATCAGGTAAGTGGTTAAGGAAAATATTTGGATTTATACCCTGAATATACTGGTACATTTAGTCCTAAATGAAGATTATGATTTTGCACCCTTCCTGCAGGTTTAAGAATATATTATATATAAGTAAATAGAGTCTTTAAATTTATTTTAATTATGATAGATGTATTATGTAATGTCATTTTATATGAATTATTACAGGAAGGATGCGTGTAATTCTGGATAATAAATGCACTTTATCATGCACTTTATGTGAAAATTAGATTGACCAAGGAAAATGGCATCATAAATATTACCGGTGTTGTTTATATTTTTAATGCTTTTGAAATTAAAGAGATTTTGAAGAATGATGTACAGTGTAACAATGTTTATATTAGGAAATGTATTAATGTTTTAAGATTTATATTTTGCAACTGTTTAGTGCTGTATAGTGCTAACAATTTAAATTGATACTTTCAAATTAGAATTGGAGACATAAGAAAATAGCAAATGGCAAAGGGAATGCTTTTTTTTTTATAATGTTTTTTATCTGTGAATGTATATAATTTTGCTATTTACATGCCTCATTAGTTATTAATCTAATTCTGTGTTGCATTGTAATGTATATATGTGAGAAATGTACATAGGTGTAAAATAGCATTAGAAGATCATAATCACAACCTAGTGATGAAGTCATTATTCAAGACAAAACATGGACTAAGCTAACACAGAGTAATGCACAGGGGCCCTGATTCAGAGTGAATAGAGGGCCTGATTCAGAGCTGCTCGTAAGCGGCCGCTCGTTCGCTCCGAGCGATGTTCGCACATATGCGGATGGGTTTTAGTACGCATGCGCGAACCAGTCAGTGCGGTCGAAAATCGTGTGCTCGCAAAATAGCCAATGCCTACTAATTTGAGTGACAGAATGAGGCGTTTGTGGGTGGTAACAGGGGAAGGTGCTTGAAAACGGGGAGTGGAGATCCGAACGCAGGCGTGCCAAAAGGTCAAAACGGGCGTTTTAAGGGTGTGCATAATTAACAAAGCAGCGTCATCGACCACGTCACTTGGTTGTCTTTTAGCCTGAACTGTTCGCATGATTGCGGTAAGAAAATCCAACCACAACCACTGCGAGCAGTTCAGATGCCTTTCGATGTACTCAATTAATCAAATAAATAGCGGAGATGACGTATGATGCGAGCGGCCAGGGGACGTCTTTACAAAATAGTGAGCGCATGTTTCGTTTGCTCGGTCAGACATAGAGGCATCAACAGACCGCAAAGAGCGAGCGCTCAATTTAAATAGCCGGCCCCTTTTTCTGAACGAGCGAGCGCAAATAGCGTCCGGCTCTGAATCAGGACCTGAGTAAGAAAGAGCAAGTAACTGTGCATCTTAGTAAAGCCATACTTGCCAGTGGCAAACGCAGGATTTCCAGAGGGGGGGTTCCAAATGCTTCATTTTAGAGCAAGTGTGGCCTGTCAATGAAGAGGGCAGAATTAGCACTTAACCAGCTTTAATAAGCGTCATACAAAGTGTATTGTGTGTCATAATTCCGGCATATACAGGACCAGTGATCACAGTAAGCCATTAGATATGCCAGTAGGCCATCCTGCCTGAGCTGAATGTATTTATTTTAAATGTTTGTACCATTCCAGACTATTGGTGCAAGTCCGGGAGCCTGGAGGAGCAGCAGAAGAACCTAGCACTGCCCTGGACATACTGTATATGTACATATTGGGCTCTATAGCAGTGCATCTCTAACAGTGCATGTTTTCCAGATCTTCAGGTTGGTGCACAGGTTATTTATTACTGGCTGATACATGTTAAAAGATCCACAGGTGCTGCTAATTATTTCATTTGTGATACTGAGAAGAACATGCAGCACTAGTAACATTTATATTATTATTTCTATTATGGTCATGGTGTGGGCTGGGGAGGGGGCTTTCCGGGCAGACGGAAACCCCCCTACATTTGCCTATGCTTGCCTAATCTCCCGAGACTGCTGGAGCCTCCCGAAAAATCAGGTGCCACTCCCAGCCCCCCGCAAGAGTAGGCAAATCTCCCGGAGGGGGCTGCCAGAGTGTCGGTAAGTATAGGTTAAACCATGCTGCACTGCATGGTACAGTACAGGTGCAGTTGTACAGTAAATTGCTACATCATGTCTCAGGACAGTTACAAATATGGGCTCTAGTCTACATGGACAAAGCTGCAGAGCCAACTAGTAGTGGCAGGTAGCAGCAGCACTAGCTAGTAAAAGTACTGTCAGGTGGAATGTCCCAACATCCTGTGCAAAACAAGGAAGTTGAGGATGCGAAAATGTCACAAGTCTCGGGTGGATGGTGTGGATGCTGACCATACACTTTGGAGTTGGTGTGTTCCCAGAACAGAGGTGCGGAGTCTAATTTATGGGTGGCCATCACCAGGGACAACAACAATGGGATTTGGGCTTCTCTGCACCCGATATGCCGGTCGCGGCTCTCTGTCTGGGTTCCAATGTACGGGCTGGTGGTATAAAGGAATGAAGGAGCTGAGAGCTGACAGATTGGTTGCTACTGGGCAAACTGGAGTATAGTCAACAGGAGTTGGTCAGAACCAGTAGAGCAATGCAGTACTAGGGAGTGAGCCGAATCAGGTCAAGGAGTAGCTGAAGTCAAAACCAGGAATCACTAGAAGCAGTACCAGGGGTTGAGCGGAATCAGTTCAAAGGTGTAGTCAAGGTCACCTCAAGCAGGAAGTCGGAGGAGCAGTACTACGGGAGCAAGTGATGAGAATAGTCAAATGAACCAGACCAATCACTAAGAATCACACTGGAAATTCAGGTAGAAACAGATGCTGGAGTAAGGTATGAAGCCTAATACTCTGGCACTGAGCAGTGCAGTGCCCAGAGAATCTCTTTTATAGGGAGATAATTTGAATTTGGCATGAAACATGATGTCACATTTGGCGCTCCTGTAGCTTAAATTCCAGACAGAGCAGTGCACCCACCCCTGTGGGAGCCACGGCCATCTAGAATCAGACATTTGCCCACAGTAGCCAACCAGAGGGGAACTGCCATTGCTGCAGCCGGAGACCTGAATATGCTGGTAGACCCTGTAAAAGCCAGGGTGAGACACAGTCGGCAATAGGGCAGCTTCATTGCAACGTCCACCAGGTGACCCGCAATGGAATCACCTCAGCCACTGGAGACCAGTCCCACGTGATGTGGTCAGTGAGAACATGGCTTTGTGGCACTGTGACAGCACATCAGGTAAATTGATGTAATGATCTTCCAAAGAAATGCAAATTTCTGCAGCTAGGTGGCTACCATGCGATCACATGGAACTGATCCATCTTGTGGGAATGTCATGGGAGTGTTGTGGAAGTATATGCAGCCTTCCGTGCTTGTTTGTGGTGTGTAGAAGGAGATGGGACACCTGTTTTACATCAACATGGGGTGGGTGTAAATCCTGATTCTATTGATGACAGTTACAGATGGAAGATCAGTGGCTGGGCCTTCCACAAGAATACGGATGGATACTCGCATAGACAGGTGGATATTTGCACTAGCATAAGGTAGTGAGCAGGCTGTCAAGGCCAGACGGAAAAGCGGCCGCACGTCGGACGCATTTTCTTAGCATTTAGGCACCATCTTCCTATTTTCCACTAAATTTTTTATAGCACTTGGAAGTTTTTGAATATTTTTTTTTACATTTTTGAATTAAAGCATTAGGAGTTGGTACTGAGGAGTAAAATAGATGTTCTGTAAGGGAAGGATGGTAACCACACTGAATAAAAGAAAATGGAAAATTGTTTCATTATTGAAATTATTATCAGAGAACACTGCCCTGGTTAGGTGGTCTAGTAAGTCATCTTGAGAGTCAGACTCAAATTTTCTAAGGAACTTTTCCAAATCCTGAATATCATGTTATGTTTAGCTGAGGCTAGTAAGCTGATTAGAAGTTTAACTCTATTTTGAGGGACTTACAAAGAGCTGTCCAGAATTATAAAACAAATTGTACTCTATCAGACAAAAGGCCTGAATCAGAAATTTACGTATATCCGATATTTATGTAAATCTCCAATGTTTAATTATATAGGCAGGAGCTGCACTGCACATGTGCAGATCTGGTCCTGCAACATTGGTTGCAGTGCCCCAAAAGTCGCAACATGATTGACATACTGCTATACTGCTAGCATTTGGGGGTGGTGACAGGGAACGTTCCAGAAAAAAGGGATGTGTCAGCCTCATTTTCTGGGCATGCTGAAGCCAGCGGCTGAGACCTTAGTTAAACGCAGCTTCACTGCCATGGCAGATGTCCAATACTTACGCAGTTGATCCAATGCTGTATCTTCGTACGCAGCAGTGAATCAGAGTGGACGTAATTTTACTTAAGTTCCTCCTGCTGCTTTTGATTCATTTCACATAGCTGCTGTATACAAAGATGAGATGAGCGTACATCCCTGAGTCAGGCCCATAATCTCTTGCAGGAAACCATGTAACTGGATATTAATAAGACACCCTGCACGAAGAAACAAAACGGTGTGCCACCATTTAGATGTTATTAAAGGGGTATGTTCTTCACAAAATATATAGATATGTCCTTGGACTAGTTGGAGTAGTCATTGCAAGTAGATGCCCAAGAGGAGAAGTTGGCTTAGCATCTTTAGCTAAGCTTGTAATGAGTAGGCTGAAGCATTCCTCTACATCAGTATAAAGGTGGGCCACCTACTGTTGCAGTCAATTTACTGCAGGGTTTTATTTACCCTGGCATGAACAGAACAATGTGAAGCACATGTCCAGTGCAGCAATTTTTGATGGTACTATGGATTTCTCAAGCAATGGAGACTTGAAGTGGTTGAAACAATGTAGACTGTGGGCCTGATTCAGCATGGATTGCTATTGTGCTAATACACACGCTACGCAGTTGCTAATATCAGCGGTGAAATGCAAATGTTTGCAATCGCATTGCGATCACAGCCCAACATAAGGACGCCCACTTCCCCTTACTCACATCCATATACTTGAGTAACATCGGACCCATACGCACAGTTAAGGCAGGTCAGACCTCACAGGGTTTACTAACTTCTGCGCAAGCTATGAGGCCTCAGGCTGTGTGGATAATTTCTACACGCCCCTGCAACGGCGTGCTGTGTATGGCCACAAAGTGGATAATTTATGCACGACCCTGTGTTGCAACTTACTGGCACACCTGCGTTCGCTCGACCACCCCCCTGTAACCAAAAATGGAAGCCATCCTGCTTGGTGAGGGTTTAAACTTTGAGCAATTTCGAGATTATAATCCGTATATATGGTTAGTAGAGGTTTAGATCCCTCAATCAGGTGGGGCCACTCATCTAAAGCCAGTTCCATTGGTAAGTGTTCTTTTCCCTTATTGAATAATTTCTTTCCGCAGGTTGGAATTTCTGGCTATAGAATATAAGAAACCACAAGGATGCATTCTACTAGAGACTGATATTTGTGATAAAACAGCTCCTACATGTATAATAGAGGTTTCCACCTCCACAAAGAAGGATTAATTAGTATCAGGTTGCTGGAATCTGTGAGCACAGGTGAATGCTTTTTTAGAAGAAGACTTGAACAGTTCTGGGAGACCATTGTTTATGCAGTTGCGGTTTACTGGTAATTGCAAAAATTGCTTCTACCAGAGTAGGCTGTTTTCTAATAAATTGGCCAAAGAAATGTGCAAATCCAAGATCCTCTGGATTAATTTGTAGGGTTGACCATGAAATTATTTCCCCTTGGGATTGGTCAGTGAGTCTGCTGAAAAATGCATATTTCCAACTTGTAGAATAGGTGATGAGTTTATTTTTTGTACCATTCATATTTCATATGTGAATTTTATAACTTTTCTACTTTATATTTTCTTGTTACTTCTTTAATAAAAACAGATTATACAAAAATGAATAGGTAATAAGTTTGCAGATAGGCCACAACTACGGCTATGTGCTTATAGTGGTCCTTGAAAAAAAATAGTATGACATCTAAATTGACTACTACAAATAGATTAAATAAATCTTAAAAGCTTTAGGGCCTGATTCAGCAAGGAACGCAATTGCAAAGCTGCATACAGGCATATACTGTAGTGTGTAGTGCACGCAGGCAGCTTTGCAATGCGATCCTTGCAATAATGCAAATGCAGCCGGAGGTGTATGACAGAGGTCGCATTGCTGGGATCACCATCGCGACCATCGCGAATGTCGATGGTGGATGTCGCTTGGCGGCCGGCCCAGCTGACTCAGATTGGGCAGCTTGTGAGCCCAGCAGACTGCGTACGTCCACGCAGTCTCTGGGCTGGCCACTCCCGGAAAACGGGCCGGACTCGCCCCATTTCCGGGAACGCCGACCGACACCACACCGCCCCTTAAATGCCTCTGCCTGGCAATCAGGCAGAGGCATTTAAGGGCTAGTGTGCGTTTGTAAGCAGGACCCATTCTGCATACACTTGCGTGCACTGCTGAATTAGCCCCTTAGTCAACAAACTTCTGGAAAACTGCTGGAGCATTACAGAGATCAAAAAGCATTAAAGGTATTTAAAATGACCTTTCCCTAGTACTAACAGGAACCAATTCCATTTGTCATCACTCCTGAATGAAATAAAAAT
Organism: Taudactylus pleione; assembly: GCA_031769625.1. NCBI lineage: Eukaryota > Metazoa > Chordata > Amphibia > Anura > Myobatrachidae > Taudactylus > Taudactylus pleione. Next base: position 38,386,974 of record JAUIMM010000153.1, on the reverse strand, counting down.
ATGTGCTCCTCCTTATCTAACTTTGAGCAGATCAAGGGCACTAGTATCGTTACAAACACCTTGGTGCTAAGAAGCAAGGGATACCAGTCTTTGAAGATAATGATATTTAAGCCATAATAATATATATAAATGGTATCATCCTTATTCTTTTCACATAAAAATCTACCCTTCTAGGTGAGCGAGACTCCCAGATAAAACCTGTTTTAAAATTCTCTTTTGTATATTTGGTCTTAACTCTAGAAAGGGAATAGAAAGGGTAAACACTCACGGAGATATCTTGCCAGGAACTGGATCAATGGGTCATCCCATATATGATGATGTAGCAACATTTGCAAAAGACTGGGAGACTATGCCTCACTTCAGTGACTGACACGTTAACAATAGTAGGTTGGAAACAAGATGTTTGGCATGAAGTCAAGAATTGTCCAGTGTTACACAATGGACCCTGATTCCCTCTTACCGGACTTGGTGCTGTAATTTCTTCTGGGGCGTTCCTGGTGGCCACTACAGTAAACATAAACATTTTGAGTTTGCTGAGCTGCTATGGTTTGGCACCTATTCCAGGGTTCTGCACTGCATGGTCGCCGCCATGTTGGACTAATTAGCTGACTCCGGGTTCTCCAAATCACAGAGGAGTTAGCCTCCACCTGACCAGAGTCGCCCATGACTGATCAGAGTGTCCTATTTAAACCCCTCAGTTGCATCTGCTCATTCCCTGTACAACTTGTGTCTTAACAGTTCCTGGTTCCAGTATTAGCAGCTCCGCAGATTCTTGTTTAGATTGCAGAATCTGCTCTTCTGATGCACTTTCCATGGTGTATGGTCAAGCTTTGAGTTCATCGGTTCCTGTTCTCTGCTTCAGTTTATCCTGGTTTGTTTCTGACTGCAATCCTGAGCAGCTCCCACACTGCTAATATCCAGCATTATAATTCAGTCTGCAGAGTGTGCATTCCTAACCTACAGAAACACACAACCTATACCAGTGTGTGAATAGCATCCTTCACTAACAGAGAGCCTACACTACTTCCACCAGTGTGCACAATTACATCACTAGCAAACCTGCACACCTGATTGCACCTCAGTGGTGTAACCAGGGGGGGGCAGAGGGGGCACGACCCTGGGCACCATGGCAGGCCCAGCAGAGGGGGTCGCTGCTGACCAGGGCATCGTACCCTCTCTGATTGCTCGCCTGCCACCAATCTGCCGCAGCCGCCAGTCCCCATTGCGCCACTGAGCAAGGCCCCTGGTGCTCAGCAGTGCTACTGCAGTACAGCAGCACCCACTATTAAGGCTGCTGCCGGGAGCATGATCGCAACGCCAGCATCACGCTCCCTGGACCTGGAGCTTCAGACTGCTGCCGCACTGCCTTGCCTTACTGTCCCCACTGGCTCCCAACTCCCAGCTGAAGGTAAGTAGAGGGGGGGAGACCCGGGAGAAACAGAGAAATAGAGGGGGGGAGACCTGGCAGAGACCGAGACACAGACACAAATGAAGGCAAGGGGGGTGGGATGGGGAGAAGACACTCAGTTATATATATATATATATATATATATATATATAGACTGAGGGGACACACACACACAGACATATAAACTGAAGGAAGGGAGACACAGTGAGGGGCCCATTTATTACTGATTGCATTTGCAATGTAATCTAGGCATGACAGTACCGCCCATGATCACTTTACAAGATGCTATCATATCACTTGAATTTACCATCTGGCACATGCAGGGACAAGGGCTCCGAAAGGTGCCCATCCCTGTGATGTGCCCAGAGTGCTCCCAGGATTTCTGGACCCCTCGGCTGGCTACTTATGCGCAGAGTAGTCCATTGGCTACAGCGGCTAATGCCATATTTAGATGGCATTAGCCAATATCTGGAAACCTATAGGGGATGCGGCTGCCTGCGGAATGGAGGGATCGTAGCAGGTATTGGAGATACCTGCTGCAGTCTCTCCTTCACACATCTAGGGGAAACCTAATATTTGTGGTCAACCCCAAAAGACAGGTGTTTTAAGGGAATATGCAATGATAAATGGGCCCCAGAGACACACAGAGACATAGAATGAAGGGGGGGAGAGACACACAAAGACATAGAATGAAGGGCAGGGAGACATATAGAAATATAGAATGAAGGGGCAACAATGCAGTGAGGGAGATGATGGTTTGCTGAGAGATGATGCAGTGGGGAGATAATGGTGTGCTGAGAGATGACACAGGGGGGAGATGATGGTATGCTGAGAGAAAATGCAGTTGGGAGGTAAATGTATGCTGAGAGACAATGCAGGGGGAGATGATGGTGTGGCTGCGAGACACAAGGAGGAGATGGTGTGGCAGAGAGATGCTAGAGGCAGGAAGTTACACCGGGAGCACCAGTCTGGTTTACTGATATTGTATGATGATGACCTTGTTAATATTCCTACATAAACAGGCATCTCCCAGACGATGTGACATACATGAATAGTGAATACCGACTGAAGACACCATCTTCCCAGGGAGGATACATTTCTTCAGAGGTTCCACATTGTGAGAAACCCCCATATAGGCAAGGTGCATATGGAAAGAAATTTTCCCAGGACGATGAGAAATGGGTGGAATGTCATGTTGCAATGCCCCATTTCCAGCGGCCACGCCCCTTCTGGTATGTGGCTACGCCCTTTTCTTTTTGCTGCACGCCTTCAGCATGCACATTTACATTTGCTTGTGCGTGTGTGTGTGTGTGTTTGTGTAGGATGCCATTCTTCATCTTGCCCTGGGTTCCGAAAACCCTAGTTATGCCACTGTTGCATGGTCTTCCAGCAAGTACCTTCTTCCTTTGCAAAGCAGGATATCAGTTACTCTCAGCTTAGTGCTTAATTTTGACTTCCATTCCTATTCAGTTCTGATACTACAAGATTAGCTCCTGTGATGTTCTGAATGAGGAAGATCATCATAATACCACCTAACTTTGCTCACTCCAGTTCCAACCAGTCTTGCCCAGTCCAGAGTCCAAACAAATCACATATCCTGACAGTATGTACTAGCCGAATAGACACAGCGGGAATACAAACCCAAGGGGCAGACCTAATGCAAGGCATGGTTAATCGACATGGCCTCCCTACAACCAGTTTGGTTCCCTTGTTTCCCATGAATTTAGAACAAGTACACAAAAGATGACTATGGCCCTCATTCAGAGCCGTACGCTCTGAGCAGAGCGCACGCTCTGAATGAGGGCCGGGCTCCATTTTCATGGAGCGTCCTCCTGGACGCTCGTATAGCTGTGGGTCACCACCCACAGGCTATACGAGCGTGCTTTGTGATGGTCGCGATGGTCGAGACCATCGCGACCATCGAAATTGCGAGCCGGAGCCTGCGGTTGAGGTTTTCAACCGCAAGCTCCGGAGTGATTTTGGCTCTATCAGAGCCAAAATCACTCCCACTGACATCACTAGTGATGTCAGTGGGCCGGCTTCTGACGGGAGGCGTTCCCGTGGGAACGCCCCCGTCAGGGAGGCACGCCCCCGGCACGCCCACCAAAGGGGGCGTGCTGTCAATCAACATTGACAGCACGCCCCCTTTGATCGGACACAACGAGCGAAGGACTTTCCTTCGCTCGTCGCGTCTGGCGCATGCGCACGACGGAGCTCCCTCCGTCGTGCGCATGCTCAGTGCATAACATCGACCCACTTGCGAGCGGACAGCCGCTCGCGAGTGGGTCTGAATCAGGCCCTATATTCCCACCATTTAAAATAAAGAGATGACCATCTTCTACCCAATATAAATGTATCTCTTCTGGGGAAATGTTTGAGCATCCCAGCTTCATAGATTCCATTTATTTTCCCTTCCCCCATACACTTGATTTAGATTCCTTAGAAGTCTGAACAAGAGTAGAGAAATGAGGGGTCAGAGTATGGTTTGCTCTTTCTCCTGCAAATGTTCTTTAAAGTGCATGTCCACCTTGACACATACTGATATAAGATGTGCTCACGATCCGATTTCTTGCCCAATTTCCTCATGAACTTTCACAGAGCTCCCTTGCCGTCGTGATCACGATTTTGGAAAAAAGACACCCAATCTGTTTTACAATCTCACGATCTATCGGATCGTACACATCGTGAGATTCGCCATAACAAATCATGAGTTTAAAAAAAAAAAAGGCTCTTGACTGTTGGTGGGAAATTTAAATAGCCATAACAATGGGAGGGGCTATCTAGGGAGTATAAAAAGCAGGCACCCTTTAAAATCTGTGTACATTCTGCTCTGCTACTAGATGAGGCTAGGTGTATTCCTGCTGAATCCTGTACATTGCTACTGTGCTCTTTGTTTTTGGCTTGCCTTTTACAGAGTTTATTCTACCTGCTTGTGTGTGCTACCTACCTGCATTCTGTCCTGTTCCTGAATTCTGTACTGATGCATCCCTATCGGTATAGAGTGTTGGTCGCTGAAAATGGGGTCCGGGGGATGAGGAAGAGGGCCCAGCGAAGAAGGACGAGAGCATGCTGGACCAAGGAGTGGCTTCTACAAAGGGATACCCGCTCTCACATGTCCATGCTGATGGAGATCAAGGAGAACAACCCGGATGACTATCGGAACTACCTGGGCATGGATGACGCCACCTTCCAGGAATTGCTGCATCTGGTGACCCCCCACATCCAGACACAGGACACAAGGTGGCGGAGGGCAATCCCTGCTGAAGACAGACTGGTGGCTACCCTGAGGTACCTGGCTACAGGAAGGTAATTTGAAGACCTGAAGTTTGGGACACTCATCTCACCTCAGTCCTTGGGCGTCATCATTCCGGAGACCTGCAAAGCCATCGTTAAAGTGCTACAGTGCCACTATTGCAAGGTAAGTAAAAAATACACACCACACATTGTATTCTTGTGTAAAGAAATGACTATTTTTTTTTTACTCAATATAAAGCAAAAAATAGCCTTCATTTAGTACAAAGTGCACTGACCTGCAGGCAACTGAAAGTGTGCACTAAACTGTGTGCAATATACATTTTTGTAACAATTTCACAAAAGAACCGTATCACCAAATTTTATGAATCCCAATAGGTAGTTGGCTGTATGTGATAGGGTGGGTCAGACGCCAGTTTGAACAGGCCTATACACACATGGCACAAGTACACATTGTGGCCCCAGCTTCCAGCAATGTGTACTTCTGCCATGTGTGTAGTGACCTTGTCCAAATGGCGTCATCACCACCCTATCCCATGCAGCAAGTACCTATTAGAATTCATAAAATTTGGCGATTTTAAAAGCAAGAAAAAATTTACATCTCTGTATATTGGGGTGACTCATCCGCTGCATCCAGCAGAGCATTATACAAGGTTGTGCTGGTGCTTGGGGTGCTTGGTGGGGGAGTAATATCTAACTGGGCCGGGGGGACGGACATACCTATTTGGGGCAGGGAAAAATAGCATTGGATCTGCAATGTATGTAGAATTTGAGATATTTTTGCTCATACAGCGACTCAACAGGTCGTAGTTTAACCTTAGAAAATTTCTTTGGATATCTGTATCCATATTGCTCAATGTGCTGTTCACATGAGCTGTGAAATCATCTATTGCATCTGGGGGTTTCTGCAGCAGCCGTTCTGCGTTTTGGAAAAAATTGTCCTCACGTTCAGTAATATTCTCCTTTCTCCCTTGTTTTTTTTTCTTTTTTTGGGGTTGTTGAGAAGATGAGGGTTCAGGTGGAAGTGGAGTTTCCACTTGTGTGGTATTCTCCAGTTCACTGTCACCACCGAGCAGACTGAGGTCTGGTGTGGATGCTAAATCAGGGTCTTGGGTGGGAGTCTATATAGGGAAAAAAGATATAAAAAATATTAGTCATGTTTTTTAACCCCTTTTTTTTACTATTTTTACAGTTTCCTAACACTGTGGAGTAGTGGACCAGCATCACAGAAGATTTTGAACAACGTTGGAATTTCCCTAACTGCGGAGGAGCCATTGGTGGGAAACACATCCGCATCAACCCACCTACCAACATCGGATCATATTACTACAACTACAAAGGATTCTTCAGCATCATTCTCATGGCAGTGGTGAATACCAACTATGAGTTTCTGTTTGTGGATGTCGGCAAGAATGGCCGTGCTTCGGATGGTGGGTCCTTCAAAAAGACAGCTTTCTACCAGAGAGTCTCCAACAAAACCCTCAACTTGCCCTCACCGGACCAGACAAAGCATGGCCTAAATTATGTTTTCGTCGCAGACGAGGCTTTTGCATTACATGAACATGTGATGAAGCCATTTGCACAGAGGGGCCTGACCAGAGAGAAAAGGATATACAACTACCGTCTATCCCGGGCACTGCGCATTGTGGAAAATGCGTTTGGAATAATGAGCAAGCGCTTCCGCATTTTCCACACCACCATCAATCTACGTGTGGAGAAGATAGACTGGGTCGTGATGGCATGCTGTGTGCTGCACAACTTTCTGCAAAGAAAATCTACTCAACGAGGACCAGTCCCAGCTAGACCACAAGATGTAGGACCCTGGAGGACATTGAACATCTGACATCTGTGTCTGCACCACCAACTACAACAACATCCACCGCACGTGCCAAAGAAGTGAGGGAGGAGTACATGACCTATTTTAATGGACCAGGTGCTGTTCCATGGCAGGAGGACTGTCTGTGAACTACTGACTAAATTGGACATTTGGGATTTAACAACAAAAACATTAAGGATTTTGGTTTAAACTGTGTCACTACTTACCAAGACTTCTGCAACCTCCTCTTCTCCCTCACGATCAGCCATCAAGACGATAGATTCCCTTTGAGGCTCTTGTTCACTGATGAATGACATCATATGGTAGTACCACAGCGCAGGACTATATATTTCATCTGTGCCCGCTCCTGATTTTTTGGAGTCATCCACCTTCTTTTTTTCTTTGATGTACACTGTCCTGAGATTTTTAATCTTTTGCCGTACAGTTTTCAGGTCTGCATCAGATATGTATTTTTTCGTATGCGCCAAAAGTTCCTCTAGTGTGGCCAACTTGTGTGACTTGCTGTGGTACTTCCGAGAACTGATCTTTCACAGACACTCTTTCGAGTGCAGGATTTCAATGAATTCACGTTCAGAATCCATGGACATTATCTATGAATAAGAAAAAAAAGGACATTTAAATATTTGTGTATATAGTTTTGTTAAATTTAATGTTAGTTCACATTTTAATGTTTTAATATTTTATTTTTTACAGGTTTTTAAAGGTTTGTTATGGTATTCTAATCGTGTTTTCTTTTACAGGAATGTCATGTGTTCATTGCTTGGTAATATAATGTTTTTCTTTGTTTGACAGCATGGGTCTTCCACCTTTGGGCCTGTCGCTGTTGTAGAACTACAGATCCCAGGATGTCCTAAAAACAGTTTTAACATGCTGTTATTTCCCAAAGGTGGGTGACAGGTCATCCTGGGATTTGTAGTTCCACCACAGCTGGTGACCGAAAGGTAGAACACCCCCAGCTTTAAATAATGTGTGTTTTTAAATGTAATGTATGGTGATTATTTTGTAAAATACGTGTTTATTTATTTATTTTTTGTTATATTACTTAAAATGTATTTTTATTTTATCTGTATTGAATTGATTTTTAAATATGTTTATTATTAATATAATATGTTATTTCAATATGAATAATCTTCCTGGAATGTATTTGTTTATCTTGATTAAATATTTTTGTCTATTAATTTAAAAAAAAATTGATTGGTTTTCTAATTAATTATTAGGTGGCCCCATGACGTGGTTAGGTAAGGGGGCACACATTTGTGGGCAGTGGGAGCTTAAATGCATGACCTAGCCACCTCAATACGGCGGGCGGTGGCTGCATTTATTACCTGGGGGCACACATTGGTGGGCAGTGGGAGCTTAATGCATGACCCAGCCACCGCCCGCCTCATTCCAGCGGGCGGTGGCTGGCTCATGCATTTTTTACCTGGGGGCACACATTGGTGGGCAGTGGGGAGCACATATTGGTGGTCAGTGTGGTTGTATTTAAACTGTACCAATACTCACCAAAAATTGTCCAAAACAAGAATCCAGTGTGCAGGCTCCTCAATGTGCAACTGTCTTGCTCCATACACGATGCTGCGCATGATGGCGATGGGGCATGTCCAGGCTCCTGTCAGTCAAACTCCGCGTTGTGCGATTAGTCGTACGATTCGTCGTGAGGGAAAAAAAACCCTCACAACCGGCTTCCATCGTGTTCATGGTTGGCTAATCTGCCCTACAGCACGGCAGATCAGATGATGCGATTTTTTTACCTGATTCATCGTCACGATTCGTCAAAATCGGCCTAATTGGATGAAAAGTTGGTATGTGTGTGGGCACCTTAACTCTCAATGCTAGCTTATCCTTAATATGATCTAACAATCCTTTCAAGAAGGTTGCGACAAGTCCCTCATTGTTTCACTGAAGTTCTGAAGCATATTGCCCAACAGGCTGGGCACTAAGGGAAATTAAACTGGTGGCAACTAAATATAGCTGAGCTTTTCAAAATCTCTTTAAACATACTTTAAATGATTAAAGTATGGTCTTCTAGTAGGGACTGATGTGAATGGACATAAATGCTCTGTTTCACAATCCAGGGTTCTTTGTGTGTGCGTGTGCATGAAGTACTCAAAATAAGGTTAATACAGCCGTCAGGTGTACTGAAATATTAATTTATTAAACAACAAGGTTTACTCATGAATGCTGAAATGGTCAGGTTTGAACAGAGCAATGCAGACGGATAATCACTGGGTTCAGAATGAAACTATTAACAGGGAGTCTATGAACACAGGTAAACTGTCAGGACCGGATAGAAACGGACTGGATATGCAAAGTTAAATACAGAAGTCCAAGGTAGCAATGCACTGCATAAATAGATCCTCATGTGAAGCAAACGTGGTAATTGCTGATAGCAACAAAGTCCAGAGTACTATAACTGATATGGAATTAAACAAGTCCAGGTAAGTTGGTGCCATGTAATATAATACTGATGAAGAAATAAAAAGTCCATAGCAACTGATATACAGATAAACAAAGTCCAGGTAAGTTTGGTGCAATGTAGTAATAATAATGTCGAGGATAACTTACACCGAGGCAGAAGAAAACTTGGTAGAAGCGAGCGAAGATCCAAGGTAGTAAACAAGCAGAGGATATCTGGGAACCTGGAGCACAGTCACAGAGGTAGACTAGATGACCTGGCACTGATTGCTCAGTTCTGAGGGAACATAAAGCTAGTTCCCAGGTGCAACCCACTGCTGCTTGATTAGGGTAATCAAGACTAGCCAGAATGGAATAGGCTAGACAGACCTCAGACAAGAGCGACAACAGAGGTAGGGAGGAGGAACTACACAGACCGTGACACTGTAAAGCGCTGTGGAATATGTGTGCACTATATAAATAACTGGTAGCAAATAAATAAATAATAGTAGGGGGATCATTCTGCTCCCATAGAGATGATGCCAAGGTGAAAGCATAAAGAGATAACATTAGACCAGTTTAATGTCTGTGTGGGTAAATTTACTGGCTGCAACTCATATTGAGTAAGGCATTAATTCAACAACCCTCTACATTTTTGGTTTACCATCAAGTTTGGGCAGAGTAGGGATCCAGAACCATTGGGTAGCTTCTGAATGCATCGGTGATGCTACTAGCAGTGGAGTAGAATTTGAGGCTGCTAGCAGTGGTGGGACTTTATCCATTTTTTGCATCACTGTTTGCAAACAATGCATTAATTTACCTTGATTGCATTCTTGTTTGTCAACTCTTGTGATGAGATGATGTAACAAGTCTATGGTTGAGGAGTACTAAGCTGAATCCTTTGTATGACCAGAGTATACTGCCATGATTTGACAAGGATAAGTGTATTCTGTTCTATTAGTTACCATTAGTGCAACCTGAAGCAGGGGTGTGGAGTCTAAAGCACTGTTTGTTTTTACCAGAGACCATTGCGGGGAGCTTTGGCTTTGATGTGTAGAGTCTTGGTGAAGGGACCTAGGTGGAGTGAAGACTGGTAACACAGAAAAGCCAAGAGGTGTGTGTGTTAGGGTGGTGCAGAGACCTGAATGGAGCTAAGACCTTGCTGGCCTAGAAGTTATAGAGACCAGGGTGACCAACAGAGCTAGAGTCCTGGTGGGTGGCCTTAGTGGTATAATGCCCATGTTACCATCTGGTGGCTGGTGACATTATAGTTTCCTGTATTTTGTGACAGTTAGTAAGGGAATAGGCTTAAAGAATAAAAGGAGAGTTGAAAGGAGAAGGGAGTTTTAGCCATGGAAAAAATATAAAATAAAAGGAATATATAACAAGGAATAAAATAAACCACTAATATCAACCTATTTGCCAAAGATCTGGAATATCGACTGAGTCCCGTTCTTATGTTTTTGGTAGATCAAGACTTTATAACACACTATAATTATAACATACAGTACTCAGTAAGGAAAAATGCCATTACTATAGCGCCCAATGCAAAGAAGGCTTTTGATCACTTTATCATTCAAGTTCTCCAAGCTTTTGCTTTGAAGTAAATACTTTGCTTTGCTATAACAATGCTTTATCACAACCCCTCCACTACAATCATGATAGATTAAATGTTATTTTAGCATGTTTATTCTCAAAAAATAATGAGATAAGACAGCCGATTTATCCCATTTTTGCACTGTAATTTTATATATATATCTCTGGCAGTCACAATCAGTCTTAATGTGGATATATTTTATGCAATTTGTTTATTTAGTAAACACACATTTACATGAACAGTATATACAATAAATATGAAATATAGAGAAAATATAGACTAATGATTATACCCAAAATACAGATACTGTAATAGATACTGTAATAGTTAACATAGTTAACTAGAATAATGAAAAAGTAAACCATGTGTACAATGAAAAGAAAAAAGAAGGGAAAGTAATAAATAAACAAAATAAAATATAAAATTTATGTACAGTACATTGAGGTGGGGCTCTGGTAAAATGGTAAATGGTGGTTGTCTGGTAAAATGTGTGGACTACAGATATATCCTTATACACCTAGGGGTAAATTTACTGAAGTGAGAGTTTTTAGAAGAGAGTTTTACAAGTGATGTTGCCCATAGCAACCAATCAGAGTCTACTTATTATCTTCTGGAAGGTTATAGTTAAATGTTAAGTAGAATCTGTTTGGTTGCTATGGGCAACATCACTTTTAAAACTCTCTTCTAAAAACTCTCACTTTAGTAAATTTACCGCCTAGCCTCAATACACCATGCGAGAGCACAGCATGTTTTTGTTGTCCAAAATGCATCTTAGTCACAATCAGATGCAAGAAACCACTTCACATGACTGCACTAATTAATATGATATGCAACACTTTTCAGGCAAAAAAGACACTCCCCGCAGATGTGTGACAGGAGACCTGCCATGCCGAGAAGGGCTGTTTGGTGGGACTGCAGCAATAAAGTATGAGGACACATCTGTACTTGTATGCAAAGCAGATCGAGGAATATGATATTTGTGATTATGTTATTTTCAAGGTTATGTCCTGGGCAGTTGCCTTAACTCTTGCTGAAGATTAATTGGTCTGATTTGACCAATTATATGATCCGAAAACCTGCTGTCTCCACATTTTTTTTCACTGCTACTTACGTAGCATTAAAAATTAGTGCTGCTGAGTCTGACTCGGCAGTGCTACTGCGCATTCTAGAGAATGGGGATGGCGGGCCAGATTGGGAGTGAAAGGTAAGTAGGAGATATCCGTGACATCTCCTGTGTTAGCTTTATGATGAATGGCCCTAAAACTTAATTCTACAAAAATAGGTGAAAATGTTAAGTGATGATGAGTATGGGCCTAGGTGATGTGATGATTAGGAGATTGTAATCTACTGGAGCTAGATAAGGATTCAGAATTATTTTTTTCATATTTTTTACATTCTAATTAATAGTACCGCGTGGCTTTGGTCGCAAAGTATTTATCAGAATTATAAACAGTTACATCCTCCGTAGCAATATCAAAAGTATGAAGGTTTGAGGGAGGAGATTTTCTATTTGAGAGGGATGATTGCCCTGGCTGCATTCACCAGATGTTTTGGCAGTTACCTTGTGAACTTCGAGATTGGCATATACACAAGGCTTGGGAGCCAAACTTCTGTTGTCAGTTGTACAGAATAGATACACCTATCATTCCCACTGATGTGACCTTAACTTCTTGCCAAAATCCTCTCAATGTAGAGCACTCTACCAGATATAGAATGAAGTTCTAGGGGCTTGGTTACAACTCCAACATTGGTTTGGGAGACAAGAATTAGGAATACTTGGATATCTGTACCACCTAGACACAGTACCATCTAGATTCTGCTTTGCATTATGGGCCCCATTAACTGCAAGATATAACCCCTTTAGCACTTGCTAATGGAGGTTATGTCCTCCTTTCAATATTTAACAAACATCTATAGAAGGTGAGAGCTTTTCCTGCTTCAGCGACACCTTCCAGGCTTGGTTGTGTCCCTGCCGGGTGAAAGTGTGATGCGCATGCATAGACTGGCTCTGGCGCATGACAATAGGCTGTCAACAACCGAGTGGAGGATGCCACCAAGGAGGGGGGCATTGATGGACCTCGCCGGAGGGGTAAGTAATGTTGAATACCATTGGAATAATAGTTAATATCACTATGATAGAAAACAAAATATGCTGCTAATATTAAGGTACTTTGTTAAATGGGCCCTATGTGTTCAGCAAACAGATATAACATGTACTAATGTGGGAAAACTTTAATATCTGAAGCAGTACACATTTATGCTTACTGCTTCAGAGGCAGGGAAAGGCATATTGGCCAGCAGCAGAAGAAGGGGCGGAGCAAAATACCGGGGACAGGGCTTAATCACGAGCCGCGGCAGGCAGCTCCGATGACAGGGAAAAATAATAAAACAGTTCATCTTGGGGATTGGGGCCGGGACAGTGTGTGGGGGCTCCCAATGTGTGGGGGCCCCGGGACGATCGCCCCTATCTCCCTCCCTATAATCTGGCCCTGATCTGAAGCCTATGTTACTCAACTCAACTTTTTCTAGTTACCTAATGCATTGCAAGCTTCTCTGCATTTGTGAATAGATTCAAAAGACATTTCAACTTTTAAATTATGGATTTGTGACATTAAGTGTCTGACATACAAATAAGTTCAAAAGGAGAGAGTTCCTATGAAGTGTAGACCATCATTCATTTTGTTCATTATCAGGGTCCATACTAAGTTGCCGCAAGCGCCAGAGAAATTAATCATTGCTTGGTGCAGAGAGACAACCGATCCAAAAATCAGCTATCTGCTCCTTTCCTTTTCGGTGCATCTGTGTGAGTTAAAGTCCCGGCGTCCGACAGAAGGTGCCGGACAGGGGTGGAATGATTTGAAAGGACCCCCCTTCGCAACCCGGGACTGGGTGTGCACTACGAGTGGAAGCAAACATCAACTGAAGATGGCGAATGCTCCCGCAGTCAAGCTCCGAAAATATTGTATTTACAGAGCTTGATTAATTTCTGTCCCCATTCTAGTATATGGGGACAGCGGGCAACATCGGAAGTGAGAGGTAAGCAGGAGATATCTGTGATATCTCCTGCTTTACCATTTTGATGACTAGCCCAGCCCCTGCTTTTGTAGAAATTAAATGATAGTGAATAGACCCCATAGTATGTATAAATAAAATTTATTTTTTTAAACTTTGTTTCCTTTTTACTCCAAATAATGCCCCAGTGGCTTTCATTAAAAATATGTTGGAGTTGTATACTAGGAGCATTTGGAAGACAGAGGAATTTACTTGATGGTATAGTATATTTCCAAGCCAGGAAAGCCTCAGCATTAACTATTTCTGAAAGTCTCATTTGAATTTGGCCAGTAAATATGAACATTAAAGGCATCCTTATAGTAAATTGAAGGGCCATGGCACTCAGTAGTTGTGCTTGATGTTGACCCTTAGCTGCACAGTATCAGGTGTCTAGCATCACAGAAACATATGTAAACAAATTGTACCACACATTCTGGGGCTGTATTTGTTATACTGTCATGAGTAGGTGGGAAAAAGAAATGGGAGACTAAATGTCCCCTGAAGAAGTCACATGATGAAATACATTGGGATCACACCCACCCTCACTGATACTTTGGGTCACACTGCCATGCGATACTATTTCAAGTTATATAATAGCTATGTGATGGGCAAGACCAAGGCACACCACTACATCAGTTTTCTTCTTCATATAAAGCTTGTTATAACTATACACACCTTTAGCAGTGTGTTTCATCCTCATGAGCCCTCACTCACACACCTGAGTGTCAGAGAGTGCAAGGAGACATTATCAGGACCAGCTACTATTGCATGTTTTTGGGTAGACAACTAGAGTGACAAGACAAGGGAGCAGGATTACACACTATGGGCCTGATTCAGACCCAGTCGCAAGCGCTGAGCGCTCGCAACCGGGTCAATGGTGGCCCAGAGAGCATGCGCACGACGGCGCCGCCTCCGTCGTGCGCATGTGCGAGACCCGGATAGCAACGGGCAATCCGTCGCTCCGGGTCTCATACCAAAGGTTGCGTGCTGTCGATGATGAGTGACAGCACGTCCCCTTTGGTGGGCGGGCCGGCGGAGTAAACGGCTCCGTTTGGGGCCGGCCCCTCTGACATCACTCGTGATGTCAGTGGGAGAGATTTTGGCTCTGATAGAGCCGAAATCTCTCTGGGGCTTGCGGCAATGAGACCCTACCACAAGGGTCTTGTCACAAGACCATCGCGACCATCTTCCTGGCCGCTCGCTATAGCTGTGGGTGGTCACCCACAGCTATGCGAGCGGCCAGGAGGCCGTTTTAAACAAAAAAAAGAACGGCCCTGATTCAGAGTGAGCGCTCTGTCAGAGCGTCCGGCTCTGAATCAGGGCCTATATGCGTCAATATATACAGTGGATTCCATTTAGATACATATAATCCGTCACATTAACTTAAGTGACTCCTACATCTGCGTATTGAACAGGTTCACTTATAACACTGTCTCGATCTCCTACCACAAGCCAGAATCCAGATAAAATTACTGCTTGATTTGGAACAACAGGACAGCAAGTAGCATAGTTTCCTTTAGAGAAAGTATAGGAGTGCTACAAGGTGATGCTTTCTGAGTAACAATACCTGGTCTTAAAAGATCTTCATTTACAAACCTTTTACCTTCCTCAGTACCTTAGGCAGCATCTTCTGAGTATTGAGCTAATTTTAACATTATTATGACATAGGGATTTCAAGCAGACTCTTGTCCCAAACTACCGATTAACACTGCTGGAAACCAATTAGCTCCCCTGTGTTCACCAAGAAAGTCAGCAGGTTACGGTCTCCCAAACTAGCTCAGGATTGAGATTGGTGAGGAAAATAGAACACTTGCACTCTCTTTAGAGTCACTGGAGATATACTAGTGTTGGAGGTGCACAGTAGAGCAGAATGAGGGTTAAAGCCCCAATGTAGCTGCACGATTGCAGGAACAGAGACTATACATTCCAGAAGTATGGGTAAAAGCACAGATGTAGCTACAGGACTGCAGGAGCAGTAAGAGACTATACATTGTTGATGCATAGGTAAAAGCACAGGGGTAGCTGTAGGACTGCAGGAGCATTGAGAAACTATACATTGTTGATGCATAGGTAAAAACACAGGTATATCTGTAAGGCTGCAGGAGCAGTAAGAAACTATACATTGTTGATGCATGGGTAAAAGCACAGGTGTTGCTGTAGGACTGCAGGAGCAGTTAGAAACTATACATTGTTCAGGGCTATAAGAAGGGTGGTGCGGTCGGTGTCTCCGCACAGGGTAGAATCCTCCAAGTTTACCAGCCACAAACTGTCCAGCTCCGGAGGTCTGCATAAATAGACGGTGACCTGCACTGCTACTACTCGCAGGGCTACTCCGATGAAGATCCCTGCCCTTCACCCATCCCCTGACGGCAATGGTATGCACTCAGGGGGAGAGGTATCAGTGCAGCACAGGGTGCATTGCTGCCCTTATATGGTGCTGACATTGTTGATGCATGGGTAAAAGCACAGGTGTAGCTGCAGGACTGCAGAAGCAGTGAGAAATACTGCTGGAGCATTGTAAGGGTTAAAGCACAGGTATAGCAGCTGGACCGCACAGTCACAAAGACTGCAATGTGGATGCCGCTGGAGCACAGCGGAGGTTAATGCACAGGTGTAGCTTCAGGACTGTGGGATCAGTGAGAGAGACTGCGCACTGTGATTGCTGCTGGAGCAGACACCAGAAGAGTCACAATGAGATTTCCAAGAAGAGACATAGATGGATTTTGAAACACAGGGAAACCAGTATAAGAATAATGCTTCAAAACTCTTGAAGAATTTTCAAGAGGATTCCAGAAGGAAAGGCAGATACACCTGAACACAAGAATATTCAGGAACCAGTAGCCATAGTTCTACTGATCATTTAGGTTAGGTAAATATCAGGTGCACAGGAGCTGTTTAACCACTTGCCTGGCATGGTTGCTTCAGGTGCAACCACACCAGGCTGTGCTTTCCCTGACATGGGTCACATCAGCCAGAAATGCCCACTAGGCGGCTGCGGGAAGATTAGCTTCCCACAGCTGCCTATATCAGAGGGACATGCTGGTCCCTCTACACCAAAGGATTCCCCTTCAGTGTGTCCCGATCACTGCTGGCCACAGTGATCGGGCACCCACCAGGACCACCCCAGTGTCTTCAATAGAAACAACAGCTTCTGCTAGCTGCTGCTGTGTCCCATTCACTGTGGCCAGCAGTGATCAGGCAGCCTGGTTCTCTCACCTCCCGGCGTGTTGCCCTGCTGTGTCCCCGGCCCTGGCAGCCGGCGGCACACCAACCCCCTTCACCACCGGCGCCCACCGACTCCTCCCACAGCACTGTTACTCCTAGAAGCAGTAGCCTCGGCTCCTGGTAGTTGCGGCTGCTGCTCTGGCCCTAGCTTGGGAACCCAGCGGCGCGCCCATCACATTGTTCTTTACAGGCTGCCCAACATGGCACCACTTTGAGAGCTACAAGTACCACCATGCCTGGACAGTAAGGGCCCGGTGTCACCTGAACACCAACTGTAAAGAAAATATATATATAAAAAGACAAGATACACACACCTAATATGTTTTCTCTTTTTTACACACTTATGCTCAGACTACATACTTACATCATGGCGCTGGTTGGTCCTGTTCACCGGGTAGACATCCAGAAGGCTTGGCACAAAAAACAAACCGCAATCCCAATCCCACTGACAAGCAAGCTCAGTATGTACAGTATACATACAGTGCTTACTTGAGAATGACAGTATGTGGTTTCCTGCACCTTAGCGCCGAAAAGTCAGACCTGTCTCAGCCAATCAGTGGTTGCTGTCATAGAAACATCCGCTGATTGCCAGAGAGGGGTCTGATTCTTAGTAAGTCTGTGATTCGTATTCCTCTCTACGGAAATAACTTGCTGCTTGGTTCGATGGTTTAATGACTTCTATTTGCATGTTTTGCTGTCTATTTCTGTGTGGTATCATGTTTTTGCATGCAGGTTTGCCTTTAGTAAATCTCCGAGTTACAAATTCAGGGGAAACACGCACGGGAATGCAAACTAGGCCAAACATGATTCTTATTAATTTACCCCTTGGAGAGGGCTTGCTCCCTACGGTAATCTCCCAAAGGGTGCACATACAGAAAGTTGGCAAATATGTCTTACATATGCAGTAGGAGTTCATGCAGAGTGGCAAGTAAATCAGATGTACTTTGCTCCATAGCAATGTTCACGTAGATATGTGTATATTGATTCATCTATATGTTGTACACCTCTGCAGATCTGTAGTATAGATGAGTTTAAATAGCATATAAATCTGCAACAACTGTACTTGCATGCACTATTTACTGGAGCACACACTCTGTATCAATCCCATAGTTGCTAAAGGTTACAATTGTTAAATAATTGTATATATATAATAAATGTATTTTAAATGGGACATGGTAAAAAGTTGTTATTATAAATTTGAAGAAACATTTTAGCATTTTTATTTATATAGTAGATTGAACCTTTCCTATCTTTAGAAAATATAGCAAGCTGAATGTGGGATATATGCATGATGTTTTGTTTTATATTTAAAAGAGGTTTTTGTTTTATTACCATATCTATCTCCTGTCCCATTCATGTATTAATTGTATATATCAGTTGTAACAGATATACTTCCGCAATGTGAATAATCATGCCTACATTCCCACAGAGCCATGCATACTTTCATACATGGCCAAGAGTCCTATAATTAGGATAGTATTCCCCAGTCTTTAGCATTGGTGTATATGGCCAGGGCTGGTGTGATGTGGTAAGCCGTCCCTGCACAGCCGGCTTTTCCATTTACCAGCCGTCCGCTGAGATTTTGTTATCAGTGGGCACCCGACGGTTCCTTCCCTGCAGCAGGAGGCTGAAGCCCACTCCTGAGGTTTGCCTTCCGGCTCCCGCCGCAGTGTGTGCAGGGATAGACGTCATGATGTCTCTCCCATAGTGCTGAGCGTAAGTAGCTGTCGGACAGCAGTGGGCCAGGAGTGGGGCAGTGTTGTGTGTCTGTGTGGCATAATGTGTAAGGGGCACCACTACTGTGGGCAATATGTGTAAGGGACACTACTACTGTGGGCATTGTGTAAGGGGCACTATTACAGTGGCCATTTTATAAGGGACACTACTACAGTTGCTATTTTATAAGGGACACTACTGCTGAGGGAATTATGTGTAAGGGGCACTACTACTGCAGGCATTATGTGTATAAAGGGCACTACTGTGGGCATTGCGTATAAGGGGACTAATGTGGGCATTGTGTATGAGGGGGTACTACTGTGGGCATTGTGTATGAGGGGGCATTACTGTGGGCATTGTATATAAGGAGCACTACTGTGTGCCATTATATATGTATAAGGGGCACTACTGTGGGCATTATGTGTATAATGGGCACTACTACTGTGTGGCTTAACATGAATAAGGGTCATGACTGTGTGTCGCACCGTGAATAAGGGACACTACTATGTGGTGTAATGTGAATCAGGGGCACTACATGCGGTGTAATGTGAATAACATTGTGCTACACTGTGACGTAATTTGAATTGGGGGTACTATTGTGGGCCACGTCCCTTCCTTGTGAGGCCACATGCTGCTTTGGCGCTTACTGTGCCTTTATAAAAAATGGGTGGGAGGGTGCAAATTTATAGTTGCAGGGGGCGCCAAGCACCCTAGCACTGGCTCTGCATATGGCTTTACTATTATGGATGGACCAGTCTATTTGCAGTAGCAGTTCCCTCACTGTGTCAGGAGCCGAATGCTGCACGTAATGCTACAGTGCAGCTCCCAGCTTCTGTCACTGAGGGGGAGTCAGCACTATGGTGTCGTCCCTCAGCACCCACACCTAGGTGCGGCCCGCACCCCCCTTGTGACGCCACTGCTTAATACAACTGCATTCAAAAATAGTACAGTATAGATTTGTAGATAGCTGTTACAGCCCCTTTAAATGCATGTTTTTGCTATTTGTGCTACTTTAACTGATTTGCCATCTGAAGTATCATCAAACACTAATAAGAAAACAAGTATGCCTTTTAGAGGGAGAACAGATGTTGCACAGTTAACTAATACTTAGTGTACATTTTTTATTTC
Organism: Taudactylus pleione; assembly: GCA_031769625.1. Lineage (NCBI taxonomy): Eukaryota > Metazoa > Chordata > Amphibia > Anura > Myobatrachidae > Taudactylus > Taudactylus pleione. The sequence goes on along the minus strand of JAUIMM010000153.1, from coordinate 38,367,366 downwards.
TCCTATGGAAGCCAAGACAAACCCCTTGGCAAGACTCGCATGAAAAAAAGTATTTTGGTTTCCTAAGATTTCGACACAATAGTTGTCACCTCTCCAAATAGAAAAGGGGAACTCCCAATTTTCCATTCAATATTTGCTCTTCATAGTATTTCCCTAGATATTGCATATCATAACCCTTAAGTTTTTAACAGGGCTGTAACACGTTTTGTATACATTATTTCCTATACATCCCTTTCTTACAAAGCTTTAGTGATATGGATATATTTCAAAGAATTTTGCATTCTCGTTTGTCTACAGAAATGTTTTAATGTCCTCAGAAATCTTTTGCATGCAGCCATAAGTAAAGTATATAGCCAAAACATCTTGCTTCAAGTATATATAATAAAACAGCTGTACACATTGTACTACACTGATGTCTATTTTAGTTTAAAAATAATATACAAACTTATGAGTATAATTTAGGAATTGGGCACACGAGTTTTAAGAGAGGAGGGGCCCATGTGCAGACTCAGTGCAGGCCCCATCTTCTCTCTAGCGGTGCAGCGGCAAGTGCAGCAGTAGATTCTGGCTTAGTGCTAGAATCTACTGATCATGCGCAGGTCTCCAGGAAAATGGCCCCTGCACCGTTTTCCCAGGGACTGCAGTACTGTTAATGCACGAGTCACCGATATCTGCTGCTCTGCAGTGCCGGCCCGGCGCTGCAGAGCAGCACTCTAGAGACAACGGACAGGTAAGTACAAAGAGTATATGGGTGCAGGGTGTGTGGTATGGGCACCCATTATACTTACGCCCCTGGGATTGGCGGTTTCAGATGTTCAAGCAGAGATAAAGCACCTTAAGAAAGTAAATATTATATAGCTCTTGACACGCTGAGTATGAGTAGAGAGTTGTCAAATTGGGCTCCTTGCATTAAAGGGGATTGGCAATGTCACAGTTGGAATGTGTACCTGGCTGAAGATTGAGTTCTAGGATTGGCTGTGTCAGGTGATCATCTTATATTCAATCCCTCTTCTGCTTCTGAAATCCCAGGCCAATTGTGATAAATAATATGATTCAACTGGGGGGGGGGAATTCCATTCCAAATCAGGGAGTAGTGTTTCACATTTTATTTATATACCATGAATGTCTTCATACAGTCTGTAAGGAAAATATTCTCATTTTTTTTCCAACCAGTGCTGTGTGTTAACATTTCCACACAGTTCAACTACAGAATGTCACTATTATAGGAGTGTAGCATTTGGATATACCACTTACATGGTAGTCTACTGAGTTAATGCTTCACCCACTGGGCATTCATGCTATAAGCTATAGGCACTAGGGGCGGGATGCACTAATAATTACTGCAGGACATCGCCATTGTACAGATCGCATATGCACTAACATATGCGATCTGTACAGCAAAGGACAGCTCTTCCGATAAGAGCTGTCCTTTGCGATCTCTCCTGCACAGTGGACCTCCGGGTTTATGACCCGGGAGTCCATCTGCGCATGCGCAGTGACGGGACGGCCGCGGGGCATGCTGGGAGGGATCCGATCGGATCCCTCATAGGCAGCGCGATGCGGTAGAAACCCATATGCTTCTATAGGGGAACGCCAGCAATAGCTGCTGTTACCCTACGCATCGCAGCCCGGCGGCCAGGAGATTGCTGCATACGGAAAATGCGGTATACAGGGGTTTTACCGCATTTTCTGTTTGGTGCATCCCGCCCTATATCTTTTACCTGTTAGAGCTCCTCAGTTCATTATTGAGATTACTTCTTAACACAGAGGTTCCCAAACGCGGTCCTCAAGGCTCCCCAACAGTTTTAGAAATATTCATGGTTGAGCACAGATGACTTAATTAGTACCTCAATCTCGACAGTGTCATCCCGGCAAGGGGTTTAACATAGGCGTCGAAATACCGACGCCTATGTTACTCCCAGCGTCGGAACACTGAAGGAAGCCAGACCGATGCCAGATAAGTATGTACTTAGCCCAAGGATGGGGGCTGTTAGGCTTAGGGACCCCCTGGGGGTCTTAGGGTTATGCCCACCCACGGGGAAGGTTAGGGTTAGGCTAGGGAAAGGGGAGGTTAGGGTTAGGCACTAGGGGGGAGGTTAGGGTTAGGCACCCCTAAGGGAGGGTTAGGGTTAGAGGGGGAGAGGGGAGGGTTAGTATACTTACGAGCGCCCATCGGGATCTTCATCCATTGGTCTCACTGACGGGATTAGAACCGGCGGCTATTAAGCCATCGGTATTTCAATCCAATTCCCTACACTTGCATAAAGCAGTCCCATTAAAACAATGAAAAGAGGACAAATGTCAAAGTAAGTCACTCATTTCTGGGTATACAGATATGATGGGTTTAGCTAATGGCTTATGGGAACTGGTGCAAACTCTAAGCTGATCTCCTTCTTACAGTCTGACTGTGTGTATATTATACAGGATGCAATAGTCAACATGTCACTACAGCCCTAATGATCAGCTTGGCAATTATTGATTTGTAATGCATCAGAACTGGGAGATACTGCAGACTGATGAATGATCCTACATGTAATAGTAAGCCAGTGGATTTGGTGGTCTTTAGGTGTTTCTCACTTGGGCAACCACACAGTGTGACCCCTTCCCGCTAACTTACTGCTCTTTTACTAAGGATGAGCTGTTGGCCAGGCAGTGGGTACAATATCACTCTCATATATTCACTTAGCTCTGAATGTGTGGCCTGTGAAATAGTTACTCCCACACAAGTCAGATTTCTGCTCCTGGCAAGGACATAAGGCATTACATTTAGGGATTGCATATATCTATGAGACCACAGGGCTTAGCTGCAGCTGCTATCACTGTGACTCCTATTGCTACTCTTGCTGTGTATGTAATTACAAATTACCAGGGACAGCATTAACATTAGGCAGACCATGGCAGTTGCTAGGGGACCAATGGTAAGAGGGGGCCTAAAACACTGAATGAGTGACATAATGTCAGTCATCTAGTATGTTTAATGCATCCACATTGTGCGATGGCGGTTGACATGAAAGGAAAGCATTCAGAAGCATCTTACACTAAAGCACTCAGCTGCTTGTTCTCCATTCATTGTTACATTGGGAGTGCAGCACTTGGCCATGATGTCACAGTGAAGCCTCACACTCCAAGTCTGAGGAGCTGAGGATACTATCCCTACCTCCCATCTGCCAATATAAGAAGCAGTGGGGGGACAATGTCTGAGGGGGTTGAGAGAAGGAGCAGCTTCTGACTGGGTAGGGAGCATAATAATAACAATAATAATAATAATAATAATAATAATAATAATAATAATAATAATAATAATAATAATAACAATACAGTACAAGATTAAAAATCTGCTGCAAATAATTTTAAAGACATACTAACAACCTGCATGTGTTAGTCCTGTGTACAATGTACAATAGATGCAAGCTAAGTGGTAATTCCAACTCTTAGACAACTGTTTTGACCTTATTCTCTAATTATATTAACAACTAGAATGCCTTTTACTGTGTATGTATGTGTATATATATATATATATATATATTTACATACTGTATATAAAATTATATACAGTACTGTATATGAATACATTTCAGAGCAGTATGCACTCACATAAAAAATCTATAACTTTCAGGGGTGCATCATAAAAGAGATCACAGATGATGCACAGATACCTGTGGCTCCAACAATAAAGAAAAAAGGAAGATGAGCACTCTCCTTGCAAACTAGAAATATAGTTAATTTAATTACCATGTCCAATAAGACCAGCTGAGGTACATATCCATGAAACATCAATGCAATTCTATGATTTTTTAGTAATGGACCCCTATATTTTTGAAGGTTTATGTCCATAGGGATATTTTATGTGAAAAATAGTGTCCAATAGAAATAAGATTTTTAAAAATATCTTAATTGGTGTAGCGCTCTGCATTACTATTTACCATATCAAGAAAGGGATACAGTCAAAATGCAGATGGCCGGGAAGCCGTCTGACTAAATCCCAGCGTCTAAATACTGACGTGAGACTAAAGACAGGCGTCGAAATCCCAATGCACGTCTATATCGCAGCGCCGGACTCTAGACAGACGGCTTTCACAAGCGAAGGTAAGCCGGGAAGTGTTAGCGCCTAGCTGTGGGGCTGGGGTTAGGTTTAAGCACCCCTGGGGGGGCTAGGGTTAGTCACGACCCCGGGAGGGTTAGGTTTTAGCACCCCTGGGGGGAGGTTAGGGTTAGTCACCACCCCGGGAGGGTTAGGTGTAGGGTTTAGGGGTTAAGTGTAGGCACCCCCAGGGGGAGGTTAGGGTTAGACACCACCGGGTGGAGGTTAGGATTGGGCACCACTAAGGGAGGGTTAGGGTCAAGGGGGGAGAGGAGAGAGGGGAGGGTTAAGGTACTTACCAGCCCCAGTCGGGATCTTCAGCATTCGGCCTTACGGCATCAGGATTTAGTCAGACGGCTTCCCGTCCATCGACATTTCATACCCAACCCATCAAGAAAAGCTAACAACAAATAAATAAGGTAGTTATTATTGTATTTTTATTATATAGCACCAACATAAAATACAGAACTTTAGAAAGAATGTTTTAATAATTGGTACCAATCCTTGTCTCAATGGAGTGTGCAATCTAAATTCTCTTATACACAGTACACACACATTTATTCTGTAAATCTCTAAATAATCTTCCAATATATTTTGTGTTGTGGGAGGAAACCAACACAAACACATGGAGAACATCCAAACATCACAGCCCCTGGTTCGAATCGCAAGGTAGCAATGCTACCAGTGTGTTACCATCAAATCATTATAAACACAGGGCCTGATTCAGAGATGGATGGAATTGCAGAGCCACACAAGCGTATGTGCAATTCTGTCCATCTAAAATGCTAATGCAGCAGATTGTGTCTTTAGGAAACAGACACCCCCTTGCTGCATCTGCGATCCCAGCGCTGAGCTCCCAGAAGCTGAAGCTTACTGCAGCCTGACCATGTCCTGGTCATTTGCATGGCCAGAAAATCTGCGTCCACCAACAGAGATCCTGGCCTCATCCCTCCAGGAAAATGGGGAAGACACGCCCCCATTTCCAAGAATGGTGGCTAGCCACACCCCCCAAATAGCACAGCATTGCAGTCATGCTGCGGATTGGGGGGGTGGGTCTGCAAGCAAGATTAGAGGACCCGTTCTGCACATGCGTAGACTCAGGGGTGTTTCTAGAGAGGAGGGGGCCCGTGTGCAGCCTCGGCCATTTTTCTGGTGTTCTGTGCATGCGCAGTAGACTCTGGGCACACTCTAGTGCCCGGAGTCTACTAATGCTCCGGTGACAGGCCAGCCGCGTCAGTCGGATGCTAGCGACCAGGGAGAGAAGAGGGGGCCCCGCACGAGGAGTGCACACCGTCCCCCTCCTCTCTTAAAGTGCCCCTGGCCCAGAGTCTATAGAATATGCGCAGGTCACCCAGAAAATGGCCATGGCGGCCATTTTCCCTGTACAGCACATGCGCAAATGACGGGAAATTGGCCGCGGTGGCCATTTTCCAGTCATTTTTACAGCACCGGTCCCCTGCACCGATGTGGGACTCCGGAGAGGTAAGTAATACTATGGGTGCAGGGTGTACGGTGGACCCAGGGGCCCGTGTGCCCCACACACCCTGCACCCATTATAGATACGCCCCTGCGTAGACCCCAAAACGTCAGAGATGTGCACTAACCAACAGGTTAGCGTACATTTTTGAATCAGGCCCACTGTCAGTTACTAATACTAAATGTCAAGATACTCAGCTTGCAGTTAGTCTCTTTGCAGGTTGATTTTAATGGTAAACAGAGTGCAGTATTACCTGCAGTATAGACAGCTGTAACTCCCATACACAAGCATTACAGCACTAATAAACTAAAAAATAAAGCTTGAATGCAGTCACTAGACATTAACTAAATGAACAAAACCAACAAAAAACAGGGTGTGTATCTTTGACACAGTTTGTTAAATTATCCATCGTCATTATGCCCCAAACTATTTTTTTAATCATTGCTGTAAGCTGGCAACATATGGAAGCCATGTAGCATATGGGCTGCAGGAAGCACCAATTTTCAATTAGTACATGAGTGATATAATTGTCTCGAGGACGTGTTTGTCTTCAACTTGTTTACCAAAATATAAAACACCAGAATCCAACTGAAAGGCATGTGCTGTGTGGTTTATTTAATTTGCTTGCTGATGGGGAAACTATTTGGCCACACTTTTTGTAAATACAATTAAATACAATATAATTGGATTTTTCTGTATATATATTCTCATACAGATTTACAGACTAGTTAAAGGCAAAATCTTGTACATTTATTTTGACAATACATGCTGATATGCTATATACAGATGTGTCCTCATGCACCTAGCCTCAATATGCCATACGGTGCGAGACGCTCAGTGCTATTGAGCTGCTCCCAGTGGATTAGCCTAGCAACTTTTTCTTTCAATTTTGCATTTTATTATCACAAAAACAGAAAAACACCACTCACAGTGTACTAGAGATGCTGGGCTGCAACCTTAACCGCACAGGAATTAGTTTAAAAAGCACAATGGAACTTGGTGTGAGAAAAAGTTGTGGTCACTGCCTTGGATCACTTTTTAATTATACAGATTATACAGGTCAATGCTGTTTTTTTTTGCTGGTTAAAGATACAGTAGCTTGGTTCTTGCAAGACTGTCAGCTGGCCTTTAGCAGTCTCCCTGTGAAATTAAAGCATGCTTGTAGGCATGTGCAAGCTCTAACACAGGGGTAAACATGGGACGCTCAAATTGCTGTGGAACTACACAACCCAGCATGCCCTACCAAAGATTTGTTTTTAGGGCACACTGGGATGTGTTGTTCCACAGCAGATGGCATGCCAGACGTTGTCTGCTCTAATATATGCTTTGTATGTGACCAACATTTATCCAAAACTGAATTATTGGCATTTCGTTTGCAATTTATAGACCATATGATTTACTAAAGGTCGAATCGCACTATAAACCACATTAGTTCACACCACCATATCTGAAAGCACCATCACAAATTTTAAACTTGGAAAAATGGTGAATCATGCGCTGTAGCAAGCTATGTTCAACTGTTTTGCCTGAACTGCAGGAACCTCCTAACTCTTTATGAGCAGGGATGATTTGCAGCAGGCTTGCCTACCCTCCTGAATTGTCCGGGAGCCTCCCGATTTTTGGGTGACGCTTCTGGCCCCCCGGAAAGGCAGGCAAGCCTCCCGACATTCCCCAACCCTCCCGACTTCCCCCAGAATCAACTAGAGATACCCACAGCGGGGGGGCGGTGACGCGATTCGCGCTGAATCGCGTCATCGTGGCTTCGCCCCCTGCTGCACAGTGCCGAAAATAACGGAATTGTGAAGAGGGGGCGGGGCCACGATGATGCAATTGTGCTGCCCCGCCCCCGGCTCTGCCCCCAACGTGTCACATTTGGCTGGACACGCCCCCTGCTATTAGCCGACAATCAGCTCCCTCCCAGAAGGAGGGGGCTGATTGCCGGCATGATGATTTGCAGCCTTTGACTGAATGCTCCAATGCAATTTCAGGCCTGCAGAAATGATGTGCTTTACCCTTCATGGCCACACGAACATTTCCATATGTGTGCTCACAAGGGTATGCAGCCAGTATGCCTCCATTTAAGATATTGACATTCACAATGTTGACATTGATGACGTTGACACCTTTAATATCAATGAAAGAGGGGAGGGGACTTGAGCTGCACACCCTAATTTAAAAAAAAATAAGAGGTTTTACCATGCTGATACCTATAGTATAATGCAGGGAAAAGAGAATGGAGATGCACACTCTAAGTACTAAGAACAATGATAGTCAAAATAATCCTGATAAACTCTACAATTAACATGGAGTAAAAGTGAGGTTCAGCACACGTTCCTACAGTACATTGCTGTCTACATATTAAAGTGGGCACTATTCTAGGTAAATCCTGGATAAATTGACATAATGTGTTAGAATTAGGATTGTTAGGGACCCATCTTATGGGGTTCATCTTGACATGGTGGATGAGCAAACATCTTTGGCCAAACATGTACTAAGAATCTCACTTATACTCCATATTAATTGTAGATTTTATCTGGATTATTTTGACTAATAGGTTCTTAGTACATGTTTGGCGAAAGATGTTTGCTCATCCACCATGTCAAGATGAACCCCATAAGATGGATCCCTAACAATCCTAATGCTAACACATTATGTCAATTTATCCAGGATTTACCTATAATAGTTCCTATTTTAAGATGCAGACAGCAATGTACTGTAGGAACCTGTGCTGAACCTCACTTATACTCCATGTTATTTGTAGAGTTTATCAGGATTATTTTGACTATCATTGTGCCTAACCGAAACTCTACCCTAACCCCTGATACTTACCTTCGGGATGCCAGTGGTTGGGATACTGGTGCCAGGATCCCAACGCTGTCGGGATCCCAGCACTGGTATGTAGACCGTCTGCATCCCACACGCTGGGATGCTGACTACATCCCGATCACACATATGTTGGTGTGAAGCCAACTGTTTACAGAACATGTACAATTAATTGGGTCAAAGTAAATTTTGTGGTTTTAAATGTGGTGGCTAGATAAAAATCACACATCAATGACTGCTCATTATATTGCTGACATTGTTGCAGTCAGTAAATCCAGTGTTTCAAGGCTGCTTAAAACTCACAGAAAAACTGGATCTGCTGCTCCAAAAAAGGAAGGTGAATCTGGATGGAAATTTACTACAACAGCCAAGAATGACAAACTTGATTAAAAAAAGTAGCCGAGGCTTACATAGAGACTTAGCAGCTGGTGGCTTAGTGACTGGTTCTTCAACAGTTCAACACAAAACTTTAGAAGTGTTAAAAACTGCAAGGAGACAGATAAAAACAACAACAACTCCTTATAACTAAGATGAAGAAACTTGTATAAAACATGATATTGCAGCTAAGGGTGGTCAATTCTTATTAATAATATAATATGTAAATAAATCTATATATATTTTTAAGAAACAAAAATAAAACACTGCAGAAGACAAGCTTTATGCCAATAACTTTGCACACCGCTGTATATTAATCACCATCAGTGGGTGACAGGGGAGGCAGAAGGTGATGGGGAGAAGTGCACACTGGCATGGTGCAGTCTCTATATCTGATGAAAAGAGTTTAAAGCAAATGGTGGTTATCTGGATGGAGGCAGAGAGTGTCAGGGGGAGGTAGTTGATGATAGAGGCCGTGGATGATGCAGGTTGGCAGAAGGTGCAGGGAAAAGCAGAGGTTGACAGGAGATGGCAGTTGGTGACAGGAAGAGGGATTTGGTGAGAGGATGAGGCAGAAGGAAAGAAGTGGGTGACAGGGGGAGGCAGGTGACAAGGGGAAAGGCGCACAGTCCGGCCCTTAATATGGTGATGCTGCATGTGTCCCCTGTCCCAACTGAAGCAGCCCCACAAGGCATGGAGCCACCAGGTGCTGCAGGCATCTCTCCCAGGGTCCCACAACCTCTCTCCTGTCAACCTTCCTGCTACCTTACCATGACCCGACTCTGCCAACGGATCCAATGATACAGTGTCATATTGGCAGCTTCTCACTGCTTACTCTGCAGAAATAGTCGGACAACTCAGGCCAGGGGAAACAAGTTGCTGGTTATGGCAGCAGTGCCAGCCAGCCCCTTTATTATTTATTACCAGGGACCCCAGTGTATCCTTCACCCGCCCCATAATAAGCATTTCAAAGGAATTGGGATAACTGGGAAATAGTACATTTCGGGGATCTTAAGTTACATGGCAATATATATATATATATATATATATATATATATGTGTACTGTGTATGTGTGTGTATACACATACACAGTATACATATACTATATATATATATATATATAGTATATACGCACATACACAGTATACAGCAGAGCCGTAACTAGCCTTCTTGGTGCCCTGTGCCAGAAAGAGCACTGGCACCCCCCCACCACCTATTTTTCAAATAGGGACATAAGACATGCACCATGGTCTCATGGGGAAGGGCCTGGGAAGAGATAGGGGAGGTCAGTAGATGCTGGTGATGAAAGAAGAGGAAGCTACAAGTGGGAATGTCAATAAACAGAGATTGACAGGCCCCAACAGTGGTGCCCTGTGCCATGGCACAGGTCGCGCTACCCTAGTTACAACCCTGGTATACACTGCTCGAAGTGGGAATTTACAAGTGGGGGTTAGGAAATTATAAACAAAATGGTCAGGGGTCACCTCAGGCCTAGTGTCCTCAGCCACTTCACCAGGGGATTTTATAAGACCAAGATCGTACCACTGTATTAACCTGACCATACTGAAAATCCAGATGAGTTATTAAAAGGTAGAAACAGTGAATGAGTAAAATGCAAACCACATCTTTTCCTAAGTATATGCCAAGTCTGACATGGTGTAAAGGTTAGTGGATTGTTAACTAAATCTAGGGACAATCTATTGGGAGCCATATAAACTAAGCTCACTAGATCTATATTTGGACTGTACGCCTAACTAATGCCACATTAACATAATTGTCACCTCCTCCCATCCAATACAAAACATATTTATAGTTAGCTGTTAATGTATAATCTTGAATATAAAGAAGACTAACCCTTCCCAAAACTAGAATACATGGAAGAATGAATTAAAGACGCCGAATCAATCTGGTAAATAAAGTCAGATCTTGATTTAGCAATGAAATATGGCTATAAGACTGTACCATAGAAGGGTATTTCTCTGGTTTAGGGAAGACTACGATTCTAGCTGAATTAAAAAAAGATGGAGGAGGATGTTCCTGCATTCATGAATTGAAAAGAGCTAACAAATGGGGAATTTAATGTGGTTTTAACATTTGATAAAATTCTGCTCCAAAACCATCTGATTCCAGTGATGTTCTCTTCTTCAAAGATTTAATTATGGGCAGAAGTTGTAATTCAGTAATCGGTTCTTCTAAAGATTTTCTGTCATCATCCGTTAAAGTAGGTAACCCGGCATCCCTGAGAAACTGCATACCCAATGCAGAAGCATTAGGTGGGTATGCATATAAACTAAAGTTCGATAATATTGATAAAATGCCTCTGCAATCACACATGTCTCAGTAATATATTGAGAGGAGTCAGTTTTCATTTGTATAATATGAGAAGAAGTAAAATCGAACTAAATTAGATTTATTTCTACCACAAAAATCTCTGTTATGTTTATGGTCATTATTAAATTGAGCTTGTTTAGTGCATAATGTTTCATTTAAATGTTTTGATCTGGTATAGACCTGTTTATTTTCCAATGAATCACATACAAGAAGAACTTCATAAGCATTAGACAGGTCTCTGCTCAGACTTTCCAGCCTTAAAGCAAATAATTTGCGCTTCCTGGTCACATATTCAATAACCTGGCCTTGTATCACTGGTTTGGAAGCAGCCTAAAACAAATTGATGTTTACTAGGTGTTCCAAATTATCATCCACTTAGTTAAGTAAGGCCCTTTCCACATGTGCACGGTAGTTAGCCGACTTTTCTAAATAACATGGAAACCTACAATTAGATAAAACAGGAATGGAAGAATTTAATTTTACAGTAAATCATACTGGGGTATGATCCGAAATAGTTATTAATTCAATATCCGTTCTCATCACCCTTTGCTTGTGTACCTGATAACAACCAAAATTGATGCGCAAAGAAGAGTGATGAGGATGAGAATAATCAGAATCAGTATCGACTTCATTGGCCAAGTATACAGTCATATACAAGGAATTTGTAACTACTAGCCAAGTACTCACATGGCAAACATGCATTCTCAATATGGGATGTAGTTATGTGACCAGTGGCCGACGCTGGAATGCGGGAGAGAGATTTATAACAGGCGTCAAGATACCAACGCCTGTCATAATCCCGACACCGGAATGCAGAACGGCGCGGGCCCCAACGAGGTAAGTATGGGCGCCCATCCTCTTAGCCACAGGGGGAGGGTTAGGTTTAGGACACCCCGGGGGACTCAGGGTTAGGCACCACCCTTGGGGAGGGTTAGGGTTAGGCTAAGGGAAGGGGGGGTTAGGGTTAGGCACCCCCGGGGCAGGTTAGGGTTAGGCACCCCCGGGGCAGGTTAGGGTTAGGCATGTCCCTGGGAGGGTTAGGTTTAGGGCGTGGGGAGGGGAGGTTAGGTTTAGGCACTAACGAGGGGAGGTTAAGGTTATGTACTAGGTGCGAGGTTAGGGTTAGACACCCCTAAAGGAGGGTTAGGGGGGAGAGGGAAGGGTTAGCTGCACTTTACTTACCTCTGCTGTCGGGATTTCCTCCCTTCGGACAGATGCTGTCGGGATTTGAACCGGCGGCTATATAGCCACCGGCAATACATTCCCATTCCCTCAATATATCAGGTCATAAATAATACACACATCTCTAAATAAAAAAACCTCATAATTAAAACAATTAACATAATAATGGCCCAGAAATTCGCAGTTAGAAATTTAACAACAGGACCGCCTGAGAGGAAAAGCTTTTAAGATGTCTAGAAATCTTAACAGAACATGATCTATATCGCCTTACCCGACGCGAGCAGTTGAACAAATCATGACCAGGTTGTGCTCCATCCTCCACAATGTTCTTAGGCCCTGATTCAGAGTTGGGAATATCTCTCTCAACTGTGAACCTGAACAAACCATATTGCAATGCAAGGGGTGTACTGTAAATAAATATTTTTTTTTACATGTGGGGTAAATACTGGCTGATTTTGCATGTAGCCCACAAATACTGCACAGCTTTATTATTACTCTGCAATTTAGATGTCAGTTTGGAAACACTCCTCCCAAATCTAAATCTCTCTGCACATTTTAAATCTGCCCCACCTGCAGTGCAGCATGGTTTTACCAAGATGATCAGTTATCTCGCTCTATTCCCAAGTCTGAATCAGGCCCTTAGTCTGCTTCCTAACCTTGGACAAATATAACTCCTGCATGGAAGGAAGTTCAACACCTATTATTCTTTCTTGTTTACTGGCTGCACCAAACCACACTATAATCGAGGTACATAGAAGAAACTCAGTTATCGCAGAATAAAAGAGGGTCATTAATTCCTTTGGGAGGTTAAACCTCCTAAACTGCCATCAAAAATATAACCTCTGCTGTGCCCTATTAACAATAGCATCTATGTTGTGCACCCACTTCAAATCTCGGGAGATTATTGAACCCTGAAATGTAAATGAATCCACCACAGACAATATTGTCAACTATAGTTAATGGGGACACATCAATTATGTGTCTTCTAAAATTTACAATCATCTCAACTGTTTTAAGTGGGTTTAACTCCAAGTTGTTCTGACTGCACCACTGCGCCAACTGTTCCACCTCTCTCCTATAAGAGGACTCCTCCCTGTGCTTAATCCGACCGATAACTGTAGTGTTGTCTGCAAATTTCAAGAGTCACTAGAGGTGCAGTCATTTGTATACAAGGAGAAAAGCAGAGGGGAAAGGACACATTCCTGAGGAGCCCCGTACTAATCCTCCGTACACTTGAGGTAAACTCCCCCATTTTCACATACTGCTTCCTGTCCACCAAAAAATCTACAATCCAACAACAGGTGGATATTGGAATCCCCAACTTAAGCAATTTGGAATACAACATTTCTGGAACAATTGTGTTGAAGTCCACGAACAGGACCCTCGTATAAGTACTCTGCAGATCAAGATGTTGTAAAATATAGTGCAACCCCATATTAACCGCATCCTCCACAGATCTATTCGAATTAAATGTATACTCGCGGGATGTTGGTTGTTGACACCTCCAGGGATATAGAATTGCATAAAACCAGTCAGTAAATTTGAAGATAAAAGAGATAATCCCTTACCCTTACTAGGATCTGTTGTCCTGTCTAATCCCAAAGACTTCACACTATTAAAATGACCCCCAATATAATCTCTCCTTCCACCTATTCCTGCAATTTAGCATATAAATCTGAAAAGAAAATAGCATTAATTAATACTAGGTGGGGCATATATTACAGCCAAAGTGAAAGGAGTGTTTTATAAAAGTATTTTAAAAAAGATACCACCCTTCAGAATCTGACAAAGTATCGCCCAGCTGAGTCTGTAGTTCTCCAGTAAAGTTTCCTGCAAAAAGGCAACATCTGGCCATTAAAACTTTAGAGAGATAAGCATTTTCTTCTTAATGGGGCTATTCAGCCCCTCTACATTCCATATGACAAACTTAATGCTATTCCTAACCCTAGTGGTATTAAACCCTGCGGAGGTCATGTTAGCCTACACTTCTCTTCTAGGCCAATTAGCCAACATTGGCCCTATTTATCAACAAAGCATAACCCTTTTAGCTCTCGCTAAAGGGGTTATGCCAACCTTGCTGGATTTAACAATCAGCGGTAATCTAAGATTACCACTGTTTGTCAAGCATCGCTTTCGCTATCTTTTAGATGGCGAGAGCGATGCGGTCCCCATTGCCAGCAATAAAGACCTGGCAGTGCGTTTCCGGCTTCAGCGAAGCCTTCCAGGCACTGCCGAGTCCACGTGCCATGCAGTTGAGCAGACGGACCATCGCGCATGCGCATAGCACTGGAGCCCCGTTGCCAGAAGCTCAGTGGAGGACCTCACAGACGAGGAGGACTTCGCTGGACTTCACAGGACCTTGCTGGAGGGGTAAGTATTGGTAAATACCAGTACTTTTTGTTTATAACACAGTGATACTAAATGAAATATTGTGCTGGTGTTTGCCATTGTTGATAAATGGGGGCCATTATTTCTAGTAAGACAAAATACCAAACAGTTCCAGCGAATAGGTGTTGGGATAATTCTATCAACCTAAACCAACATAAAATCGAAAAGTTATATGTGATAAAGCAACGATCATATATATCAATCTAAATTATTTTCAATTTTAAAAGAACCAAAACATGCGCTCTATGTGACAACAATAAATCTAATGAGCAGGCCCTATGTGAGCAAATATATACTTGATAATGACAATATGTGAAACAAATAATTAAATAACAAAAAAGAAGTGTGAAAACTATACACTGTGAAAAACACAACATTGAAAATATCACTTAATTTCTCATCCAGTTAAGCAAATGTAATGTAAATATTTGTGATATAACTGTCAAATTACAATGGCATAAATACTGTGCAATCCTTAACAATATTCACTAATAACCTCAAGTTGATTCAAGTATAAAGTGTAAGACCCGGAACCGTGTTTGTCTTTTAATTTTCATCAACCTTAGTCTATGGAGACTTTGGGGTTTATGTAATAGATAGCGAGCTGGCGCTGCAGCGGGAATTCATGTGAGTGTTCCGTATTTTTAAATCAGTAATCATTTTAAAGGCAAAACCAAGCCTTTAAAATTATATGAAGTCATCAAGGATTGTTGGTTTTTATTTTTAAACAGTAAACACATCATCTATATTAGAAACTGTGTAACAAATAAGAGACGCTGCCCAGAGTGACTTCAGTAGGGTATAGGATAAATCTATAGTAGAAGTATAGTATAAATAAATTTACATCACCAATGAAACACACTGTTAATGAATGCTGCCGTATGACAGGGGTAGTCACCCACGGAGAAAGTTAGAACAAAGTAAAGGATTGACAATAGCGCATATATAGTTTGTGTATCAATATACCAATTTGGTAAACAAAAAAGTGAATCCTATAATAGGATAATAGGGCTATATAAGTATAATACACTGGGAACTGTGTGAATACTTAAATAAAAAATGCAATTTAATAAACATTTAAAAACAGCAATGTAAAGTGTTACATGTTAAAAAGTTATCATAATATAACTAAATGCTGACATAGTTTCTGTCTGTGGGACATACTACACCCACCAGGAATGTGTGTTTTATCTTGGTAATCCTAGTCATTGGAGAAATATTGTATTGAGGCAGCAAGGAATCTACATATAGTTACTGGTACCACTTAGTTCTTAAATGGACATTTATCTGAACATTATTCTTGTGCAAGAGACATGTGTTTGTACTTTTTGTTATCTGTTACAATGACATCCCCTGCATCTTGCTCCTACTGTACATGGGACTCTTCCTCACTCCTAGACATGGAATTTTTGTACCCCAAACCTTCCCACTCTTATCTTCCTTTTAAATCCACCTTATCCATATATTCTCTTGGTTTTGCTGTCATTTACCCCCTTTTTCCCAGGTCCAGTTTCCTAATTCCTTAGCAACTTGACTGCCTGGCTCACTTATTACCTATCATTTGACCTGCCTAATTTCATTCTAGGCAATTTCAACATTGCCATTGATGATCCCATTTTTTACACTTCCACAAAAATTATTTCCCTTACTACGTCCATTTGGTCTCTGCCTGTGGACTTCATCTTCCACCCTCTGTACTTGGACTCTCCCTTGACCTCATTTTATTCCACTTCTGCTACATGACATGAGTTTTTCCAGATTGGCTTTCCCACTCTCTGACCACATCCTCTTTTCCTTTAGCCTTCTCTTACCTCCCCTGTACCAAAATCCACACACACACTGTGACATCTAAATACCCTTGACTGGTCCACTTCTCATTTTCACTTAACTAACTACTCTCTCCTATGACTACCATGTCCTGCCCTGATCAGGCTGCCTCAGTTTACATTAAAAACGCTTACTTCAGCCCTAAACAATGCAGCTCCAGCCACTATACATAGACTTTATACAGAGTTGGAACTAATTTGGGCATTTGCTGCACCAGAACTGTGCACACAAAAACAGTGCATATAGTATATTTTCCTGTATGAAAGGTTGCATGGGTGTTGAATGTGACCACCTCATTTGTACAACTGGTTTGTTGCTAGACATCATCATCATATGCCTCCAAGATGGTGTAATTACTCTAACATCCAACTCTGCATAGCTCGTACCTACGTCAATATGCCCTCACTGAACTTTCCCTGAGAATGGCCCTTTACACCCAGTTACACATTTTCAGTTTCAAATGCAGATGCATCCACAATGCATCACAGGCACTTGCATACGCTCAATTCCAGAACATGTGCAGTATGAAAACACACATAGTATGCTCTACATCAGGTGTATGTTCAACTCAACACCAGTCCCATAGTTTGCAATATCCAAACCACAGCCAAAGCACACCAATCTGCTCCACTGTCTTCAAAAGTGGTCCTGCCCTGCTGAGAACTAGAAGAAATCTTGCTCCTATGTTGACTTTCTCCACTATAAATTAATGTTTTCATCATACAAAACTGTCTTTCAGTTGCAAGGCAAACATACTTCACTGCTCTGTTTTCTACCCAGTATTATAACCCTCAGCGACTTTTTGCCACCTTCAACTGACTTCCCTGCAAATTAGCACATCAACCTCTTCCTCCCTCACAGATGATGTCTTAGATAAAATCTACACAGCTTATCATGATATTACCTCATGCCACACCACACCCCTCCCCAATCCACCATCATTCTGGAGATATCCCGGAGCAGGAAGTGGCAATATATGCTGAATGTGAGGAGTAAAGAAGAAACCAGAATTGAGGATGACACTGGAGCAGCCGACTAGGGTGACAGAAAAAAAGGGTAGTGTAATTAAGGTATATAGAGAAGAAAAGGGGGCCAAGAACAGACTCATGGAGGCAGGGCCGGACAGGGACTAAAATTAGGCCCTGGCATTTAAAGAACACACAGGCCCACCTTGCATCAGCATCTGTCTCCTGGCATAGACTCCTCCCCTAACTATTCCTGACCCCTCCCACTTCTTAGTCTATGATCTTACAAATATATTTAATATTAGAACAACAGACAAGTACACATCATTCTCTATTAAAATACATACAACAGAGCACATCCTGCTGGAAGTCAAACATTTGGTATTGTGTTGGTTCTGTTAAGTTGTGTAGACACCCTATAGATATATCTGTCCAATTCGTGTGGTGGGACAGAAAATCTGGGAATGTATGGGAGCAAGTAGCAATAGCAATATGCTCCCAGATGCTGGAAAATGGACCAGATTTTCTTTCCCACCAGACAGATTGGACAGATATCTATAGGTAAAGCTGGCACTTCACTGGTGTAGGTCATACACAAAGAAAGGGGAAGGCATTTTCCCAAGCCCTAGTTTAGCAGTTGTAGAAGATTAGATAGTGGTCACTATAGGACTTTTTTAGGACAGGGGTGCTGAACGCAGAGGACACATCTGTGCAACCAAAGCAGAGCTGTAACTGCACATTTTAAGAAGAGCGTTTGTGCCGCCATATATAGGTGAAGCAGGGAGAGCGCATGTCGCAGGGAGAGCACGTGCAAAAAAAATTCAGGTGTGGTTTTCGCTGTGAAGGGGCGTAGCCACCTAATTTTTCACATTACGTAACACAGTAGTGTCCCTTTTTCACATTACGCCACACGGTAGTGCCCCATAGTCACACTACACTGCACAGCAGTGTCCCTTATTCATGTTACATCACACAGTAGTGTCCTTTTTCACCTTTCATCAGACAGTAGTGTCTCTTTTTCCTATTACGTTACACGATAGTGCCCCATACTCACGTTACGTCATACAGTAGTGCCCCATAGTCAAGTTACGTCACACAGTAGTGTCCCTTTTTCACATTATGTCACACAATAGTGTCCCTTAGTCACATACACAAACTTGAATATTTGCAAATAACAAATATTATAAAATAGAAATATAATAAAAAAAATATTGTATACAATTAATATTAATATTACATGGATCTGAAGGTTTGAAATACCAACATACTAAAAGAAATAGAGGGAGACATTAAAAAGAGGAGAAAAGGGGGGAGCCAGGAGAAAAAGAGAGGAGGAATTTGGGTAGCTGGGGAGAGAGAAGGAAAGAGGGGACCCAACATAGGAGAATTAGGGAGAGCCAGGAGAGAGAGAGAGGAGGAATAGGAGGAACTGGGGTAGAGAGTGAGATAATTTGGGGAGCCAGGAGAGACATAGGAGAAATATGGGAAGTGGGAAGAGAGAGAGAAGAAATAGGGAGAGCCAGGAGAGAAAGAGAAGGTATAGGTTGAACCGGGAGAGAGCAGAAAAAGGGAGAGCCACGAGACAGTGAAGGAACAGGTTGAGCCGAGAGAAAGGGAGGAGGAACTGGGGAAGCTAGAGAGACATAGGAGAAATAGGGTGAGCTGGGAGAGAGAGTAGGAATTGGGGAGGCCGGGAAATACATACAGTAGGAGAAGGGAGCTGGGAGAGAGTAGTAAGGAATAGGGAAAGACGAGAGAGCGAGGAGGCATAGGGGAAGCCGGGAGAGACATAGAAGAAATAGGGGGAGCTGGGAGAGAGAAGAGGAATAGGGGGAGATGGGAGAGACATAGGAGAAAGAGGGGAAGATAGGAGAGAGAAGAGGAATAGGGGGAGACGGTAGAGACATAGGAGAAAGAGGGAAAGACAAGAGAGCGAGGAGGAATAGGGGAAGCCGGGAGAGACATAGAAGAAATAGGGGGAGCTGGGAGAGAGAAGAGGAATATGGGGAGACGGGAGAGACATAGGAGAAAGAGAGGAAGCTGGGAGAGAGAAGAGGAATAGGGGGAGACGGGAGAGACATAGAAGAAATAGGGGGAGCTGGGAGAGAGAAGAGGAATAGGGGGAGATGAGAGAGACATAGGAGAAAGAGGGGAAGCTGGGAGAGAGAAGAGGAATAGGGGGAGATGGGAGAGACATAGGAGAAAGAGTGGAAGCTGGGAGAGAGAAGAGGAATAGGGGGAGACGGGAGAGACATAGGAGAAAGAGGGGATGCTGGGAGAGAACAGGAATAGGGGGAGATGGGAGAGACATAGGAGAAAGAGGGGAAGCTGGGAGAGAACAGGAATAGGGGGAGACGGGAGAGACATAGGAGAAAGAGGGGAAGCTGGGAGAGATCGGAGGAATAGGGGGAGACGGGACAGAGAGGAGGAATAGGGGAAGCTGGGAGAGAGAGAAAGAGAGAAGGAATAGGGGAAGCCAGGAGAGACATAGGAGAAAGAGGGGAAGCTGAAAGAGACATTGGACTCGATTCAATTCAACCTAAATTCAATAGCGCCAGTAATGAGCTCCCGGAGCTATTCAATCCATTGCGCTACTAAGCCTGACTAAGGATTTCTTCTCGCATCCCTCCTGGGATGCAAGAATAAAATCTGACAAAAGTACAGGTGCAATACTGTTTTCTGCACTTAGCGTGGCGGAAACAGCATTGTGCCGGGAAGTTTAGTCAGAGAATGCCTGTTCTCGCGAATAAACACCTTGTTTAAGGTGAGAGGGGCGGGAGAAGGGCATTCTCCAACCTAACAGCGCGCAGAATTGAATAGCTCCGGGAGCTCATTCCCGGTGCTATTCAATTCGCATTGAATTGAATCAAGCGCATAGGAAAAAGAGGGGGAGCTGGGTGAGAGAGCAGGAATAGGGGGAGATGGGAGATAGAGGGGAGGAATAGGGGGAGATAGAGGGTAGGAATAGGGGGAGATAGAGGGAGGGAGATAGAGGGTAAGAATAGGGGGAGATGGGAGATAGAGGGTAGGAATAGGGGGAGATGGGAGATAGAGGGTAGGATTGGGGGAGATGGGAGATAGAGGGTAGGAATAGGGGGAGATAGAGGGTAGGAATAGGGGGAGATGGGAGATAGAGGGTAGGAATAGGGGGAGAAAGGAGACAGGAGGAATAAGGGCATGCAGCAGATTTTATAAATAGGGGGAGATGAGAGGGGAATAGGGGGAAACAAAAAAAAGATAGAATAAATCAGGGGAGACAGAAGAGAGAGTAAGGAGGAGGAGGAATAAGGTGAGATGGGAGAAAGACAGAAGGAAATGAATGGTGGAGATGGCAGAGAGAGATACCGCATGTACAGTAGTTTTGGAGTGTGCAGAGGTTTTACCTAGTGTCACCATATGCAGGCTCCTCTGAATGGCGTGTCCTCCTCCCGGGCAGCAGACAGTCTGCACAGTGCTCCCCCGCCCCAGATTCCTTCCCATTGCCATCGGACTTGATCGCAGTACAGCCTCCCGGGCGGCGCCTTGGGTAGCAGTCAGATTTCAGGAATGCGCGGCTGCCGCGTCATGACGTCATTACGCAATGACGCGGCCGTGCATTCGTGAAATCTGCTTGCTGAGCAAGGCGCCGCCCGGGAGGCTGTACTGCCGGGTAAGCCTGTGCTCAGCCAAAGCGGCCCATTTGGCCATGGGCCCTTCTGGCATTTGCCAGAAGCGCCTGATGGCCAGTCCGGCCCTGCATGGAGGTATATTTACTAAGGTGCAGGTTTTTAGAAGTGGAGATGTTGCCCATAGCAACCAATCAGATTTTAACTATTATCTTCTAGAAGGTGCTAGATAAATGTTAAGTAGTATCTGATTGGTTGCTATGGGCAACATCTCCACCTCTAAAAACCAGCACTTTAGTAAATATACCTCATGGATTTTAACTAGATTTAATTGGATTTGAGTAACAAGTGTTATCAAAAGAAGTGATTGGTCTTTGTCCCCTTACAATTATCTATTTCTGTTATTTTTCCTGTACCATTGCTTCTCCTACTTAAATAGGAGCCACAAACTACAAATCCCACAACTTACTTTGCCTACTGTCAAGATCACTATTCATTATGAAAAAAATAATTGGTCAATTATTTTACACTGTAACTGGACATACTGTAGATTAATACCTTGTTAGGACTTTTGCCAGAAGCGCCTGATGGCCAGTCCGGCCCTGCATGGAGGTATATTTACTAAGGTGCAGGTTTTTAGAAGTGGAGATGTTGCCCATAGCAACCAATCAGATTTTAACTATTATCTTCTAGAAGGTGCTAGATAAATGTTAAGTAGTATCTGATTGGTTGCTATGGGCAACATCTCCACCTCTAAAAACCAGCACTTTAGTAAATATACCTCATGGATTTTAACTAGATTTAATTGGATTTGAGTAACAAGTGTTATCAAAAGAAGTGATTGGTCTTTGTCCCCTTACAATTATCTATTTCTGTTATTTTTCCTGTACCATTGCTTCTCCTACTTAAATAGGAGCCACAAACTACAAATCCCACAACTTACTTTGCCTACTGTCAAGATCACTATTCATTATGAAAAAAATAATTTGGTCAATTATTTTACACTGTAACTGGACATACTGTAGATTAATACCTTGTTAGGACTTCTGCAAAGAATGTCAGAAGAAGAATTTTATCACCATACTGGCAAAGTCAAGAAGTAGTAAAGGAATTTGGGTAACAAATAGATGTTAAAAGGCACACAAATAATTCCTAAAGACAAGTGAAAGCCAAATAAATACAAATAAGCATTTAAACATAATCATTTTCTTCCATGTTTTCTCTCCTCCATCCATGATTAGCAGAAGATCAGGATCCAGTCTGTCAGACTTTCCAATAGGCAGTCCAATTGATCACCTGCAAACACTGATAATGAACACTGTATGTGACTGTGCTTTTTGTCTGCACTGATCTATAAAGAAAGAATCAGAAGCCTGTCCAGGCATATACAGGCCAATAAAATAATCCAGACATATATTGGTGTTAGCCAAGGGGTTTATGAAAAATTAGGTAAGCGGCTTTATTTCTTTCTGCTGTACCAAAAACATCGTTATGAGCCTGTTTCTGAGAAGCATGTAATGTTAGTCCATTTTCAGATACGCACCACTGAGAATCACTACTCTAATGGTGCATACACACGATCAGATTTTTCCTTCAGATATGAACGATAACGATTTAAAAATCGTTCAGTCGTTCATATCTGAAGGAAAATCGTTCATATCTGACATGCCTGAACGATGGACGATCAACGATGCGCGTTCCCGATGGTCAGATAACGATTTCTGATATCTGATGTGTTTGCAGTCAGACTTGGACGATTCCATTCATTTTAATGCAGTCAAAAATCGTTCAATCGTTCAAATCGTTCAAATCGTTCAAAACTTTGGTAAAATCGTTCAAATCGTTCAAATCGTTTAATCGTTCAATCGTTCATCTGACAAATCTGACAAGTCTGACAAATCTGACCGTGTGTACGCTCCATAAGATGCGTATGCAGTACATGACGCATGAGCAGTATGCTAAAAATCTCTTGATCCTTCAACATTTGGAATCAGTCCTTATATCCACATTGTGGATTATTTTTTTTAAATGTAAACATTATGTGCTGTATAAATACATTATTTCCAGTGTTCTTGTAATAATATTTAATGTGGGCTTTACATATATTCATCCAATATGTCTAGCGCTGACCTGTATAATTTGAGGCTGCATTATATTGCTTTGTGATCAGCTTGTTCTGCATTGAGGGCAGAAAAAAGAGGACATTTGCTTATATTAGGTATTATTCTAAGTGTGTATTATCTTTTCACGCCATCATAACCAGATCATTGTTCTACTTTTTATATTGTGTTAGTTTCACCACGTATAATTCTTTTTTATATGTTAACTAAAATTTTTTTCAGATTTAACCTTTTCTGTGGATTGAAGGAGTTTTTCTTCCATTGCCCCTCTCACCTCTATCAATCACTGTATATGTTTCCTGTCAGTCCTGCCATCCACAAGAACATTCAGTAAATTAAGAAGGAGGGAGAGTCAATTATAGGAGGTATAGTATGCTGGAGATGATGAGTGACAGAAGAGTGAAGAATGGGAGTGCTGTCTATATTATAGCTGTTCAACTGCACAGACCTCCACAGATCAATACAATGGAGATGAAAAGGTTAAAAATACTTTTATGTTTTCAAAATACTAGTTCTGGTCATTTACAAAGCAATGCCCCAAAGCCTTGCCGCTGGAAGGTCCATCAAACACACTGTACACCTGCACTCTTCTCTTAGGATACAGCTCAGCACCCAATAATAGGGACATATGTATCAAAGCTTGATGTGAGATAAAATTGTAAAATATATATCACCTACCAATCAGCTCCAAACTATCTTTTCTTAAACACAGCCTGCAAAATGTAAGTTAAAAGCTGATTGGTTGGTGATATATATCTCACAATTTTATCTCACATCAAGCTTTGATACATATGCCCCTAAATCAACAAAAGTGTATTTGTCACACCACAATCCACTTTAATCACAAACTTTTTTACCTTCTTTTGTTTATAAAATACTGCTTGATTTTGCCTCATTTATGTCTTAAATAATGAGATGTGTAAAGCTTTTTATTACATTGCTTGGAGTATCGAAGTGCACTTCTCTAATGAACTGTAACATGGAGGCACAAAACAGGTCACATTAAGATTCAAACACCACCAGCTATGAACTGGTGCAGAATTAGGGGGAGATTGAATTAGCCCCGATAAATTATAGGGAATGAAAACAGGAGGTAAAGCCCAAGGCTAATCAATTAGGCTCCCTTTTCCCCCAATACCTGTGTTAATGCCCGTTAATGAACGTGTTATTGAGCATTAACACTGGTTATCAGGTGTTAACACAGTGAATCCATGAAAAGTTCAAGGATTTGTGCATTAACTGGCTATTATCACCCAATAACAGCATAGTTTTCTGGGATTTCTTTTCTGGTCTCATGAAGCCTGATAAGTGGGGCTAATTGAATGGCCCATGGCGATCAATTAGCCTGCGGTAAATTACAGCGGCTAATTGAATCTCTCCCTTAATGTCTATGGAGTTATCAGTGCAGGATAGAACACACCAACAAAAGTGCCCTATCCAGGGCCGTAACCATGAGTGGCATGGGCGTACTTACCATAGGTGCAAGGGGTGTCACTGCTATGGGGCCCAGAGCTGAGAGGGGCCCATCTTCCTTGTCAAAGTTACATGTGTTATATACATTTTCCACCATTGGGTGGTACATAGGGGACCTTAAAAACTTTTGCTATGGGGCCTTCATATACCTAGTTACACCCCTGATGGTTGGGTAAGTGGTACCACCACCAAGAGTGCAGTGCCCCTGTATTTGACATGCAAGGTGTCTGGAATTTATTCTGTTGCTCCCTTCAGCCCATGCAAACTTCTGCTGTTCCTTTGCAAATACTGTTATCTTACTCAGTGGATCCGTCTGTGGTGGCAGAAATCTAGGTGCACTTGTTCAAATCTCATTGCACGACTGGGCCAATTCTGTTTTGCTTTACACAATGTACGTTTTGTGCTTTGTAAGTGCACTCCTCAATGTTAGTCAAACCCTTAAATAAATAATGTATTATCAATGTATTTTCAATCCTTTTAATCGGCAGCACTTATACCCTCTTAGATGAGGGGGGCTGCCGCTACTAAAGGAGAAGAGGAGACAGCCGGCAAAGGATCTGGCATCTGCCGGGACTGGTTCCTGAGCATAAGCAATGGTGGCGCTGCAGGGACCCTTAGAAGTCGAGTAGGGCTGCCCGAAAGACAGAGCAGCTTCCCACTGGAAGCACGCTCTCTGCTAATATCAGCCTGGACTGGCGGTTCCAGGGGGAAAGAACACCTCACCCTTGGACTGCCTGTCCTGTGTGTGACTGGCAGGTATAGCTATCAGTGGGAAGTCACTGCGAGTCACAGTGTAGCCAGTGAAGTCACGGACTGCAGCTGGCTCATTGAAGGTGGCAGATTTTACTGGGGAAGGCTGCAGCCTAGCAGCTCCTAGGTAAAGTTTGCCACTGCTTTTAAGGCATCTTTGAATGAACAGATAATAAAACTGAATAAAACCACTAATTTTCTTAGTCATTATAAATATAATATATATTTAGCTAATTAATGTCTACATTAGGCCAGAAATGCTGCATGCTGAGATATACATAAAGCAAGCTGGTTGCTGATCTTCCCCATTAGCATATATGCATAGCTTACATCAGGCATATGTTGCATACACTTACACCCATGCTTTGCTTTTAACCATTTGCTTTGTTTGTTTCACTCTTAGATTTAAAATCTTTGTAACACAGCATGTACTGTACAATGCTTTATCTCGTAACCGAAAGGAAAAAACAAATCTAAAACACACACAAAAACAGAAAAGGAAAAATTACAAGTGCACAACTCCAACACTACTAATTACATATATTATTCATTTTGCAATAAAAAAATTCCAATAAATAGAGGTTTTTGCATAATCATGGCCAAGGTTATGGGCCTACCTACCATGC
This sequence comes from Taudactylus pleione, assembly GCA_031769625.1. Classification (NCBI taxonomy): domain Eukaryota; kingdom Metazoa; phylum Chordata; class Amphibia; order Anura; family Myobatrachidae; genus Taudactylus; species Taudactylus pleione. The sequence continues at coordinate 38,341,342 of JAUIMM010000153.1, read as the reverse complement.
CCAGGTAACCTCTTAGGGTAGGTCCCTAACATACTGGGGTTAAAGTCCAGGGTGCGGGACATCCCCAAACCAACCTAGGTGAGCTACCCCAGTGCAGCACCCTAGTGAGAAAGGTGAAGTGTAAAAGAGTGTTAGATAGATAGGAGCAGCTATTGCATATGTTAGAAGTGAGGTGAAAAATAGATGTGTGAAAATGTTACATATATAACAAACAAACAATAAAGGTGCTAAAAGTGCTAAACAGGAAAAAATGTGTTATAATGCAATGCCCTGAAGCAGCCCAACCAAAGCAATCCAAGGGACCCAGGGTTTGCAGTCTAGGGCCCTTCTCCATATACTAGTGTGCTCATATCAACACCTGAAGGCATGAGACTCCTTCAGCCTAAACTAGCACCCCTCCCTACCTGTCCACCATTGGTTTTAATAGGGATTCTGGCATGTTTGACTGCACTTTTGAACAAAGCACAATTTAGGTAATTTCTATAAATCTATATAGTACAGCTATGGGGTGATTTTTGGGGCCTGGGTCCCCTGGACTGCTTTGGTTTGGCTGCTTCAGGACCTTTCTCCTTTTTTGCACTTTTAGGACTTTTATTGTTTGTTTATTATATATATAACATTTTCACACCTCTATTTTTCAACTCACTTCTAACATATGCAGGAACTGCTCCTAATTAACACTCTTTTACACTTCAGCAGCTCTGATTATTTATATTCAGGGTGTGCAGTCTAGGACCCTTCTTCATACACACAAACACATAATATATGCGCATGAAGAATGCACCTATTAGCTTCAAATATAAATTTTCAATAAGCCAATCAAACTCTGGGCCCGATTCAGAAATGTTAATGGTTACTGGTAAACCCAATGGTTTACATCCATTTCCTGTGGAGGAGCGCATGTACAGGACCCATTCTACGCACGTTCAGAATGAGTCCTGTGTGATTACATGCAGTGCCCCTGTGTTCCCGGAAACGGGGTGTCACCCGCATTCTGTGGGAGTGCTGAGGCTAGGGTCTCCATCGGAGGACGCAGATTTTATGTCCTCGCAAGTGGGTAGGAGGTGGCCAGGCTGAGTAAGCTTTAGCTGCTTTTTTGGACACACCCTTACTAAGCTTGGCCTATGCTACCACATCCCTTCCCTCCCCATCCCACCTTTCCAATCGCATGCAGTTGTGTGTGTCAGGTTCACAGCAGACACAACCTCCCTCTCTGGGACTCTCCCTGAAGAGGCTCTCAAAAATTGGCAAGCATGGCATAACTCTGTATCAACTCCAAAGGAACCGTGAAAAAATTATAAGCTGATCTTAAAGAAAAAAAGGTGTGCAATTACCATTCACAGCTGCTGTCTTAAAAAAAAAAAAAAATCAGCAACAGAAAATGTAATTTCAGTGTAATTGCAGCTGGCAAGCTTTCATAACTACTAGAAAATTAAATTGAATTTAAATTTTAACATAAATTTATGTGATAGCAATCTGTATTGTGCAAATCCAAAAGTGCTCTTAACAGTACAATCTGCTAACTGTTAAATTAACTATTATTAACTAATCTGCAGCAGTCTAACATTATTCAACAATATGCCTCATAAAACATTGGCATTTCAGGTACCAATCCAGCACAACTGAAAATCATCCTGGTAGTTAATAAAGTTGGCACTGGAGATAATCTCCTCTCAGCATTTCAGGAGGACATGACATGAAACAACCCTCTCCGTTCTGTTAAGTGGTGTGTTTTATGGATCATTTTGTGTGTCCACAACAAAATTCTTTTGAAAATGCCACAGACTCTGATACAGCAACTTTGAGGCTCATGCTGAGTTTGACGTAAATGCTTTTCTCAACCACAAAATGTTTTTTTTTTTTTTTCACACCATACATGTGCGTTAAATCGACATATGTATTAACTGAGACATATTTACCACTTATGACTCATCTAAATCAGTGGCGTCACTAGGAGGGTTCAGGCTTGCGTCATCCACTGTGCCGTGAGAGAATCAGGGAACTGCCCAGCAGCTCCCGGAGCCCTGGGCAAAGCCCCAGCAAGACGAGGACTGGGGCATGACATGTGGTCATGCTCATTAAACATCATGCATCAGGGGGCGTGGCTTTGTTGCCACAAGGCCATGCCTCTTTCGGGAGTGTGTGCATCTTCGGCGAATGCAGAGGACCATAAGAGAGGGGTGGTAGGGTCAGTACAGTGCACTGGGTGTCACCATCCCCAGTAACGCCACAGGTCCTTACCAGTTATGAGCTTGATTCAGACCTGTACACAGTTCACACCACAGCTGCATATTTATATATATGTCAGAGCAGCAGAAGGCATCTGTAGTAGAAAAACACCCACTGCATGCTTCTGTGATCTGCTGCTGCATCCGAAGACGCAGCATTGGAGAAACTGCATAACCCTCATTCTACTCAGGACGGCCCTGTATTTCATGCTTCCGGGGCCAAGACACAGCCACTGACCTTGGCACGGCCAGAAAATGGGGCAACACCCCCTTGTCAATCTTGCTGCGACATAGGGGTCACTGTGACCGTCATCGCAGACACAGATCTGCACATGCACAGTAGAGATCCTTTGCTTTTACGTGGCAAAAGGACTCCATGAAGTACCTTGGGATCCAACTTACCAAATCCTACGTTAGTCTGTACAAAGCCAATTATCCCTCCATTGAACAGGATATTTCTTGCCAGCGAAATTACTTTATCTCAAGGAAAGGTCGTAAAACAGCGATTAAAATGAATGTTCTTCACTTAAGATACTAGGTAATATCCCCCCCCCCTTTTTTCCGAAATGTGTCATATTTGTTATATCAATATTTCTGATATTTTCTATGGATATTTAGTGATATACTATTCCAGATAATATTAATGTATAATTGATCTCTATTGATGTCCAAGTCAATTTGTACTTATGATCAGGATAAAGGTCAAAATGTTCTATATTTCCTATTTGCATTTACATTCTGGATATTTGTACCATTTATGTACATGTTTATATTATTAATAGTCATTATGATAATCCTTATTCCCTGTATATTTCTTGGATATTATTTTTGAAAAATCAATAAAAAAGTATTTTTTTAAAAAATTCTTCCTAAACTGCGACACTTATTCCAAACTCTCCCTATAGCGTTCCCTCCACAGGTCCTTTCTTCTCTCCAATCTCTCTATTGTAAATTCATCTGGAACAATAAGGACCCCTGTCTTCGTAGAGTTGTCCTCTTCAAGAGATCTAAAGTTGGTGGTCTTGGTCTTCAGTCAATTTCCATATACTATCAGGCCTCCAGACTTAGTCAGTTGGTAGCCTGGCACTCCCCAAAAGGTACTAAGCAATGGGTTGACTTAGAGAGTGACATCTCTGGGTTGGCATCTATTTCCAATCTCTTCTGGCTCCTTCGTAAACATAGGTCCCTCACTGCACTATCGGTTCCTCCTGTTACTCTCACTCTCTCTGTTTGGGACTTGCTTACCACCAAGTATGCCCTCTTTACCTACCTCTCCCCTCAAACTCCCTTGTGGTACCACCCCTCTTTCCCCCCCTGGCCAGATATCCCACATGGCTTCACTCTGGTCAGCTGCTGGCATTACCCGCTTTAGACATGTCCTTGGTAGCTTTGTTCTGCAAACTTTTGCAGATATGCAGGAAAAAGTTTCTTTACAACGTTCTAGTTTCTTCCAATATCTCCAAATTCTGAATTTTGTTTGTTCTTCCCTCCCCTTCATAACCTCATGGTGCTAGAATGCCTTTGTATCTACCGTCCCACAGATAGAGGCTTAATCTCTTAGCTATACCATTCTATTTTAACTCTGGATCACCCTCCTCTAGTCAGTCATGAAATTTCTTGGGAATTTTGGGCCTATATGGTTAAATAAATTATAGCATCTGTTGCCTCCTTAAGCTCTCCTCTTACCCCCGCCTCATTACCTTTCTGTGCCCCAGTCTGCCAGTTACCTAAACACATTAATAAACTGTTCCTGCATATATCCTGTGTAACCAAGTACCAAATTGTTCGGGCCAGGAAACAACCCTCCCCTCCATACTGACAAATCAACAGAGTCTGGTTTATAGCTAAAATGGAGTACATTAAGAGTCTTCAAAACAATTCAGTGGACAAGTTCCATGCAGTTTGGTCACCTTGGTATTTGATGCACATATCCCCCTTGCCCCATACTCCCCCCTTTTATTTCTCTATATGCCATCACACTAGGCTCTCCCCCACTCCATCATTCCCATTCCCTCATTAATGTACGAGTTGAATGTCTTGAACACCTCTCTTTTATTGTAAATCATCCATGTTTCTAATGTATGAAATATCTCCATTCTCACAACATTATTCATATTTGATTCTCTGTATCCTTTACATTTTCAATAAAATTATACAATTCAAAACACAAGGGGCTGCATCAACTGTAGCCTCAAGGACCTGGATTAGGCTGATGGCAAGATAGGTGACTAGCTTCCCAATGGAAGAACGCTCTTTGTTAATCGAGTTCTGGTCTGACAGTCCCAAAAGGAGAAAACACATCTCTTTGGGACTGCCTGTCCTGTCTATGGGAAGTCACTGCAAGTATAGCCAGTACACACGGACTTCAACTGGCTCACTGGTGATAACAGATTTTACTGGGGGTTGCAGTCCTGCAGCCCTTAGGTAAAATCCACCACTGGGCAGGTCACATTATGCCACATTACAGTGCCCTCCTGTTCACATTATGCCAAATTACAGTGCCTTTTTACCATTACACACACCTCTTACTGAAAATGGAATGTCTCCTAATTCACGCTGGGCAATGGGTCAGACCCAGTTGCTTAGCAGGCAAATCTGGGAAATTGGAATGCAACTACAGAATATAACCTGGGTCTGGGGGCCCCTAAGCCCCTGGGCCCTATAACAATTGCACCCCCTGCACTCACTATAGCTATAGCGTGCTTTCTGGCCATGTAGTGTAATACGTGTGCATTCACTACTGATTTTTGTGCATTTTTATAATCACTCTGAAGCCATACTTCCTGTCATAAATCCCACCACATTGGCTTCTGTTGTCTGCAGGAGTTTGGTTGCACCTCACATTTACACTCAGCTCTGAATGGATAGCGAAATGTGTTTGATACTTTTTACTAAATACATCTTACATTTGCAACTAGACGCAAATCACACCCAGCTCAACATAACCCTTTTTGTTCAATAAAAAAAAATATAGTACTTGGGTAAAGGAAGGGGAGAAACATGTGAAGTTGGTTTGTCTGTGCTGGTATGCTGGATTGGGTGGGGGAAGAAGACAGCATGGGAACACAGTTTATGAATAGGTGGCACTGGGAAAATTAACCAGAACCAAAAAATACTGTTGGGTACAGTATGTATCAGCTAAAAATGTACATTGTTTTATATTTGCCCTCGCTGTTTGTTGAGCTTACTGTGAAATGTGAATTAACTGAACTATTGGAGGACAACAGTATCAAAGAAACAATTTTTTTAATGCATTGTATTTGCAATATTCATTTTAGTCAACTTTGCAAATTTGCTGCCCATAGGGCATTTAAAATAAGTTGCTTAACAATAATACCAGTTTATGTATAATAAAATACTAACCTGATTAATTATTAACAATTAATAATGATTCAATGTGGATTTTCCACACTAATTCCTCTAGCTAATAATTGTAAATTTGAATTCTGCTAGATAATCCAAAATGAGACCTCTGTCTTATAGGTTAAACCTATGTTTTAACTATTAAAATATGAATTGTGATTACTTTGTTGACCTTTGAATAATGTTTCAAACCACAATACAAAAAGATTTGTCATTCCATCTCTAGAATTGTATATAGGAAAGATTTCTGGACTGCACACCCTCAATATATATAAATAATGGGAGGTGCTACCTGATGAGACTAATTGCAGGCACAAAAACAGACTAATCTCAGGTGCACAACTCCAAATTATTAATAATATATAAATGCAATAAAATTTTGCAATCAATAGAGGTTTTTAGCATAATCTTGGCCAAGGTTATGGGCCTACCCACCATATCCAGGTAACCTCTGTAGGGTAGGTCCCTAACATACTACGATTCAAATCCAGAGCGTGTCCTGCACTCTGGATTTGAATCGTAGTATGTTAGGGACCTACCCTACAGAGGTTACCTGGATATGGTGGGTAGGCCCATAACCTTGGCCAAGATTATGCTAAAAACCTCTATTGATTAATAATTTGGAGTTGTGCACCTGAGATCCATCTCTAGAATTGGTCAGGATGCCGATGGTCAGAATACCGGCAGTAGCATCTCGACAGTTAGAATCGCGAAAGATTTCTGTAAGTATTACAACCCTTACCCTAACCTTTCCTCCGACCCTAACCCTCCCATCCCTCAGTCTAACCCTAACAGCCCCCCTAATGCCTAACCCTAACCCTCCCCTTAACCCTAACCCTAAGCCGCCCCCTAGCCCTAATACTTAAGTAATCTGTTGGGAATTTTTATGTCATTAGTTATTAAAAGACTACTCAAATAAGAAACATTCTGGTTGATGTCCACTGTATTAAAATATGAATACATCCACCAAAGAAGTTTTAAAAAAGAAGATGGTTTGGGTGCAAAATTTCTGCAGGGCCTTTCTCCCCTGAAAATACTACACTGCCACATGCACAGAAGATAGCAATTAAAATATAATGGCAAAATCTTTTTTATCAAGAACAGTATTGTACATTGCTAACACAATGTCTCAGATTCTAGGGAATAGAGGGGCCTATTCATCAACACTAAATGGCCCGGTAACCATGCAGAAACGCATGTTTTAGTTACCGGGCCATTCATCAACAGTCATCCGATAGGACCCTCTGATAATCAGCAAACTCCGAAAACTGAAAGCTTTCGGAGTTTGCATCTGAGAACAAGCGCCATCTTCAGACGGTGCTTGCTCTCGTAGCCCTGCTCCTTCCTATGGGACGGACTTCCGGGGATGCGAAGAGGGAACCAAGCAGATCCCTTCACCACCTCCTCACTACCTCCCCGGCAGCTGTGCGCATGCGTGTCCTTGGGTCACGCATGCGTAGCCAGGATGATGGGGAGGAGGTAAATAACAGCTACATCTATAGCTGCGACACTAACCATGGGGACAGCTGCTTTTCGGAGCAGCTGTCCCCGCACCGGAGCAATTATGAAAATATTCCCCTGAAAAGCTATTGGGACCAGGGGCCTTGAAGGGCTTAAATGATGTAATAACAGCCTATAATTCCTCCATTGTACTGTTTCTTAAGAAAATAAGTTTCTTAACAAATGGAGGTAAAGGAAACTTTATAGACATGGAAGGTATCCATGAATAACTCATGTGCTTTTACAAAAGAGGATGCAACATTTTGTGCTGTGAGACATAGAAAATAATTTCACCCCGAATAACTGCTTTGGAAGCCTGACAAAATAGCAATGGATCCTGTTGTGCATGTACCAAATTGTCATGTAGATAAGCCTGCCAAGCAAATTCTACCATACCTTTAAATATTTGGGAATTAGCTAAGTACGAAGGAAATCGCCACTGGCGATGAGAACCATGGTCAATCATACCAGGAATGACAGACGAGGTCATCGCATGATCTGAAACACAGATTTGCTCTATGTGAGAGCCAGAAACTAAGGGGAGTAGACGGGTAGAAATAGTCTATACATGACAAGGTGCCATGCACAGCAGAAAGACTGGTGAACTCACGGTCTGTTGGGTGACGGACTTTCCATACATCAGCTAGGTGAAGCTGGTTAGAAAAAAAGGGAATACCTAATCTAGAGGGAGTGCATTTGCGGGAACCAGGGGTCAATCTACCCATTTCTGCAGAAGACATTAAATTAAAATCACCCCCTACAATCAAGGATGAGTAGTTAAAACCAGACAGCTTGGCAAGCAAACATTGAAAAAATGATTTAGAATAAACTTTAGGGGCATAAACATTACATATGGCATACCTAACAGACTAAATGGTAACAGCACTGCGAAGAATGAATCATATACGGGAGACAATTATTCAGCAGAATCACAATTCAGGCCTTAGAGTTGAAGGAGGCTAAAGCTAACACAACTCTGTTATCAGTGTCGGACTGGGACATGAAGGGCCCACAGGGGGAATGCAATGATAGGGGCTCACTGAAGCGAGGCGGTGCAAAGCTAAAGGGGTGTGGCCAGACAGGGGTGTGGCCAGACAGGGGTGTGGCTAGCTAGCAGAGGAGCATAAGTAAAATTTAGAAAAATGCACATGTCCAGAGCCATATTAAAAATAAAAACAATAACAACAATAACGCTGAATCCGGTATTCTAGTTATAGTTTAAAACCAGGTAAGTAATAATTGTTATCTCCAGTCTCCAGAAGTCATAGGGATTAGAAGCTGTAGCTCCAGTCACCTTGGGCTAACTTGGATACAGCTATCAGCATTGTAAAGTCTGAAATGTTGTATGGTGAGGGAAAATCCCATTGTTAGTCCCGTTACATTAAGGTGACAGCGCCTGCTGTGCTGCAGTGCCCACCATATAATGCAGAGAGTTGTCGCATTGCTCAATATATAATGCGGAGTGTCACAGTGCCCGTCATATACGTAATATAGAGTGTCACAGTGCACACCATATAATGCAGAGGGTTGTCGCATTACTCACTATATAATGCAGTGCCCATCATATATACTGACCGACATATAATACAGAGAGTCACACTGACCGCCATATAATACTAGGGGTGAGCGTGTTCGGATTTCTGAAATCCGAACCCCCCCGAGCCCCCCTGATCCGAGGCCGATCCGAGTCAGGCCCGACTTTTCCCGCCTGACTCGGATCTGAAATCGAGGCAAAACGTCATCATCCCGCCTTCCGGGTCTCGCGGGTTTTGGATCCTATATAAGGTACCCGCGTCGGCGCCATTTTCTCACTCGGCTGTGGACAGTGAAGAGGGAGGGTGTGAGTTAGGGCTGGCTGGGCTGTGTAGTGTAGTGTAGTGTAGTGCAGAGTAGTGTTGTGCTGTGCTGTGCTGCACTGTGCTGCTGTTGTCCACTACTTCAAAGTCCATAGGGGCTGGCTGTGTTGTGCTGTGCTGCTGTTGTTAATAGGGGCTGTGTCCACTACTTTAAAGTCCATAGGGGCTGGCTGGACTGTGTTGTGCAGTCAGTTCTCCATAGGGGCTGTGTCCACTCCAAAGTCCTGTGCAGTGTCCCAGTCCTAAAGGGGTGCTGTAGTGTTGTCCAGGGGGTGCTCTGTCCATCAGGGGTGCTCCCCCCAAGTGCAAAAAAAATAATATTTTTTCTGTGTTTGTGAATTATGTGCGCAGTAGCCGCACGTGCATCAACAAAGTAGTGCCAAGCGTGCGCCTGTGTCATAAGTGAAGGGCCGGCTGGCTTGACCGTTAAAGGGTGCTGTAACCCACAAAGTACACTACAAACCAAATAACAAAATATTTTCTGTGTTTGTGAATTGTGTGCGCAGTAGCCGCACGTGCATCAACAAAGTAGTGCCAAGCGTGCGCCTGTGTCATAAGTAAAGGGCCGGCTGGCTTGACCGTTAAAGGGTGCTGTAACCCCCAAAGTGCACTCCAAACCAAATAACAAAATATTTTTTCTGTGTTTGTGAATTGTGTGCGCAGTAGCCGCACGTGTATCAGCAAAGTAGTGCCAAGCGTGCGCCTGTGTCATAAGTAAAGGGCCGGCTGGCTTGACCATTAAAGGGTGCTGTAACCCACAAAGTACACTCCAAACCAAATAACAAAATATTTTTTCTGTGTTTGTGAATTGTGTGCGCAGTAGCCGCACGTGCATCAACAAAGTAGTGCCAAGCGTGCGCCTGTGTCATAAGTAAAGGGCCGGCTGGCTTGACAGTTAAAGGGTGCTGTAACCCCCAAAGTACACTCCAAACCAAATAACAAAATATTTTTTCTGTGTTTGTGAATTGTGTGCGCAGTAGCCGCACGTGCATCAACAAAGTAGTGCCAAGCGTGCGCCTGTGTCATAAGTAAAGGGCCGGCTGGCTTGACCGTTAAAGGGTGCTGTAACCCCCAAAGTACACTCCAAACCAAATAACAAAATATTCTTTCTGTGTTTGTGAATTGTGTGCGCAGTAGCCGCACGTGCATCAACAAAGTAGTGCCAAACGTGCGCCTGTGTCATAAGTAAAGGGCCGGCTGGCTTGACCGTTAAAGGGTGCTGTAACCCCCAAAGTACACTCCAAACCAAAAAAATATATATTTTCTGTGTTTGTGAATTGTGTGCGCAGTAGCCGCACGTGCATCAACAAAGGAGCAGCGCCAAGCGTGCGCCTGTGTCCCATAAGTAAAGAGCCGGCTGGCTCATTTCTTAAAGAGTGGTGTAACCCACAAAGTGCACTACTCTCCAGCAAAAATAAAAAAATATTTTCTGTGTGTAGCCGCATGTATATATCAAATCGATATAACATAAATGTAGGACCAAACTTTCTCCGATAAAAATAAAATAGAGAAAGATCAAGAACCACTTCCTCCTAGTGCTGAAGCTGCTGCCACTAGTCATGACATAGACGATAACATGCCATCAACGTCGTCTGCCAAGGCCGATGCCCAATGTCATAATAGAGGGCACATACAATCCCAAATGACAAAGTTCAGGAAAATGACCTTGAAAAAAACATTTAAATCAGCTGAAGAGAAACGTAAACTTGCCAATATGCCATTTACGACACGGAGTGGCAAGGAACGGCTAAGGTCGATCCCTAGTATGTTCATGACTAGTGGTTCAGCTTCACATGACGATGGAAGCCCTCCTCCCACTAAAAAAATCAAAAGAGTTAAGCTGGCAAAAGCACAGCGAAGAACTGTGCTTTCTAAGAAGATATCACAAATCCCCAAGGAGAGTCCAAGTGTGGTGGTGGTTGTGATGCCTGACCTTCCCAGCACTGGACGGGAAGAGGTGGCTCTTTCCACCATTTGCATGCCCCCTGCAAGTGCTGAAAGGAGCACCCACAGTCCACTTGCTGATATGCAAATTGAAGATGTCACTGTTGAAGTACAACAGGATGAGGATACTGGTGTAGCTGGCGCTGAGGAGGAAGTTGACGAGGAGGATTCTGATGGTGATGTGGTTTGTTTAAATCAGGCTCCGGGGGAGACAGTTGTTGTCCGTGGGATGAAAAAGCCCATCACGGTCATGCCTGGGCAGAAGACCAAACATTCCACCTCTTTGGTCTGGCAATATTTCTATCCAAATCCGGACAACAACTGTCTTGCCATATGTACCATATGTAAAGGTGAAATAAGTAGGGGTAGGGACGTCAACCACCTAGGAACATCCTCCCTTATACGGCACCTGCAGCGCGTTCATAAAAAGTTACTGTCAAGTTCAGAAACTTTGGCTAAGACCGCAAGCAGTCCAGGGACACCTAAATCCCGTTGTCCTGTTGTATCCAAGCGCCTGCAAACCACACCATCAACACCCTCCTCGTCAATTTCCTCCTTAGTCAGGATCGGAAGTAGTCCTGCAGGCCATGTCACTGGCATGACTGACTCTCCTATCCGGGATTCCTCCGGAGGATCCTGCATTGCTACGCCTACTGCTGCCACTGCTGCTGTTGCTGCTGCTGGGAGTCGTTCATCATCCCAGAGAGGAAGTAGGAACACAACTACTTTTACTAAACAATTGACCCTCCAACAGTCCTTAGCGAGGAGGATGAAGTACGACAGCAGTCATCCTGAAGCAAAACGTATAACTGAGGCCATGACTGCTATGTTGGTGTTAGACATGCATCCGGTATCCGCCATTAGTGCAGTGGGATTTAGACAATTGATGGAGGTAGTGTGTCTCCGGTTCCAAATCCCGTCTAGATTCCACTTCACAAGGCAGGCGATACCGAGACTGTACAGAAACTTCAGAAAAAGTGTCCTCAGTGTCCTGAAAAATGCCGTTGTACACAATGTCCACTTAACCACGGACATGTGGACAAGTGGAACAGGGCAGACTAAGGACTATATGACTGCGATAGCCCACTGGGTAGATGTATCACCTTACGCAGCAACAGCAGCAGCGTCACCAGTAGCAGCATCTCAGAAATGCCAGCTCGTTCCAAGGCAGGCTACGCTGTGTATCACCGGTTTCAGTAAGAGGCACACCGCCGACAACCTCTTAGAGAAACTGAGGGAAATCATCGCCCAGTGGCTTACCCCACTTAGACTCTTCTGGGGATTTGTGATATCTGACAACGCCACCAATATTGTGCGGGCATTACATCTGGGCAAATTCCAGCACGTCCCATGTTTTGCTCACACAATAAACTTGGTGGTGCAGAATTTTCTGAAAAGCTACAGGGGCGTGCAGGAGACGCTTTGGGTGGCCCGAAAAATTTCAGGCCACTTTCACCATTCAGCGAATGCGTGCCGAAGACTGAAGCGCCAGCAAACACTCTTGAACCTGCCCCGCCATCACCTGAAGCAAGAGGTTGTGACGCGGTGGAACTCAACCCTCTATATGCTTCAGAGGATGGAGGAGCAGCAAAAGGCCATACAAGCCTATACATCCACCTATGACATAGGCAAAGGAGGGGGTATGCACCTGACTCAAGCGCAGTGGAGAATGATTTCCGTGTTGTGCAAGGTTCTCCAGCCCTTCGAACTTGCCACACGTGAAGTCAGTTCAGACACTGCCAGCTTCAGTCAGTTCATTCCCCTCATCAGGCTTTTGCAGAAGCAGCTGGAGAAAGGGAAGGAGGAGCTAAGATGGAGCGATTCCGCTCAGCATGTGGGACTTGTGGATGAAGCCCTTCATTCGCTTTGCCAGGATTCCAAGGTGGTCAATCTGTTGAAATCAGACCACTACATTCTGGCCACCGTGCTCGATCCTAGGTTTAAAGCCTATGTGGTGTCTCTCTTTCCGGCCGACACAAGCCTGCATAGGTGCAAAGACCTGCTGGTGAACACACTGTCAGCTGAAGCGGAACATGACACGTCAACAGCTCCTTCTTCATTTTCTCCCGCAACTGGGGCTGCCAGGAAAAAACTTAGGTATCCTAAGCAACCCGCTGGCGGTGATGCAGGGCAGGCAGGACCAAGTTTGGACATCTGGTCCGGACTGAAGGACCTGGCAACAATTTCTGACATGTCTACTGTCACTACATATGATACTGTCACCATTGACAGAATGGTGGAGGATTACATCGGTGACAGCATCCAAGTAGGCATGTCAGACAGTCCATACCTGTACTGGCAGGAAAAAGAGGCAATTTGGAGGCCCCTGTACAAACTGGCTCTATTTTACCTGAGTTGCCCCCCCTCCAGTGTGTACTCCGAAAGAGTGTTTAGTGCAGCCGGGAACCTTGTCAGCGAAAGGCATAGGAGGTTGCTTCCACAGAATGTGGAGAAGATAATGTTCATCAAAATGAATTATCAGCTCTTCCAGGGAGACCAGCCTCCAGAACGTACAGAGGGACCTGTGGTGGTGGATTCCAGTGGGAATACTCTGTGAGGATGAGGATGTACACACTGAAGAGGGTGAGGAATCGGTGGATGAGGAGGATGAGGATGACATCTTGCCTCCGTAGAGCCAGTTTGTGCAGGGACAGATTAATTGCCAGCTTGTTTTGTGGGGGCCCAAACGAACCAATCATTTCAGCCACAGTTGTGTGGCAGACCCTGGCGCTGAAATGATTGGTTTGTTAAAGTGTGCATGTCCTGTTTATACAACATAAGGGTGGGTGGGAGGGCCCAAGGACAATTCCATCTTGCACCTCTTTTTTTTCTTTGCATTATGTACAGTTTGGGGCCTAGTTTTTCAAACTGCCATCCTGTCTGCCACTGCAGTATCACGCCTAGATGGGTCACGTGTTTGTGCCGCCCACTCGTGTCGCTTAGCATAGTCATCCAGCTACCTCGGTGCAACCTTTTGGACATAAAAACACTATTGTGAGGTGTGAGGTGTTCAGAATAGACTGGAAATGAGTGGAAATTAAGGTTATTGAGGTTAATAATAGCATAGAAAAACCTACAAATTCTGTGATTTTAGCTGTTTTTATGCTTTTTTTCAAAAAAATACAGATCCAAAACACAAAACCCAGAACCCAAAACACGGAAGGGTGGTTTTGGCAAAACCAATCCAGATCCAAAACACGAAGAAAGATCCAGATCCAAAACCAAAACACAAAACACGAAAAGTGGCCGGTGCACACCCCTATATAATACAGACAGTGCCACAGTGCCCATCATTTAGTGCAGAGAGTGTTCACATTTGTCACTATATAATGCAGAGAGTGCTGAAGTGCCCAGCATATAAGTAATATAAAGTGTCGCAGAGCTCACCGTATATGTAATACAGAGTGTCACAGTGCTCACCATATAATGCAGACTGTCGCAGTGCCCACCATATATGTAATAGAGTGTTGCAGTGCCCACCATATATGTAATACAGAGTATTGCAGTGCCCTCCATATAAGTCAGGGGTCTTCAGGGGGAGCTGTTCCCCGCGACCAGCCAACAGGTTCCATATGCCGGGCACCCGCTAAGATTTTGTTACCAGCAAGCGCCCGACTCCCTACCTGCACTGCACCACCAGCCGGAGGCAGGAGCTCACTCCTGAGCTCCGGCTCCCGGATCCTGCAGTGTGTGCAGTGCACTATGGGAGAGACATCATGACGTCTCTCCCATAGTTAAGACAGAAGAGCAGCCAGACGGTCGGAGACAGCAGATGCTGGAGCGGGGTTTAAAGTAAGTAGTAGTATTTTTTTTTGTAAGCGGCTTCACTACTGGGGGCATTACTACTAGGGGGCATTACTATTAGGGGCACTACTACTAGGGGGCATTTCTATTAGGGGCACTAGTACTAGGAGCATTACTATTGGGGGCACTACTACTAGGGGTACCACTAATGGGGCCATTGCATAGGGAGCACTGTATAAGGGGCACCACTCCTGGGGGCACTGCATAAGGGGCATTACCACTGTAGGCTCTACATAAGGGGCAGCATTACTGGGGGCACTGATTAAGGGGTACAACCACTACTGGTAGCACTACATAAGAGACATTACCACTGTGGGCATAGCATAATGGGCAGCACTACTGGGGGCACTGAATAAGGGGTACTACCACTGCTGGGGGCACTGCATAAGAGGCATTTCATAAGGGGCATCACTACAGTGGGCATTGCATTAAAGCCACTACTGCTGTGGGCATTATGTGTAAGGGGCACTACTGCTGAGGGCATTGTATAAGGGGAACTACTACTGTGGGCATTGTGTATAAGGGGCACAAATGTGGGCATTGTGTAAAAGGGGCACTGCTGTTTGTCATACATGAATAAGGGACATGACTATATGGTGTAATGTGAATTGGTTGAAACTAGGGGTGAGCGGATTCGGATTTCTGAAATCCGAACCCCCCGAGCCCCCCTGATCCGAGGCCAATCCGAGTCAGGCTCGACTTTTCCAGCTTGACTCGGATCTGAAATTGAGGCAAAACGTCATCATCCCTCCTTCTGGGTCTCGCGGGTTTTGGATTCTATATAAGGTACCTGCGTCGGCGCCATTTTCTCACTTGGCTGTGGACAGTGAAGAGGGAGGGTGGGAGTTAGGGCTGGCTGGGCTGTGTAGTGTTGTGTAGTGTAGTGCAGTGTAGTGTTGTGCTGTGCTGTGTTGTGCTGTGCTGCTGTTGTCCATAGGGGCTGTGTCCACTCCTCCAAAGTCCATAGAGGCTGGCTGTGTTGTGCTGTGCTGCTGTTGTCCATAGGGGCTGTGTCCACTCCTCCAAAGTCCATAGGGACTGGCTTGGCTGTGTTGTGCAGTCAGTTGTCCATAGGGGCTGTGTCCACTCCAAAGTCCTGTGCAGTGTCCCAGTCCTAAAGGGGTGCTGTAGTGTTGTCCAGGGGGTGCTCTGTCCATCAGGGGTGCTCCCCCCAAGTGCAAAAAAAAAAATACTTTTTCTGTGTTTGTGAATTGTGTGCACAGTAGCCGCACGAGCATCAACAAAGTAGCGCCAAGTGTGCGCCTGTGTCATAAGGGCCGGCTGGCTCATCCGTTAAAGGGTGCTGTATCCCCCAAAGTGCACTCCAAATAATATATTTTTTTCTGTGTTTATGAATTGTGTGCGCAGTAGCCGCACGTGCATCAACAAAGTAGCGCCAAGCGTGCGCCTGTGTCATAAGTAAAGGGCCGGCTGGCTCATCCATTAAAGAGTGCTGTAACCCCCAAAGTGCACTCCAAAAAATATTTTTTTTTTCTGTGTTTGTGAATTGTGTGCACTGTATGTGCATCCTCAAAGCAGCAGAGCCAAGCGTGCGTCTGTCTGTTAAAGGGTGGTGTAACCCCTAAAGTGCGCTCCAACAAAAATAAAATAATCTTCTTTTTTTCTGTGTTTGTGTGTGAAATGTATGTGCAGTGGCCGCACCTGCATCCTCAAAGCAGCAGCGCTAAGCGTGCGTCTGTATGTTGAAGGGTGGAGTAACCCCCAAAGTGCGCTCCACAAAAAATAAACAATTCTTTTTATTCTGTCTTTGTGAATTGTGTGCACAGTAGACGCATGTGCATCAACAAAGTAGCATCAAGCGTGCGCCTGTGCCATAAGTAAAGGGCCAGCTGGCTTGACCTTTAAACGGTGCTGTAAACCCCAAAGTGCAGTCCAAACAAAATAAAAAATTATTTTCTGTGTTTGTGACTTGTGTGCACTGTGGCCGCATGATTATCAACAAAGTAGCGCCAAGCGTGAGCCTATGTCATACGTAAAGGGCCAGGTGGCTTGACCATTAAAGGGTGCTGTAACCCCCAAAGTGCACTCCAAACAAAATAAAAAATTATTTTCTGTGTTTGTGAATTGTGTGCACAGTAGCCGCACATGCATCAACAAAGTAGCGCCAAGTGTGCGCCTATGTCATAAGTAAGGGCCGGCTGGCTCTTCTGTTAAAGGGTGGTGTAACCCCCAAAGTGCACTCCAAACAAAATAAAAAAGTATTTTCTGTGTTTGTGAATTGTCTGCACTGTGGCTGCACATGCATCAACAAAGGAGCAGTGCCAAGTGTGCGCCTGTGTCCCATAAGTCTGTTAAAGGGTGGTGTAACCCACAAAGTGCACTCCACAAAAAATAAACAATTCTTTTTTTTCTGTGCTTGTGTGCGAAACGTATGCGCAGTAGCCGCACGTGCATCAACACAGCAGCAGCGTCAAGTGTGCGCCTGTGTCATAAGTCAAGGGCCGGTTTGAACATCTGGTCCGGACTGAAGGACATGCCAACAATTTCTGACATGTCTACTGTCACTGCATATGATACTGTCACCACTGACAGAACGGTGGAGGAATTATTTTCTGTGTTTGTGAATTGTGTGCACTGTGGCTGCTTGTGCATCCTCAAAGCAGCAGCGAGAAGCGTGCGTCTGTCTGTTAAAGGGTGGTGTAACCCCCAAAGTGCGCCCCACAAAAAATAACAAATTCTTTTTTTTCTGTCTTTGTGAATTGTGTGGGCTGTAGCCGCACCTGCATCCTCAAAGCAGCAGCGACAAGCATGCGTCTGTCTGTTAAAGGGTGGTGTAACCCCCAAAGTGCACTCCAGCAAAAATAAAACATTTTCTTCTGTGTTTGTGAATTGTGTGCACTGTATGTGCATCAACCAAGGAGCAGCGCCAAGCGTGCACCTGTGTCCCATAAGTCTGTTAAAGGGTGGTGTAACCCCCAAAGTGCACTCCACAAATAATAAACAATTCTTTTTTTTCTGTGTTTGTGTGCGAAATGTATGTGCAGTAGCCGCACGTGGATCAACACAGCAGCAGCGCCAAGCGTGCGCCTGTGTCATAAGTCAAGGGCCGGTTTGGACATCTGGTCCGGACTGAAGAACGTGCCAACAATTTCTGACAAGTCTACTGTCACTGCATATGATACTGTCACCATTGACAGAATGGTGGAGGATTACATCGGTGACAGCATCCAAGTAGGCATGTCAGACAATCCGTACCTGTACTGTCAGCAAAAAGAGGCAATTTGGAGGCCCCTGTACAAACTGGCTCTATTTTACCTGAGTTGCCCTCCCTCCAGTGTGTACTCCGAAAGAGTGTTTAGTGCAGCCGGGAACCTTGTCAGCGAAAGGCATAGGAGGTTGCTTCCACAAAATGTGGAGAAGATGATGTTCATAAAAATGAATTATCAACTCTTCCAGGGAGACCAGCCACCACAACGTACAGAGGGACCTGTGGTTGTGGATTCCAGCGGGGACGAATTAATACTCTGTGAGGATGAGGATGTACACAACACTGAAGAGGGTGAGGAATCGGTGGATGAGGAAGATTAGGACGACATCTTGCCTCCATAGAGCCAGTTTGTGCAAGGACAGATTAATTGCCAGCTTGTTTTGTGGGGGCCCAAACGAACCAATCATTTTAGCCACAGTCGTGTGGCAGACCCTGGCTTGAAATTATTGGTTTGTTAAAGTGTGCATGTCCTGTTTATACAATATAAGGGTGGGTGGGAAGGCCCAAGGAAAATTCCATCTTGCACCTCTTTTTTTTCTTTGCAATATGTACTGTTTGGGGCCTAGTTTTTCAAACTGCCATCCTATCTGCCACTGCAGTGTCACTCCTAGATGAACCACGTGTTTGTACCGCCCACTCGTGTCGCTTAGGATAGTCATCCAGCTACCTTGGTGCAACCTTTTGGACATAGAAACACTTATTGAGGTTAATAATAGCATAGGAGCAGAAAAACCCACAAACTCTGTGATTTTTAGCTATTTTTATGCTTTTTTTAAAAAAAAATACAGATCCAAAACACAAAACCCACAACCCAAAACACGGAAGGGTGGTTTTGGCAAAACCAATCCAGATCCAAAACACGAAGAAAGATCCAGATCCAAAACCAAAACACAAAACACGAAAAGTGGCCGGTGCACACCCCTAGTTGAAACAAGATTGTGCTACTGTGTGGCATATGGCTTAGTGTCCCTCGGGCTTTGTTGAATTTTTTAAAAGTTTGAAGACCCCTGATATATGTAATGCAGAGTGTTGCAGTGCCCACCATATAATGCGGAGTGTCGGAGTGCCTGCCATATAATGCGGAGTGTCGCAGTGCCCACGATATAATGCAGAGTGTCACAGTGCTCACCATATAATGCAGAAAGTGTCGCATTACTCACTATAAAATGCAGAGTGCCACAGTGCCCACCATATAATGCAGAGTGTCACAGTGCCCACCAAATAATGTAGAGTGTCGCAGTGCCCATCATATAATACAGAGTGTTGCAGTGATTGCCATATAATAGCAAAGCATAGAAAATGTGGAGCGCTGGTTTAAAAAGCAAACAATGATAAAAACAATATATTTATTCACAGACTGACGATATAACAGACAATAAAACAATTAAAATACAGATCAACATAATATATATGATCCAGTGCTGGATTCTGATTAAGCTCTGTAAGGAGCCTCCAAGATCTTTACTTAGGGCCTGATTCAGAGCCGCTCATAGCGATGTTTGCACATCTGCGCATGCGTATGGGTCGTAATGCGCATGCGCCAACCAGTCAGTGCGGTCGGAAATCGAGCGCTCGCAAAATAGCGAGTGCCTGTTAATTTGAGTGACAGGATGAGGCGTTTGTGGGTGGTAACAGGGGAAGGTGCTTGAAAACGGGGAGTGGAGATCCGAACACAGGCGTGCCAAACGGTCAAAACGGGCGTTTTAAGGGTGTGCATAATTAACAAAGCAGCGTCATCGGCCACGTCACTTGGTTGTCTCTTAGCCTGAACTGTTCGCATGATTGCGATAGGAAAATCCAACCACAAGCACTGCGAGCAGTTCAGATGCCTTTCGATGTACTCGATTAATCTAATAAAGAGCGGAGATGACGTGGGATGCGAGCGGCCAGGGGGCGTCTTTACAAAATAGCGAGCTCATGTTTCGTTCGGTCGCTCACACATAGAGGCGCCAACAGACCGCAAAGAGCGAGCGCTCAATTTAAATAGCCGGACCCTTTTTCTGAACGAGCGAACGCAAATAGTGTCCGCCTCTGAATCAGGCCCTTAGATGGCAGGCTCAACATGTGTATCCAATGGCTGGCATTTATGGATAATAAATGATTGAAATGTTCTCTGTGAACGCTTTGCCAGCATATAACCCCAATATATGGTTTCAACCTTCAGTAGTCAATATGGTAAAGAGTCTTCCACTTAGGTTGTCAAGAGTTCAAGCATATATAACACTGTGAATTGAGTGTTTGGAATTAAACTCACTGATGGGAGTCTGGTAGAAATGTACTCTCAACCGCTCGTCAGCGGGAGTGCAAGCAGAGCTCCATAAATGCCAGCCATTGGATACACTTGTTGAGCCTGCCATCTAAGTAAAGATCTTGGAGGCTCCTTATAGAGCTTAATCAGAATCCAGCACTGGATCATATATATTATGTTGATCTGTATTTTAATTGTTTTATTGTCTGTTATATCATCAGTCTGTGAATAAATACATTGTTTTTATCATTGCTTGTTTTTTTAAACCAGCGCTCCACATTTTCTATGCTTTGCTATTTCTTTTAGCAGGTGGCAGATCCTGCTGTGGAAGCTGCTAGTTTTTAAACCTGATATCAATACTGATTGGGGAGCGCACTTATATTTTTACCGTATTGCCATATAATACACTGAGTGCCGCGGTAACCGCAATATATTTACAGAGTGCTGCAGTGACCGCCATATATTTAGAGTGCCACAGTGACCGCCATATATTTACAGAGAGTGCCACAGTGCCCACCATATAATGCAGAGAGTGTCACAGTGACTACCATGTAATAGAGAGTGCCGCAGTGACCGCCATGTAATATAAAGTGCTGCAGTCACCACCATATAATACAGAGAGTGCCATAGTGACCGCTATATATTTACAGAGTGCTGCAGTGACCACCATATAAAACAGAGAGACCCGCAGTTACCACCATATAGTAGAGAGTGCCGCAGTACCTGCCATATAATGCAGAGTGTCGCAGTGCTCACTACATAATACAGTGTCGTAGTTGACGTGATATAATACAGAGTGCATCAGTGACCCACATTTTACTCAAATATGAATACACCCTATACACACACACACACACACACACACACACACACACACACACTATTAATACACCCCACCCGGACACACACATTCAACATTAATACAACACCATAAACAATATTAAAACACAGCATCCCCCAGAATTTAAACAAATCCACCCCCTCTTCCCCCACATATACTTTATCAACCAGGTTAGATAACACTAAAACATTTTCACACCACCAGTCACACTTACCTGCCCAGAGGGAGGATATGTCTCTCAGTATTGGATGGACCTGGCTCTTCTGGCCATGGGCGGGGTTTCGGACGACCAGGGGCTGCATGGGCAAGAGTTTGAAGTTTCACTCGCCCATTGTTAGGCCCTCATGGCAGCTTACCCAAACCCGTTCGCGGCCTGTTAAGCCCCATCCCCTTACTGAAAGGGGCATGTTCACAATGTACTGTGGCCCACCGGGGAATTACCCGATTCCCCGGCACCCCATTCCGAGTCTGTTTGTAGTATAAAGCCAATTTTGCAGTTTCAGGGTCAGTGAGGTGAGTCTCCTGCCAAAGGGTTAGGTCAGTCTACAATTTTCTAAGATATATGAGAACCCTCCTGCATTTCACAGGCGAATTAATACCACCAATGTTCCAAGAAAATACTTTCAGAGAGGGCATAATGTGTAGTAATACAAAAAGAGTGACTAAGAACACCCACCAGATGAAAATGAAAATGGAGCAAACTAAAATAAATAAATAAAAAAAAAGAGAAAAGAAAAGAGAAGGGCACAAAGAGACAAAACAGAAACAACAAGGCAGCAAACAGTAGCAGACAATGGACTGCCGTGGCCTTACGGCAATACAAAAGCATCTTCCGGGAAGTGTATAAATAAGCAAGAATAGTAACATAAAGCAGTAGGAACTCCTGGTTCACTGCCATCCACCAATATAAACAAAAATCTTAGCCAGCACATAGTAAGAGCACAATAAGCAAATAGCAAATATGGAAAAGTAACATACAGTACTGCATTAATTAAAAGGGGACACGTGTCCTGTAAACATAGCAGAAGCATGGAAAGAAGCATTGCAATACCATAAATAAGAGAAATCAAAGTGAGTCTTCACTAGGAAAAAGGAAGTAAAGTGAAATCAAAGGCATACGTGTCTCAGATAGAAGAGCAACAATTAGGGTAGTGCCAAACGCAGGTCCTAGGTAAGAGTCCCAATAGCAGCACGTGGATCAAAAGAAGTAAGGCAAACAAATTATTCCATATGTTGCTCAAAGGCCGGGAAAAGATGACTAAGGAATCCCCAGAGGGTCGGCCACACGGAACTACTGTAGATAGACATCCGCATCAGCGACTGTAGTTAAATCCAACAAAGACGAACTATCAAACAATAACAGTTTAGCTGTGTACAGCAAGGCACACTTTCAACTATCTTTAATTAGCCATGAACAAACAGGAGAAACTTCTTATCTAGCCTTGGTAACCTCAGCCGAATAAACCTAAAATATCAAAAATTTTGAGAAATTCCAAACCAAGTCTCATTTGCGTCAAAAGGCGGACCACAGAGCCTCCTTATGGGTATAACTTGAACAACAAAAGATAACCACATGGGGGCGTTGTTTATTTTGAACCCGAAGTGGGCCTGTTTGATGAGCATGTTCAATGACCAAGTTTGAGCCAGCATCACTGATATGAAGAAGTTTTGGTAAAGAATTTTTCGAGAACCTTTAACCAACTCGAGGACCAACGTTGCCCACATTGTTGCATTGTGAACGGTTTTCAATGTCATCAAACTTATTCCAAATTTGGTACAACTCTTTATGGAGACGTGGAGATAGGGACTGCACCTCCCTAATATCCTGAAAATTAGCTATCACTATCCAAAACTTCCACAGATTTTTCCAATTGAAGCACTTGAGACTTAACTTTTTGAATGGCCTGTGTGAATTGAGTTGCCTGCTCCTGCAGCATGAGCCCCATATTATCTTTAATAGCTTGCACTAATATGGAATATGTGATGGGGTGGATCCTCAGGAGGTGAGAAACTTTGCTGCATGATATGGGAAGGAGAAAGGGGGGAGGCCGGTACCTTGGGTGAAGCCATACTAGGGAGCCTCCTAACTCAGAGGAGACATTATGTGATCCTGCAGCGGTGGCCATCTTGGAATCTTGCCTCTGGTCTGCCCGCAATCTCTGGGACTTGGCCGGCATGGAGAGGGTAAGCAACTTCTCCATATATGGTGCGGGGTTCAGTGCTACGCTGTGGGACACTTTCCAGTGTCTAGACACTGGGAATCGGTGCTTCAGAAGGGTGTGAGTGGCAGTGGCAGCAGAGCTCCCATCAGTGCAGGAAGCAGAAGCCCACAGAATGTTACTTTAAGACAAATTGAACACAAAATACACAAAAACTGAATATCCACATAAACCTAATATAATATGCACTCTACTAGCATTCTACAAATATCCCTTTAATATCCCTTTAAGTAATGGATGTTCCTTTAACTCAATTATCAATGTCCACAACACTATGAAATCTGATGAAGGTTCTCTAAATGAAGTGAATGCTGATAACCACATCTGTGCCTACATGTGTGCACCCCTTGCATGGTCATAACCATGGATATGTGAGCGGTGCCCTGTTCTGGCCCTGCCTTAAAGTGTATACGCAACTAGGGGTCAGATAGTAACGTTGCAGCACTGATATGTAAATAAAGGTATAACAAACTATGGACCTCATTCAGAGGCGTTCGCACTGAGCGATTGGTCATAGCGAGCGATGTTTTTTTCAACTGCGCATGCGTGTACATGGCAGTGCGCGTGCGCAAGCCTGTCTTTCCGACCGCAATCCTCTTGCTCGTTAGTCACTACGAGGTCGTAGCCGAGATTGACATTTCGTGCCGTTTGTGGGTGGTTACAAGGGAAGGTGCTTGTGAACGGGGGTGTGGTGGTGCGGACGCAGGCGTGGTTGACCTTAAAAAGGGCGTTTTAAGGGCGTGCATATATTACTGAGCGAGTCATCACACACGTCATCTCGTTGCAATAACGATGCTACTGCTCGTAGTGCTAAAGGTAGCCCAGGGTCTACCTTTAGCATTGCGAGTGCAGGCGATGGTTTCTGCCTCAACCAATGTTTGTAGGCAATTAACACTGCAACAGGTGTTAATCGTGCTGACGTAGGTTGCTGCCTGCGACCGACTCTGAATTAGGCCGTAGAGATAGGAGGTGTGCTTTCATTGTTGTGGGTGTTTCCATGCTCGTTTTGCATATTCTTGATCACTTTGGGTGCTACCGATCGCTCCCGAGCGACCGCCTCTGAATGAGGTCCTATGTCTTTTCCACAACATTGGATGCTTTTGGACATTATAAATGGTTTTATTTCACTAGTGTAGTATACTTCCCCTCTAAAAGGTAAGTACAGCTTCAGACCATGTGCTTGTTGTAGTCTCTCTCAACTGCATATCTCTTTAACTGCTTCACTCTGCTCAATGGCATCACCAAGCTATCCTCTCTCAGCGGCTTTAACTTTAATCCCTACAACAGTTTTTTAGTTTTAAAATGGCACTGGTCTCTATGCCCTTTACCAAAATAGCACCGAGCGAAGTAGGGGGTGCCACCCAGCAGTGCCACCAGTGGCCAAGGCGCCGATAGACACCAGTGAGTCTAGCCAGGCTAGTAGCGAGGGTGGTTCCGGTGGAGCATGAGCTCCAGGCACCAAAATGGACATAAGGCGCCATTGAGGGTTCTGGAATTCATGGGGTGCTGCACAGTATGATGGTCGCCTGTTATGGATCTGAGATCCGTTTCTCCATTTCATGCTGCCCATATTGCCTCCCTTCTGGTCCTCCCTCCTCTGTGATCATCTTCTGTCACCTCCCTGTCCTGTCAGATTGATTACATTCACTTCTCACCTCTTTAATTCCCTCCCCTCTCTACCCTGTGATCAGCAGTTTGTCCCTGTCCACTCCTTTCTTATTGGCTTCTGTCACCACCCTTCTCCTCTCCTTTTCTTATTGGCTTCTGTCACCACCCTTCTCTGATCGACTCTTTGCCCCTCCCCTCTCCTTTCTTATTGGCTTCTGTCACCACACCTCTCTGATCGACTCCTTTCCCCCCCTCCTTTCTTATTGGTTCTGTCACTACCCCTCAATTCTCCTTTTCTGATTGAGTTCTGTCGCTGCCCCCCTTTGCCCCTCACCTCTCCTTTCTTGTTGGTTTCTGTCACCTCCCCTCTCTGATCATCACTTTCATCTCCCCTTCCCGTGTTTGATCCCTTCCCTCCTTCTCCCCTCATTGTGCTTCAATAGACTTAAAAGTGACACATCTGAGGTAAAGTCCTAAACTTCAATTATAAGGTATGAGATGAAAAAAAGGCACTGCTTTGCTATTTAAAGTAATGAGGTGTTCTCATGCATGACCACACAGTGTTATTTGAAAGATCTTTTAAAACATATTAGGAGACCTGCAATAATAATAATGGTGGTAGACTTGACATGATTAGCAGTGCTCACATTAATATTGGTGCAATGTATATTTGTGAAGTAGGAGCATAGCTGAGAATGGAGCTTCCCATAGGTGTTCCCACTCCAGTGAAAGCTGCTTGGGGCAGTAATTGCAGTAATAAGCTGTGGAATTTCACTTTCTGTCAATTTAAGTTAAATGTTCAGAATATATAATACAATCTCCTCTATTGACTAATAACAATGATTCAAAGGAGATAAAAGTCAGATCCTAGGTGCTATACATAAATAAAGCAGTGCAAAAGGAGCTACCCCTTAATGTCAGCATCTATTACCCCAATGGGACCTCAATGCCCAGCATGATACTGCCACTATTTGCTTTTTTTCTCTTCACTTCAGTATTCCGTTACAGGCTGGCCATACCCCACTGGCACAGTTCAGTACAGGGAAGGGGGCGCTATGACGTGCACTTTCTCCGGGTGCTAAGGTTCCACGCTGCTAGTCTGAGTCTAGCAACCAGGGCATAAGGTCCATTCATTGTGCAGTGCCACAGTAAAGCGGGAAGCAGAGTCCCAGAGTCAGGGGAGATACTTGTCTGTGGTGACTTGTCATTATGATGTTGCTGCTGTTATTCATCCACCACGTCAGACTGACAGAATCCCCATCAGTCAATGAGGAGGACGAGGGAGCCTGCCTGTATATCCACAAGTCCGAGGTCTGGCTCAGTGCAGGAGCTGGAAATTAAATAAAGTGTGGCCAGAAGAGGTGGATATCTGAGATGAAGTAAAAAGAAGGGAGAGTGGCAGCATACCTGTGGCTGCATGTTAGAGGATGGCCACAGTTCCCGAAGACACCAGGGCAGTTTAAGTCCTGCACGGGGCGGAGAGAGGACAGATGCCCAAGCCCCTTTTCCCTGCTCTTTCAACCTAGAGGGGATGGAGCGGGTGCTGTTGGCAGCAGACAAGTGGATAGCAAACCCCCAGGAGGTGTGTGATTTGGGGGAGGTGCATCTCCGGTTATAAATCAGAGGACAGGTCTGTAGACCTGGAACTGCTTGCAGAAACAAGTTAGTGACCATTCAGCAAATTATAAATGTGTTACTGAGTTTAACAGCTGTTTCCGTGCTGTGCTCGGACCCCTAGATAAACCCCTGAATTTGAGTAGGATCTCACTGGTCACAAATTACCTGTCATCAGAATCACTTATAAAGTACTGTAATAGTTTGTGAAGGCAGCATATTATCGGTGTGTGGGACCAGCGCCGGCGCTACCACTAGGCAAACTTAGGCAGCTGCCTAAGAGCGCTGGCCCTGCAGGGTGGTAGTGCGGACGGTACATAAGTCCGCACTACCACCCTGCAGGGCCGGCGCTCTTAGGCAGCTGCCTAAGCTTACAGATATATAGGTAGGAAGGCCCTGCTCACAAGCTTACACTCTATAGACATGTTCTGGGGCAGGACCACGATACAGCACACGGTGAAAAATTCCCTTGTGCCATACTTCTGTGACAGAGTCAGAGATTTCCTTTTTCATGTTATGCAGATATTTTCCTGATTGTGTCATGCTGTGATTATAACTAGATATTTTATCTTTCTAGTTACCATTTACGATTAAAAGAATATGTACTCTAAGATTTGTCTTTCTGTTTAGGAGGGCATATGTAACATCCAAGCTCCTGACTTTAATGTATCATCTATCCAGAAATTCTACTACAATCATTAATAAGTTTATGAATGTTGAAGATGGATGTTTGAGGTTGTGGAAGTGAAAGGAGAATATTATCTGCAAAGAGTAATATTTTATAGCCAGATTTACCCACCTTTACTTCCCGACTAATTCAGTCAGGGTTTTAATCACCAGGGCAAATATTAATGCTGATTATGGACCCCCGTCCCCACTGTTACCATTGGTAATGTTGAATAAAATAGATGGAGAGACATTTATTAAGGACCTAGCTGCCATAGAGGTCTATAGTGCACATATCTGTAAGGAATGTCCCCAGCATTCTAGTAAACATCTAGGAATCACATCTGGTCATTAGCTATAGCAGCCTCATTATTCATAGAGTAAAGTCTGCTCACTAGTATTTTACTGCTCCCAGGTCTTAGGTGTGTGATAGTAATGGTTTATATAAAAACTTATTCCAACAATGATATATTGGAGACTGATCCCCAAACAATACATATAGACAAGGGGGTAAATATAGTACAGTATGCAGTGGTTTTGACTACTGGATTTAAAAGAGCATTAATATTATTTTAAAAAACACACCTGGTTTTGTATGTAATATTATTGCCCTTTTAAATTCAGCGACTGAAAACACAGAAGATGCAGCGTCTTTATTAAACACTGCATACTAAATTTACCCCAATGTCTGCTGAGGTTATAAGAAACAGTACAGCAATATAGAAAAGGCAGAAATTCAAGGTCGAGGCAGACAGCTAACAGAATAGTAAGGTCACATATTCAAGGTCATGTGGGCATCATACAATCATGCACAGTAACAGTAAAGGCAGGCGGCAGTCAAGAAAAACCTGTAATTTAGTAGAAGTTGAGGCAGGCAAAATAGTGCAAGCAAGTAGGGTCAGTAAAGAGCAGAATAACGAACAGCCAGCAAAGTAAGCCAGACACATAAGCATTTTAACAGGCAATGAGTGAGTGCAGTTTGCAACTTTATAATACAAACTATGAGTGGTTCAAACATGGTTAAGGTTGAGTCTCCCATATCCAAAATGCTTGGGACCAGGGGTATTTTGGATATCGGAATATTCCGTATTTTGGAATATGTGCATACCATAATGAAAAATCTTGGGAATGGGAACAAAACTAAACACAGAATGCATTTATGTTTACATACTGTACACCTTATACACACAGCTTGCAGATAATTTTATACAATATTTTTAATAATTGTGTGCTTTAAACAAAGTTTGTGTACATTGAACCATAAAAAAACAAAGGTTTCACTATCTCAGTCATGCTCAAAAAATTCTGTATTTCTGAATATTTGGATATGGGAGACTCAACCTGTATTTGGAAAGAGAATACCTTGAAACGACAAACTGAACAGTGAAAGTGTGGAATCAAGAATTCAGAATTTAGTAATTGCCCATTAAAATCCATCAGGTCCTGTAGGTTTCTTTTTTAATTCTTTATTTAGAAAGCTCACAGAAACAAACATGAGAAAACACAGGTATAATAAGCATTACAAATGAAAGTATCTAATTAAAAATGTTTGTCAAGGAAGAGTCGGAACAAGGGGAGCAGGCCCATCCACCGCACATGAGTCAAACATGGGTAGTATGTATGGTGCTCACAGGTGGTGAAGTGCTATAGTATGAAAACCACAGAGCCCACACCTGAGAAAACATATGGCCTCTATCGTGAAGACAGTAAGTGATATTTTCCATCTGCACTATGTGCTGGATTTGTGACTCTAGGGCAGAGACGGACGGTGGGAGAGAGTTTTTCCAGTTACGTGCAATCAATCTTCTAGCAGCAACTAAGATATGGGATAACAATTTATCAGAGTGCTTACTAAGATCAGGAGGGGGATAACTTAAAAGGAAGGTCCATGGGTCCTTCGCAATCGGAGCCTCAAATATATTATTCAGAAGAGTATGAATCAAGGTTTAGATTTGATAGATTTTTGGTCTTTAATTTCTTGATCAATTTCTTCAGTTGTGATTAGGGAGGCCAATCCTGGGATCAGGGTAAAAAATGCAGGGATTTGAATCCTGGGATTGGAGCTTCCAGTCTGGGATTTCCAGGAGTGAACTGGGCATATGCAGTTTAGCATGGCAGCGCTAAATCAGAGACAATGTGTGCTGCCCCAGCCTGGCAGCAGGCTGTGTAGATGTGTGTGAGGTCAGAGGTCATGCTATGTAGCCCGTGCCAGCCAGTCCCCTCAAAAAGCCACGCCTACACACCCACGGAGGCTAGCTTAGCTGATTAAGTGACTGGGGGTGACGATGAGTGGCGCGGCCATGTGTGTGCCTGCTTGCTTGTGACACCGGCGACTGAGTGACGCTTGCGGCCGAGACTGAGTCCGGAGGACACTGTTACATTGCCAACACAAAGGGGAGATTTCAGGGAGCATTTTGTTAAGACCAGTAGGAACGTCATACCATCTGAAAAATAACTTGTATGCATTTTCTTTTACACAAACACATATTGAGCTTCTGACCAAGTTAGAGTAGATGTCAGTCCAGTCGTCGTTGTCTAAGGTTTCCCCCACGTCAGTCTCCCATGCCACCTCATGGGAATCTCTGTCGCCTGGTGGTGAGGGCAAAAGTAAGTTGTATAATGAGTAAATAAGTCCTTTAGGGGATGCCTCATGATGGGGTAAGTTGAGATGTTACCATTAAATGAAAGTGTTGTATTTGTAAGTATTGGAAACAAATTGTATAAGGAATTGAAAATTTGGTCTGAATATCCTAAAATGTGTGGAAGGATGAGTTCTGCGCAATATCATTTAACAATTTAATTCTATTGTTGTTCCAGTACATTAAGGCAGATGAATGACAGCCCGGATGAAAAAGAGGGTTATCAAACAATGGAATTAGAGGACTGGGATGTGGGGCAATTTTATATTGGCAGTTAGCTGCATCCCAAACATCCAGAGAATGAGACATTACAGGGTGATGCAGGACAGTCCCAGGACGGGCTGTTCTAGGAATCCATAATAGCGAAGATATAAAGTGCACTTAAATTCTATCATGACTCACACCCTCTCAGAGTTGGGTCCATTCCATAATACGCATTGTTCTAATCTAGCAGCAAAATAATAAGATTTAAAATTTGGGTCCCCTAGGCTACGACCAGAGGTGTGTCTCTGCATCACCTCGCATTTTGGACCAAATGAAGTGCGCAGTAATGTGCTGCGGATGTTTAAAAACAGGAAGGTATCCAGATAGGTAGTGTCTGAAATAAATATAATAACCTTGGTAATAAGTTAATTTTAATGGCATTAACACAGCTGAACCATGAAATATAACACCCTACCTAGTTTTTAAGGTCCTTCTGAAATTGTGCTAACAGTTTTGGGAAGTTAGCTTGTAAAAGCTGTCTGTATTGTTTGATAATGGAAACTCCTAAGTACTTTAACTGGCGCCTATTCCATTGAAAGTGGAAAGATTGTTCTAGGGCATCTTTAATGTTTTGTGGAATGTAGTCAAGGACCTCAGTTTTTTGTGCATTCATTTTATAGCCAGAGAGTGCACCAAATTCCTCTATCTCCCGGAAAAGATGGGGTAAGGAGTGAAGCGGGTCGGATATCGTGAGCAGAACATCGTCCGCATAAAGTGCTATTTTATGTTCAGTGGACCCAATCTTAATAAATGGATTGGCATGTATTCGCACCACAAGGGGCTCTATCGTCAAGGAAAAAATTAGGGGGGAAAGTGGGAAGCCCTGTAATTAATGTTTTAGTTTGGTGCTAATATTTTCATTTCTCAGCTCAATCCCTGGATCCCGGTAATCCTGGGATTGAGATTTTTTCAATCCCAAAACCCGGGGTTTGAAAAAATTAGGTGAGATTGGCTTCCCTATTTGTGATGTTGGCTTTGAGTCATAGAGCTGATTGGCAGCTGGGTGAGATCTACTTTAGTGTTAAAATGACTATTTTCCTCTGTGTGAGGTTCTTCCTAATTATTTAGCTCCTTCCTTTAAGGAAGCAGAATATAAAACAGTGATATTAATTCTGCTCATATGTACATACATTGGTCACAAATCATGTTTTATAAAATTTAATTATGACTACCTTTATAAAAAAAACAATAATAATGGCCATTTCCACAACTGCAAAAATGTGTCTATTTTAAAGTACTAATACACTTCATGATGTAGTTAATTCTTTTTTCCCCCCTTACAATATAATATAAAACCTGAGATAAATATATTATAACTTGTCTTTACAAAACAGGGAGAACACCTTTAGATTTATTAATACATTGTGACACCAGGCATTAAACTGCCAACTGCTGTTTAGTAATTACACTGACCTGCTTAATATAGTGGTCGATAAGAATATAGATTACTTTAACTGATTCTCGCAATGTCTCAATGTTTATACGAGGCATAGTCAAGTGTAACAGATGTTTCAGTCATATAACCCACATCTGGCTACAAGGCATCCACTGGTGTCATTTAAATTAGCCTTTACATTTTATTATGAGGAATAAACACTGTCTCAGAGCCTATGTCTTCTGGGAATTTTGCAGGTACTCTTGGAATACGTGCATCTATAAAATTCAGCTCTGCAAAGCTCAGGCAAAACCTGGAATAAAAATTAATGCATCTATTTTCTATTTTTTGGCTGCCACTGTTTCAGTGAATAAATCTTTATCAGAGTTTTATAGATGCACAACAATTTTGTTAATTATCTATGCAGAATGCCTTCAAAGGGTTTTTAGTAGTATTTACAATGCATTATTAGCGTTATGAAAACACATTCAACTTCTCATCTCAATTTCCTGTAGAAAAAAACAGTACATAAAGATCAAAAACAGTGAGGTGCATTATGCAAACAAAGGGGACTTAATTGGAAAGTAATAATTTGATTATTTAGCAGAGATATCAGCAATCTTTGAGCATGGAATACATAATGGATATGATTAAAGGCATACATTTCAATAGACAAACCTCCCGAAAGATCAAGGCCACATCCAAGATGGAACACCCATGATTAAATCCACCTTTTTTCTAATTGTCTAAATTGCTAGGTCAGGTCACTATGGATGATGACGTTCATTATTTCAACATTCAGAATGAATAAAATGTGAAAGAT
The DNA here is from genome assembly GCA_031769625.1 of Taudactylus pleione. Lineage (NCBI taxonomy): Eukaryota > Metazoa > Chordata > Amphibia > Anura > Myobatrachidae > Taudactylus > Taudactylus pleione. The sequence goes on along the minus strand of JAUIMM010000153.1, from coordinate 38,309,121 downwards.
TATGCTATTTTATTGTTCCTGTTTTATACACTTGTTTATGTGTATATTGGAAGTGTGGGTGCAAATAAATGAAGCTACCAATTCAATTGTGGGAGGAGTATGAGACCAAAGAAGATGTATATATATATATATATCACCCCTGAGGAAGTCCAATAGGACGAAACGCGTTGGGCCCCCTGTTCCAGTCTCTCTCCATGCTGCTGACCTTTTGCAGATAAGCACTTTATAACTTATTTGTTTTAATGTTTTGTTAGTCCTTGTGTACTCCATGTCCCCCTGTACTATGTAAACTAAAAGGAAAAAGGGGGAGGGGATATCATCGCACAGACCAATAAAAAATTTAACCTGTATGCATATACAAATGACCACTGTTCCTATAGTAATGTGTCTGATCCTCAAACAAGGAATGCACTAAGGTGGTGGTGGTGCTCACTAGAGTTGATATAATTGGCAACAAAAAGGAGAGAGAAAGAACTCTGTGTTGTGAGCACTCTTAAAGATCAATATAAAAATTAAAACATAACCTTTAATAAATTAGATAAAAATGACCAAGTACCAACCGGTACATAACAAAACTGGACACATATAAATAGAACAAGAATATTATTCACATAAGCAAATATATAGCAAAACAAAAACAAGCACAGATGGACAACATCAAAAAACACAGTGATAAGAACACTGAAGTAATGTGATGCACTAATCAATATAGTCACCTCCTGCAGCTATATCTAAATCATGAATAGAGTTATCCTACAATAATATAAGGCGAAATATAGAAAAACATAGATACCATATCAAAAAATCCAAATGGTATAAAAAATTGAGAACTGGTTGGTATCATTTAGACAAACACATACATGAAATACCGCTGAGAAGAAGTATCAGAAAAGTCAGGATAAACAAGTATGATGCTGGCAGCTCTGCTGCATCCCACCTGGCCTTAGGTCATCTATGGGAAAACTGCTAAGTCGTCTGCACATAATAATCCTTAGAAACAACAGAGTAATTGATACATTGCTCAGATATGCATTCTCACCCCTGGGCGTCTTGCTGATGTATAGGACGCACAAGGAAAGACCAATTTTCTGAGTTAGTTTTCAATCAGAAAGATATAGTTGTGATAAACTCATAAATAAATTCCTAAATATAGAATTCCGTATATTTTAAGGTGAAAGGATAGTGAGGGAAAAGGACCGACACTCCCAGTTCTACCACTACTCACTTGTTTTTAATAACCATAGGTGAGAAGTGTGACATGGAAGGACGGTAAACCCTCTTGAAAGAAAGAAATGAGTGATATGTTACTCAGGTGTTTCTTTCTGCTTTCAGGTGTCATACCATAGGCATAGGACACCTGATGAGAGAAGTACTGATCTGAGATTATAACTAATCAATATAGAGAGATACAATGATGAAAAATAGATACAATTTCAGCAAGGATTTATTCCTACAGAATATCAATCAATTGGTGCATTTAAACTATGCAACATGTGCCCGAATATACAAATAATGGCATATCAAAATTTAAAGAGAATTTCCTATGTGAAATCAAAAAGTTAACAATAAGACTAAATACAGTCCTGTATGCAGTAAAGTGGGATTTTCCTGACTTATTATATCTGTAATTAATCACTCAGAAAACATGGATATAGACTATTAATTAAGTATATCGAATCAGTAATATTATAGATAACTATAGTCACCCTGTGGTATGTTATACTATGTTCTAAAATAGGATACAGGTAGTCTATACTGTCTGATCATCTGTTACTGACCAAAAATACAGATTTGTAAATCCGGTGGAAAAATATACAGAGTAATATACTGTATGTATATTCATCACAGGGGATGCGTTATTAAGCACAAATCAAAAATTAACATCCATTAAAGCCACATGGCTAAAAAATAATAATGAATAGAAATTGTCCCATAAATCAAGATATAGTTCCTGATTGCTGAAGCAAATGTATGGACCGCAAAGTCAACTAAACACAATCATTAACGCTGATCGGAAAATGAATGAAATAATGTGCTAAACCCACCCCTAGTATGAAACCATCACCCATCGTGTGTGATGATATATGTGTCAGTAACAGAAGGAGTGGAGATACCAACTAGTAGCTGGGGCGTCCCATGCTGCGCAACCATGAGCACCCGTCCTGCCGACGTGCGTTTCGCCTAAAGGGCTTGTTCACGGAGGAAACAACTATATCTTATATTTTGGTCAGTAACGGATGATCAGACAGTATAGACTACCTGTATCCTATTTTAGAACATAGTATAACACACCTCAGGGTGACTATAGTTATCTATAATATGACTGATTCGATATACTTAATTAATAGTCTATATCCATGTTTTTTTGAGTGATTAATTACAGATATAATAAGTCAGGAAAATCCCACTTTACTGCATACAGGACTGTATTTAGTCTTATTGTTAACTTTTTGATTTCACATAGGAAATTCTCTTTAAATTTTGATATGCCATTATTTGTATATTCGGGCACATGTTGCATAGTTTAAATGCACCAATTGATTGATATTCTGTAGGAATAAATCCTTGCTGAAATTGTATCTATTTTTCATCATTGTATCTCTCTATATTGATTAGTTATAATCTCAGATCAGTACTTCTCTCATCAGGTGTCCTATGCCTATGGTATGACACCTGAAAGCAGAAAGAAACACCTGAGTAACATATCACTCATTTCTTTCTTTCAAGAGGGTTTACCGTCCTTCCATGTCACACTTCTCACCTATGGTTATTAAAAACAAGTGAGTAGTGGTAGAACTGGGAGTATCGGTCCTTTTCCCTCACTATCCTTTCACCTTAAAATATACGGAATTCTATATTTAGGAATTTATTTATGAGTTTATCACAACTATATCTTTTTCTGATTGATTAAAAACTAACTCAGAAAATTGGTCATTCCTTGTGCGTCCTATACGTCAGCAAGACGCCCAGGGGTGAGAATGCATATCTGAGCAATGTATCAATTACTCTGTTGTTTCTAAGGATTATTATGTGCAGACGACTTAGCAGTTTTCCCATAGATGACCTAAGGCCAGGTGGGATGCAGCAGAGCTGCCAGCATCATACTTGTTTTCCTGACTTTTCTGATACTTCTTCTCAGCGGTATTTCATGTATGTGTTTGTCTAAACGATACCAACCAGTTCTCAATTTATTATACCATTTGGATTTTTTGATATGGTATCTATGTTTTTCTATATTTCGCCTTATATTATTGTAGGATAACTCTATTCATGATTTAGATAGAGCTGCAGGAGGTGGCTATATTGATTAGTGCATCACATTACTTCAGTGTTCTTATCACTGTGTTTTTTGATGTTGTCCATTTGTGTTTGTTTTTGTTTTGCTATATATTTGCTTATGTGAATAATATTCTTGTTCTATTTATATGTGTCCAGTTTTGTTATGTACCGGTTGGAACTTGGTCATTTTTATCTAATTTATTAAAGGTTATGTTTTAATTTTTATATTGATCTTTAAGAGTGCTCACAACACAGAGTTCTTTCTCTCTCCTTTTTGTTGCCCCTGTACTATGTGTCATTAAACCCCATTTTGAAAAGCATTTCTAAGAAAGGGTAATTTTCTGCTTATTTGAAGCCGACCAAAATCTACCTGTATGCAAACTACTGGGGCCAATATGAGATATTGAAGGAGTGACTAGGACACACAGCATTATACGCACATACCCAAGTTTTTTTCTGGTACGCAATATATTATAACTATGCAATTGTTCTGTCAAATAAGTACTACACTATATATGTGTCTCATCTGGCTCTGACTGAGCTCCTCCTATTAAGGTTTCCGGCTATTGGAAATCCCGGTCCATCCCACCACGTGGAATCCCAGTAAAGAACTACACATAAGCCTAAAAGTTTTTTTATTTGGTACGCACATTTTATACTTGAGCATGTGCATCTTACTTAAAAACTATTACACTATCAGGCGCATGTTCTTTCCAACCCTCATTTCTAGATCACATTTCTGATTGCCACTTGGGAACACGGGAAGACTGCTGCCACCTTCACCAGAAGGATCAAAGTGTCACACTGTTAGCACCAATTGGACTTTACATATTTGTAAATAAAAACTCTGCACCAAAGCACAATTTATTTGAGACTTGAACCAGTGCGCCGTTCTATAAATCCTCTACAAACATATATATATATATATATATATAAACATTATCACTCTGTCAGGATATTGGGGATGGTCATTAGATACAAGGGGCCTGATTTAGAGGTGGACACAGACCCCACTCTTCTATATGTGGGATCAGCATTATCATCGGCACATGTTGGGTGCAGGAGATCCATTTTGTGTTGAGAATGCCTATGCATGCCCACGAACACCCCGACACACCTACAAACTGGTTCTTTTGTGTGAGTTTCACATATTGATGCCAAATTGCCACAAAGAAACCCCTATTTAGTGGTTGGACAGAAACGGCTGAGATGAATGGAGCTCGTAAAGTATGCTTTTATTCGCAGTGATGAGTATGCAGCCCGCAATGCATGGGTAGTATTTGAAAAATCGATAAATGGGGCCACATTAGTTCTTGGATGTGACTCAGAATTAGGCCCACTCTATATAAAATAACACTTTGATAATCATATGCAAGATGTACAACAAGGATTTTCAGATATCTAAAATGACATAAAACCAATATTACATCTACCAAGCTATCAGTCTCTCTTACTAGCTAATTAGTGTAATGAAAATCAAAGCACTTTGGAAAATATTGTACACATTACAGTGTCTGCTTGCACCCATTGAATGTAAAGATGTATGTACTATACTACACATATCTTTCCTTCTTAGTCCATCTTTTGCACTTGCCACTACCATCTCTTCCACATTCCCTCCCCCACCTTCTCTCAAGTTACTATTACTGAAGTTAGTCTAAACAATGTGTAATTCCTTGATTTGTTCTCTTTTTAAGGATTAGCACTAGAATCTCCATCTAAACATGGCCGCTGAAAATAGTGCAACTTCGGCAAAAGACTCAGTCACTGACTGCAACATGCCCATTATATGTTATAGCCACCCCTGCTACCACCCAGAAAGCCCACCAAAATTGCCTCTCTCAGCATCTAAGGACCTGATTCAGAGACGGTATTAAAATGCCATTTGCAGCTGTGATCCTGTACGCAGTGGATGTGCGCAAATATGCAAATGTTGTATTGAGACTCCCATCTACGTTGTCTCAGATCTGCCACTTTCTTACAAAGACGTGACTATCAGTCACACATACTGCAGGCAGGGAAGGATCTAGACTGTTCTATTAGGGGGGCGAGTTAATGATTAACTCCGAATCCTCCTCTTTCCTGTACTGTTACCTCCCCTTTTTGGTCCCAGCTCCTCCCCTTCACATTTTTTTTGTTGTTGGCCACATTGATTTTAACAATCAATATATGTTTAAGTACCACCCCCCCGCCCCCGCGATCCCCCCTCACAGCACCCGTGCAACCCCTGTCCCCCGCCCCTTTACTTTCATTGACCTTCGCTGCTTCTTCCAGTGATGTTCTCCCTCCAGGCACCGGTCAGCTGGATGCTCTCCCATCCTGCACTTTGACCCGGTTAGCTGTTTAATGCAGCAGCTGACCAGGGTCACAGTGCAGGAGCCGGGAGACCAGTTGACTGGAGGGAGGACATCACCGGAGCCCCAATCTTCGGTCTCTGGACAGAGGTAAGTTGTTTTTTTTTTTTTAGCAGTGACCAGCGTGTGGTCTGTTTAGACCACACGGCTGATCACAGGGTGTGAGAAGCCGGCTGTGATCTCTTCCTCCCTGGCTTCCGGGTGACAGCCTGTCACTGACACATCCCCCTGACTGGGAGACTTGAGCGGACTTACACGGCTCCGTTCACAGCACAGCACAGCCTTTATCATCTTTCTCCTCTGAATGATGCAGAGGAGAGAGATGATAAAGAACAAACTGTGCTGGGGGGGGGAGGCGATCGCTCCAATAACCTCCCCCTGGATCTGCCACTAACTGTAGGTTGATCATCAAACTTCTGAGTCACAATATATTTACTCAGAATGCCCAACGGAACTGAGTTGTCAAAAAACCACAATGTGCATTTGCCGGGCGCCTGCTGCGATGTATGTTACATAGCGGTGTACCCAGGCAGCTACTTCTTTCACTACATAGCTCTGCCTCTCAGCTCCTGCCCTGTGTGTGGGGAGAAGCATCATAACGTCTCTTCCCACAGTGCCTCGGTCTCCTCCTCCTCCCCATGCTGCATCCTTCTCCTCCTCTCCATGGAGTCTGTGGCGTGCTGCCGCCTACTCCTTGCGCTTATTTACAGTGTTCCTGGGGCAGCGGCAGTTTTTATGCACCACAGGCCATCTATGTGCAGTCAATGTAGCTGCCAAGTCTTAGTGTGGCACAGTAAAATTAGATTATGATATGATAGCGGTGGCTGATGTGCTTAAAAAAGCTGCCGGGACTGCACAGCTTCTAAAGTGATTAACTTTCAGCTGCCCCAGCCTGAGCTTGCCTTTCTAGGACACTGGCTGCTGCTCCTGCACCCCCGGCTCACAGAAGCCCACAGACTCTTCCCACATAATGCCCACCCATCCCTGTTGACCTATAATGCTGGCCGCTGGATTGGAGAACGGTAAGTGCAAAGGGAAGGGAGAAAGGAAGCCTCTTAAATGTGGAGGGGGCAGGGCTATTTATTAGTGTGAAGGAGGTTAGTCATTAAATGTAACATGAGTGGGTGGTGGGGATGCAGCCATGGAGGTGTGATTGCTGCTGACACAGACAGTGTGCTAGGGATGAAGACATGAGAGCTCTAGGTATACAGATATAAGGGTCATAGGGGCAAGTATTGGTGTTTCAATATGGGTAAAAAAACTGGGAGATGAGGTCTGGTTTCTATTTCTGTATGCATTACAGGGGAGTGTCTAAGGACCATGGATCTCATTCAGAGCCGGTCGCAAGCGCTGAGTGCTCGCAACCGGCTCGATGGTTAGGCCCTGCGCACACGCAGCGGCCGCACTGTGCGTGTGCAAGCCCCTGAGCGAGAGAGAAACTCTCTCGCTCCAGAGCTCACTATAAAAGGGCTGGCTGTCGATGTTGATTGACAGCTCGGCCCGTTTTGTAGGCGGGGCAGGGGGGGTGGCTTCACAAACGGAGGCGTTCCTGATGAAACGCTTACCATTTTGTGGGCGGCCGCACTGACATCAGCAGTGATGTCAGTGGGGAGCTTCCTGCTCGATCAGAGCAGGAAGCTCCCTGGGGCTTGCGGTTGCCGAGACCCAACCTTAGGGTCTCGTCGCAAGCCCCGATGGTCGCGATGGTCTTGACCATCATGACCATCACCCTGGTCGGTCATTAAGCTGTGGGTGGTAACCCACAGCTTAGCTAGCGACCAGGAGGCCGCACTAAAAAAAAGAAGCGGCCGTCCTCATTCAGAACAAGCGACCGCTTCTTGCGACTGCCTCTGAATGAAGGCACATATGCTTTAAAGATTGATGGGGAGAGTGCCAACGATCTTTCTGGCACAGGGCACCAAATTGTTTAGTTATGGCTCTGCGGCGGTAATCATTGGGACACATGCTTGGTGCACAGGTTGAAAGCATCGACTGCAATAGTGCGGCTTCAAGATAGCGTGCACCTCTGAATCAGGACCTTAGTCTTTAGCACATATTGGCAAAAGCTATCTGGGCCAGGTGATTTATCTATTTTTTTACCAGTTATATACATAGTACCGTCATATTATGTAGCACTGTACAGAGAATTATAGATTCTCTGTACAGTGCTACATAATATGACGGTACTATGTATATAACTGGTAAGAAAATAGATAAATCACCTGGCCCAGATAGCTTTTGCCAATATGTGCTAAAGACTAAGGTCCTGATTCAGAGGTGCACGCTATCTTGAAGCCGCACTATTGCAGTCGATGCTTTCAACCTGTGCTTTCAACAGTGATTTGTCCCATCTCCATCATGTACATGCTGCCCACCCACCCCCAACATCTCCCACAGTAGCAACAGAGTGCCAAACAGACAACCAGCAGAAGAGAGAAGTGCCGCGAACACAGTGCTAGTATTTACGAGTTCACATCAGTCTCAGACCCATTGGAGCTTGAGATTTCTTTCACATAAACCCACATATCACTGTTCATGGTTTTCCGGTGTATTTGTCTTCATACAGTATATGTCCCCAATGCTATTTTGCTTATATTACTTTTTTTGTGCTTTGAATTTTCACTATCGCATATAATTCCTGGTACAGTTTAGCACATGCGGGTAGATACTTCTGTCCATGTTTAAGCCTATTAAAAATCTTATATATAAAATTAATTGGTCTGTTTGTTTGTTTGCACCGATTGGGATGAAACTAACATGAGGTGGTCCAGTTGGTTCCTGGCCAGGTATTAAGCAGAACTTTGACCTGGGGAACCTTTTCTAGGCCTACCAATGGATGATTTGGATGTCTTTGGGTCCCATTCGGACCTCACGGCGGCGTGCGCCATGTAGAACTTTGGCCCAGGGAGCCTTCTCTGGGCCTTCCACTGGATAGATTTGGGCAACATCACATAATTTGGACAAAAACTTCACAGAGTGGTAACATTGGATCCCAGAAAACATACTAGGGGGTTGAGGTCCCGGTCGGACCTTCCGTTGGTATCCGCTCGGCAAAACTTTGACACGGGGAGCCTGTTCTGAGCCTTCCACTGGATGGATTTGGATGAAAACTTCAGAGAGAGGTAACATTGGATCCCAGAAGACATATTAGGGGGTTGAGGTCCCGGTTGGACCCACCCGTTGGTGTACGCTGTGAAGAACTTTGACCTGGGGAGGCTGTTATGGGCCATCTACTGGATGGATTTGGATACAAAAACTTCACAGAGGGCTGGTAATTGGTCTGGGATGCCTAATGGAGTGGTTGGGGTACCAGGCAGACCTCACAGCAGAGTGCGAATGGCAGAACTTCGACCCAGGGAGGCTGTTCTTGGCCTTCCACTGGATGGATTTGGACGACATAAAATAATAAAACTTAATCACTTGAAAACTTAAACCTGGGCAACGACGGGTACTTCAGCCAGTATTTATATAAATACTACAAAAAAAAACTTTTATGAACATGAAACATGCAGTACAAATGTTGTTTTTAGTTCAACTGCATTTTTTGTTATGGGTTATGGCATGTATTTGCAGTACAAGTTAGCCATGTTTGTGGGTAATCAGAAGTTTTCTGTTGATGAGAGTAACTGTGTGGATAAGGGACATATCATATGAAGCATAAATTTAACACTAACATGCAAAAATTAGATTATGTTTTGTGTGGAAGATTATTTAAATGAAATAAAGGAGCAGATGGTGCATGTGTGGGGTTATTTCCAGCTTTGCAGAAGACAGGAAGATTTTTTTTCCTGCCAAAGCTTGTCGTTTCCACATCCTCTGAGGTTGCAGAGATTGTGCTGCACCCTATACTTTCAATGGGATCGATTTTGCACCTTCCACTTGCTCTTTTGTTGATACTGAGGGGTACATTTACTAAGATTCAAGTTTGGTCGAGTTTTGCTGTTTTTAAACTCGCTTTGACTCGCTGAAACTCGGGTAATTTTAGGCTTCTGAAACACTCAAATTTACCAAGAATCGTGTTTTGCTGAGAGTGTGTTTTCCGATGGTGTATCTGATCGAGATTTCTCACCCCAGTTGCAAGTTTAGATAGAGATTCTCACCCGAGTTTGCAGTGACTTCTCTGCCATAAAAATAAAATTACGTAGGGTACTCCCCCAAAAAAGCATAACCAGCCCCGGGCTGCTCAGCCAGTCCTGGTTCCTAAAAATAATGGGAAAACAATGTGTCCGTATTTTAGGAACCAGCACTGGACTCAAATCTAACTGGGGTGTAATGCCACAGCCAAGGGACTCTTTCACCGGGTCGCCCCAGCCGGGATCTCAGGGGATCACACCAAGCTGGTCACCCCAACCCGGGGATCTCAGGGGAGGTGGTGGACCCCCAAAAAAGGAGTCTCCCCTCTCCCTAGCACCCCAGTGATAAACTGAAGCCCGGGGCTCTTTCCCGCACCCCTGGAGCAGTGGGTTTGGAAGTAATAGTAGTTAAAATTGTTTGAAACTATTGTTTTTTACTGTGGAACTACAGATGCCAGCATGCCTGCCCTTCGGCACTTGTGGAACTATAAGTGCCAGCAGGCAGCCAGCACCCGTACCCCCGCTGTAAAAAAAATTGTAAAAAAACACAAGACACACACTCTGTAGTAAGTAAAAGTTTTATTTCACACCTACCTAACTCACTCACATATACTTACCTGCTGCCCAACGAATGGTCCCCTTCTCCAAGTAGAATTCCATGGGTATACTTGTAAAAAGAGATCCTATACTCACATACGCCCTGGCGCTGGCCTCTGTAGCATCCCCAGGTCTTGTAAAAAAAAAAATAAAAAAAAAAATGACTGTAGCAATGTATGTGCTGCTTACATATACACCGCTACCCGGCTAATGACGGGACACCCCCATGTGGCATCTGTCATTAGCCAGACCCACCAGCCAATCAGCAGCTGCTCTTCAATTAGCGGCCGCTGATTGGCTGGCTGGCTCTGGCTCCTGACAGTATTTTCACTACTGTTACCCCCGTACCCACCACTCCAGGGGTGCAGGGAAGAGCCCCCGGCTTCAGCTTACCTAGGCTGCTAGGGAGAGGGGAGCTTCTTTATTTAGGGGTACCCACCTCCCCTGAGATCCCCAGCTTGGGCTGATAATGCTTTGTTTGGGGTGACCCGGTGATAGGGTCCCCTGGCTGTGGCATTACACCCCAGCTGGATTTGAGTCCAGTGCTGGTATAAAAGTAGGGGGACCCCTACGCAATTTTTTCCCCCTATTTTTAAAACCAGGACTGGTCAGCAGCTAGTGCTGGTTCCAAAAATACGGGGTAACCCTACTAGTTTTTCCCCCATATTTTTAGGAACCAGGACTGGCTGAGCAGCCCGGGGCTGGTTATGCTTTTTGGGGGGAGACCCTACATAATTTTTTTTGTAATTAACACTTCCAACTATTTGTAGACGCAGAAAAATACACAGATCACACTGATCTGTATATTTTTCATCCAAACTCGCAGCACAGGAGGTGGTCTATTTAAAACTTCTATTTAGATCAGGGTGTGCTTCAATTACACCCGTGATTGTAATCACGATTCTTTGTAAATTCCTGAGTTGTATGCTTTTCAGTGAAAGTACTTTTGAGTTTGGCCGATGGTGAGTTTAATCAGGTTTGCAATCTCACCTGAGTTTTTCCGTGGAAATAGAGAAATCTCTCCCGAACTCACTGCGAGTTGATAAACATGCCTAAACTCACCCGTGATTGCAATATTGCCCAAACATTATTCTTAGTAAATTTACCCCTGAATGTAAATTTCTATATACACTATGACAAATATGGTCATTTTCAAACACACAAAACTGACACTGAATTAGGACAGTCCGTATTAGGGAGGACAATCTAAAGGATTTTGGTATTAGTGAGCGCATGTGCGGTTTAGTTTTTGTGCGCAGTATATGTTCCCCTGGCCCTTGGCTGTGCTCAGCGTGATGTCATGTCAGAGGTCACGTTGCGCAGCCCCACGCTGGCACACCCCATTGACCAACTCAATCCTGGGTATCCAAGGAATCCTGGGAATCAGCTTTTTTCAATACCAAATCCCGGGATTGAAAAAACTACCCGGGATTGGCTTCCCTAGTCCTGATATCATCTCACTCTTTTTTAATTATTTAAGACATAAATTAAGTGAAACCAAGTAGTTCAGTACTTACAATATACATTTTGAACTTAATTAAGGAGTTGGCCCTATTGGGATAATTAGTTGGACTTAACTATTTGTACAGTTTCCACCTTGTGCATTGTTGGGGTGAAGATGCTTTGGCCGGGATCAGAAAACATGTTAAACTAAGGACCTCATTCAGAGTCGGTCGTAAGCGGCCGCTCGGTCGTACGCCTAACGACCGAGAAACTGAAAAAGGAAGCAATCGCACGGCCGGTCGGTCGCAACCAAAGTGACGCCCATATGTGAACAATGCACCTCCTTTAGCTAGCGAGTGATAGCAGCTAGCGATCGAGTCAATCGTTGTCAGTCGTTGTCAGTCGCTGTATGATAATTTTGTTCTGATGGTTGCGGCCGCTTGTGTTGTGTGCAAATTACACCAAAAATTAACAAAAAAAACACATAGAATAAGCCATCCCCATGAAATATATTTATTCTTTTTATTCGCTAATGCAAATGCAGCTGAATCAATTACAAGCCAATTAGCAGTGTTATTAGCTTCAACAATCGATTATTATCTGCTTGCATTGTTTGGCTCAAAATAGAAACATCAATCCTAACATCAATAACATTCGATAGTATCGCTTATACTCTGGGGCTTGTGAGAGCACGAATCCAACCTCAAGCTGTACGATCAGCCAGGCCTCGAACCTGCTCGCAGAGTGATGTTTTACTACTTCCGGCCTTCTATGTCGGTCATAGCAGGTAACACCCACAAACGGCCTTTCATGTCAATCAACTCTCGGAAGCCACTTGCTGCTCGTAAGCCGTACGATCGACAGCATTTTGGATCGCAAGGTCTCGTACGCACATGCGCACAACTATCCGTACGCATGCGTGGTTTTGAAACATTGGATGCGTACGACCGAGCGGCCGCTTATGACAAACTCTGAATGAGGTCCTAAATTCTCATGCTCTGATTCCGTGCATCTTAAAGATCTTGGGTATCTTTGATCTTTTCACTCTTTTCCAGTTCCAACCACTGATGATACTGTCCCAGCATTTATATTGTCCTGCTGTTATCTTACTGAAGCCTGTGACACCACCTCCTTTCACAGGAATGGTTTCAAAAGAATGTATAAAGGACAGGCACATGTCCTAAATAAATGACTGCCCTTACTGCTGTGTTAAAGTATTTGATTGATATAAAACAGGGTTTACAATTATTATTTAGAACATATTTATTTGCTGTGTCCTGAGAAGCAGAAGAGTAAATCCGTCCTGTTATACCCCAAATTATGCAAAGCTTTAGTTTGATACTTTTAGTAATTGTAATAATATTAGAATTTATGACTTGTAACCATGAGCATCAGAGCGGAGTACAGCTAATTAAAAGTTTGCAAAGGTGTTTTTTTCTCCTTTTTTTTTTATATCTCTCTATAATTTACAGCCTTAAGTAAAGACAGATTAATTTATATCTGAAGAGTGATGAATAATTCTCTCTCTAAATAACAGAAAAAAAAATATACTCTTTAATCAACTATCACATCTTCTACACTAAATTATTTTATTAACGCTACAACGAATTTACTGTCAATGTTTATAGAACATCGCTAGAATTAAATTAGGTATGGTCAGGTTTTCTATATCAAACATCTTAAAAAATATGTAAATTGCACTTTGTAACATTTGCTTCTGGTCTTTTATTGGTGACATAAACTGTGTTGTGCCATTTCTGAAGTGAAATGAGTCATATTGAAATATAAATACAGACATTTTCTACTACTAATGTCAAAGTCGATTCTGCCGGCCAGTTATAGTAGATCTTAAACATCGCTACAAAATGCTAACCGCATAGGCCTGGAGGAACTACGCGTCCTGACCAATACCTGCACAGGACTTTTCAAAAGTAAATTTTGAAAAAATTATATTGAAAAAAAAAAGTAAATTTAGTTGGATATTATTTACTGTACATCTAACTGTGGGGCAAATTCAGCAAGTGCACTGCTGAATGCAGATTCCAGATTCTTGCTAGTGTGCAGAATGGGTCCTGCTAACACGCATGCTATTCCTTGAATGCCTCTGCCTGATTGACAGACAAATGCATTTAAGTGGTGGTGCGGGGGTGGAGTTGGGCGACGTTCCCGGAAACGGGGGCGTATCCGCTCCGTTTTCCGGGAGTGGCAAGCCCGGGATCTGCGTTGATCAATGCAGTATCGTGGGAAAGCCGGCCAGGCTTAGTAAGCTGAAGCTCCGTCGCAGTGCTGGGATCGCAGATGCAGCAGGGGGTGTCATACACCTCCTGCTGCATTTGCATTATTGCAAGGACGCAATTGCAAAGCTGACTGCATGCAGCTTTGCAATTGCGTTTCTTGCTGAATCAGGGCCTGTGTTTACAGTCATTGCCTAGTGCCCTGGACATAGAGGAGAATTAAGGGTTGGATTGGACAGCTTTGACCAGGGGCTGGCTGGCAACTTTTAGCCTGAAGGGGCAAATGCATGCAGGTGGCCCTGGCAGAGGAGTAGCGTGTAGCCAGGGTGCCTGAAAGAACGTGCGTGTTACGGCGCCCCCCCCCTCAAGTGTTCTAGGGAGGAGGCGGGTCCATATGGGATTAATGTAAGGTAAAAATAAAGATTAGGGGCAGCCCCCTGTCGTAGTGCCCATATGCAGTGCCACCCTGTGCCACAGGAGGACACCCTTATGCAGGCCTCGAGTAGTGCCCCCAGTAGTGATCCCCCTATGCCGTGCCCCCAGTAGTAAGCCCCTTATATAGTGCCCCCAGTAGTGGTAACCCTTATGCAGTGCCCCTTAAATAGTGGCCCCAGTGGTAGTCTTCCCCCTATGCAGTACCCCCACTATTGCCCTTTATATAGAGCCCCCAGCAGTGGTCCCTCGATGCAGTGCCCCCAGTGGTAGTCCCCTCCCCCCTATGCAATGCCCCTAGTAGTAGTCCCCTCCCCTTGTAGTGCCCCTAGTAGTAGTCCCCCCCTTGTAGTGCCCCCAGTAGTAGTATTCCCCCCTTGTAGTGCCCCCAGTAGTATTCCCCCCCTGTAGTGCTCCCAGTAGTCCCCCCCTTGTAGTGCTCCCAGGAGTCCCCCCCTTGTAGTGCTCCCAGTAGTCGAAGTCCCCCCCCCCGCAGCAGAGACATAATAAAAAAATAAAAAGAAACCCACTTACCTGACACCCGCTCCTGCTCCTGGTCCCGCCGCCGAGATCAGCTCCTCCGTCCGCCGCTTTGCATTATGGGAGTGACGCGTCATGGGAGTGATGCGTCACTCCCATTACCCACTGCGGGAGCCGGAAGATGTCCGGCTCTGGCAGTGGGAGTAGCAGCCAATGTGAGTCTGTCTGACTCTCATCAGCTGCTAAAGCAAACACACAGCTGCCGGCTCCGGCGGCTGTGTGTTTGTGCTGTGTAGCGCTGACCGAACGCCGTCCGGTCAGCGCTACACACGCGGTGCAGTCTGTGCCACAGTGACACAGTCTGCACCGTGGCCCACATAACGCTGCGGCCCGGGGGGCACATGGCACCCTGCCCCCCGGCCCAGCCCGCCACTGGCTTTGACTATGTATTGCTCATCAAGTGTGCATACAGCTATTTAATGGAAGGATGACAGTATAATCCTATTACTCGTTGTTCATCAGTAGAAGAGCATATACTGTACTAACCACTCTCAGAGTATTAGTTCACTAACTAATCTCTATGTAAAAATACAAATAATTGCTTTCAACCAAAACCTATTGAAACAAATAAAGTCAATATTTGTATGGGTCTATTTTGCCCAACATGCCCAACTGAATGTCTGCAGGTACTGTATAATAAATGTGAGGACCTCTGGATCATTTGTATTGACATACCCACCAGGGGCGGTTTAAGAGAGGAGGGGGCCCGTGTGCAGCCTCCGTTTGGGCCCCCTCCTCTCTGACTGCGGCTTCATGCCAGAATCTACAGTGCATGCATGGCTCTCCGGGAAAATGGCACCTGCGCCTACTTTCTTTTCTGCGCATGCGCAGATCACTGGGAAAATGGCCGCCGCCATTTTCCCAGTGAGTGTTTGCTGCTCTACAGCGCCGGTCCGGCGTTACGGAGCAGCACTTCGGGAATCGGCGGAGAGGTAAGTATAATTACGTATAGGTGCAGGATGTGCGGTGTGGGCCCCCCAGGACCTGGGGACCCGTGTGCCCCGCACACCCTGCACCAATTATAGATACCCCTCTGATACCCACAAGGATTTGTTTTTTTTGCCACCTACTTCCTGTGGGTTTGGATTTTATTTTGTTGTGTTTTTAAATATCCATCTTTTATTTCCTTTGAATATTTCAATAAATGTTTTAATTCTGGACCGTCTTTTTCATCAAGAAATACTGTTGTTTGACACGTATTTGAGGAGAACATCGTTTATTTGGAAACCTACAACCATATTCTATGTGCCTGCATAACCAGCGTGGATCTGTGAGTGTTCTGTGTGGGGGCAACCCCGATCTATAATACGGATTTGATACTATTGACATGCCTCATATGAGCACACAGCTGTGTGTGGGATGTATAGGGGGCAACCCCAATAACGACAGACCATCTATTCATTTTAATATTGTTTATTGTATCAATACTGATTCCAAACTGTATTACACTATTGGATGTTGTTTTTCTCCCTTTGTTTAAGTTTTCCTGAGATACTAATCCATTATATGAGAATCAGGATTCAATATATTGCATAAAAGGGAAGTATCATTCTGTATTTTTTGTTATTTCCTGAGCGCCATTATTCCCCATCAGTTTTAGACAATCACTGTATAATAAATAATTGTTCTCTCTCTCTATATATATATATATATAAACTGTAGGAAAAAGGGGGTACTCACAACAATAGCAGCAGCATAAGCGTTTATTGCTTACACAGCGGCTTTCGGTCTAGTACAGACCTTTCTAAAGACCAACAAAGTAAGTAATATCACAGGAAAAAGCATCCAAATCCAAGAGTAAATATGTTTTGGCTTAAGTTTCCAATAAAAGTATGGTTCCAATAATGTAACTCATCAATGGTTTAAGTGACTCCTGATTTTCTGCAGTTTCCAGTGTGGATCTTTAAGGTTACCAAGTGTTGAGAAACAAATAGTGTTGAGAAAGTCATAAATAATAAAAATAAAGAGATAAATAAATAAACTGACCTATAAATTGACTTGTAGTGGGTTTGTTCATCCTTTTTTAATTTTTTTTTATAGAACTGACAACACTTTGTGGGTATGTGAGGGACAACAAAGTAGAGAAGGTGGAACAGGCAGGAAAAGGAAGAAAGCAGTTTCTGGGGATTTGAAGCAGTGGTTGGGTGGGTGGGTGGTGGTGTTGTCTGTGTGGGGTTCTTTTGGTTTAGTTTAATAAAGGTTTTCCTACTTTTAGCAGTACAGTATGTTTGCAGGCACAGTGACATGGAGTGTAGATATTTCTATGGGGGTGATGTATCAAGATTAGAGATAAAGTAGAAAAGTTGCCTAAAGCAACCAAACAGCTTCTGTCATTTATCTAGTACATTTTTTTAAATGACATTTAGAAACTAATTGGTTGCCTTTGGCAACTACTCCACTTTATCTCTCTCCAAGGTTTGATACATCTGACCCTGCTGTAAATGAGTTATATTTAGACCAAAATTAAGGCCACCATTGGGCCCTAGACAATATATCAATTCGGTGCCCCATATGTTTGTAAAAAATAAAACAACAACATGTTAAGACAATTTGGGCCCCTTATTGTCCGCTGGCACTAAGATTGACTAATGGAAGATCTGGGTATGGTTGTGATTTTCTTTAATGTAACATACAGTACCAATACTCTTAAAGAGAACTCTTATAACTGATAATTGTTCCCTAGAAGTAATGTTGGGGAGCCATTGTGGGACCTTGTCCCCAGAGCCTGGAGGCAAAGCCCCAGCCCCCTGTTTCTGTTATCAGCTTGTCATGCAGATGAGAGTGGAGCTTGGAGCTGAAGTGCAGGAGAGAGCAGGGATGCACAGGCACACAATAGACAGTGCAGCATGTATAAATGATGCTGCCTCCATAATGGCAAAGACAGTGTGCATCCCAAACTTGAAAGACCTGAAAACATGGCTAAAAACTGCAGAAAGAAAGTACTGATATGCCATCTTGCTAAAATGTCGATAAGAGTACTGGAAGGGTCATAAGCAGTGAGTGTAAAAAACAAAGAATATAGAAACAACAGTGGAAATGCTCACAACAATAACAAATAATGTCTGTTGACGCGCTATACTGGGTTTTATTTTATATCGCAAATTAGCTAAAACATAACTCCGAAGGTGTTTAATAACCTATGATTTTGCAGGCCCGATGTGGTGAAATTTACAGGGGCGCATATATTTGCTATATATATTAGGGGTGTGCACCGGCCACTTTTCGTGTTTTGGATCTGGATCTTTCTTCGTGTTTTGGATCTGGATTGGTTTTGCCAAAACCACCCTTCCGTGTTTTGGGTTCTGGGTTTTGTGTTTTGGATCTGTATTTTTTTTAAAAACAGCATAAAAACAGCTAAAATCACAGAAATTGTTGGTTTTTCTGCTCCTATGCTATTATCAACCTCAATAACCTTAATTTCCACTCATTTCCAGTCTATTCTGAACACCTCACACCTCACAATAGTGTTTTTATGTCCAAAAGGTTGCACCGAGGTAGCTGGATGACTATGCTAAGCGACACGAGTGGGCGGCACAAACACGTGACCTATCTAGGCGTGAAACTGCAGTGGCAGACAGGATGGCAGTTTGAAAAACTAGGCCCCAAACTGTACATAATGCAAAGAAAAAAAAGAGGTCCAAGATGGAATTGTCCGTGGGCCCTCCCACCCACCCTTATGTTGTATAAACAGGACATGCACACTTTAACAAACCAATCATTTCAGCGCCAGGGTCTGCCACACAACTGTGGCTGAAATGATTGGTTCGTTTGGGCCCCCACAAAACAAGCTGGCAATTAATCTGTCCCTGCACAAACTGGCTCTACGGAGGCAAGATGTCATCCTCATCCTCCTCATCCACCGATTCTTCACCCTCTTCAGTGTGTACATCCTCATCCTCACAGAGTATTAATTCGTCCCCGCTGGAACCACAGGTCCCTCTGTACGTTCTGGAGGCTGGTCTGCCTGGAAGAGTTGATAATTCATTTTATGAACATCATCTTCTCCACATTTTGTGGAAGCAACCTCCTAAGCCTTTCGCTGACAAGGTTCCCGGCTGCACTAAACACTCTTTCGGAGTACACACTGGAGGGGGGGCAACTCAGGTAAAATAGAGCCAGTTTGTACAGGGACCTCCAAATTGCTTCTTTTTCCTGCCAGTACAGGTACGGACTGTCTGACATGCCTACTTGGATGCTGTCACCGATGTAATCCTTTAACAGACAGACGCACGCTTGTCGCTGCTGCTTTGAGGATGCAATTGCGGCTACAGCCCACACAATTCACAAAGACAGAAAAAAAAAAAAGAATATTTTTATTGTTTGTGGAGCGCACTTTGAGGGTTACATCACCCTTTAACAGACAGACGCACGCTTGTCGCTGCTGCTTTGAGGATGCAGGTGGAATCTAGACGGGATTTGGAACCGGGGACACACTACCTCCATCAATTGTCTAAATCCCACTGCACTAATGGCGGATACCGGACGCACGTCTAACACCAACATAGCAGTCAAGGCCTCAGATATACGTTTTGCTTCAGGATGACTGCTGTCGTACTTCATCCTCATCGCTAGGGACTGTTGGAGGGTCAATTGTTTAGTAAAAGTAGTGATGTTCCTACTTCCTCTCTGGGATGATGAACAACTCCCAGTAGCAGCAATAGCACTAGGAGGAAGTGGTTCTTGATCTTTCCCTATTTTATTTTTATCGGAGAAAGTTTGGTCCTCCATTTATGTTATATTGATATATACGTGCGGCTAAAGCGCACACAAACACAGAAAATATTTTTTTATTTTTGTTGGAGAGTAGTGCACTTTGTGGGTTACACCACCCTTTAAGAAATGAGCCAGCCGGGTCTTTACTTATGGGACACAGGCGCACGCTTGGCGCTGCTCCTTTGTTGATGCACGTGCAGCCACAGTGCACACAAGTCACAAACACAGAAAATATTTTTTTTTGGGTTTGGAGTGTACTTTGGGGGTTACAGCACCCTTTAACGGTCAAGCCAGCCGGCCCTTTACTTATGACACAGGCGCACGCTTGGCACTACTTTGTTGATGCACGTGCTGCTACTGCGCACACAATTCACAAACACAGAAAATATTTTTTTTTTTGGTTTGGACTGGAGTGTACTTTGGGGGTTACAGCACCCTTTAATGGTCAAGCCAGCCGGCCCTTTACTTATGACACAGGCGCACGCTTGGCACTACTTTATTGATGCACGTGCGGCTACTGCGCACACAATTCACAAACACAGAAAATATATATTTTTTTGGTTTGGACTGGAGTGGACTTTGGGGGTTACAGCACCCTTTAATGGTCAAGCCAGCCGGCCCTTTACTTATGACACAGGCGCACGCTTGGCACTACTTTGTTGATGCACGTGCGGCTACTGCGCACACAATTCACAAACACAGAAAATAATTTTTTTTTTGGTTTGGACTATAGTGTACTTTGGGGGTTACAGCACCCTTTAACGGTCAAGCCAGCCGGCCCTTTACTTATGACACAGGCGCATGCTTGGCACTAATTTGTTGATGCACGTGCAGCTACAGCCCACACAATTCACAAAGACAGAAAAAAAAAAAAAGAATATTTTTATTGTTTGTGGAGCGCACTTTGAGGGTTACACCACCCTTTAACAGACAGACGCATGCTTGTCGCTGCTGCTTTAAGGATGCAGGTGCGGCTACAGCCCACACAATTCACAAACACAGCAAAAAGAAGAAGAATATTTTTATTGTTTGTGTAGCACACTTTGAGGGTGTCACCACCCTTTAACAGACAGACGCATGCTTTTCGCTGCTGCTTTAAGGATGCAGGTGCGGCTACAGCCCACACATTTCACAAAGACCGAAAAAAAAGAACAATATTTTAATTGTTTGTGTAGCACACTTTGAGGGTGTCACCACCCTTTAACAGACAGACGCACGCTTGTCGCTGCTGCTTTAAGGATGCAGGTGCGGCTACAGCCCACACAATTCACAAAGACAGAAAAAAGAAGAACAATATTTTTATTGTTTGTGTAGCACACTTTGAGAGTGTCACCACCCTTTAACAGACAGACGCACGCTTGTCGCTGCTGCTTTGAGGATGCAAGTGCGGCTACAGCCCACACAATTCACAAAGACAGAAAAAAGAAGAACAATATTTTTATTGTTTGTGTAGCACACTTTGAGGGTGTCACCACCCTTTAACAGACAGATGCACGCTTGTCGCTGCTGCTTTAAGGATGCAGGTGCGGCTACAGCCCACACATTTCACAAAGACCGAAAAAAAAAGAACAATATTTTTATTGTTTGTGTAGCACACTTTGAGGGTGTCACCACCCTTTAACAGACAGATGCACGCTTGTCGCTGCTGCTTTGAGTACAGTATCATATGCAGTGACAGTAGACTTGTCAGACATTGTTGGCACGTCCTTCTGTCCGGACCAGATGTCCAAACCAGCCCTTGACTTATGACACAGGCGCACGCTTGGCGCTGCTACTATGTTGATGCACGTGCGGCTACATCGCACACAAGTCACAAACACATTAAAAAAATAGTTTTTTATTTTTTGGAGCACTTTGAGGGTTACACCACCCTTTAACAGACAGACGCACGCTTGTCGCTGCTGCTTTGAGGATGCAAGTGCGGCTACAGCCCACACAATTCACAAAGACAGAAAAAAAAAGAACAATATTTTTATTGTTTGTGTAGCACACTTTGAGGGTGTCACCACCCTTTAACAGACAGACGCACGCTTGTCGCTGCTGCTTTGAGGATGCAAGTGCGGCTACAGCCCACACAATTCGCAAAGACAGAAAAAAAAAGAACAATATTTTTATTGTTTGTGTAGCACACTTTGAGGGTGTCACCACCCTTTAACAGACAGACGCATGCTTGTCGCTGCTGCTTTAAGGATGCAGGTGCGGCTACAGCCCACACATTTCACAAAGACAGAAAAAAAAAGAACAATATTTTTATTGTTTGTGTAGCACACTTTGAGGGTGTCACCACCCTTTAACAGACAGACGCACGCTTGTCGCTGCTGCTTTAAGGATGCAGGTGCGGCTACAGCCCACACATTTCACAAAGACCGAAAAAAAAAGAACAATATTTTTATTGTTTGTGTAGCACACTTTGAGGGTGTCACCACCCTTTGACAGACAGACGCACGCTTGTCGCTGCTGCTTTGAGGATGCAGGTGGAATCTAGACGGGATTTGGAACCGGGGACACACTACCTCCATCAATTGTCTAAATCCCACTGCACTAATGGCGGATACCGGACGCACGTCTAACACCAACATAGCAGTCAAGGCCTCAGTTATACGTTTTGCTTCAGGATGACTGCTGTCGTACTTCATCCTCATCGCTAGGGACTGTTGGAGGGTCAATTGTTTAGTAAAAGTAGTGATGTTCCTACTTCCTCTCTGGGATGATGAACAACTCCCAGCAGCAGCAATAGCACTAGGAGGAAGTGGTTCTTGATCTTTCCATATTTTATTTTTATCGGAGAAAGTTTGGTCCTCCATTTATGTTATATTGATATATACGTGCGGCTAAAGCGCACACAAACACAGAAAATATTTTTTTATTTTTGTTGGAGAGTAGTGCACTTTGTGGGTTATACCACCCTTTAAGAAATGAGCCAGCCGGCTCTTTACTTATGGGACACAGGCGCACACTTGGCGCTGCTCCTTTGTTGATGCACGTGCAGCAACAGTGCACACAAGTCACAAACACAGAAAATATATTTTTTTGGGTTTGGAGTGTACTTTGGGGGTTACAGCACCCTTTAACGGTCAAGCCAGCCGGCCCTTTACTTATGACACAGGCGCACGCTTGGCACTACTTTGTTGATGCACGTGCGGCTACTGCGCACACAATTCACAAACACAGAAAATAATTTTTTTTTTGGTTTGGACTGGAGTGTACTTTGGGGGTTACAGCACCCTTTAATGGTCAAGCCAGCCGGCCCTTTACTTATGACACAGGCGCACGCTTGGCACTACTTTGTTGATGCACGTGCGGCTACTGCGCACACAATTCACAAACACACAAAAAATATTATTTTTTTAGCACTTGGGAGGAGCACCCCTGATGGACAGAGCACCCCCTGGACAACACTACAGCACCCCTTTAGGACTGGGACACTGCAGAGGACTTTGGAGTGGACACAGCCCCTATGGAGAACTGACTGCACAACACAGTCCAGCCAGCCCCTATGAACTTTGAAGTAGTGGACACAGCCCCTATTAACAACAGCAGCACAGCACAACACAGCCAGCCCCTATGGACTTTGAAGTAGTGGACAACAGCAGCACAGCGCAGCACAGCACAGCACAACACTACTCTGAACTACACTACACTACACTACACAGCCCAGCCAGCCCTAACTCCCACCCTCCATCTTCTCTGTCCACATCCGAGTGACAAAATGGCGCCGACGCGGGTACCTTATATAGGATCCAAAACCCGCGAGACTCGGAAGGCGGGATGATGACGTTTTGCCTCGATTTCAGATCCGAGTCAGGCGGGAAAAGTCGAGCCTGACTCGGATCTGCCTCGGATCGGGGGGGCTCGGGGGGGTTTCGGATTTCAGAAATCCGAACCCGCTCACCCCTAATTTGAACCTTAATGCAGTGCCCCTTATACAGTCCCCCCTATGCCGTGTCCCTAGTAGTGGTCCCCTTATGCAGCCCCCCAGTAGTACTCCTTATATAGTACCCCCAGTATACAATGCACCCATTAGTGGTCCCTCTTATACAGGCCCCCAGTAGTGCCCCTTATACAGTACCCCCAGTAGTGGTCCCCCTTATGCAGCCCCTGATTAGTTCCCCTTGTACAGGCCCCCAGTAGTGGTCCCCCATATGCAGTACCCCTTACACAGTGCCCCCTGTAGTGGTCCTCCTTATGCAGCCCACCATTAGTTCCCCTTATACAGTGCCCCCAGTAGTGATCCCCCATAGGTAGGCCCCCAGTAGTGATGCCCCATATGCAGTGCCCCTTATATAGTGCCCCCAGAAGTGATCCCCCTTATGCAGGTCCCCAGTAGTGCCCCCAGTAGTGATCCCCATATGCAGTGCCCCTTACACAGTTCCCCCTGTAGTAGTCCCCCTTATGCAGCCCGCCATTAGTTCCCCTTAAACAGTGCCCCCAGTAGTGATCCCCCATATGCAGTCCCCCAGTAGTGATCCCCCAAATGCAGTGCCCTTTATACAGTGCCCCAGGAGTGATCCCCCCTTATGCAGGCCCCCAGTAGTGCCCCTTATACAGTGCCCCCAGTAGTTGTCCCCATTATGCAGGCCCCCAGTAGTTATCCCCCCTATGCAGTGCCCCCTGTAGTGGTTCTCCCTTTTCAGTGCCCCCTGTAGTGGTCCCCCCTTTAGAGTGCCCCTTGTAGTGGTCCCCCTGTGCAGTGCCTCCTGTAGTAAGCCCCTTATATAGTGCCCCAGTAGGAGTCCCCTTTGATGCAGTGCCCCCAGTAGTAGCCACCCCCCTGTAGTGGTCCCCACCAATGCAGTGCCCCCAGTAGTAGTCCCCCCTATACGGTGCCATTTATATAGTGCCCCCAGTAGGAGTCCCCCTAGATGCAGAGCCCCCTGTAGTAGTCCCCAGTAGTGGTCCCCCACGATGCAGTTCCCCCAGTAGTGGCCCCCCTATGCAGTGACCCTATTAGTATCCCCCCCAGTAGTAGTCCCCTGTAGCGGTCCCCCCCACGAAGCAGTGCCCCCAGTAGTTGTCCTCTCCTTAGTAATAGTCCCCCCCGAAGCAGTGCCCCCAGTAGTAGTACCCTCCTTATTAACAGTCCCCTCCCAATGCAGTGCCCCAGGTATAAGTGCCCCCCCCCGACAAATACACACTGAAATTAAACAATAAATAAAAGAACAATACTTACCTGAATCCACGCTCTGGCTCCGCCGCCGTCCACACGTCAGTCCTCCCGGGCTGGCGCACTCTGCATTATGAGAGAGACCTCATGATGTCATGACGTTTCTCCCATTGCCCACTGCAGGAGCCAGAAGGGAGCCAGCTCTTGCAGTGGGCACTGCAGCAGTCAATGAGAGTCTATCTGACTCTCATTGGCTGCTGATGAACACACACATCGCCACCAGCGCTGGCGACGATGTGTGTGCTATGCACAGCATGAGCCTGCCTGCCACCCTCCTCCTGGCGCTATTGGGCAAGCGCTCAGGGGGAGAGAAGGGGCTCAGCTGTGCAACACAGCGCCGGTCCTGTGCAAATGTGTAGTGCTGACTGCACTCACTGTGGTCGGCACTACACTGGCTAACTAGGACGGTCCGGTACCGTAGCCGGCGGCACCCCCCGCGCCGCCGGTCCCATGCACCCAGAGAACGTACCCCACTTGCCCTGTCCTAGTTACGCCACTGATGGTATGGTAAGCCTATTTGCAAAGGATAATGTTTAGATAGCAAAAATATGACACTATGTAAGTGCAAGGCAACTGAGCAAAGACATAGCGATCTGGTTTGTAGAAGTGGAGATGTTACCCATAGCAACCAATCAGATTCTACTTAACATTTATCTAGCTCCTTCTAGAAGGTAATAGCTAGAATCTGATTGGTTGCTATGTGCAGCATCTCCACTTCTAAAAACCACACTTTAGTAAATATACCCCACAGTATCCAAGGCATTCCCACTGATAAAGAATGAACATAAACAACAATTTATAAGTTTCAGGGCTTCTTCATTATCCAAAATAAAACAAGATATTTAAAAAGTCTTTTAAGTTGCAAATGCAATAAATCAACAAATACAGGTGCATATGAGAAGATTCTACAACATTGCATAAGATCTCTTTAGATGTAACAGCAAGGTTTCCAAGTTACATTGCCTGTATTCATAAATTCTATTCATCATTTTACTAAAAACTATAGTTATCTTGCAAATGTGTCAGCATTGTGGCATGATACAGCATGTTTGGTCAATCTATTATCTTTTATCTCAAATTAGTCAATTTTACGAACTTTTAAACTTATTCAAGCATGTGATAACCTTGTAAGGTTTTGTAATACCTAGTTCTGCTGATGTGCCTTTCTCTAAATCTTTCACAAAACATACATACCTATGACATTGCTTTTTCAACATGATGCTGTATGCCAGAAGTAACAATATACAAAGTCATTAGTTAGAGCCAGAAGTCACGGAACTCCAAAACCAGTAGTCAGAGCTAGAATTGACTTAAATAAGTTTGGCCCATCACCATTGATGTTTGACAAAAGATAGATGGTTCGAATTTGATGGCTGATGGTCGGGGTCCCAATGTTTCTCATACATCTATGGCTTTGATCCAATGTTTTGAGCAATGATTGCCACTGCAACAGCCAGGCTTAAAGTCCTACTGCCACCTGTGTGACTGATACCCTGAGACATAATAGGAAGGGAAAAAAAAATAAAAGAACTGATCCTAACCTCCTGGAGCCAATTCTGATGATGAATTGGATGCTGCTTGTGGGCACTTCTGCTGTTTGCGTTCACATTCAGTGGGCACCTTTGCCAGCTCAGCTCACTGGCAGTAGAGCACAGGACTAGGGAGAGCAGGGGAGGTGGTGTTTTCTCCTTGTTGACAGCTAAGGAAAGAGGTGGCGCTTTCTGATGCCCATTTATAGATAGACAGTAACAATGGGGAAACCATCAAAGTGTGACTATTTTATGGACAACCCTACAATGAACTATAAAGCCAGTAATCACAGGAAAAAGAACAGGCTGTCATAATCCCAGAAGATAACACAGGAACCACCATAACCAATAATTGATGTCAGGGCAAGTGGGGACATTTATCTCAGAGACTCCCAGTAAGGTAAGATAGAGGCTATTGGCCTGATTCAGAGCCACAAGCATTGCTGATGTCCTCTTAATTCAGTTAATGCACAAAAGCGCTGTATCAGAAATGTCTTGGAAAAGTGATGGGCATTCCTGGCCGATGACTAGGAGGTGGCTTAGCGCACACATGGAGATGGTCTGTCTTATGTGCTGTGCGTGTCATGATGTGCAATTGGTTGTGTACACATATGCTCAACTGTGCACATACAGTAGGAGGCCACATACAGACAGGGAAACTGAACGTTCCATAGAGCTGGTGCAAGATTTGATGTCAATGGTGCCATTGGTATTCTAGAGCCCACAATAGCTGGCACTGAGCGTCTCAGTCCTTGCACATTCTTACACATGGATGTACACCAGGAAAGGGCTTTGTAGCGGAATTTGCATAAAGTTGCACCTAATGCTGTGTCTATGGCCATCTCTAAATCAGCCCCTATGTCTCCAATCATGTAAAATCACCAGCGTACTTGAGAAATAAAGTGACTCTGAAAAATATAAAATGATAAAAATTATCTTATGCAGATCATAACAATTTATTGTAACTTTAAATGTCATTTTTTTTAAAGCTAATACAAGTGAATGTCATAGGACACCTTCCAGTGTAAATTGTATGGGTTATTGAACAAGAATTTGTACACCGGGGAGAATTCCCTCCGTCTTTGAGAAACAGATGTCGAAAAGTCCTGCAATACAAGACTCTTAAGTTGAGGAGAACCTTGTTCTCTGCAGGAACGTAGCACACGTTCCTTGTTCCTAAAGTTGAAGTATTTGGCAATCTGGGTGAGGATGAGC
Organism: Taudactylus pleione; assembly: GCA_031769625.1. NCBI lineage: Eukaryota > Metazoa > Chordata > Amphibia > Anura > Myobatrachidae > Taudactylus > Taudactylus pleione. Next base: position 38,281,548 of record JAUIMM010000153.1, on the reverse strand, counting down.
ATCTGCGACAGACCTTTCCGGCCCCAGCCGATGTGCTCTTTCTATGATCATGGGGGGGTGGGTGGAGAAGTGATACTCAAGGCATGGGTCAAAGTGGTTTGCAAATAATATAACAGCACTGGAGATCTGACTGATTTAGGGATCCCTATAATTCTCAAATTTACAGTATGTGACTATTTCCGTGTTTAAGATTTTGATAAGATTGAACTCAAGGGTATCATGTGTCTCAGGCAAAGACTGAAGGACCGTCACAGCATATTCCACATCACTCTGTTCCACAGCATTAAGGCTTTAAATGTTAGATTCTAGTTTGGCCACCACCAATGTTAAGGTGGATTTAAAATCCCTTAATTGCTGTTCATAATGGGCTTAATGACCACCAGCATTTCCTAAGTCACAAGCATAGCTGAGTGAGCAGATAGTGAAACAGGGGGGCAGTTGCTGCCCTGGGTTGAATAAGGATAAAAGGGAGAGTCCACAGTGGATATTGAGAAGCAATGTGAATCAGAGGAGGGTGACGCATGTAATGCTGTGATTTTAGCCATGGAGGACAGACTTTTTTTTATAGAGGCCATATCTAAATAGTTATACATAACCAGTAAGATAAGGCAAGGTATAGTAAAGGTGACAAGTAGTAGAGGAACAATAGCAGAAACAATGGCAGCACATGAAAACATTGTCAATTACTGTACATTACCAGACAACAAACAGCAAAATAATGAAGCAGGTAAAATATCTGGTAAATATGTCACATCACCTAGTTGGGAACATATAGGGTCAGAATAGTTCCTATGGAGTATCCCTGGTCCCCAGGAGGAACAACTGCAGGTCCAAGGTTGAAGTTCAATTTTGGTCAGTACAAAGTCACCAAGAACATGAAGGTACAGGTACAATCCGGGCCTAGAGGGGATCAGTTCAGTGACAGAAACAATGCTTGTAGCAATAATCAGTGCCTGATATAAACTCTTCAGCACAGAAAGCCTATTTAGTGTGCCTCTCAGCAGGGAGTACAGAGCACAGTCGCTATTAACCTCTATCGTCCTACAAACTTCCACCATGACGCTGCCTGAGCAATTTGCAGCTATATATATAAACTTCAGATGTGCTGAATAGTTTATATCAGGTACTGATTGTGTCTACAAGCATTGTGAGAAGCGCTGTCAATTTAGTTTAGAAGTGTCAGTTTCAAATCACTCACCACTATAATTTCCCACTGGAGGACTGCAATCTATATAATTAGTGGTTTGAATGGAAAATTGTGGAATAATGACACGGGGACATTGTTTTTGACTTTTAAAAGCACTATGTGCTGCTTCATTTGTATCTATATGCAGGAATGATTTTCATTTAATCCTATTTAATTGGGAATGTTAATAAGTTTTTTTATGTGCAGAAATCTATTTAATATAGTTATGTCAGTGTGATGTGCTTATGTCTGTTTGTTTTTAATGTGTTACTTATTAAATGTGATATTTTTTTTGTAAGCACAATTGAATTAAGTAAATCGCCATTTTTATTTCTTACAAATAAGCAGTGAAAGCTTGGCCACAACCAAATAAGAGCATTAAATAAATGGGGTGGGAACCACCCCAGCACAACCAGGATTGGGCACAATTACACCATTTCCTTAATTGGCCTAGTACTAGTCCCTCCCTGAGATGGCGACAAGGTCCTCCACTGAGGTTGAGACAAACTGTCAATCTCAAAGGGGAAGTGCCACTCAATCAATCTTGGGCCACAAGAGGAGCTTTCTTTCTCTAAAGCCCATCAGCACAAAATTACCTCCTAACCCAAAGGAAAAGCCAGTCAACAAACAACTCCAGCCCCTTCTCAGTTAAATGCACATAATCTGCTCTAAAAAGATCCACTTCTCATACCGCAAACAAGGGTGCTTTATCACTGGGCCTCCCAGTACAACAACAACCCTAGATTTGATTGCATTAAATTGGATGGACTCTATCTTAAGGCCTTCTCCAAAACCAACACAAGATGATTTCTGACCATACCAAAACTAAATGGGGCCCATGAGAAGAGAGCACTTAGGTCTTAATGACATTGATCAATTAAATGCCCTTAGAAGTGCTCAAATCAATCACTCTCAAATGGATAACCACCAAGTCCAGGAACCCAAAACTCTCCTCAGTTTTCCAGGTCCAGTAGACCACTCCACATCATCCCTCTGAAACCAAACCATCTAACACCCTGTGCAAATAGCAACTGAGAGGCCCTTTTGGCAAATGAATGCCTACATTCCAAGTAAATATAGGAGTGCCCCACAAACCACACCCCACAGGACTTCATGGGTACACCTGAAACGAAAGATAGTGAAGTCACTAACGTCAGTATATGACAAACAAACAACCTAGCCATGGAAGGGAAATGTATTTTGGGTAACCCGGATGAAGGTAAAAATCACAATAACCTCTGTTAGGACAAACATTGGAAGGAACTTCATTCTCTTAAAATGGTGGGAAGCTAAAGGCTATGGGTTTGCCCAAAAAATTCATAGGGAGCACGTGAAACTATATATCTTATCCCACCTTAAATAACTTTTATATACTGATGACTTCCATAGACCTAACTTTTTAATGGAGTTGATGGAAGAAACTGCTAAGACTGTGCAAGTTGCTTTGCCTACTACTGTAATGAGCCAAGGAAAAACCCATTGCACCCAAACTCTTCTGAACTGAAATATCATAGTGAACTGAAACTTAGTTAAAGGAGAACTTTAACCATAGATAAGCTGTAACCCCCCCACCACCATCCGGTCATAATGATCAAAATCAGCTAAGACTACAGAGCACACAACTGGATCAGTATTCGCAGGCACCGAGTCCCAGCAACAACTACCCAATTGATCTGTCTTTAATCTATGAATTTTGCATAAAAAACTTCTGACACCTACAAAGAAGAAATAAAGCAGACCAGAGGCAGATGAATCCTGCAATAAGTTTACAAACCATAAAAGTCATTGCAATATCCATACGGAAAAGCTCCATTTTATAATCCTTCACTGTAAACTCAGAAACTGAATTGATCAATTTCTTTAAAAGGCCCAGGTCAATAGGTTTATGAGTCTCTCCCACATCAGCCTGCTCCCAAGTCCAACCGTTCAAAGCCACAGAAAGCAAGAATAATTTTGTTGGATCAGCCAACCAAACCATTTCATTTTTAGAAATAAATAATAATAAAGGCTGTCAACCTGAATTTCCATGTATTTAAAGGAATCTAAATGCAAAGACAGAAGCCAAAAGGCACATTCAATATACACTTTAGTGAATAGCACTCCGCTATCGAAGCCTTGAACAACACACAGAGCTTGCTCAAATGACTGGTAAAAAATGTGACAATCAAATTGATTCAAAACATAATTTACCATCCCCCATCCGGGTAAGACAGATGCACCATGCCGAAAGGAGAAAAACACAAGCCTACAATCTGAGGGAAACAAAATGGGCCACAAATGCATCCAAGTCGCATTGCAAAGGTATTTGGGTAACTCCACAGTGAGAAGCACTTTGGAGCTCATTTAGACCCGCTTGCTAAGATGCATACTCTCGCTGCTGCCGATGGTATGCGATGTTTATGCATCGCAGTGCGCATGTGCATACCTTAGCTAAAGTTCACAATGCATTCACTCGCTGCGCATAGACAGCCCAGCAGAGTGAGTGACAGGGGAAGCCGTTTGTAGGTGGTAACAGGGGCTGGCCATTAAAAACGGGGGAGTGGAGGTGCAAACGTGCTTGAGCATCTCAATGGCGTTTTAGAGGTGTGCATAATTAAAAGACAGCATCACAGTACACGTCACCTGGCTTGTTCTTACACTGAAGTGCTCGCAGTGCTTGCGGAAGGGTATGGTCAACCTCAAATGCTACGATAGCATCCGATGTACCGATGGTTGCAAACACTTCTTGGACATGACGTGCAAAAGTGGGCATTAAGACAGGCTGGTGGGTGTCTGCTTACACTATGTGATCGCTGTCTAAGAAATACTGGGCATGCTAATGCATTGCTGTGCGGTAGTACTGCCTATGTAATTTGCATACACATCGTGCAAGCGAGCGCATCTAGCGAGTGGCTCTGAATCAGGCCCTTTGTTCAGTTTCCCTATTTAATACACTCGAAGAACATTTATAGTGCAGTGTGGACAATTCTCCTATTTGTTTGTGCCCACCAGATTTACTGTAGTCCTTGGCTCTATGGCCACCCACGCACAACATGGTTTTCAAGTGTCAACACTGACACCCTGCCCCCTTATTAAATTGCATGTTGATAAATGCTTAACTTTTACCTCTACCCTCCGCAGAAAACCATGGTCAGGCCAGAAGGTGCTGCTTGCAATGTAACCTCAAGCCAGACTCCAACATCTTTGAAGTCAAATCTCAAAATCCTCTGCCTATCTTGCTTTATGCAAAAAATCTCATCACAATGCCACCAAATGTTTCTTTTGCATCCAAGTACAGGTCATGTATCACTTGCATATAAAACTATGTATTCACCTGGCTCGGTATCTAGGTACCAACGACAAAAATAAACATGCCCGACATTCAGTGTGAATAAATGCAATAAGCTTCATCTCTGGTGACCCCTGAAGATTTTGTAGCATCTAAGGCATGCTTCGCCCCATCCAAAACTGAAAAGTTGTCCATACTGTATAACGTATGCTCCCTAACCTTAGACCCCTTTAAATGGCTGTGTTTCAGTGGCAGACCATTTCCTCTTGCATATCTGAAACCCAACTGCTAGAAAGAGTAATGGACTTTTCTGGGCTTTTATGCTTACCCCTAAGTTGCTGTGCTAATTAACACATAGACTTACGGTACTTCTCAGAAGAACTGTATGTGTTGCTACTGTCATTGGACAAAGGGATGAGAGTGCTACTGATAACTGCGCGTGCATGCTCACCAGCTCGGGACATAGGGAACAGCCATATTGCTTTTAGAAACGCCAGAATGACTCTTGGAGTGCAGAGCACCCAACGCAACTTGACCCACAGAAAATCGTCCAGAGTGCAGTGTGCCCACCACAGTTTGGCCAGCTGGGTCAGCAGCAAAAGTGGTACCCTGTAACTTGTAATTGGAATAAGTGAGAAAATTAGTAGGCACTACAGAGAAGACAGAGGGAGACAAGACAGGTTTTATTCAGCAGATGCCATAATACAAATCAACATGAACCTTTCGGTTCTAACATGGACCTTTGTCATGGAACTTTGATCTTAACAAAGGTCCATGATAAGACCTTTGTCCTAATATATATATATATATATATATATATATACGCACACACACAGTACAAAGGGGTTAAAAGTTTCAAATGAGCATAAACATACATCCATTATTATGATTGTGTATACTCTGCAGAATATGTCAAGTTAAGTTATTTTGTTTTAGCTAAAATCTCATATAATGTAGTTTTTTGGGAGTAAGATGAATTGTTGTGTGCATTTTACTGTACATTGCTTACATGATCAATTTATAATGAATTAACAAACATAAAGTGTGATAAAAGATAATAAAGTAAGCAAACTATTGGTAAACATCCTAATACAGCTTATCTATTTTTTATTGAGGGAGTTATATTCCTTTTAGTAAAAACAAGATTTAATGCTTTACACATAATATATCTAAAAAGCAATAGGGATTAGTCATCTGAAAAATTAGTATTTTTTTGCCTAACAACCCAGCGAAAATATGACAGAAAATTTAAGTGCTTTTTCTGGCAAATTAAATTTCAGCTCTCGTTATTAATTGGTGCAATACATCACCTGGCTAAATTATACCAGAAATCCTTTTATCAACTGCTTCAGGGAAATAGCACATGCAGAATGATATACTGAACATATCCTTCAGAAACTCTTATTTCACATAGGAAACAGAATATTTACTACTGTAGCTAGCATGCAAATGGTTTATTCTAGAATAGAAAATGTATTGATAGAAAATGGTTGTATAAGTGTTTTGTAGCTATTATAAAATCAAATTTTAAAGCAAAACTAAAATTTTAATTTTTCTGTCTTCCCTCTTGTAAATCGTGGTGGTTTGTAAATTGTGCTATTGGACTATTTACTTTATTCTCATTCAAATAAATCTATGCTGAGCCTTCTGTCTCTGGTAATTAGAGTAAATGTTGTATTGATTCTGAATCTATTTTCAGAAACACTTCAAAACCATGAAGTCAAATATAGTATCAGCTTCTTAATGTATGAACAAGAGCGCCAAAAATAAGAAACATAACATCAGAAAGTCATTCTAATGTTTGTAGTATCCAGTATTTCTACCTCACTGTGAGTAATAAGTAACGGTAGATGAAAAACAGTAACAAAATCTTGATGAAATTAACCTATTTTATGTTATTGGTTCTCAAAGCATTTTTCAATCCTAAATTATATTTTAATTTCGTAAAAAACTATTTTTAATGTACAGTTGTTAAATTTACAGTGTTTACCAAATTTGTAACTGAAACAACATAAAAAATGAGTAGAAATTAGTAAATCATTCAAATTCTATCTGTGGTAGATTAATTGAATTTGATAATGATTTCCATAATTTCATAAATCAATTAATAGATCTGCTGGTTAAAGCAGCATTTCCCATAGTTCGTGCCAGTTTAGCTACTTTGCACCATACTTCAGAGCCATGTTTCTGTTTCTCTGGGTGACTTAGACCATATACACACTGGTGTTTTATATGCATTTTTTAACAATAGTATAAATGCTAGAAAACTCAAACAAGTTTGATAAGGTTATTTTGTTAGCATTTGTAGACCATTGAAATGGAAAAAGTAGCATTTACAATTTGAGGATCAAATCGTTTGGGGTCGAACCCTTAGCTTTGTGGCTTCCTCACATAGTTCAAAGGGTCTCTACTCTAGAAGCTTTTGAAAACACACTCAAGACCCCTGTTTACTCACTTAATGTCCCATTGGGTTGGGTATGGGATGCCGATGGTCAGGATGTTGATGGCTAGAATCCCGACAGAATTTGGTAACTAACCCTAACCCTTACCTTCCCTTTAACCCTAATGCACCTCTCCCGCAGCCTAACCCTAACCCTCCCTAACCCCCCCCACACAGTCTAACCCTAACCCTCCTCTCTCACAGCCTAACCTTAATCCTCTATCTAGTGCCTAACCTTAACCCCTAACACTAACCCTAATACTCACCGTTGGGATGTTAGATTTTGACCGCTGGCATTCTGACCATTGGGATGCTGCCTACATCCCATCCCATTAGTTTCTAAAAAAATCTAAATAAACTCGTTTTACCAATTACTGGCTTCCTCAGGGTGGTGAGGCATTTCCAGTTTCCGGTCCGCGTATGGCGTGGAACTTCCGGTTGGTGCCAAAAATTTAATTTTCAGTGTGATTAAGGGCCTAATAGGTTGGGGTATAAATACCCCCAACCAGGACCTAGAAAAATACCCTTGAGGAAGGCAGTAATTGGTGAAATGTGGTGGGAGTGTATCAACTTCTACCTATTCCGTTTGTATGAGACTTCCTGGGACCCATTCCTCCCAGATTTCAATTCCAGACATATCCAGTGACCGGACCTTCTCAGAGAAGTGATTTAACACCTCCTTTTGTACATTGTTTCCTGTTTATTTTGTGCTGAAAATAAATGTTTAAAAATTATATAAATATACTGCATTATGGAAACTTCTTAAATTTTATGAAGGTATGAGCTGAGACTTGGCCAAACAGAGGTTGCTGAATAATCACACAGGAACATCATGTGTATGGGAGATAATGTGCTATTTATTAACTACTATCTGGTACGCATTTTAATTTTCTGAATTTTAGCAAATTAAAACCATAAATTACTACACTATCAGGAGCATGTTTTCTACCCCACTTACTACATATATATATATATATATATATATATATATATAAATATATATAAACAATATTATCAGACATGTAAAATGCAAGATAGAGACCAGCACACCACCAATATGTTGCAAAAAGATTGTAATATAAGTCTTCACATCAATAAAGTGCTTTAATATATTTAGCAGCAAATTAAAGCAAAATAGTAAACAGGCATGTTACTTATTGGTCATTTCCAAAGCAGCCATGTCAATCAAGGTAGTGAATGACCCTTGATTGACATGGCTGCTTTTGAAATGACCGATAATGCTTTCATTTGCTGCTAAACACGCTAAAGCACTTGTCACATGGCTTTTACTGATGAAAGTTGTATATTTGCCACTATATATATATATATATATATATATATATATATACACTGCGCAAGCGGACTGGCACTCGAAAACGGGGATAGTAATGAAAGATGGTGGGTGCCTTCAGTCAACATAGAAATGCACCGTAGAAATAAACTGTGGCACTCCAGGCTTTAGAATATGATAAACAAGCTGTATTAGGCAACACACTGCCGACGTTTCAGAGCAACAGCTCTTTTATCAAGGCAGCCAACAAGTTGTAACTTTATTATGTATATGCTGTATGTTGGCTGCCTTGATAAAAGAGCTGTTGCTCTGAAATGTCGGCAGTGTATTGCCTAATACAGCTTGTTTATCATATTCTAAAGCCTGGAGTGCCGCAGTTTATTTCTACAGTATATATATATATATATATATATATACACACATCCACGATATGGCACTCAATAGGTAGATGAGATTCCTAGGCCGGGTGCCCTCCACAGTCTGCCTCACATCAAGGTCCACTGAAATGTAGAATCCCACAGAATCCACGATTAAAGAGAAGAGGCTGAAAAACATCTCAGCGACAGTTTGACTTATCAGAAGTTGGCACAAGATCCCACTATCATGTTAAAAAAATAATTAGATGCTGTGTTGTGTAGAGCCTGCACACAGGGCTTAATTTCTCAAGCAATTAAGAAAGCCTTGGAGGTCAATTTCCCCATTAAACCTTTGTTATATTTATAACCCAAGAGTCATAAAAATCATGTCAAACCACCCAAGTGGCCTATCATTGCCACCTGTAGTTCATTATACCAAACAATATTTACATATTTAGATGCCCTTTTGCAGCCTTGTGTGCAGGCCAGACCAACATTTTTGAAGGACTCCAATAGTCTATTATCTTCATTGTCAGAGTTACCCAATTTATTGTCGGATTGTGTATTATGCTCTATAGACGTGTGTAGCCTGAATACCTGTATCCCACATAGAGAAGGGTTGCAGCCTACTAGGATGCTTATTAAAACAACTCGCTGTATAAGGGACCCTGTGTAGAGTTGTCCATAGAATTGCTTGAGTTAGTCTTAACCCATAATTACTTCATGCACGATGGGACTTTCTTTTTACAAGAGAACAGAATAAAAAATAAAAACTGCGGCGCTACATAAATATAATATGACAATAATACATCCCTTTTGATCACAGTGATATCAACGCTGGATGGAATCAATAAGAATCTGTTTTCTTCTGGATGAAGTTCTGGATTTAGCAGTTGCTTAGTTGAAACATAGGAGACATCAAGCAGAAAATAAAACTAATGTGTAGTACTATTAAAAACATCAAACACGGAAATGTCATTCAACATTAGATGTCTGTTCTGAGCTGATGTATCATAGCGTACCCTACTAACATCATGTGTGGCAAGTATATATAATAAAAGGTATCTTTGATACTAGTATTCTTCCTAAACAGATTGGCGTACCGAGACTCACTTCTCACTGTTGTGTGTAAACACATATAAAGGTATCTTTCTTGCAAAATAATGTGGATAAATAAATATGACTTTTTCCAATAGATGTAAACAGTTTCTAGTGGTAGCGTACTCAAACTCACGCTATATCATAAATGTTAAATCATATAAAGGTTTCTTTTGGATGAGAAATGTAGATTCATACACCAACTCACGTGGAATGGCACAATAGAACTCCTATAAAGGTATCTTTTTTCCAACAGTATTTAATCCTTCAATGAAAATCCTCCAAAGTATAAATCCATGCAGTTTTTTCCATCCAACAGGTTTTAATAGGTAATAATTTTTTTTTTTTTAACAACAACTTAAAAAATCTAAAAGTGGTTAATGCATAACACCATTAAGTGATACATATAAAAATCCAAGACAAGCAAATAAAAAAATTAAAACAATGAAAAAAATTGTCAAAAATGTGCAATAAGAAAGAATAACAAAGTCCAAGTATTGAGCTACTCACACCTTCAGTAATATGTCAACGTGTTTCGGTCACTGGGACCTTTTTCAAGACATGCTGCTGGTGTGGGGAGCTCGATATTTATGTGAGAATGAACCAATCAGTTACACACAGGAAATGGTCATCAGCTGCATAGTCACTAATCTGAAACAGGTGAAGGAATTCCTAAAGATAATCATTGTATTAAACTCTGTTTGGCTTTAAGACAATCTATGTCTAACTGTATATAAATCGTTAAATTGAAATTTACTTCATATTTTAAAATAAATCGCTGTGTATATTATTGACAAGCGACCAGACAGTAAACAAATAAATTGATGCAAATCTAAATAAAACATGGTCGGCAACAATGGGATATAAATAAAACTTTACAATGGTGATATCGAAGTTCCGAGTAATACATATTGTTCTGCCGATCACCCTAGATCCAAAGGTGCTTTACTTTTCATGTATTCTCCAAAACCGATGTATTTTCCGATCACCCTAGATCCGTGGGTACTTCAATATTCATGTTTTCTCCAAAACCGCAAGTGACGCAACAGCACTTGAAAACGGAAGTTGTGTTGCCAAGAATCATGGGATATGTAGTCCGCGCTGTGATGCCGAACTTTCGTCATTCAATGTAACATGGACTGGCTTTTTGAACAACGTGTATCACATCACCATGACGACCCCAGTAAACATAAACACAGGATCTTCGAGACAGGCTAATAAGCAGACATATGTGGGAATATAGATATGTCATCATTAGTATTTTACAAATATATATACAGCAACATATCATTTAGAAAATATAAACCAGACTAAAATGGTTATCAATAATCTATAAGAGATAGTTACATGGTAGTGTTGATATATAAATCAACAATTACTATTCTAAATTTCCATTTTAAAATCAACCACCTATGTGGACAAAAAATAGTCACATATAGATAACTAGTAATTAACTGGTTTGAGATGGAAACCATATTTCTTTTAGTCTATAGAAATCACTTAAGCTTGAAATCCTCATATAAACCTTGAGGGGAAAGAGTCTTGTACTCATAAATGGCACTCATTTCTGCTTTGTCACAGCTGCCGACACTTGAGACTCCTGGGAGGAGGCAGGCCTAGTAGGCACAATAATCTGGGGAGGCTTTAGGAATGACCTTTTCATGAAATCTCGGTAGCACGGAATAAAAGTAAATAGAATTTATTCATAGGAGAAATATAATAGCAACGTCTCACATAAAGTCTCAACAACACAGAGGTTCACATAAGCAATATTGAGTATAGGAGAATACCCCCCATATAGTCAGAAGAGCAATAAGGTAGGGATCCCCGAGTCCAGTATAAGGCTAACACCTCAGGATGATATAGAGGAGCTTCACCAGGGTGAAAACCTGTAGTGATGGAGATCCAGAGAAGAGTGAGCCCTGTGATGTGGTGAAAGATGGAGCAGGGTTGAGCCCTGTGATGCGATGAGGTCGGAGCAGGGTTAAGCCCTGTGATGTGATGAAGTTGGAGCAGAGTTGAGCCCTGTGATGCGATGAGGTTGAAGCAAGGTTGAGTCCTGTGATGCGATGAGGTTGAAGCAGGGTTGAGCCCTGTGATGCGGTGAGGTTTCGGAACAGGGTTGAGCCCTGTGGTGTAACTAGAATCCGGAGCGGGGTTGAGCCCCGTGATGCAATGAAGGTTGAAGCAGGGTTGAGCCCTGTGAAGTGGTGTGGTTCCGGAACAGGGTTGAGCCCTGCGGTGTGATTAGAATCCGGAACGGAGTTGAGCTCCGCGATGTGGTGATGATAGCTGTAACGGTGCAGTTGACAACTGTAACGAAGATGGGTTCGATGTCCACAGGAGTAAGAGACACCAGGCAAAGAAATAGTGCAGCAAAAGGTGAAACCACAGCAGTGGAGCAGAAAGCAATACTTAGGCAATGGCTATGCTGAGCTCTGTAGTGCGGCTGGTAACTGGCATCAGAAGTTTAGTTGGAACATGAGCGGAGATATAGTAAAGTCCACAGCAACCCACAGGCACAGCAGGGATCTGGCAGGAGTCCAAGAAAGACCTGAAAGTAACGTTGTACAGACACTGAGACACAGTTAGTAACAGGCTTTATACTAGAGGTCTGTGATCCATAGGAAATTCAGAACATGTGACCCAAATGGAATTAGGTTTGAAATAATGAGCAATCTAGGAATCCCACAACCTGACAACACCTTGGAAACAGATGATCACTTTAACTCTCTAGGCCTGATTCAGACCCGGTCGCAAGCGCTGAGTGCTCGCAACCGGGTTGATGGTGGTCCAGAGCGCATGTGCACGATGGAGCCGGCTCTGTCGTGCGCATGCATGAGACCCGGATAGCGATGGGCAATCGCTCGGGGTCTCGTACCAAAGGGGGCGTGCTGTTGATGTTGAGTGACAGCACGCCCCATTTGATGGGTGGGCTGGGGGAGTGGCTGCCCAAATGGAGGCGTTCCCATGTGAACGCCTCCGTTTGGGGGCGGCCCCACTGACATCACTAGTGATGTCAGTGGGAGAGATTTCGGCTCTGTTAGACCCGAAATCTCTCTGGGGCTTGCGGCAATGAGACCCTACCACAAGTGTCTCGTTGCAAGCCTGATGGTCGTGATGGTCTTGACCATCGCGACCATCTTCCTGGCTGCTCGCTATGCAGGAGGCCGGCCAGGAGGCCGTTCTAAAAAAAAAAATAGCCCGGCCCTGATTCAGAGCGAGCGCTCTGTCAAAGCGTCCAGCTCTGAATCAGGGCCTCTATCCCCTGTATGTGAAGAATGCCAGCAAGCAGGATAGCTCCTCCAATGACCACAAAGGAACTTTGGAAAAAGTAATCTATCTTTATGTACTGAAATAGTCGCAGTCCTGACATGCTTTAGCTGACTTAGTGGCCATATCTTTACATCTTAAATTTCCCTTAATAAATTTGATGCCATAAAGTGCTGAAATCTCTGAGACTGAACATTTGTGAACACTACTGAAATGTGATGACAAAGAGTGTGATGCTAACCCCTTCCTCACATTGCTAATGTGTCCCCCTATTCTAGTTTTAAGCATTCTCGAAGTACGTCCAATGTAAAATAAATTACATGTACATTTTATGGCATACACCACATTTTTGGTATTACAAGTTAGGAAATCTCTAATTTTTATCTGATTATTATTGATTATGATCTTTTCGATCTTACTAATTCCCTCACTTTTGATGTTTCTACACCCAAGGCAACTTCCACATTTAAAGAAACCTTTAGATGTGATCGTCGATGGTAGTCGATTTGGATGGAAGGGAGCTGGACACAAGTTTTTTCCTTAAATTGGGAGTTTTTCTATAAATATGGACTGGCACGAGGGTACCTATCACTGGACCTTTCTTTAAGAGTCCCCAATGCTTCTTTATCACTTTTTCAATGAATTTATGCTGATCATTATATTCAGTGATAAATGCCCATTCAAATCTGGTATCCTTTTTATTTTTATTAGTGACCTGTAAAAGATCTTTTCGTTGAAGGCTGTTTACCTTCTCCACAGAACTATTGATTTTTTATTTTTTAGAACTACTACTCAAAAATGTATTGGTCATTTCTTTAGCCTGAATTTGATATACGTCTTCTACCATACAATTACATTTTAGTCTTGTTAGTTGGCCTATAGGTATAGAATTAAGGCAAGACTCATGATTACATCTGGTGGCTGAGATGTAAGTGCCTGAATCAGTCGGTTTTGTGTAGTTCATGGTTTGGATTTTGCCATCTTGAATATACACAGTTATATCTAGAAAATTGATCACCTTATCATTAATATCAAAAGATAGAATTAAATTCTTGTTATTATTATTCAGGAATGTACAGAATTCTTCCAGGACATTTCTAGTGCCTTTCCAGACAAATAATATGTCATCTATATAGCGTGCATAGAACACCAGGTTCGCTCCAAAGGGGTTGCTGGACCAGATGGTTTCAAGTTCCCACAACCCCATAAAGATGTTAGCATAACTTGGAGCGAACCTGGTGCCCATCACTGTCCCTATCTTTTGTATTTAAAATTGAAATTCAAATATAAAAAAAGTGTTCTTAAGAATGAACTTGACCCACTCTATTACTAAATCTTGGTGATCTTTTTTAATGTCTGATCCTTTTAGAAAATATTTTATGGCCTCTATACCCAATTTATGATCCATAGCGGTGTAGAGCGAACTTACGTCCGCAATAACTAAAAAATGATTGGTTTCCCATGTGATAGATTCTAGCAGCAGTAAAAAGTCCTTAGTGTCCCTAAGATGAGATTTGTTAGACAAAACTAACGGTTAAAGTATATAATCGATAAATTGTGACAGATTTGCAGAAATTGAATCCACTCCCGATATGGTTGGTCTCCCAGGGGGGTCCACAAGAGTCTTGAGGACCTTAGGAAGGAGATACATAACTGGAGTGGTTGGGATATCAAGCATAATAAATTTTGCCTCTTTTTCTGTCAAGGTTCCTTTATTTTTATATTTCTCTATTAGTGGTTTTAGTTTCGTTTAGGTCATAGCTGTTGGGTCATTCCTCAGTTTTTTATGCATAGTGGAGTCATTTAATTGTCTTAATGCCTCCACCCTTATCTGCTGGTTTAATAATCAAATTATTTTCTTGGCGTAGGTCTTTTAGAGCTTTCCTTTCTTTGAAAGTGAGATTAGTAATCTTATTATTTTTTTGGGATAATTTTTCCAAATCTTCTTCTATTAAAGCTCCAAAAGTTTTAATGTAATGACCTTGTACATGATTAGTGAAGAAAATGGACTTGGGGTGAAAGGGAGTGGATGAAGTCTCCTCTGTATGACTAATATTTTCACTATTCTGACTTGCAAAAAACTTTTTTATGGTTAACTTGCGTATAAAATGTTCTGTATCTAAATAGATTTCAAAGGGGTTAATATGATTAGTAGGAGCATATTTTAATCCCTTTTCCCACAGTGAGGATTCATTTTGGGTTAGTGTATGAGAGCTTGGATTAAAAATCTTAGCTTTTGTGTTCACTTTTATAACATCTTTCTCCAACATAGATGAAGCTTCAGTTATAATATTTGTTTGATTTTTAGACTTTTTCTTTTTCCTAGGCCTGATTTTTTTCTAGGTTTTTTTTGGCCAGCCCTTTTACCTCTATATGTCTGATAATAATTTATCTGCATATGTTGGGAGCAGGGTCCTCCTCTAAAAAAGAGGTGACTTTAACTCCTCCATTAGTGGTGAGAAACGGTTATAAGAAAATCTCGGTTCTCTATCTGGGCTATATGTCTTCTTTCTTACATTCCTTAATGCGACATTTCTCCATTCCAAAAAAATCTGAATCATCCATCCCATAATCTTTATTGTATCTATTCTGATATATCCGATAATTATTTTGTGGTTTAGGGGGGACATAATGTCTAGTCGATGGTTCCCAATTATCTAATTCTTCATTAATGGTAGGATGATTTCCTTGTTTCTAACTGTTTTTTCAATGGTATACGATATTTTTGAACAGGCCTATTGAGCGATTTTTTGTTAACTTTATTTGGAGACTTTGGTGCCAATATATAATTATCTTTTTCTGATTCTATTTTATCACGATAGAATTTTTTAACTTTCTTTTCTAAAATCAGATTTTGGTTTTTTTTGATCTTTTGTTCAATCTCGCTCTCCAAATCTTTGTATTCTCTTCAATTGGAGAAGGGGGCGACCAGCGATTTGTTAATCGAAATTTCCTCCTCTGATGTGAGTGGGGTACGCTATGATACATCAGCTCAGAACAGACATCTAATGTTGAATGACATTTCTGTGTTTCATGTTTTTAATAGTACTACACATTGTTTTTCTTCTCTGCTTGTGTCTCCTTCTATGTTTCAACTAATCAACTGCTAAATCCAGGACTTCATCCAGAAGAAAACAGATTCTTTTTGATTCCATCCAACGTTGATATCACTGTGATCAAAAGGGATGTATTATTGTCATATTATATTTATGTAGCGCCGCAGTTTTTATTTTTTATTCCATTCTCTTGTTTTAAGCTATTGTCTAGAATTGTGGTGGAATTCTTATAAGGAATATTATAAAAACTATTGACAGCTTATTTTTTGCGCCCTTCAAGTGGTCCCCTCTTCCGTTTCCTTTTTACAAATTTCAGGGTGTGCGATGGGATCAAATGTGGCCCCATTGTATGCGAATGCATACATTTTCACAAATCGAGCATGAAGTATTTTTCTCAAAACCAGACATTGCTAAAAATGTGTTAGCATTTTATCGCTATATTGATGACCTATTCATTATTTTGAGGGGGTCACCTCAGTCTTTTGTGGAGGTCATCAATGATTATAATGGTTTGGATAAACCAGTTACCTTTATTATATTTAAAGGCTACTGATGGGAATAATATCCTGCTCCCTTAAAATGTACCCTACCTTTTCTCAATTCTTACGTGCATTGAGAATTTCAAGAAATCGTATGGAAGGCATTACTCAATTAGATATGATGCATCAAAGTTTATACAGAGAAGGTATAATGTTAAAAATTTGGAATGAGCCAAATCCAAAGCTTTGGGCATTCCATCTAAAAGATTACTGTTGGGTAGTAACAAAAAAGACAGCCGCTCCAGTAATAGACATATTTGGGTCAATAAATACAACCATTTGAGTACTTATATTAATCGCCAAGCTAAAAGTTTGTGGCCTATCATTATCTTAGACAAGAATTTAAAATCTCTCCACAATACGAAATTAATGTCCTGTTATTGCAGAGGCAAGAACTTGAGAGACCTGTTGGTGCGGAATGACATTTCACAGTTAGGTAGTATTAACAAAAAATCCTTGTTTATAGGCACTCTTAAAATGGGGTGCTTTAAATGCCCTAACTGTACTACATGCAGGATTTTGCAAACAGGCCCTGTATTTTTTCCTCTGTATTCAGGAGTTAAATTTAATATTCAACATCACTTAACATGCACGAGGAGATTTATTTTTTATTCTATTACTTGCCCTTGTTCCAAGGTATATGTGGGTAAGACTGAGTGCACTTTGAGAGAACGCATGGCCCAACATCGCTCCGTGATACGGGCGGCTCTTGCTATTGGTACTAGTGATCAACCAGTAGCAATACATTTTGCTCAGGCTAGTCATAATTTATCATCTCTCAAGTATAGAATCATTGATATTTCATTTGATTTTGCACAGGCAAAAAAGAAGAAAAATTCCTTTTGTGTGGCACTCTTAATTGAAGTAGATCTATGATATGAATTAAGGATAATTATATCGTACCTTTTATTCAATTTATTTAAAATATAAATGTTGAAAAATATTATCAACACATAAATAGACATACAATAATGAGGTGAAAATAAAATACAAAAAGAAGAAGATATGGTTGAATACACTTAATTCTGTGCCAATATAGTGTAAATTGTAGTTACAAAAACTCTTGAAGAAAGAAAGAGATATGAAAAGGAGTATTAATTGATCAAATCAATCTATTACCAGCTCTTTACTTGTGATCGGAGGGGGAGACACAATTCTCCTATATCACTTCCAAATGAAATTGATATGTCTACATATAGCCTAACAAGAGATGACAATCAATCATAATAATATTGCACTTATCCCTCTAAGGTGGTGAGTAATCTTATTACATATAAATATTGCACATATCCTTATGTATACTCTCACATATAACAATCATTATTGATATTGCACTTACCCCTGTAAAAAATATAAATTAAGCGGTTGTAATATATAACATCAATATATCGCACATGGCGCAAAATTGATAGTTGAAACATGTATATTGCATATATCCTAAAACTAGTTGTAGTCACTCCTGACAAGAATGGATATCGCATAAATCACTTGATGCAACCTACAATTGTTATTGGTACATAGGATAAAAGAGTATAACAGAGTTTCATTCAATGAATATGTGCAGGGCAAAATTTGTAACTATGAGAAATATATTCACTAAAGTGTCTACCACTTCTACTTTCACTTGTTGTACATCTAGCCCTGTATTGGACAAGTGATGAGAGAGTGTGAGAACTGGTGTCTACAGAAGAACAAAGTATAGCAGTGGGTTGTTAAAGATCCTTTATAGGGGAGTTAGATGGTGCCTGATGCCATCCGGTATTGTAGGGACCAAATGGTGAATTTGGTCCTTGCAATACCTGATGGCATCAGGGACCATTTAACTCCCCATCTAACTTGTATTTTATGTTCACCTCATTATTGTATGTCTATTTATGTGTTGATAATATTTTTCAACATTTATTTTATTAAATCATATCATAGATCTACTTCAATTAAGAGTGCCCCACAAAAAGAATTTTTCTTCTTTTTTGCCTGTGCAAAATCAAATGAAATATAGTACTATATTTATTCCTGAGTGCACCACCAACACTTTGTCACTTCACAGAAATCTTTTTTGATTCAGCGATATCATATTACTCTTGGTATTTTATAAATTATTGTTTTGAGAGATTGCTTAATCCTTAATTTTTTTTCTCCTAACCATTTTTTCCCCCCAAATGATAGAATCATTGATCACATAACACCTCTGGCAAAGGGGTGGTGATCAATCCAGAAGATTGTTACAGTGTGAGACACAATGGATTATCCGTTTAGACACTTTGTCCCCTTGTGGACTGAATGAGACACTGGGGCTCCAGTGTCTCACGTAGGTGTTGTTTTTTCCTGGGTGTACATTTACAAGTCCTACATTAATATACATTGTTGCATTTTAGGGAGGTTGTTTCTTTAAGTTAATTCATATGTAGTTCTTGTAGATTGAGCTGGCATTGTCTTGAATAGAGTCCACCTTGGTCACTAGTCTGGGTCATATTCTGATATATGTAGGAGCTGCGATTATATTTGACTGGTGTAAGCGCTTTTTATTTATGTTATTTATGATCCCTAACATGGCTCATAACAGTATATGTTATATTTAAATGCAATAATTGTTATACATAGTGTTATGTTATCTATGTAGTTTAAAACCTTAGGCATTGCTGCACTGTTGTATTTTTAGATGCAGTTGTTGTTGTAGGTCTATGGTAACCAGGGGTGTGATGACACTTCCTGTGTGATGGACTCCAGGTGCCGGACACGGGGACTGGCGTCTTCTGTGCACGAGGGTGTGCTTGCTGTTTAAGTCTGCTACGTGTTACATGAATTTCTATTCAGCTTATATTTGCACTTTAAGCTTCGAATTGTATTGTTTATTTGCTGTCCGGAGTGCCGCCAGAGATATATATATATATATATATATATAGTGGCAGTATCACCAGAGATGGCACTGGTGAGCCAGCAGAATCTGTGTAGGGCAGGAGAGATCCGCCAACACAGAGAAGAAAAGGATTCTGGGAAGTTGTGTAAGGGCTGCCTTGTGGATAGAGCTCAGGTGTGGGCTGATGTGAAGGCAGACCAGTCAGCCTGCTGTGGGAAACAGTCCATGTGGGATTGTGGCAGTTGAGAGCCCAGTGAAGCTGAGCGAGCCATTGGAGGCCAGGAGGCCTGTGTCTGGACCTTGCGGGAGGCAAGGGGGGACCACAACCTCTCAGGCTCAGTGACATTGAGGCAGCTGGGTTGCAGGCTGAGGAAGCCAGGGCCGACTGTATACCTGGAGGATACAAGGAAGGCTCAAAGACTGTGAGAGACTTTGTTAGCAGATTAGCTGCACCCATGGTAGAGAGGGTTGAAGTAGTGAGTTAGTTGCCCTGATTGGGCTAGGCATTTGTTATTTTTGTTTCCCGATTATGCTGACATTAAAGTACCATTTCCATTTATTTTACCTGGAAAAAAAAGCTTCATGGGTCCTCATTTGAGCACTAAACACCCATCTACTGAGCTAAATACCCCAAGTCATCACAATTTGGTGGAGAATGCGGGTATAAAGATTCTACGTACAAAGGTCTATGCAAGACAGCTCTGCAAAGGGAAAAAAATGGATTACAACAAGTAACTGGACAAAATGAGGCTCACTGCACCTTCGTGATGGAAGGCTCATCAAGATGGTGAGTGAAGAAAGATCTGTTGAAGTATTTCGTGGAAAAGTTGTATGCATGCCTACAAATCATGGTTTAAAGGTGTGCAAATTTATTGAAATGATCAGTTATGCAGTATACACTGTGTCTGTGAAGAGAAATGTGCACTTCCTTGGCCTTGGAAGGGTTAAAAGAAATTGTGTGGTTTATCCTGGTGAATTGCTCATGTTCATTAAGTCAAGGTGTGGTACTGAGGGAGAAGAGGTTCCTGTTGAAAGGCTATTGAGACTGTTTGATACATGCTGATAATTGTAGTGCCACAAAGTAAAATGTTTTGCTGTGTTAAAAATACTTGTGAAGACAAACTGTGATACAGTGAAAACAAAAACAAGTTGTTCCTGTGTATTTTTTGTGCCAAGAATCATGGGAAACAAACATAAATATTCTACAAAGTTTCATTCTCAATCTAGCGAGATGGAAAACCCGGGCTGGAGTTTACAGTCTGAATGTGAAGAAAGTCGGTTACATGGAAGGGATTTAAAGCTGTTTGAAATCCTCTGTGGTGAATCATTTCAAATTGATGGGGTAAACAATGTTATTACATTGAAAGAGACATTTACAAAGCAGAATAAAGATGTCAGTGTATGGTGCAAGGTCCGTCCAGAGAGGACTATGTCAGCATGGAAAAAGTTGACTCTCTGTTTGGCGTGAAACACTTATGCGCTATTGTGACCAGATAAGCGACTTGGAGGACAAGTCTACAAAAGAGAAGCTTTTGCATGTGCAAATTGAAAAGACATTACAGAGTGAGTTGTCGTCTTTGAAAATGGCATTTGAGCAGGAAGAAATAAAAAAATGTGAAGTTCTTAAAGAGACAGACCTCAAATTAGCGGTTATGTCTAAACGCCTTGAGGAGGCTAAAATGTTCCAATGTGTTACAAAGTATGAGAATGATGTGTTCCTAGCAGAGAATGATGTATTAGAGCAAGATATTGATGAAATGCAGCAAAAGTGTGTGGTACTTCAGCAGGAAGTAGAAGAGTTGAAAGAATGTGTCCAGAGGCATCAGAGTGATGTAGAGCGCACGCAAGTGTAAGTGGTGGATCTGACTCTGGTTTTAAAAGAAAAAGACTCTTTAATTGTGTCCACTCGAGTAAAGCTTAAAGATTGTGAATTGGAGAGAAATTCTCTGGTTGAAAAGTTTTGTGAAGTAAAAGTGAAGTATCTCCAGATGCTGCAGACTCGTGCTCAGTGGGAAACTGACCGTGAAGGAAAAGATATGGAGATGGTCCGTCTTAAAATCAGCTGTAAGGAGCAAGTACAAACTCTCCATTCCAATTTACTTGCAGCTAAAGCAGTTTTAGAATGTCTGACAGAAAGAAATGTATTCCTGGAGGAAAGTCTGCATAAAGCCACAAAGCAAAGTGAATCTTTGGAGAGAGAGCTTAACCTTGCCCATGGCAGGGCTTAGAAGTTGCAAGAACAGAGTGAGAACCTGGAGAAGTGTTTACTAAGTACACAGAACCAGTTGCAAAGATTCCAAGTAGAGAAGAGTACCAATGAACTGGAGTTGCAGAGTGAATTGGACATGGCAGAGTCTGAAATAATTGTACAAAAGTTGAGACTTGCTGAACATGAAGTTATGGAGCGCAGTCTGTGGCAATCAGAAAACAAGTTGGAAAGTGCCATGGTGGAAATTGCCCAGCTGGAAGAGCAGCTGTCTATGGCTCAAATAAAGTTCCACACGGTAGTGGGAAAATCAGAAGAGGAAAAGAAGTTAAATAACATTCTGAAGTTGGATTCTGGACCTAAAATGGTGTCTGATGTCTTTGCTGAAACCAGTGTGACAGAAGTACATAACCACAAGCAGCAATTGGTTCAAGTTGATCCTGAAAAGGCTGGCACGCAGAGAGATATGCTACTGGTGCCGAGTCTCTTGTGTGATGAGCAATGGACAAACAATGAATTGTGGGAACTAAGTAAGATGTTACAGAATGATGTCTTTCAGCAGCAATGGGACCATAGAGATGTCCTCATTAACGATACCAGTGTACAAGAAGGGACAGAAGTATCGGAGTTGGGAAATTCCCTAAAGGTCCGTCTTGAAAAAGTGGATGAGATTCCTTGCAGTGACTTTCAGCTTGCAGTGATAGCTGAGGGTATGAAGTCCTCCAAAAAGGGCACTGGTCCAGATTGTAAAACTGTGTCTAAAGTTGATAATAAAGAACCTACGTATACAGATGGTGATCACATGAACTGTGAAGCAAAGGTACAGGATGTACAGAAGTCTATGGAGATAGTGATGGCTTCAAAGGATGAGACTCTTGTTGCCGAGGGTTCAGTGTGGTGAGAAGGTGACTCAATCACACAGTTTTGCAGGGCAGGGCAGAACCTTGGAGAAAGTTAATTCTGGGAGTCTCTTAAAGATCACACTCATGTATGTGAAACAATGCCTTCATGCAAGCAGGATGTAATTTGCAGTGCTGCTGGATTTGTCTATGAGGAAGTGGAGTGGTCTAACATGATAAAGCTTGAAGCAAGTAGTCCAGCTAAAGTGAATTGGAAAATAAAGACCTCTGTGGAGAGTGAACTTCAACCTGTGCTGGTAGAACATGTGGAAATTGTTCATTATATTTTCAAGGCTCAAAAATTGGGAGCACAAGAAAATCCGAGAGATCTATGCCTTAATGAAGTGGCAGATAGCCATCAAAGCCATGAGATAAATTATGTGGATCAATGGAGTAAATATTCAAGTATCCTATGTGGACATGGGAGTCCGGAATCTGAGAGTGACTGTGCCAGTACGTTGTTGGTTGACATAAAGCCAAGGTCCAGAAGTTGTGATGCTGGTGACTCTCAGGATAATGTTAGCTCCTCTTCTTTCAAGGGGCCATCGGTGAAATATGCCAGTAGCCAATACAGGGCTTTAAGGCTGAAGGTTAAAGATGTGCCTTTAATAGGTTTAAGTGGCAAGAGTAAAGATGAAGTATGTCGCTTTGGAAAAAGCTACTTCAAGTTCTTAATGTCTGTTGCAGTACCCAAGGGTGAGCCTCAAGTACTGCATAAAGAAAGCAAGTACCACCATTGGTACCATAAAGTTAAGAAAAAAGTAAGGAGAAAAATTACCTCTGGAACTTGGAGAATGCGACCCCCAGAAATGACCAGAGTCAGGATGATCTTGGATCCGGTGGATGGTTCTGAGAATAATGAAGAGGGACTTCATCATGAGAATGCCTCATCCCATGATGCTGAACCCAGGGGTTTCAAGTTGGGGAGGGGGATATGTGGCAGTATCACCAGAGATGGCACTGGTGAGCAGCAGATTCTGTGTGGGGCAGTAGAAATCCACCCACAAATAGAAGAAAAGTATTCTGGGAAGTTTTGTAAGGGCTGCCTTGTGGATAGAGCTCAGGTGTGGGCTGATGTGAAGGCAGACCAGTCAGCCTGCTGTGGGAAACAGTCCATGTGAGATTGTGGCAGTTGAGAGCCCAGGGAAGCTGAGCGAGCCATTGGGGGCCAGGAGGCCTGTGTATGGACCTTGTAGGAGGCAAGGGGGGACCACAACCTCTCAGACTGAGTGACATTGAGGCAGCTGGGCTGCAGGCTGAGGAAGCCAGGGCTGACTGTATACCTGGAGGATACAGGGAAGGCACAGAGACTGTGAAAGAGTTTGTTAGCTAATTAGCTGCACCCATGGTAGAGAGGGTTGAAGTAGTGAGTTAGTTGCCCTGATTGGGCTAGGCGTTTGTTATTTTTGTTTCCTGATTATGCTAACATTAAAGTACCATTTCCATTTATTATACCTGGAAAAGCTGCATGGGTTCTCACTTGAGCACTAAACACTGCACCACTGACACCCATCTACTGAGCTAAATACCCCAAGTCATCACAATTTATATATATATATATATATATATATATATATATATATATATATACAGTCAGGTCCATAAATATTGGGACATTGACAGAATTTTCAGATTTTGGCTTCTATTCACCACCACAATGGTGTTGAAATGAAACAAACAAGATGTGCTTTAACTGCAGACTTTCAGATTTAATTTGAGGGTAATTACATCCAAATCGGGTGAACGGTGTAGGAATTACAACAGTTTCAATATGTGCCTCCCATTTTTTAAGGGACCAAAAGTAATGGGACTATCAACTCAAAAGCTATTTCATGGACAGGTGTGAGCTATTCCCTCTTTATTTCATTATCAATTAAGCAGGTAAAAGGTCTGGAGTTGATTCTAGGTGTGACATTTGCATTTGGAATCAGTTGCTATCAACTCTCAATATGAGATCCAAAGAGCTGTCACTATCAGTGAAGCAAGCCATCATTAGGCTGAAAAATCAAAACAAACCCATCAGAAAGATAGCAAAAACATTAGGTGTGGCCAAATCAACTGTTTGGAACATTCTTAAAAAGAAAGAACGCACCGGAGAGCTCAGCAACACCAAATGACCCGGAAGACCACAGAAAACAACTGTGGTGGATGAGAGAAGAATTATTTCCCTGGTGAAGAAAAACCCCTTCACAACAGTTGGCCAAATCAAGAACACTCTCCAGGAGGTAGGTGTATGTGTGTCAAAGTCAACAATCAAGAGAAGACTTCACAAGAGTGAATATAGAGGGTTCACCACAAGATGCAAACCATTGGTGAGCCACAAAAACAGGAAGACCAGATTAGAGTTTGCCAAACAACATCTAAAAAAGCCATTACAGTTCTGGAACAACATCCTATGGACAGATGAGACAAAGATCAACTTGTACCAGAGTGATGGGAAGAGAAGAGAAGGAAAGGAACTGCTCATGATCCAAAACATACCAACTCATCAGTGAAGCATGATGGTGGTAGTGTCATGGCGTGGGCATGTATGGCTGCCAATGGAACTGGTTCCCTTGTATTTATTGATGATGTGACTGCTGACAAAAGCAGCAGAATGAATTCTGAAGTGTTTCGGGCAATATTATATTCTCATATTCAGTCAAATGCTTCAGAACTCATTGGACGGCGCTTCACAGTGTAGATGGACAATGACCCGAAGCATACTGCAAAAGCAAACAAAGAGATTTTTAAGGCTAAAAAGTGGAATGTTATGCAATGGCCAAGTCAATCTGCTGACCTGAATCCGATTGAGCATGCATTTCACTTGATGAAGACAAAACTGAAGGGAAAATGCCCCAAGAACAAGTAGGAACTGAAGACATTTGCAGTAGAGGCCTGGCAGAGCATCACCAGGGATGAAACCCAGCGTCTGGTGATGTCTATGCGCTCCAGACTTCAGGCTGTAATTGCCTGCAAAGGATTTGCAACAAAGTATTAAAAAGTGAAAGTTAGATTTAGGATTGTTTCGTTTGTCCCATTACTTTTGGCCCCTTAAAAAGTGGGAGGCACATATAGAAACCGTTGTAATTTCTGCACCATTCACCTGATTTGGATGTAATTACCCTCAAATTAAATCTGAAAGTCTGCAGTTAAATCACATCTTGTTTGTTTCATTTCAAAGCCATTGTGGTGGTGATTAGAGGCCAAAATATGAAAATGCTGTCAATGTTCCAATATTTATGGACCTGACTGTATATACACAGTATATCTGGGGTAGTATTTAGATGCAAAATTTTGCTCTACAAGGATCTGATATAATGCTCGTCCTTTTATCCTTTTATTCCTAAAGAGTACATTTACTACAGAGTGCATCAGCTTACCAAAGATTAATATTTTAATATTTTATAGTGGCAATAGCACTTATAAGCAGTTGGAAAATGCAACAAGCAGCCTAAAAGTTTTTATTTTTTTTATTTAGGGTGTTGTTTTTGTCAATAATTTTCTCCAAGTTTTCTTATGTTTTTATCTCTTAGGGATACCATAGACATAGAGTTGATAAACTAATATATGGCTGTCATCTCCATCCTGTATTAAGAACAAATTATTGGGTTCAAAGCAGTGGTATTATCCTCTAAGGTGCTGTTTATTGTATTCCAGTCACAGCCTCTAAGTAAATATAGAAAATACACCTGATTTCTGCTGGGAGCAATTATTAGCTTAAAATCAAAATAGCTTTAAATAACGGAAAATAACCTGGTTCAGATGAAGGACTCAGGGGCAGAGAAGGAAAAGTTAATATTGCTTAGATGGGTATGATTAAATTTATAGCACCCTAATGTTTTGTTTATTTATATAAACAAACAGCAAAGGTCATTTCTGAAGCTGCTTTATAGTAATTTGTGTTTTTTGGGGGGACAAAGGTGCCTGTTTTATTTGTAAAACACTTGAGCCACCATGTCAAGATGGCTGCATCCGCATGTTTGTGTTTTTTTTTCAGTAATAGGAGCTGGCTAAAACATGGCGTATTGTATTGGGGTGTTATATTTCAAGTGCACCTTGAATTGTGTCCATAAATGTACTTTGCTACAGTAGATGATATATTTCAGTAAAATTATGCATCTCAAGTGGAGAGAGCAGATTTATGGGGGTGTTCACTAGTTAGCAGTGGGTTACCAGAGTTCTAGTACAGTTTATTCTACTTACATGAGCAAATTTTATATGGCTTTGGAGAACTAGCCTGGGTCTATATTCTCTGCGGGTCACCATTTTGTCATCATGCATTATATACAGGAATGTGCTCTTGTAAGCACAATTCTATCAATATAATAAACATTTAAAGGTAGAGTCATAACAAGCGCCCTGTGCTGATCCTGCCCCCTTTGTGCATGATGTCATGCATGGGGGGGTAGCAGTTCCCGGAGGGTCTTCAAGATGCTCTGGGCAGCTGTATATATGGCAGTGTGCACTGCTACACTGCTACAGGCTGCATTGTGCCATTCCAGGCACCCTGCTAACCAGAATCAGGGGTCATGGGGCACACCCCTAGTTGCGGCCTTGTTTAAAGGTTACTTAAACACATTTAATAAAGACAGTTGTGATATGCCTCCTTTTAAGTTATTTAAGATATAAATGGGCTTGACTGAGCAATGTTTTAAGAGAAAGAAATGAATTAAATGAATGATGCTGATGGTTCTATAGTGGTTGCAGGACATATTTACTGTTCTTACTATATACATTTCCATGTTGACCACTGTAATCTCATAAAAATAACAGAAGACTAGTAAATGGGCACATAACCTTTTGTGTGGTGGTGCCATATTTTTTCAGATTTACAAATTACTCAAATTGTTTCTAAAATATCATCAATTTTACCTTAACATTTTTCAAATTCATTATTTAGAATTTCATTTTTCAGTCCAGGATGTATCTCTTTCTAATATGTGCTTTTCCTGTCATTTAACACCTTAATTGAAGGTGTTTGCTGTCTAACACATGATAAGCGTGTGGAAAGCACATAGATAATTGCAAAATTTCAAGTAAGCTATCACCAACACCTGCTCTAGATGGGTCCCACTCAAAATGTTGACACCAGAATATCGACATGTTCTGAATGTTGAATCAGGATGGCAACATGTTTAGAATGTTAACAGATAACATGTCAATAGCTATAATATCTATAATGTCAACGTCAACATAATGATGACATGTTCAAAATGTCATCAATGTGAATGTCGACAATAAAAATGCTAGGCTACTGTTAGGGTTAGGCTGCAATTACAGTTATGGTTTATATTTAAATATTAGTAAAATAGGCAAAAGTGACAAATATTAAAGTATTTAAGGAAAGATTTATCCGAAAAGGAAAGGAAAAGTAAATATATCGGATCAAGCCACCAATACAAGAAAACCACCATGGCATGACATACAAGGAAAACACACACAAGCAGACAAACCTGACACCAAGAACACAAAAAATGTGCCAGAAACATGAAATGAATTCAACTAAAAGGTCTAACATAATGCTTATAACTGGCTTATTTCCATTGACCCAAGGCCTTAAATTCTGCAATTGAAAATCCCGAAGCCGCAGCAGACGTGGTAGCAATGACCCAAAATAAATGTGTGTCAAAATCCCACTGCTAGAGGCCGATACAAGAAACACAATGCATCAAAAAGTACAACATCATCTGAGAAAAGGCATAATTTATGAGCTCCACTTTGAACCAGAAAACTAGGAATCTCTGAAGAGGACCTAATTTTTTGTGCAAGAAGTTCCATATGAAGGACTAAAATCAGAGGAGAAAAGGGACACCCATGTCTAGTTTTGTTGAAGATAGGGAATGCACTGGACAGAAAGTCATTACTAAAATCCAGCCAAGATAGATTAAAGATAGCCCTTTTAAAACCAAATAGGGAAAGAACGCATTGCATATATACTCAGTTTAACCTTTCAAAGGATTTCTCTGCATCTAATGAAAACAACACAAACTGTTTCTGTGTATGTGACTCTAGTTAAATTATGTCAAGAAATCTGCAAGTATTATCAGATGCCTGCTTGTCCGGTACAAACCCCACTTGGTCAGGGTGGACTAGTTGAGGGATAAGAGGGGACAAATGGTTAGCAAGAAGTTTGGCAAATATTTTGACATCTGTATTAAGGAGTGCTAAGGGCTTGTAATTCCTAAAGTCAGAGAGGTCTTTACCTGGTTTAGGGATCGTAAATAATTGGGCTTCCAAAAGTTCAGTGGGAAGACGACCTAATGTCGTTGTCTCGTTAAACAAATCAACCAGGAGAGGGGCCAAATCATCACAAAAGGTGGCATAAAATTGATAAATAAAACCATCAGGGCCTGGAGATGTTTAATGAAACTGTCAACCTCGTCCAAAGACCAAAGGGCATGAAGTATAGTTAAATCATCAGCATTTAAAGATGGCAAATCTAGTCTGCTTATAAAGGAGGTAATGGTTGCACTAGATGGCTGGGGTATCAAATTGTCAGATAGCAATTTATAAATGCCAGCATAATATTTAGTGAAAACATTCGCAATATAAAGAGGGTTTGTTAACTTTCTAGCTTTGAGAAATATAATCCTGTTACAAGCATGCAGGCCTTGCACTTTATGAGCTAATAATCTACCCGCCTTGTTGCCAGCTATATAATATTTATGGTGACATCTAGTCAGGACTGATTGCAGTTGAGTCATAAAGTTTTTTGAAGTTGAGACCTAATGAGAACTAGCTGGTTTTTCTTTAAGGCTTTAGAGGGGTGTTGGGGATTCTGTGATTCTTAGGTTGATAGCTGAAGTTCCAGATCTTTTTGCGTTTTATGATATTGTTGTTTCAGATGGACTACTTGTTGAATGGCTGTACCACAGAGGACAGCCTTTAAAGCACATGATATGTGTAGTATACTGAGATAGAGAAGTAGACAAGGCCTGTACTGCCTCAAGCGACATGAGAAGTCTGAAAGTTGCCAAGTTCTCACTGGTGGCCCAAAGGGAGAAAGACTCCACACCCAGAGCAAAGGAGCATGATCAGATCAAGTTATAGGTAAATTCTTAACTCTGCTGGAAAGCTGAAGCACCCATTTATCAGAAAGAGATAAATACAGGAGAAGGTATTATGAATAATGGAGAAAAATGTTTAGTCTCTCTCCTCAGGAAACGTGGTATGCCAAACATCATAGACATCAAATTCAGATAAACAGCTTTTTAAAAGCAGCAGCAGCAGAACCCAAATCACGATGAGAGAGACCCACACCTGACCTATTTACAGTAGGTGGGGATCAAGGGTCAGGTTAAAGTCCCCAGAAATTAGCAGCAGCCCTCGTTCACATATTGAATTTTCAAACATAGGACCCGTGTCGAAGCTGAATAATTGGCTGAGACAAGTTCAGTTTAAAATTTAATCGCAGCGACGCCATCTTGCGAATGGCCGCAAGACTCCATTTTAGAAATGCGATCGCAAGACGCCATTTTGCGAATGGCCGCCTAAGTGCCATTTTAGATAAACTCACATTTTAGTACATGTAGCGATAATACCATTAGCATCATGCGAATGCATCTGTGACCATTATCATATGTTATGGCGATTCACTAAAAGCCTATTTCATTACTTTACGTATTATAAGGGATATATTCCAGAAATGGCTTTGCAGTATTACATTAAGCAAGTGGCTAGGTGACAACTGGCTTGTGTAGATAAGCTTCCTGCATAGTGTTTGTTCACTACGGGTGGTCTGGCTAGAATAAATAAGCAAGCTTCCTGCAATGACACAGGAAAGGTGGGAGGGCCTGCTGACAGGAGATGTAGAACTATCTGGCCCAGCATGCTAAAATGTTAGAGACAAATGCACTCATCCTCACACACACATTAGATATGTCTTTATATCAAACCCCGAATACTCACACATTTCATATTCACACATAAGGTTCCAAAAGCATCAAAATGTATGATTTAAGTCGGTTAAGTTAGTTGCAATGCTGAGAAATAAAGGTTTTTGATAACTAAGGTATTATACATGATAAGCAAGTTGTGTTTGGTCTCGTTCTGATGCATACGCTTTTTACAGCATTCCGGTATTATCGGTGGAGAGATCGCATCATGCAAACTCAAGTTATGAATCGCAGAACTTACAAGCAACAAAATGTTTAAACTGTTGGAATGTACAGAAGGCGTTACATTCCCCTGCTGTTAGAGGCAGGGGGAGTCTATTTGAATCAGCCTGTTAAATGTACTGTAACATATGCTTCTCCTTTTGGAACCAATGACATTAGCAGGACATTTCTCCTTTGTCCTGTTTTAGTCTGGGGGGGATAAATACATGTGTCCGAATACTGGTTAGGGAGTCCATGCTGAAGGTTGTATGAACTGAGGGTCTCTAGTCTGAGGTCTATCTCTGGGTCCGGAGGCGTAGCGTATGTATACTGTTACTTGGGGTCTGTATAATTTCCTTTTGTGCCTAAAGTGTGTCTCTCTCTCTTTGCCTCTCTCTCTCTCTCTGTGTCTCTCTGTCTCTCTCTTTGTCTCTCTCTCTCTCTCTGTCTCTCTCATTGTATTTATTTGCGCTTATTGTAAACAGATCATAGCGTGTAACTGACTGTACTTTTACCTGAATAATACTTGTGCGTTGGAACCACAGATTCCACTCCTGTCTTTATTTATGGTCAGACTGCATACGCAAATTAGCGTTATTCTTAGAGGTTTATAGGAAGGATTTAAGAAGGTATAGGCAGGGGTATATAGAGGTTTATTTTAAAACCAACACCCGATTCAGACCCGCTCGCTGGGCTGCATTCGCATGCAGCCTGCTGATGTTTGCCATCTGCGCATGCGTATAATTCGCAGTGCGCGTGCGCAAACTATTCCATGAGATTGGGAAGCATTCGCTCACTGCGCATAGCCAGCTCACTAGAATGAGTGACAGGAGAAGCCATTTATGGGTGGTGACAGGGGATGGCCGATGAAAACGGTGGTGTGGTGGTGCAAACGCAGGCATGTCTGAGCATCTTAACGCCGTTTCAGAGGCGTGCATAATTATTACGGAGCATCATTGTTCACGTCAATTGGTTGAATTTCACACTGAAGCACTCGCAGTGCTTGCTGTAGGGTATGGTCAACCACAAGTGCTGCATACGCTTCCGATGATACTCCATGTTTTCGATGGTTGCATACACTTCTTGGAGATGATGTGCATAAGTGGGCATGTAAAGAGCCTAGTGGGAGTATAAATACACACCGCAATCGCACGCCAAGACATAGTGGGCGTGCTAATGCCTTGCTGTGCGAACGCGGGATTTGCATACTTTGGCTGCGTGCGAACGCATCTAGCAAGTGGGTCTGAATCGAGCCCATATTTCACAAACAAAGGGAATATGCCTGGAGTTAGTCACCAACTGGTTGTTTAAAGTCTCCACCAAAATAAGGCATCTACCGTTCTTATCTGCAACTTTATGGGAAAGAGTAAATGTGGAGAGGCATGAAATAAAAAAGCTACACCATTTCTCTTAAAAGGTTTAATAGCCATTTAGCCAACTGGGTATCTGTGGTCTTTAAAGAGAGGGGGGCCAGTAGCAGAGAAATAAGTTGCTGGAGGGCTACAACATTAGCCTTATGGGCATGAAATGTTTTCAGTGCTAACCACCATTTAGTCAGAGAGTTAAGCCCTTTAATACTGAGAGTGAAATATTTAACCATTATCTGTACCCAGGGAAAACAGGAAAATCAACATTTGCAACTTGTAATAAGAAAATAGTAATTGTAAGAATAGGGCAAGGAAAAGACAAAAACAGGAAAGGGTAGAAAGAAAAATGGGATAAAGAAACCAAACCAACCGAGTGTATCGGGCAGTAGTATTTGCCACAGGGATCATAGCGTGGCAAAATTGGTGACATGTGGGGGTAGGCAGGGCCATTCCCGCCCATGCGACAGAAGGAGAGACAATACTAAAAACTCGAAAAACAGAGTAAGCCTAACAATACATAGAAAGACAATAAACAATCACATGCAACACAACCAGCTTTAGTAATCTAAGAGGCTTCATTAACCTAGTAAATGTAGAAGAACATCTTAACCAATTTTAGTAGTCTAGTAGGCTTCGTCATACTACTATGTGCACAGAAGATAACATAACACAAACAAAAACAAATATAGGATAATAGCAACAGTCAACAGTAAAACAGGTAGAACTCAACGTCCCAAAAGTCTCAAGTCTGGAAAGGCCAAACGTGATCCTACTAGTGGAGAAAAACAAAATAGAAAAGGAATGGATAGCAAAGCTGGTTACATCCATAGAAATTGTGACATGAATATGGCCTTACCCCACCTGTGACCACTCAGAGGCATCTGGAGACCGAGGTTTAGGAATGGTCAGGGTCACTGCAATGCGCCACTCTTCCAGGAGTTTGGAACCTGCTTCAAATGAGGTGACAATATAAGTGGAGCCACTCTTCCGTATAAGGAGTTTGATAGGAAATACCCAATTGTAAGCAATATTGTTGGCACGGTGGACTGTCTTGACTTGCTGATAAGAGCAACGTTTGGTAATTGTAGACATTAAGAGGTCAGGAAACAGTTTAAGATTACCAAGGATATCAGAGTCAGTATCAGCCCTGGTGGCCTGTAGGATTGCCTCTTTCACATGGAAGAAATGGATTTATAGCAAAGTATCTCTTGGTGGTGAAATTGGAGAACTTTGGCTTCAAAAATCGGTGAATCCAATCTATGAGGAGATCCTTGTCATCCAAAAAAGGTAAGAGCTTCAGAAAGAGGAACATAACAAACTCCTGAGGGTCAGAGTTAGACACTGAATCTGGGATCCCCCTAATTTTGATGTTGTTGCGCTAGAGCAATCTTTCAGATCAGCCAACTTATCCTTGAGAGTGAAAACCTCCACCAGTGGATTCATGAGTTGTAATAAGGTTATTATGGGAAGTCACCAGTTCCTGCATTTTGTTATCAAGATGAT
Organism: Taudactylus pleione; assembly: GCA_031769625.1. Classification (NCBI taxonomy): domain Eukaryota; kingdom Metazoa; phylum Chordata; class Amphibia; order Anura; family Myobatrachidae; genus Taudactylus; species Taudactylus pleione. The sequence goes on along the minus strand of JAUIMM010000153.1, from coordinate 38,248,131 downwards.
CAGTACAATCTCCCAAACCAGCAAGGTCCCACTTAATTTCCTACAGCACTGAATGCATATTAGAAGTCAGATCTACCTGGAGAGCTTGGACATGTGCTGCATCATCCGAGCACTGAGAGGGGCACCCCCATCCATTGCAGCAACTGGCGGTGGAGTAGCATGCACAACAGGAGGGGAGGTAGTGGGGTTTTTCCCGCATCATGGGGTCATCATGGTTGGAAGCAGATCAACAGGGCCAGGGAGCACAGTTTAGTATGTTTATTCAGGGCAACAGTGGTGCTAAAATGCCAGACAGATGCCCACAATACTGAGGAGTAAGTCCAAGGCAGGGAAAATAGCTGGCAGAGCACAAAGGTTTAAATAGAAGACTGTCACACTGTATATCAGAGCATCACATACAGTAACAAATGCCAAAGCAGCAACTCAAGTAATTAAGCACAATGGTTTAACAACAACAGTGGAATTCCAGAGATATGAAATAAAGAAATGGTAAGTCAGTCTCAACACTCTCAATCCAGCCAGAACATGAAGATGGACCAATATTCTAGAATTAAACTCACCAGGGCTGTCACAGTAGGGTGATTTCAGGAGGTGTAAATCACCACATGAAAGTATTAGATCATCCACATAGAAAGGGGCAGCTGGCTGTAATGGGACCTGTACAAGGACACTAGCAGGGTGATCACAGAAGAGAGTTGTAATGACAGCAGGGACAACCAGACCAGTAGAAGGCACCCACAGCATAATGGGTTCCAGCAGGCAGTAGTAGAGCCTAGAAAACAACTGTGCTGGCAGCAGGACACCTGTCCAGAGCCTCTTGAGATGGCGCACCACTGAGCCTGTACTCCCAGACAACTGCTAGCATGGACATGGGAACAGATGCATGGAGATTACAGGCACCAGGAGAGACAAAGGCCCACATATGCAGAGCTTCTCCAGAGAAGTCCAGGGAAAAAAGTGTGGAGGGGTGGCAGTGATATTGTGCACCAAGGGCCTGATTCAGACCCGCTCGCGAGCGCTCGCAAGCGGGTCGATGGCCAGGCAGTGCACACGCATGGCATGCATACTGCACATGCGCAAGCCCCATAGCGAGTGAACTTTTACTTGCTGCACGACTCACTACAAGACGGGGCATCTGTTGATTGTGATTGACAACTCGCCCCGTTTTGTAGGCGTGCAGGGGGGTGGCTGGACAAATGGAGGCATTCCTGAAGGAATGCCTGCCATTTGTGGGTGACCCTACTGACATCATCAGTGATGTCAATAGTGAACTTCCTGCTCTAATAGAGCAGGAAGTTCACTGGGGCTTGCGGTTGATGAGACCCTACCACAAGGGTCCCGTCGCAAGTCCGATGGTCGCGATAATCATGACCATCACCAGGCCGCCAGCTAAAGCTGTGGGTGGTCACTCACAGCTTAGCGAGCAGCCTGGGGGTGGGGTAAATAAAAAATGCCCTGATTGAGAGCGAGCGCTCACAAAGAGCGTCCAGCTCTGAATCAGGGCCAAAGGTCACAGTGCAGGAGTCCAGTTCATCTCTATGGATGAGCAGGTCACTGGGAGGTCTGCAGCAGAGTATAGCAGCATCCACCTTTTTGGAGTAGGTGTCACAGTTGGTGCTAGTGAGTTACCTGTCTCAGGTGATGAACTGGAATCACTGGAAGCCGGCTGGACTGGAACCATAGATAACATGTATAGCTCTTTTAATATAAGAAGTGGGTAGCAGTGAGAACTGCCTTTGGTGATGAGTGACTGGAACTGGAAACTTGAAATGTTGGAGTGAGACCAGAAGGAACTTGGAGGGACCGGACTGGGACCGGCAGGTAGGCTGACTGAGCTGGTCGGGGTACCAGTAGATGAGCTTGCAGATGGATGGTAGCAAGGAAGCTACTTGGTGCAGCTAATGAGCCGTGAGGTGTGTGGACTTGGAGGATCCGGACTGGGACCAGCAGGAAGGCTGACTCAGCTGGTTGGGTTACTAGTAGATGGGCTTGCAGACGGATGGTAGTGTGGAAGCTACTTGTTATGGTTTGGGAACCCGTGGGTAGACGTTGGTAGCTGGGTGGCTACGTGGAGCGGCTGGATAGCCGTGGGTAGACGCTGGTAGCTGGGTAGCTACATGGAGCGGCTGGATAGCGGTGGGTAGATGCTGGTAGCTGGGTAGCTACGTGGAGTGGCTGGATAGCCATGGGTAGATGCTGGTAGCTGGGTGGTTACGTGGAGCGGCTGGATAGCCGTGGGTAGATGCTGGTAGCTGGGTGGCTACGTGGAGCGGCCGGATAGCCATGGGTAGATGCTGGTAGCTGGGTGGCTACGTGGAGTGGCTGGATAGCCGTGGGTAGACGCTGGTAGCTGGGTGGCTACGTGGAGTGGCCGGATAGCCGTGGGTGGACGCTGATAGCTGGGTGGCTACGTGGAGCGGCTGGATAGCCGTTGGTAGATGCTGGTAGCTGGGTGGCTACATGGAGTGGCTGGATAGCCGTGGGTGGACGCTGGTATCTGAATGGCTATGTGGAGCGGCTGGATAGCCGTGGGAGAAGCTGGTAGCATGGAAGCTACTTGGAGCGGCTTGGGAGCCGTAGGTGAGAGATGGTAGCGTGGAAGCTACTTGGTGCGGCCTGTGAGCTGTGTGGAGAAGCTGGTAGCGTGGAAGCTACTTGGAGTGGCCTGTGAGCTGTAGGTGAGAGATGGTAGCGTGGAAGCTACTTGGTGCGGCCTGGGAGCCGTGTGGAGAAGCTGGTAGCGTGGAAGCTACTTGGTGCGGCCTGGGAGCCGTGTGGAGAAGCTGGTAGCGTGGAAGCTACTTGGACCGGCCTGGGAGCCATATGCGAGAGGCTGGTAGCGTGGATAGCTGAACGCAGCAGGCTTACAGATAGCACTGGTCTAGGAACCAGCAGGAGCCTGGGACACACTTGTACTCAGAGGTACAGCTATAACACAAGTTGTATACCACGGGATGTAACAAGATCTTCAAGCCCTGAAGGCTATTAGAGGAGGATCTATATACCTAGAGTCTGGCAGTGATTGGTGGATACAGACAGGTGGTCTGGCAGTGGCATTCTGAGTGGAGCAAGGCACAACATGCAGAGGGAGTAATCATCTCTGCAGCCCTTGAGAATCAGGACCACACCTGTGATTTCAATTAAGACTAGCAATGCTCACAGACAGAGCAGGGTCCAGGTGATTAATCAGTGTGGGTAGGAGAGCAGTCTGCACACACAGAGATGTCACAGCCAGCATGATTCAGCCAGAGCAGATGTCCCAGGAGAATTACAAACACAGATCCATGGAGCAGCTGGCAGAGGTAAGTCACAAAAGGTAAAAACTATCCAGGATTGTGACAGTAGGTGACTAATTCAGAAATACAAATATCCCATTGAAAAGCCACAGAAAATGCAAATTGAAACAAAATCACCTCATAATGGGAAATCAGCACATCTGCAATGGTCGTAAGGATAAATGAGAGCACACACACATTGATACGCCTCTCCCGACTAGCCACAGCTTGGGAGGCCCAAGTCCAACCCTTCAAAGCCAACACAATGAGAAAATGGTTAATAAAGTCGGGATGTCCCTTTAATTTACAGTAAACATAAATTCTCACTAGGGATAGTGCAACAGAAGCCCTGGATCTGACAGATTCATAGAGATGCCAAATAAAAGAAAGCATGCCCACCCTTACATACATATCTGCGGCCATGGGAAAAAACTTTTCCACACCTCCTAAGCCCGGTGATAAGTCTGGAGACTGCCTGCTGCTAGAGATCATTTTGCTAAGCCCTCCATAATGTCTTACTCACTTGCCAAACATAAAAATTGCAGAGCACACCAACTTCATCAGCATCAGGTGCCAAAGATCTAATTCTAGCCCACTGAAACCAAAACAATGCATTCTCGTTCGTCACCCCAGATAATGTCAAGTTCTAAAATTAACATTACATTACATTGCAAATAGGTCAAAGTCTAGCTGCACAAGCAAATGCAAAACCAGCAGGAATGAATCACACTGCAGATTTATTGTGTTTACATGCACCAATATTATTGCATCTCATCATGAAATAACTGCACACCATTAAATTCTTCCCAGACAGACAAGTTCTCTTTAATTTCTGATGACAATGGAATCACATGGTGAGGCATGGACACTCCAGCAGTGGTCCTTTATAGCTTCTACAAAAATCCTGCCCATGAATATAACCCTACAGGTAAAGTTCAACAGTCCCAACAATGATTGCACTCTCTGAAATGGCAACACCCAACTTGTCAGCCTAATCCCGATGTAGGTTGCAAGACCCATCTGCATGTATCAATCTCAATACCTAGAAGCAAGAAGCAAGAAAGTGGACCCTCAGTCTTGTCTTTGGCAGTAGGTACTCCGAAATGAAAAAATAGAGCCTGCAAATAAAATAAAAGGTGACCACATCTATCTGAGTTAGGAGGACCTTTGCACGGGAAGTTATTAAGCTATCCCATTAACAACAAAATTTGATGCATCAATGGAGGAAGGTTCTGAACCATTCAAAAAACACACCTGACCTGATTACATTTGTCTATGTAATATCCATCAAGGAAAAATTCCAAGAACCTGAAGGAATCAGGCTGCAAGAAACGGCATCAGGATCCTTTGCTCAAACAATGTTCAAAGCATCATCAAAAGATTAATATACCACTGAACAAAATTCAGCTGGTATAGCAGCAGGATTACAAAAATGCTGATTGACTGTGTTTTTACAAGGAATCTTCTTAGGAACTACACCGACCGGGTAAAGAACAAGGGGGCAGATTTACTAAACTCTGGAAAGTGATAAACTACCAACCAATCAGCTTCTAACTGTCATTTTTCAAACACAGCCTGTAACATGACAGAAGCTGAGAGGCTGGTCGTTTATCACTTTCCAATTTATCACTTTCCAGAGATTAGTACATCTCCCCCATCCCTTATCGGGAGTTTGGAAAAAAGCCCTTCCATACAAACTAAATGCACCCCTTTGTAATCCTTATTCTTAACCATCTGAGGCAAATTCTGATTTCATGATCCAAGGTAAACCTGGTAACCAATCTTTGAATTAGCAACTGAAACCCAAAACTCGTGAATGTAGCTTCAAGCTGACAAATACCTGGGGGAATCGATGCAGCATCCAGTAATCCAGCCACAGCCATAGCGGTAGACATACTTTGGTCAAGGTAATGGACCTCTAATGGATCCAAAGAGCAAAGACCAGTGCTTCAGGGTGTTAAACTTTTATGGAAAATCATAATACAAGGGTTTTAACATATTTTTGAGGGCACATGCAAAATGTAGTGTTTCCCATAGTGCAGTTCAACACTGCAATGCTCCCTTCTACTATTACTTTCCTGATTTGAACAAGCAGTAGTGTGTTTATCTGGAAAGTCCCAAAATTCCTGTTAGCCAGCATTTATAGGAGATGAGAGCCTAGGTGTAGTACACGTCAGCCATCAGGTCACCTGCGTGATTAGAACAGAAAACATTCACTGTGTATATTATATTTTATGTTTTGTTGTTATGCTTCTTTGCCTTTGATGTAGGCTTATTTCTATTCTACAGCCTCCAAGATTCACCTTTGCTACCATTCCAGGAAGATGCTTTGAGTTGTATGTTGAGGACAATGCTCATACATAGGAGGCTGTTGCAGAGTTAAGTACAAATTGCCTATAGATGTTCCACCATTGCATGCACCAAAGTAAATGTGTATATTATTCACCCATATGCGGAGTTGATGTTTAACCATCACTATCCATACGTTTGGTTTGCTACTCAACATCATCATCCAACGCACTTTTATCAGCCTACACTTGGTTCAAAATATACATCTGAACATGTGTGAGAACGCCACATTACAGCCCAGTTATGTAATCTCAAGTGTCAATGTGATTGCAATGCATACGACTTCATTGCCTGTACTCGTATATTATTCTGGAGAATATGCAGTGTGTAAACATGGAATATAAGCTCCACAACCTTCCATACGTTCTACTCTGCATCAGATCCTAAATATTATATAAACTACACAAATGTTAGAAAATGTTTATTGGCAGCAGATCCCTGTTAATAAGCAGGATTACTGTCATGTTTTTGGCCTCTAACATCATTATATGAATTTTTATTTCAAAGTTGCACTCTTCATTTATCCCTTATACTAATAATAACCATCTTGAGTGAGCTAGAAAATAAGCTTGATGTGCCTTATGCAAGTGTCAGATAAGTGTGCATTCAAGTATTCACGTCATCTGTATCACTGCAAAGATAATTATAAAAAACCTTTTAAACCAGTCAAACCCATTTAACAAAAATACAGTTATTATACATATACATTTTTATATTTTATATGCTATTTAAATTTAAATAAATGTATTTACTTACAGTATATCTAAATAAGTAAAAAAAAACCACTAATTCCCATTTGGCATACCTAAAGCTCTCACTATTAGCAGGATCTAGAAAATACATAGCCCTATATTCACTCGTGTAGGCTGCAGGGCACTAGCGTGCTCATACATAGGATAAAAATCTGAGTTTAAACCTTTCTCATCATCTTTTAACACATCCCTACTAAGACAGGCTTCCACTTTACTGATGTAAAAAATACACACATCTCACATTTAAAAAGACACAGACAGAGATGTATCAAGACTAAATGGATCCCTCACATCTGTGTACTTCGCTACTTTGTCTAGTGTCAGTCAAATGATTCTATGTCAATCAGTAAATATACTCAGTATTGGTAAAGATATAAAATAATACAATTTATTGTTGCATATGGTTGACGTTCTCTGTAAATTAATAGGTGCTAGGCATGTGCGCTGACCCCTGTGTTTTGGTATTGACTAAACCACCTTTAAATGTTATGGCTTTGCTTTTGTCAAAACCACTCGTAATTGTTTTGGCTCAGTTTTGGATTTTTTGAAAATTGATAAAAACAGCTAAAATCATGTAATTTGGACCTGTTTACATGCAATCCAAAACCCGAGATCCGATTTTTATATCCGAGTCTTGAAATTACAGCAGACCCGAGCCGGGACTCGATTCTACTCGGAATCCCAAAAATGGGACTCGGTCCAACTCAGAGCCCCAATGTTCAGGTGTGTTTGGTTTTTAGCATAATGGAACCACTCATCTCTACATTTAATATCCCATTTAGTAGTGATGTTCATGTTTTTACAACTGAATCGTTCTGTTCTGTTTGCTATAAAAATTATTTATAGTAAATGTATGGGGTTTACCCTTAACAACCACTCAGCTTCTAGTTAACATGTACATCCTATAAAAGTTTAGTAGAAGCTGGTTGGTTGTTATGGACAATATCTACACTTGTCCAGTTCTCCACTCTGTAGAATACTTAACACATCTCTCGTGCAATCATGGCAATGATTAGTAAGGTGGGGTCCCAATGTCATTATTCAGTTTGTACCCCTCCCCACACACATATCTCAGACCACTTACATCTCCCACCCAGAATGTCAAGTAGTAGGTGTCTTGCAATAATAATGTTGTGTTTTGTCTATAGGGACATAATGTAGTGTTGAAACGATAGTCATTACATTTATTTCTCTCTGATTGTGGAAGCCTGTAGTGCTGAATGTCAAATGGCCAGATACAGGACCCAACTAAACTACGCTGTTTCCTTCAAAGTAAGCTAACGTAGTATGTAGTCAGTAAGATGATCAGGGATGGGGAGTCTTGAAGGCTGTGTTGTTGTGCATGTTGTGAGTGAACTTTTATTGCTCCCACACAGAGCACTGGCTGCTTATTGGAATATAACCCATTCTGAGGGGGGAGGGAGAAAGGGACTGGCTAGGTAGCAACCTGGGCTAGCAATGGCCCTTTGCAAAGGAGGACCTTGATACCACCACATTGTAGTCATAATAAAACAATAAGAAGAAGCTTTGTTCGTATGGTAGATGTGGGGTGGCATGATGCAACACATGTGTTACACAGGCCTACGTTTGAGATAAGTGGCTGAACAATTTTATATATCCTAAAGTGTATTTTCAGTTGTTTTGACTGAACAAGTAGCAGAGCCAGATTAAGACCTCATGGAACCCTATGCAAGATAATAGTTTGGGTCTCCCACCCCGATCTGTTCATGAAAAAAATATCTATCCTAGACAAATTAAAAAGACGATGAAGCTTAAAAATCACCCCTTGCAACTAATCCATAAAGAAACAAAATACATAGGGGTCTATTCAACAATAAGACATATGGTCAACATCAGTGCTTTCTTTGGTGCAGCAGATGGGACTGAAAGTGGCTGTATCTCTGCATTTGGTTAGCAGTGAATAGCCTGAAAATGTATTAGCATGCCCACAACACACCATAAGTGTGAATTCCCCATTGCCACCCAGTTACATCCACCCAATCACAAGTGGAGATAGTAGTAAGATCTGCACAACTTTAATATGGTACTCACCCGGCCCTACCTAGTTTACCCAGAGCTGTCAAGACCTACACCTGACATCTGTAGAGGATTCCAGGTCGTTCCCCTCATGCACAGTCACGCCCTCTCTTACTCATACCATCTAGGGCTGTTCACTTTATTAGCTGAGCTGTATATGTATATACACAAGCATTGTTGCAATGCCAGAACTTTCCTGTGGCACCATCCTTTTGTTGGTGATCTGCGCGCATGCATAGCCTAGCTGCTACGGTGCCTATCTGTTATATCAGTGACAGACTGAGAGCAGTTTAGGCTTTGTACAAGTTATATACCAGCTTTACATCACCTGAAAATGATTTTCCCCATGTCTATGATAAACCACTTCTTCAATTTTTTTAGAGCATTTTTGTGACCACCATACAATACAGATGGCAATTTTGTGACTGTCAGACAATACTGAAAGCATTTTTGTGACCACTATACAATACTAAGAGCATTTCTGTGACCTCCATAAATTACAGAAAGCATAATTGTGACTGCCATATAAAACTCACACTGCCACATAATTATCCCATCATCCTAAAAACCCCATCATCATATCAGTCATATTCAACATAATTGACTCCTATATAAAATATATTTTTTATGCGAGATTCCCGTCATTTAACTGTCGGTTTTTGGTCAGTTCTAAAACTGACCATTACTAAAGATGAGGATCTTATACTTGTCTATTTAAAATAATCAATAGGGTGGTCCGCTTTAACATTGTCCAAAAATGCTTGAATCATGCCTCCACATAGACTATTTTTGTCCATTATTATGTAGTAATTGGGTACCAAATTTTAGCTTTGTATGTTGTAGTTTAGTGGTCGCCCAGAAATTTACTTTTTGGAAGCTGACACAGATGGAGATTATGCTTTCAAATGTCTTCTCATGTATATTCGGCTATACTGGAGGCCCAGAAGTTGGAATTTTCAACTGCTTTCAGAAAGAATGGAATAGTATTGATTAAAAGGTTTATAGTGCAGTGGATATTGCCCTCTTCCAAGATCCTGTATTAAACAGATTACGACAGGAAATGTTAGAATATTTACCAAATGCAATGGAAAAACAGCAATCAAGAGACGATTATCGAGAGCTTTTGCATTTATTTATTTTGTTTCTTGGTGGTTAAAATAGCATTTTGAGCTCCTGGTCCTACTCACCACACTTGATGGATGGGTAAAGGTATTTACACTCTGAAAGTATGTCTCTTTCAAAATCAGTTCCAGTTAACACTTAGAGAGGCAAACAACATGGTGAATTTGGCTTTGTTTGTAAGTTTGATTTATGTAAAATATTGGAATGAAGCTCCTTTGGGAATTAGAGCACCATGTCGAGCTCTTAAATCTCCTAAAAATCTACCCTGATGTAACAATTGGTAAGAAAGTTTTCATTGCTTTTACCAAATACCTCTGGTTTCTTTATGAACACTTGGTAGCTTCAGCATTTTTTGACAATCGAGTGTCTATGAAAACCAAAGAAGAAGTGGTAAAAAAAATCTGAAACATCCACAACTACCCAATTTTCTGTGACGTATTCAACTATCTGAGGACGCAGATCTAAGTCTAGTTAAGTTCAATACAGGACGACCCCTAAATTTTGTTTGTTTGGAAAATTATTTGGTGTACTACCTATTGATGTACTAAGGAATAAAAATAACCTTGTGGAGAGAAAAAATTGTAATGTTTTATTTTTTGGATCACCCTAATAATCAATATTCGGTCTGATTGTCTATTACTGTCTAAAGTCATGTTTTTCTGCAAATACCATCGGATTTGTCTTTAGTAAATTTCTGATGCATAAATCTAATGTAAAATTGCAGAAAAAAAACAAAATAGATGCTTAGTAAGTTTACCCCCAAGACAGATGAACCTTTACTTGGAAAACTCATTCCAGAGAACAGGCCAAAAATCAATCAATCAATCCATCCATCCATCCATCCATCCATCCATCCATCCATCCATCCATCCATCAGTCAATCAATCCTTTAACATAGTTTACAAAGAATGCTAATTGTATTGACTACTGTAGTATGAAATTATATATATTTTGTGGACTACAAATGGTCTTAAATTCTTAAATGTGTTAAAATATCTGTTGTTTAGATTATATTTAATAGGTTATGGGGATCTGGTGCTAGAGACACACCATGGTCAAGCTTGGGGTTTAAGATTGTATGCGCAATTCCTTATTGGTGGTGGGCACTGAGGAGGCATATCTCCACCTCCCATACTTGCTCAGATCCATGTCATGCTTCCTTCAGACAAATGTGGCTAAGTAATCTGTAACTGCCTTCCATCTTCTTTACGTCCATGTTTCCCACTGCACTCCCCTGTAATTCATCAACCCAAAAGTCCTGAGTTTCCCAAACTCAGTCGCAAAGGCACCTAAGGAGTATATTTACAAAAGTGCGGGTATTTAGAAGTGGATATATTACCTATAGCAACCAATCAAATTCTACTTAACATTTATCTAGTACCTTCTGGAAGATAGTAGCTAGAATCTGATTGGTTGCTATTGGCAACATCTCCACTTCTAAAAACCTGAACTTTAGTAAATTTAATGCTAACAGTCCAGATCTTAAAAATAGCCATGCTTGACCACAGGTGACTTAATTAGTACCTCAGTCATATTGATTTTACCATATGTTCTCACAGATTTTGAGAAACACTGCCATAATCCTATATGTACAGTACATTTCCACTACAAGTAATTTCTCCACCACAGTCCTAATGCAGATCATTTGACCACCACCTTCACTGTACAATATTTTATGTTTCCTTCTCCCAGCATACCCAGTCTTTTATTCCTTCCACCCTCCGTTCAACCCGTTCACCTTCCCCATAATGAAATACCCCTTTAATGCTCTGCTGTAAATCATGTTCCCCTCAGCAATGATTACATAACCACTGAGATTGACATTGTCGTCCTCTGCCCACCTGCTCTACTAGGTAAGGTCCAACAAGGAATAACAAAATAACCACAGTATTGTATACTGACGGAGTGCTAATAGGGTGTATGTTACTCCATATAATAAAGAGCAGCTGTATATAAGAGGATAGTCAGTCCTCAATAAAAATAACATAAATTAAACAAAGAAGATAACAGCACTCCAATCAAGATAGTATAAAAAGTAAAAAAAGATTTAATAGCTTGGTATAATTACCATAGGAAAATACACATATAATCAATAAACATATATATAAAACCATAAAAATACAGGTACATCACCCAATCCACCAATCATAGTACTAGTCCATATGTAATAGGAGGCAAAATTTGTAATCCAATGCTTTGTGAATGTGAAGAAAAAGGTAAACACTCCATTTCCAGCGCTATAATTTCTAAGATACTTATGGTAGTTAATAGGAGCTGTGTCCTGCAGTATCCAACAGTTTAAAGATTTGTCCTTTTCTCAACAAACAGGAATTTCATGTAAGAAAGAAAAAGGTATATAGTGCAATACCATTTAATCACATAAGAAAAAAATACACATAAAAGAACACAGTATTAAACTTGATGATGAATATAGAAATAATATATAGATGAATATATTGAGGATCCCCAAACAGCTGGAGGAGAGCAATTACCGGATCATAGAAGAAAACTGGCAGAAAACAGGTCTTTTTTCATGCATCTCAAACGCCGGGGTCCTGTAATGAATGTCAGGAACAGGTTCACTGTCAGCGTCCCTTGTAGATCCGTAATGTGTCGTCAGGTTGATACAAAACTAAAATCAATGTTGAAAGGATTATCATTTAAATATTTAAAAAAATTTAAATGACAATCCTTTCAACATTGATTTTTTGAAAGAATTTTGAAAAAACATTGGAATATCCTACAGAAAGATCCTATTATTGGCTCTTTAATACCAGTAAAACCAAAATGTATCTACAGAAAAGCACCATCTTTAAGTTCGACATTAGTCAATAGTACGTTACCAAAACTAAAAGCTATGCCGACTGTAAGATCTAAGGGCTTCCACAGATGTGGAGTATGCATTGCGTGCCGATACATAAAAAGTAACGGCACAACAAAAACCACACAAGTAGATATTAATGGTAAAATACACTCCATTGAAGAATTTATAACCTGCAATACTAGCAGTGTTATATATGCTATCGAGTGTGAATGTGGACTGTACTATATTGGACGTACTTCTAGACCTTTAAAAATACAAATAGGAGAACATTTACGTAATATAAAGAAAGGTCTAGAAACACATGCATTGTCCAGCCATCAGCCATAAGAAGGTTTATAGGGTTAATGTGGATTAAAGGAAATTGGAGACAAAAAGACTTACCAAAACAACTGGCCAAGGCTGAGATGAAAAAAATCTATGAGCTGGGCACTTTAAAACCAGGAGGTTTAAACCTCGATTTTGAAATAAAATGGTTTTTGTAACTTTATTGTTATTCTTCTTTTTGTTTACCTTCCCTATATTCCCCTATATTTATCTCGAACACTATTACTATTACTATTACTGTACTGTGCACTTTATCAACCTTCTGGTATTATTCTTTTATATATTTCTAAATGTGAGATTCTTAAAATGTGATACTTATTGTTGTTTTTATTGATTATAGAATAACGATTGTCAAGCATACAGCACTTTGGTTCAATTATCTCCTATCCGTTGGCTACGTATGCACTACATTATGGAATGACTAAAATAAGGACTTCGTTCCCTACTATTATGTAAACAACTCCGGTTGCCATAGTCATATACCAGAAGTGATGCCATGTGAAAACGGGCTATTCCAATGCATAAACCAAGCAGTATTGGAGAAGTCACGTGCCCACTTTCTGGAATAGGAAATTGGCTGGCTACAGCAAGGAACCATGGGATCTGTAGTTTCTGCTCCGTGAATGCGTCAGTTTGCCATGGATACTTACCGGAAGTGACGCTGTATACATGCCGAGCGGAATGGGAGAAATCACATGTCTGTTTTCAACAAATAGGAGATTGATCGGACGCAGTAAGTGGTCATGGGATTTATAGTCTTTTTTTGTCTAGAGACCAGCTGCGTCCTATACTGTACACTTAGATTGGATCAGGTATTTAATGGACTGAAACAGATACTATGATCATTCGGACTTCAACCTTGAAAAAGACCCCAGATACGGGTCGAAACGCGTTGGTTTCCTGACGACACATTACGGATCTACAAGGGATGCTGACAGTGAACCTGTTCCTGACATTCATTACAGGACCCCGGCGTGTGAGATGCATGTAAAAAGACCTGTTTTCTGCCAGCTTTCTTCTATGATCCAGTAATTGCTGTCCTCCAGCTGTTTGGGGATCCTCAATATATTCATCTATATATTATTTCTATATTCATCATCAAGTTTAATACTGTGTTCTTTTATGTGTATTTTTTTCTTATGTGATTAAATGGTATTGCACTATATACCTTTTTCTTTCTTACATGAAATTCCTGTTTGTTGAGAAAAGGACAAATCTTTAAACTGTTGGATACTGCAGGACACAGCTCCTATTAACTACCATAAGTATCTTAGAAATTATAGCGCTGGAACTGGGGTGTTTACCTTTTTCTTCACATTATCTATATTTGGAGGGCAGAGGGCACCTCTTGAACATCTTTTGCACCAGCTGCTTGTTTGCGCACTCACCTCTCTTCCTTTAAAATTTCTGTTGTGCAATGCTTAGTGAAGCCTGTGTGCTGTTGATATTAGTCCAGACCAATATTTACCAAGTCCAGTGTCCAAACAATAGATAGAGTCCTAATTAGCAATGCAGGCAAGCCTTTGCACTGGTTGGTCCCCTAGGCACAGATGTAATGATAAGCTGGTATAACTGGATAAGCACGCTGGCTGGTAATGTGAATAGCACTCCTTTGATTTGAAAAGGTGGTAGAGGATGTATCAGCTAGTTACTGACACGCTTCGCTGTGCGAATCACAGCTTTATCAAAGGTCCAATAAGGAAGGGCTGTTTGAGGAGTATTTGAAGCCATTTTATCGGCTAACGCACCTGCATACACACCTACGCGATATCAGCTGATTGGTCCGATAATTGCATAGGTGTGTACTCAGCTTAACTCAGGTGACTGCAGTTATAAATTAATCGGGACATAAGGAGCAGAGTTTTTTATGTTTTGTGGAAGGGATCATGTTGATGGGTATGGCATTGTTAGCTGATTGCAAACTCTCATTGAGATTCAAACTGTAAAGTTTAAGGTTTAGTACCACAGCCTAGTCTACGTGACTGTGCTGGCATTTGTCTGACGTGGTATTTATATATACACAGATATACTGTATATATTGCACAAAAATGTACAGGCAAGGCTAATGACATTGACCTTGGAAAACTTTATGATACAAAACTTGGATTATGCAAAATGAGTCATTTTCTTACATCAATTATGTTGTGTTATAAACACAAAAAAGTTTTACAGGAATTATAGACTGTTCTAAATACCTTTGAAATTTTTTTTATCCCTGCTTGACATTTAAAAACAAATCGATGGATATGCTTTTAAAAGCTTTGCCAATATAAATATTTAAAAAGGAAAAAATTTAAACTCATTTGATCATATTACTTATGGTATAACAGATGCGAGAAAATATGCTGATAGTGTGTATAACTGTAATTTCTTCAAACTAATATGGAAGATTCACTTGGGAAAAAAACTGCCTATGGATTTACCCCATGGGAAAAGGAATCACATGGTCCGCAAGGCATCATACTGTAATTTTAATTGATTAGGCACATGGTAAAGCAGACTCTAGTGAAATACTGCATAATTTACAACAATATATGTTAGAAATATAATTCTGCTCTGTTTTGTTTGAATAACAAAACCATAAAATGTGTAATCTAACGATTTAGTAATGCTTTGTCAAACGATATTGCTTGATAAATTCAACTACCATTTTCCATAAAACTGTGGTTACTAAGGCAATGTCCCCATGAGTGTGTCTATAATGGGTGCAGAGTGTGCACACACTGCACCCATACATTATACTTACCTCTATGGGGTGTCCAGCACTGCAGAAATCACCGGCAAAATGGTGCAGCTGCCATTTTCCCAAAGACTTGCATGAACGCGCAATAGATATTTCATAAGAACATTTCAAGGGTGCCATGTTCTCAGATATGCAAATATGCCAAAAATTTACTCTGCTACTGCGTCGGCAAGATAGGCTGCGACCCGCATGGAGACTGCACACGGGCCCCCTCCTCTCTTACCGCCCCTGGATGTCCCACTGTAGTCACTGCGTCATTGTTTCTTGGCCAAGAAGATGTATAAGAGATGTCAATTGTGTTAAACAATTATTTAGCATTAAACAGTAGAGGATTTCAGAGGTTCGTTCTAAATGAGGAGCCTGGATAACACAATCATTATAGCATATTGCCAACTGCTGCCAACAGCCTTCTATCAAGGGTATAATGCCCAAGTTGTGCATCAAATTGCCAGATTTTGACCAGCAGCTAAATAATTAGGGGTTGCTGAGGTACAAATTGCCCAGGAACCAACTGTTTTTATTGTTATTATTTTCCTATCCTGTATTATATAAGAGACATGGATGGTTTCACCAAACACCAGACACCCCATCAACAAAGAAACTATATCAGCATGGCGATTTTTCCATGTAATAGTTTATTGTGCTGGTTACTGGAAATAGTTTACACCTGTCCTAAATCAAACCACATGGCATTGCTCAGTCCTAGGCATGGGTAAAGAACGTTAGGAAAGCAAGGTAAAAGAGTGGCAGATAGAATCCAGCTCAGCACAAATGGAAGCTATCACTCTAGTATTTGGGGAAGATGAGATACCTTGTAGTAAGGAAAGAGAAGTCAGTGCTCCAGCTCTCACTGTGGGGTAGTAGATAACAATGTGCATTAGAGGCTTTTGGTTTTCCACATTTATAAAACACTACTTTCAAGGAAAGCAGTACCTGTAACATCTTAAAGATTATGGGCCTCATTTATCAACAAGTTTTATCATTCACAGTGATAAAACTTGTTGCGTATGATAAATGGTGCTCCAGCCAATCAGCTCCTAACTGTGATTTTGCAAACAGATGACAGTTGGGAGCTGATTGGCTGGAGCACCATTATCTTACGCAATGAGTTTTATCACTCGTTGTGAATGATAAAACTTGTTGATAAATGATCCCTAAGTATACCCCTAGAACTGAGATACAGGGATCAACTCAATTTTGTTTGTGATCAGGATTTGCCAATTACCTGCCATGACCATATATAAAATTTATTGAAAACATTATGGAGAATCCAACTTTCTCATAAATTATGATACATTTTCCCTATAATTCTGCTGGTATGAAGTGTTAGGGAAAATGGAAATCCTTTGTTAATTTAATACCTGTACTGTATGTAATGTTGCAATTCCACAGCCAAAAGAATATTTTTGCACCTTGGAAAACACAGCATGAAGAGACATACAGTAGGTATAAGAAATTATCACCAGGATCACTGAATATGCTCAGTTCACTTACAAGGTCTGGCATCTGCACAGTAATGTGCTTTTTAGAGATGGCTAGTGAGTGAATTTCTCGACACAATGACTTGAATCATTTAGATGTTCGAATGCTTCGAGTCACTCAAAGTTTGGTGTGTCAAGACAGCCGCCTCTCTAGTATCTCTCAGTCAGTCAGAGTCAGTCTCCCCCAGGAACATGCACTCACTGTGCACAGCCACACTGTGATTGGGCGGCAGCCCTCCATGTGATACCCCTCTGGGAGGGAGCAGTGAATGATGCTGCTCAGGGCTGCTGCTGCACACTGACACTCGAAAACCAACCAACTCCCAGAGGTCTGAGTCAGTCCCTACCCGAGTCACAGCACTGCCAGCAGTCTCTGTACTAACGCACTGCAGTCTGCATTCCAAAAGAGCCGTGTCTACAGACATTCCACTGAGCTGAGTCATGTGACTTGGCTCAGTTCAGTGTAACACTTTGCCCTTGGCTGGCAGGCTCCCCCCTGGTTGCTGGCTTCACCTTGCTGCTCCCGGCAGCTGTTACAGAGCGTGTGCGACTACAATGGCGCTGCATGTGCCGCTCTGTTGGAAAGGCAAACTGATGATGAACTAATTTGCACATTTCGCCTCCAATGCCACCTCTATGCCAAAGATATTTGTGGCACCATATAAATAAAGAGTAATAAGAATAAAATAATCAATCCTACTGGTAATAACAAGACTGAACTACATCTCAAAGCCCCTCACCTGCTGCAAAACAATCTACCAATCTCTGCCACAGCCTATCTCAATCTACATTCTGAACCACACTCTCTCTGATGAACAGATCCCTCTCTAACATCTGTTTTCATGTGTGAATTTATTTTGTTTACCTTGTATATCCCTATTAGATATATTCTGTTTTCCCTGTTGTCCATACTTGTCTACTTTTGAAAAAGCATTTCAGGGAGATTGTGATAGCAAGACCTATGAGCGCGGCGGTAAAGTTGGCGTGTACTGCTACATCTGAGAGGCGTGTCATAAAAGATTTACATCCAAATGTAAATAAGCCCTAAAGTAGTTAGTAAGATCCACATGCATTGTGTATAACAAGTGGTTCCATATAAGTAGCCATGATAAACTTTACATGAAAATAAATGTATTCATA
The DNA here is from genome assembly GCA_031769625.1 of Taudactylus pleione. Lineage (NCBI taxonomy): Eukaryota > Metazoa > Chordata > Amphibia > Anura > Myobatrachidae > Taudactylus > Taudactylus pleione. The sequence continues at coordinate 38,230,084 of JAUIMM010000153.1, read as the reverse complement.
GGGATCATTGTGCCATATAACCAATGCACAAATGGACAGATTATCCAATTTGAATGTATATACCTATGATTTCCTGTTTTCCCAAATATTTAACAGCTGCATAATGGGGGTAAGGTACAATCAGGGAGATTGCTAGAATCTTCAGGGAGTCAGGGAGATTACTACCATTTCAGGGAGTTTCCCTTACAATGAGGGAGAGTTGGTAAGTATGCCACTGTCCTTTCCTGTGTAACACTCTGGCACTTTACAGGTCTACAACAAAATAGTGACAGTATAGAGAGTTCATAAAAAATGAAAAATTGAAACATTTATTTAAAAAAAGTTTCAGTTACATCTTTGACAGAACACTGGCTGCCAGTTAGCCCAACAAACTAACATTCAATATTGTAAAATATAATAATGATTTGTCTGTGTGGTATTGCAGGAAAAATATAAGGCCTTTATTTAGACATACAAATACTGCAAAGTAGCTGAATTTATATGGAAAAACATGCCATTTGCAAATCAGATTGACTTGTGGTATTTTCAGATTTGGTTGAATTATGCCTTTTATGCTAATACAATCAGTCTGTTATTTCTTCATATACTAACAATACATGATCTAGTTTTGTGAGATTATTCAAGTGGGTTTTGCTCAGAATAAGTAAAATCATTAAGATTGAGAAGATCACTTACAAACAGTGTTGGTTGACATGCGTGATTCATTACATGTGATAGATCGTAATTAATCTTCTGTGGGTAATCACCAGCCAAAGCCTAAATTGTGTGTCAGACCTCCCGATTGAGATATCTCTTTTAAGGTTTACCAGCTGATAGACAGAGAAATAACACTAAGACCAAACCCTGTCAGTGTTCAAGCATCTCTGTTGTATTATTCAAAAGGTACACAAATCTTATAGCGTTTCTTACAAGGAGGTTGTTCTCAAAAATGTAACATGCATAGTATCAGTAAGTACAAGCATCTATTGTTCTCCAAGGTTAGTAAGGGGAGTCTTAGGATGGGGGAATAACAGTTTAGAATACATATTCTATTCATAAGCTTATCTTAGTTAGAAGTAGAACACATCTGCTGAAGCCAAGGTCTTCTGAAACTCAAAGACTAGCAATAATCACTCTCTATAATCTGCAATTCAAAATTTATGAATAACTTTACAGGCACAGATCAGCCATCTTGTTACAAAATGGAGTCTTATGTGGATAGCTTAATAACAGACTTAACACATGGCTAGATAAGGTCACGTAGAAGGTATAGCAAAAAAAAAAGTGTTTATGTTCAATGGGTTGCTAAAAAGGGCTGGAGCTGGAATTAGAGGATGGTATTACTAAACTATAACGTTAAATATAATACAGTTAGTAAAGTAATAATCTGTAAATTATTGGCACTACCAATATTGTGGCAGCACGGATGAGGTAATGAACAGCGTTACTATGAGGCAACAGATATTATGCTGATTTGTAAACTGCCTTCAATATTTTTTGGTTTCTATCTAAATCCCAATCTCGTTGCAGTCTTGGCAATAAAAAAGTAGCAAAAATGAAACATTTTAGAAGTGCTGCCCTCTATTTTTAAATTTTTTTGGAGGTGCACTGCATGGGACTGGTTCTTTTTAGGGATGGACCCCATTTGTTTGTGGAGCCGTCTTCTGTAGGGATTTAGGACTTCATTCAGAGTCAGTCGAAGCGGCTGCACGGTCGTACGCCACCGATGTTCGCTATACTGCGCATGCGTAAAGTTCGCAATGCGCGTGCGCAAACTAGCCGATACGATCAGAAATTTCTCTCTCCTTGAACACAGCCAGGTCGGTAGTTTGAGTGACATATTGAGGCGTTTGTGGGTGGTAACAGGGGAAGGTGCTTGAAAATGGGGGAGTGGAGATCCGAACGCAGGCGTGCCTAATTAAGCGAATGGCGTTTTATGGGAGTGCATACAGTTTATGGGAGTGCATAATTAACAAAGTAGCGTCATGGCACATGTGACATGGGAGGTTTTTACACTGACATGATCGTAGAGCTTAAGAGAGGGTATGGTCAACCTTAAGCTCTACGACCAGTTCCGATGGTTCACGATGGTCTCGATTAATCCGTATATGCCTGGAGATGACGTGTAATGCATACGAGAAAGGGGCGTATTTTTTTGTCTTCCGGCCGCTTCCTCCCCTTGGTCGGCCAGCTACCGATCCGAACTTAGGGACGCAACTTGCGAGGGAATCATTTGCATATCCGGCCCCTTTTCCTGTACGACTGAGGGGCCACTTCGACCGACTCTGAATGAGGTCCTTAATTCCCATGTTGATTGTCCTAGGGCTGGTTAGCACTATGGTGGTTGATCCGGCATATCCAATGCTGACAGCCCAATGGGGGAAATGATCCCGACAGGGCAGGTAAGTACCCTATCCCTACCCCTCTCTGCCCCTAATCCTCTTTTAGTAGTGCCTAACCCTAACCTCCCCCTAGTGCCTAATCCTAACCTCCCCCTGGGGGTGCCTAACCCTAACCTCCCCCTGGGGGTGCCTAACCCTAACCCCCTTTTACTTCCCCCGAAACATAACCCTCCCGGGGGGCATGCCTAGCACTAGCCTCCCCCCATGGGTGCCTAACCCTCCCCCTTTAGGGGTGCCTAACCCTAACTTCCCCCCAAAACCTAACCCCGCTACATTCCCTAAACGTAACCCTCCCTAACACTAAGGGTGCCCCGGACGTACTTTGTTTGGCCTGGCATCCTTCGGCATCGGGATTAAGATAGGCATCGGTTTGGATTTGGATGTCGGTATTGAGACCGGCGGCATTGCAGCCACAGGTCTCATAACTACGTGCCGGTTAAACACCATGTTGCTTGTTCCCTTGGCATAGTACCATTAGCCCTGTCTGGTAAAGCTTAGTACAAAAGCATTCTTTGTCTCCTCATTTATTCCATTAGCAGCAAAGGCTTTAAGCCCTAGTGCTGTTTCTCATTTGGGGGAGACTACACACCATTTAAAAAAACAATTGCAAATTTTAACACACACACAAAAAAAATAAAAGCCTGCATAGAATTTAAGGGGCCTATTCATGATGTTAATTATCGGGGTATAATTAACATTCTAACTCGGTGCGGATTCCGGAGCAATTTATCATTGCTCCGGCGTGGTGACAGCAGATCCGAAAAGACAAGACAAGGGTGGAGGAATCCCTCTTGTGATCCGGGTCTCCTTCCCATGTGGTATCGGGAGCAATCGCCATCAGAAGATGACGAATACTCCCGCACTCAAGCTCTGAAAATATATTTTCGGAGCTTGATGAATTCTGTCCCCATACTAATGTATGGGGACAGTGGGCCATTTCACCAGAGGACGGCAAGCAGGAGATACTGTATCTGTGATATCTTCTGCTTTACCTTTGTGATGAATGGCCCAAAAACTTAATTTTTACAATTGCAGGTGAAAATATAAATTTTCACCTGCTTTTGTAAAAATTCAGTGATGCTGACCAGGCCCCTTAGTCTCTCTTCTGTGGTTCTGAAGGTTATAATTTAAAGCGGCACAAATGAAGTGAGTTAAACATGTTGAATGGCTGCTTAACAAATATTTGAAATGTGAGTTACATGTCTGTAATTACATTCATGCAACTTTCAAGTGAGCTAATTGCAAAGCAGACATTAGGCATTTGCAAGATATAATACTGTACCTGCTAATGGTCCTGACTTTCATTGTAAGAAAGGTGAGAGCCTTAGTATTTGAGGCATGGCCTCAAAGATAAAAAAGCAGGAAAGGCAGATAATTTCATAAATGTCTCAGGTGGGATCTTCTGTAGTATTTTAGTTTCTGTAAACTGTTAAGTGTGTGTGTGGTGGTGGGGGGAGCGGATGACAAGGAGGGTGGGGCGACCAGCTGCATATAGTTATCCTCTTCCAGTGGCCACGCACTGCAGCAATAGGGAGCAGGGCCCCTGTCTCCCTTTTGATGGCCCTTTCTACTCATAACAGATGAAATCACCAACAGTAAATTAGGTTATATGGAGGAATGGGTATTAGGTATAGATTATGGAAGGTAATATTAAGAATAAGGATGGTAAGGTGTTAATGCTTTATTGGGTCTAGAATGAAGATTTTTACAAAGTGATTAATTATATTATATTAATTATTTTGAATACAGTCGTTTCAATGATGATGAAGTAGTTAGGGGTTAATTATTGTTGAGGGAATGATATTGTAAGGTGATCAAATATACTCTGTATTATATGACGGTTACAATGGCAGTCATTGAAGCTATTTGTATTATATGACAGTCACTGATGCTCTCAATATTATATGGCAGTCACAACTACTCTTTGTATTGTATGCTGGTCACTGTTGCTCTCTGTATTACATGATGGTCACAAATATTATCTGTATTGTATGTTGGTCACTGATACTCTCTGTATTGTGTGGTGCTCACTGACATTGTCGGTATTGTGTGGCAGTCGCTGATTCTCTCTGTGTAAAATGGCAGTCACTGTGATGTTCTCTACATTATATGTTTTTGACTGTGATATTCTATGTATAATATGGTGGTCACTGCACTGCTCTTTGGTGGATAAGGTAGGTTAGTATAGGCAGCGATACTTATCTTTCAGTCTTGATACAGTGGAGCCTCCATGTTCCGTTTAAAAGTGAAGACATCCCAGAACTACAAAATAAATGCAGTATACATGTAATGGAACAAAAATTAGATTTGCCCTTGCCCTACATACATTAAAGTCTTAAAAATGTTGATGGCAGTATGCAAGCAAGCAAAGGGTGACTATTACCTACTGGGGATGCCGTGCCGAGTCTTTGTCCTTGATGACACAAAGTCTAGCTTCACCCCTGTCAGAATGCGGTGAGTTGCCTTAAACTCTGAGAGCTCTCCCAGCCTCCAAAGTCAACAGAAATTGGGCAGGCCCAAACAGCGCCCCCTGACCTGTGGTGCCCTGTGCAATGGCACCGGCCGCACTACCCTAGCTACGGCCCTGTCTCCCTCCCCTGTGAAGTGGGTGGGCCAGTGGTTTGATAATGCTATATGCAGTGAATAGCATCAACATCCCTCCCATAATGCCCCTCCCAAATCATGGCATTGCATAGTAAGGCAGAGCTGCAATGAGGCGATTTTCAACGCCACGATCCATGCACCTCCCACTCTTACTTGCCCATTCAGGTCTCTTGGAGAGAACATTTTAAAAGCAGGTTAGTTTGTCTGAGGGCTCTATTTACTACAATCCGCATTTGTAATGCAGATTGTAGTGTGATATTACCTACTGAGTTCACATTGCGAATTCAGACAATATCACAGGGATAAAGCTCTGTCCCTGCGAATCCCCTCCGCACACTTATCACGGTATTTTCACAAAAAATACAGTGACAAGTGCCGACGCATGAGCCGACTAACTATCGCCAAGCCCCGCCCCCCAGTGCTAAGCCCCGCCCCTGTGATCATGGAGCCCCCGCGACCCCCCCTCCCTTAATTACACTTACCTGCAGTCATCGGTGCTCCGGTGATATCCTCTGTGGCTCCGGTCAGCTGACATCCCATACTCCACTGGGACTCGGTCAGGCGACGACTGGGTACCAGTGCAGGCTGGGAGACCAGCTGACCGGAGGGAGAACATCACGGAAACCCCGATCACCGGTCCCTGGACTCAGGTAAGTTTTTTTTTGTTACTATTTTTTTTCTTTTTTTTAGCAGAGATCAGCGTGTGGTCTGTTTAGACCACACAGCTGATCACTGGTGCCGGCTCCGGGCTCTGCTCTGTCCGGTATTTTTTCACAATTTATTTTTAGTAACTTTGGCCAGAACACATTTCCCATTACAATTATGGGAAATGCGATCTGCTTATTAAAAATAAGTGATAATTAGGGCTTGGAGTAGAATTTTACGAATTCTACTCCAAATGCCCTGTAGTAACTTTAGGTGAAACTAAAATAATGTGAAAAGGGTATGAAAACACCCTTTTTCACTTTATTTTAGTAAAAATAATGTTAATAAATAGAGCCCAAAGTGACCTTCCCACACTTCAAATGGTAAGTTTTGTCGAAAAAACTACCATACAGATGCTACCATAACTTGTCTGCAGTCTGTATGCCTCTGTGTCAAAGGTGTGGTATATTATGTTGACATTCAAAAGGTCGACATTTGTTAGATTGACATAAGGATGTCGACATGGTTGCAATGTCAACATTGAACAAGTAGACATTTTCATAATGAACGGAGATATTGGGCCTGATTCAGGAAGGATCGCAATTGCAAAGCTGCACGCAGGCATATACTGTAGTGTGTAGTGCACGCAGGTAGCTTTGCAATTGTGATCCTTGCAATAATGCAAATGTAGCAGGAGTTATATGACACTCCCTGCTGCATTTGCGATCTCAGCACTGCGACGAAGATTACAGGCTGGGATCACCATCATGACCAGCGGTGGTCGATGGTCGCGATGGTGGACGGTTCCGGGCATCAGGCCAGCTGAGTGAGCCTCAGCTTCCCCTGTTTCTGGGAACACCGGCTGACCCCGTCCCGCACAGCCCCTTAAATGCTTCTGCCTTTCAATCGGGCAGAGGCATTCAAGGGTCTGCGTGCATCTACGCAGGACCCATTCTGCACACTCATAGTATGGGTCATGTGCACGCGCAGATTCCTGATAATCGGGAATCTGCGATCAGCAGTGCACTTGCATGCACTGCTGAACCAGGCCCATTGTCTGCATAGCTGTGAGTAGAGAGAGGTTACTGAGATCTGCAGCTACAGTGCTTTTCTGCATCTCATTTATTGCTCTGACATGAAATTTGTCAAAGATTTCCAAAATAATTTGTAGACCGTGCACCAATCAATTTGTGTCAAATCAAAATATTTTTTTTGCCAGGATTACAGAGATATACAATTAAACATCTGTGGTTTCTTATTTTACTAGTACATGATTTTGCTGTACAATACACTGCCAGATATACAGATTGATTACTGAATGAATTGTTATCTGTTACCAATAATATTCAGGAAATGTATATCTCATGTGTGAAATACTACATTCTGAATACAGGCAACATGAATCACAAAATTTTTTTTCTTGGTGAAGACATTTAAAATACTTGCTGAAAACATATTTTACTTTGGAAATCTGTGGAGTTACAGTATACAGAAAGATGCTTCTATAACCCATTCCCTTCATCATTATCACATTTAGTGTTTCTCAAGGGATGGAGCCAATACGGAAATACCATTCTCTGGAGCTATTTATTAAACAATATAAGATCATTTGCTTTTCTTTTGTGGGCATTTCCTCTCTGAGTAGCAGAACAATACAATTGGGATTACCAACACAAATGGAAGCCGAAGCTGTTATCTTTTAGTTAAGGCAGGATATAGCTGCCCATCTGGTCCTGGCACAAATCAGTTTAAATAGAAAGACCTAAACACCCGCCCCCCACCAAAAAAAATAAATTAAAAATACTCAAGTTAAAAGTTCATCAAATGAGTAATAGTGTTTTACCAGAGTGACAAGCCGATGGTGTACAGCAGAATGTTTCACAGCAAAAACTTTGTTTGCCTATATAACAATGTGAATTTCATACACATTTGTATGAACAAGATCGTTGTCAGATAAGATATGACGTAGGACTAGTTTACACATTCATAGTTTTAAATGGCTGTAATTAGGGCCGGATTACCAATGGGGCAGATGGAGCTGCATCTTCAGGCCCTTCATTGAAAACAGACTGACAGCATTGACAGGAAAAAGACTGCCAGCAGCCGTCCTCTCAAGCCACGCCTACTCCATCCCCAGCACCACACTCTCACTGTCTGGAAGATCATTCACAGTGCTGAGTGCTTAGAGTAGGGATGGCCATCGACCATTGATGATTAACAAACATTTATGGTTTACCACCGTGGTCGGTTATTTGCCATCTATGGTGATAATCAAATGGTTCACCGCCATCGATGGCACAGAGCCAAATGATGGGTTTTCCTCACCGTGTGCCAAGACACAGAGATTAGCTCTGCCTCCAACATGACCCACGAAGCCCCCTCCACTCCCTGATTGGCCTGTTGCCCGGCCAGTATTAAAACAGGTGGATGAAACCATTGATGGTTCATCGCCCAAGGGTTTCATACCATCGATGTCATCCACTAAAGGTATTGTCGATAGCAACCATTGATGGGTAACCTACTGATAGCAATCCCTAGCTTAGAGCCAGGCAGGCAGTGTTGTGGCCACCCCTTCCCTCGGGTCCTGAGCCTGTCAGTGACAAGCTCCGCCACACAGACTACATGAGGTACTACTGCTCTGTTATTTATTTAATGGCTTCATGGTGAGGAGAATCGATTAAAGATTTATGAGTGTCTGTGTAAGTGTGTGTGTGTTTGTGTATGTATGGGTATAACTACTATAGGTGCACGTGGTGCAGCTGCTATGGGGCCCAGAGCTGTGATGGGCCCATCTTCCTTGTCAAAGGTACAGTACATGTGTTACATAATGGGTGGTACATAGGGGCCCTTACAGACTTTTGCTATGGGGCCTTCAAATACCTAGTTACACCCTTGTGTGTATGTGTATGTATATGTACAGTATGTATATATGCATATGTGTGTGTATATATATATATATATATATATATATACACATACTGTATGTATGTGTGTGTATGTATATGTGTATATATGTGCATGCATGTGTATATGTATGTGTGTCTGAGCAAGTGTATGTGTGTATATGTACAGTATGTATGTGTGTGTATGAATTTGTGTATGTATATATATGTATTAGGGGTGTGCACCGGCCACTTTTCGTGTTTTGGTTTTGGATCTGGATCTTTCTTCGTGTTTTGGTACTGGATTGGTTTTGCCAAAACCACCCTTCCGTGTTTTGGGTTCTGGGTTTTGTGTTTTGGATCTGTATTTTTTTTTAAAAAGAGCATAAAAACAGCTAAAATCACAGAATTTGTGGGTTTTTCTGCTCCTATGCTATTATTAACATCAAAAACTTTAATTTCCACTCATTTCCAGTCTATTCTGAACACCTCACACCTCACAATAGTGTTTTTATGTCCAAAAGGTTGCACCGAGGTAGCTGGATGACTATGCTAAGCGATACGAGTGGGCGGCACAAACACGTGGCCCATCTAGGAGTGGCACTGCAGTGGCAGACAGGATGGCAGTTTGAAAAACTAGGCCCCAAACTGTACATAATGCAAATGCAAAGACAAAAAAGAGGTGCAAGATGGAATTGTCCTTGGGCCCTCCCACCCAACCTTATGTTGTATAAACAGGACATGCACACTTTAACAAATAAATCATTTCAGCGCCAGGGTCTGCCACACGACTGTGGCTGAAATGATTGGTTCGTTTGGGCCCCCACAAAACAAGCTGGCAATTAATCTGTCCCTGCACAAACTGGCTCTACGGAGGCAAGATGTCGTCCTCATCCTCCTCATCCACTGATTCCTCACCCTCTTCAGTGTTGTGTACATCCTCATCCTCACAGAGTATTAACTCGTCCCCGCTGGAATCCACCACCACAGGTCTCTCTGTACGTTCTGTGGCTGGTCTCCTTGGAAGAGTTGCTAATTAATTTTTATGAACATCATCTTCTCCACATTTTGTGGAAGCAACCTTCTACGCCTTTCGCTGACAAGGTTCCCGGCTGCACTAAACACTCTTTCGGAGTACACACTGGAGGGGGGGCAACTCAGGTAAAATAGAGCCAGTTTGTACAGGGGCCTCCAAATTGCCTCTTTTTCCTGCCAGTACAGGTACGGACTGTCTGACATGCCTACTTGGATGCTGTCACCGATGTAATCCTCCACCATTCTGTCAATGGTGACAGTATCATATGCAGTGACAGTAGACATGTCAGAAATAGTTGCCAGGTCCTTCAGTCTGGACCAGATGTCCAAACTTGGTCCTGCCTGCCCTGCATCACTGCCAGCGGGTTGCTTAGGATACCTAAGTTTTTTCCTGGCAGCTCCAGTTGCGGGAGAAAATGAAGAAGAAGCTGTTGACGTGTCACGTTCCGCTTCAGCTGACAGTGTTTTCACCAGCAGGTCTTTGCACCTCTGCAGGCTTGTGTCGGCCGGAAAGAGAGACACCACATAGGCTTTAAACCAAGGATCGAGCACGGTGGCCAAAATGTAGTGGTCTGATTTCAACAGATTGACCACCCTGGAATCCTGGCAAAGCAAATGAAGGGCTTCATCCACAAGTCCCACATGACGAGCGTCTGTCTTAGCTCCTCCTTCACTTTCTCCAGCTGCTTCTGCAAAAGCCTGATGAGGGGAATGACCTGACTCAAGCTGGCAGTGTCTGAACTGACTTCACGTGTGGCAAGTTCGAAGGGCTGGAGAACCTTGCACAACATGGAAATCATTCTCCACTGCGCTTGAGTCAGGTGCATACCCCCTCCTTTGCCTATGTCATAGGTGGATGTATAGGCTTGAATGGCCTTTTGCTGCTCCTCCATCCTCTGAAGCATTTAGAGGGTTGAGTTCCACCGTGTCACAACCTCTTGCTTCAGGTGATGGTGGGGCAGGTTCAAGAGTGTTTGCTGGCGCTCCAGTCTTCGGCACGCAGTCGCTGAATGGTGAAAGTGGCCAGAAATTTTTCGGGCTACCCAAAGCGTCTCCTGCACGCCCCTGTCGCTTTTCAGAAAATTCTGCACCACCAAGTTTATTGTGTGAGCAAAACATGGGACATGCTAGAATTTGCCCAGATGTAATGCCCGCACAATATTGGTGGCGTTGTCAGATATCACAAATCCCCAGGAGAGTCTAAGTGGGGTAAGCCACTGGGCGATGATTTCCCTCAGTTTCTCTAAGAGGTTGTCGGCGGTATGCCTCTTACTGAAACCGGTGATACACAGCGTAGCCTGCCTTGGAATGAGCTGGCATTTCTGAGATGCTGCTACTGGTGACGCTGCTGCTGTTGCTGCGTAAGGTGATACATCTACCCAGTGGGCTGTCACAGTCATATAGTCCTTAGTCTGCCCTGTTCCACTTTCCCTGTACTTGGGTACTGTACTGTTCCAGGTACTTGGGTACAACGGAATTTTTCAGGACACTGAGGACACTTTTTCTGACATTTCTGTACAGTCTCGGTATCGCCTGCCTAGTGAAGTGGAATCTAGACGGGATTTGGAACCGGGGACACACTACCTCCATCAATTGTCTAAATCCCACTGCACTAATGGCGGATACCGGATGCACGTCTAACATCAACATAGCAGTCAAGGCCTCAGTTATACGTTTTGCTTCAGGATGACTGCTGTCGTACTTCATCCTCCATGCTAAGGACTGTTGGAGGGTCAATTGTTTAGTAAAAGTAGTGGTGTTCCTACTTCCTCTCTGGGATGATGAACAACTCCCAGCAGCAGCAACAGCAGCAGCGTCAGCAGGAGGCATAGCAATGCAGGATCCTCTGGAGGAATCCCGGATAGGAGAGTCAGTCATGCCAGTGACATGGCCTGCAGGACTACTTCCGATCCTGACTAAGGAGGAAATTAACAAGGAGGGAGTTGACGGTGTGGTTTGCAGGCGCTTGGATACAACAGGACAACGGGATTTAGGTATCCCTGGACTGCTTACGGTCTTAGCCAAAGTTTCTGAACTTGACAGTAACTTTTTATGAACGCGCTGCAGGTGCCGTATAAGGGAGGATGTTCCTAGGTGGTTAACGTCCCTACCCCTACTTATTTCACCTTTACATATGGTACATATGGCAAGACAGTTGTTGTCCGGATTTGGATAGAAATATTGCCAGACCAAAGAGGTGGAATGTTTGGTCTTCTGCCCAGGCATGACCGTGATGGGCTTTGTCATCCCACGGACAACAACTGTCTCCCCCGGAGCCTGATTTAAACAAACCACATCACCATCAGAATCCTCCTCGCCAACTTCCTCCTCAGCGCCAGCTACACCAGTATCCTCATCCTGTTGTACTTCAACAGTGACATCTTCAATTTGCATATCAGCAGGTGGACTGTGGGTGCTCCTTTCAGCACTTGCAGGGGGCGTGCAAATGATGGAAAGAGCCACCTCTTCCCATCCAGGGCTGGGAAGGTCAGGCATCGCAACCACCACCACACTTGGACTCTCCTTTGGGATTTGTGATATCTTCTTATAACGCACAGTTCTTCATTGTGCTTTTGCCAGCTTAACTCGTTTGATTTTTTTAGTGGGAGGAGGGCTTCCATCGTCATGTGAAGCTGAACCACTAGTCATGAACATAGGAAAAGACCTTAGCCATTCCTTGCCACTCCGTGTTGTAAATGGCATGTGCAGTGCAGACCATCGACCCACTTGCGAGCGGACAGCCGCTCGCGAGTGGGTCTGAATCAGGCCCACAATTCACAAACACACAAAAAAATATTTTTTTATTTTGTTTGGAGTTCCCTTTGGGGGTTACAGCACCCTTTAGCGGTCAATCCAGATGGCCCTTTATTTATGGGACACAGGCGCACGCTTGGCACTATTTTGTTGATGCACGTGCGGCTACTGCGCACACAATTCACAAACACAAAAAAATATATTTTTTTATTTTGTTTGGAGTGCCCTTTGGGGGTTACAGCACCCTTTAGCGGTCAATCCAGCCAGCCCTTTATTTATGGGACACAGGCGCACGCTTGGCACTATTTTGTTGATGCACGTGCGGCTACTGCGCACACAATTCACAAACACAAAAAAATATATTTTTTATTTTGTTTGGAGTGCCCTTTGGGGGTTACAGCACCCTTTAGCTGTCAATCCAGCCGGCCCTTTATTTATGGGACACAGGCGCATGCTTGGCACTACTTTGTTGATGCACGTGCGGCTACTGCGCACACAATTCACAAACACAAAAAAATTTTTATTTTTATTTTGTTTGGAGTGCCCTTTGGGGGTTACAGCACCCTTTAGCGGTCAATCCAGCCGGCCCTTTATTTATGGGACACAGGCGCACGCTTGGCACTACTTTGTTGATGCACGTGCGGCTACTGCGCACACAATTCACAAACACATACAAATATTTTTTTTTATTTTGTTTGGAGTGCCCTTTGGGGGTTACAGCACCCTTTAGCGGTCAATCCAGCCGGCCCTTTATTTATGGGACACAGGCGCACGCTTGGCACTACTTTGTTGATGCACGTGCGGCTACTGCGCACACAATTCACAAACACGCAAAAATATATTTTTAAATTTTGTTTGGAGTGCCCTTTGGGGGTTACAGCACCTTTAACGGACAAGCCAGCCAGCCTTTTACTTATGGGACACAGGCGCACGCTTGGCGCTGCTCCTTTGTTGATGCATGTGCAGCCACAGTGCACACAATTCACAAACACAGAAAAAATATATATTTTTTTGCACTTGGGGGGAGCACCCCTGAAGGATAGAGCACCCCCTGGACAACACTACAGCACCCCTTTAGGACTGGGACACTGCACAGGACTTTGGAGTGGACACAGCCCCTATGGACAACTGACTGCACAACACAGTCCAGCCAGCCCCTATGGACTTTGAAGTAGTGGACACAGCCCCTATGGACAACAGCAGCACAGCGCAGCACAACACTACACTACACTACACAGCCCAGCCAGCCCTAACTCCCACCCTCCCTCTTCACTGTCCACAGCTGAGTGAGAAAATGGTGCTGACGTGGGTACCTTATATAGGATCCAAAACCCGCGAGACCCGGAAGGCGGGATTATGACGTTTTGCCTCGATTTCAGATCCGAGTCAGGCGGGAAAAGTCAAGCCTGACTCGGATCGGCCTCGGATCAGGGGGGCTCGGGGGGGTTCGGATTTCAGAAATCCGAACCCGCTCACCCCTAACATATATATATATATATATATATATATGTGTGTCTATGTATATGTCAGACCCTCCAAAATGACCTGTTCCACCAGGTGTAAAATGCTCTGCTCCTGGACTATGATTGCAGACACCTGTAGTGAAAAACCTGTCTTATCAATTAACTAGTTCAACACTGGTGTCTGCAATCATAAATTAGGTGGGAAGTCCAGGAGCAGAGCATTTTGTACCTAATGGAATGGTTCATGTTGGAGGGTAGGATATTTACAGTATGTGTGTGTATGTATACATATGTGTTAATGACGGATCACCCGTCGTTAGCGGGCTCGAAGCAGACGGAGCGAGCTGTCGATGTTGAGTGACAGCTCGCTCCGTTTGCTGGGCGGGCAGGGGGCGTGCCCAGCCAAATGGAGGCGTACCTTTTGGAACGCTTGCCGTTTTGTGGGCGTCCCCACTGACATCATCAGTGATGTCAGTGGGGAGCTTCCTGCTCAAACAGAGCAGGAAGCTCCCTGGGGCTTAAGGTTGACGAGACCCTACCCTAGGGTCTCGTCGTAAGCCCCGATGGTCGCGATGTGACCATCTCCCTTAGCGGTCGTTAGAGCTGTGGGTGTTAACCCACAGCCTAACGACCGACATGGAGGCGGCCGTTCAGGATGCAAGCGGCCGCCCTGTTTCTGAGCGACCGCTTGCATCCTGCGACCGCCTCTGAATGAGGCCCATAATGTGTAGGGATCACACTATATTGTTTTAGCAGACGGAAAAATACACTCTTCCCCTTTTTGCAGCTCCATGCTGAGCTCTGGATGAGAGCCCTTTGTATTAGAGAAGGTTTGTGCCATGCCACTGCCTGTACTCAGAGACTGAGAGTTTGGATGCCATGCTTCCTGCTGAGCTCCCACTGAATCCACTACCTCTGCATCAACCTGGTCTGAGGTAAACACATGTATTTACATATGTTATTGTATACTTAATGCAGATGTTCCCAAACGCAGTTTTCAAGGCACCCTAACGGTCCAGGTTTCAAGGATTTCTGTGGTTGAGCAAAGATTAATAAATCAAAAGACTAACGCTCGGTACACACTAGACGACTTGCAAATAATGCAATGTCGTCAACAATTTCCCTTGGACTCCTGGACAAACGATCTAGTGCATACACACTGTGCAATTTAACAAATGACCAAACAATATACAGTATCTTGGATCATTTGGTGGTTAGATAGTTAACTATATAATGTAACCATATCACCTGGCCATTTGGTAGTGCATACACACTGCACGATCTGAGGAGAATCGTTAACGAGATTGACAGATCTTGTTGCATGTAGAAAAGATCTGAAGATGCGACGAACTAGGCCACGGGAGTGCACATAGGGCCTGATTCAGACCCGGACGCTATCCGCAGTACTATTGCCGATGGTTGCTAATCTGCGCATGCGTATGCATAGCAGTGCGTGTGCGCAAACTACACAGTGCATTCACAGATCCCTCGCTTGCACAGCAAAGCCAGCCCACCAGAGTGAGTTATAGGAGAGGCCGTTTTGTGGCGGTAACAGGGGCTGTCCAGTAACAACGGGGGAGTGGAGATGCAAACGCAGGCGTGCCTGAGTGTTTCAACGCCATTTTAGAGGCATGCATAATTAACAGGCAGCGTCATAGTACACGTCACCAGACATTTTTTTACTCTGTTTTCCTCGCAATGCTTGCTGTAGAAACTGCGTGTACCAATGTTTTCACAAACTTCCAGGAGATGACGTGGGGCAGTGGGCGTCTCTGCATTCACTAAGGGGAGTCTACATACACAAAGTGAATGCTCGTACAGGTAAGATGGGCATGCTTACGCCTTGGCGAGCGATCGCTCCCCGCTGCGTCACTTTCAAATATTTGCATACGCATCGAGCGAGGGTACGATCATAGCGACTGGGTCTGAATCAGGCCCATAGTGCATACACACTTGACCATTTGAACGATTTGTCGTTCCGATGCGTCGGAATCAGCCAAATCGTTCAAAATATTGTCTAGTATGTACCTAGCTTAAGGTACTTATTAAGTTACCTGTACCCAAGCATGTTTGTCCTTAAAACCTGGACCATTAAGGGTGCCTTGAGGACTGAGGTCCTGATTCAGAGCCGCTCGTAAGCGGCCGCTCGTTCGCTCCGAGCGATGTTCGCTCATCTGCGCATGCGTATGGATCGTAATACGCATGCGCGAACCAGTCAGTGCGGCTGAAAAACGTTTGTTCGCTAAATAGCGAATGCCTGCTAATATGAGTGACAGGAGGAGGCATATGTGGGTGGTAACAGGGGAAGGTGCTTGAAAACGGGGAGTGGAGATCAGAACGCAGGCGTGCTTAAAGGTCAAAACGGGCGTTTTATGGGTGTGCATAATTAATACAGCAGCGTCACTGACCACGTCACTGGGTTATTTTATAGTCAGAACTGCTCACAAATTTGTGGTAGGAAAAACCAACCACAAGAATAGCGAGCAGTTCAGACGCTGGTCGATGTACTCGATTAATCTAATAAATAGCGGACATGACGTATGATGCGAACGGCCAGGGGGGCGTTTTTATCAAAAAAACGACCGCATGTTTTGTTCGCCCGTTCAGACATAGAGGCGGCAACAGACCGCAAAGAGCGAACGGTTCATTTGAATAGCCACCCCCATTTTCTGAACGAGTGAGCGCTAATAGCGACCGGCTCTGAATCAGGCCCTAAGTTTGGGAACCTCTGATTAAATGAATTGGAGACACTGCTGAGTGGAATATTATGTATTAGTGGCACCTATGTGTGCCATAATTAAGTATTAGGGCACTGTAGTGTGGGATAACTTGTATTGGGGGCACTGTTGTGTGGCATATCACATATTAGGGGCACTGTATTTTGGAATATAATGTATTGGGGGCACAGATGTGTGGCTTAATTAGGTATTGGGGGCACTGTAGTGTGGTATATCATTTATTGGGGCACTGATGTGTGGCATATCATGTTTTGCAGACACCTTATTGTGGCATGTCCTATATTGGGGGCACTTTAATGTGAAATTATGTGCCACTAGGATGCATTAAAATACACATTCAGCCCATCCCTGCGAAGTGTAAAAGTGATCACTGTACTTTGAGTTTCCAGCGCCAGCTGTGCTACTGTGCATGTGTGGTCTGCTGACCTTGTATATGCAAATGGAGAGTGCCAAGGAAACTTACAATGTCTATCAGTAGATGGCGTTAGCTACTGAGGCCAAGCAACGGAATGCTTCACATACCAGGATTTGGTAAAATTGGCAATTAAGCAGCCCCCATTGAAAACTATGGGGGTACTTTTGCAATCAAAATGGGGTCCCCATATACACATTCATTGGATCTTTAATACTTGCGAGTACCCCACAAATATTCTTTAATAAATAGGTCCCTTAGTGAGTATTGCACTTTATGGCGACAGTCTGCTGTCTGGTTTAATTTGTAACACTTCGTTTACACAATGTATACTATGGGGTAAGACATGGGTAATATGAAACAAAGCTGCCTCAGAGATTTTTAGCAATGCCCTCTTACAGAGCTATAAAAAGTCTTGTGCTATTCATCACTATTTTGCTTGCTGTGATTAAGGACCTGATTCAGACCCGGATGCAAGTGGCCGTTCGTACGTTCGGCGTACGTGCCAAAATATGTTAATTTAAGTGCTCGCACTTAATTTCGAACGCAGCTAAACTTCCTCCCCAAAGTCTACCGACCTCTCCTCTAGCTAACGAGCGAGCCAAATAGTGAGCGTACATCCCCAATGTGGCTTGCAGGGAACGCACGCACAAGTACAAACCAGAAGTGGGCCTGTCAGATTCCGATTACCTGCTCGTTCATTCTGCCTACCTCCTTCAATCGTACAATGCCAATCAATATATCAATTTGCTTAATTGCTCTTCACATGTTTTTTTTTATGTTTTTTTTGTATTTCAATAAACTTTACTCTTGTCCGTGTTTGTGTTTACCCGCAGAATACGTACGGTTTAAACAATGGCTTTCTTTTGCCAAAATACATGTTTGAGCCAATTATCCATTTGTTTTCCGTGTTTTTACCCACGCATATTTTACTGGGTTCATTTCTTTATTTAAATTAGCTTACGCATGTCACTGCATCAAGCCTATCATAACTCACAATAGATTTTTGGGCCTATCGAACACATGACTCATACACTAACCAATAGAATGGTTCCTGTTAATTTCCCAACTACATTAGCCAATCAAAATTATTTTCTGGTCTTTATTAAAACTGTTTTATTAAAAATACACCATTGCCATCATGAGAGCCTCTGCATTCACCAAGCGAGAGCTTCTGGGTCTTACAGAGGTGATGGACAGGCATATCACCTGCCAGCCTCCCCCCATCAGCAATCGGGAAAAGCGTGCCGCCTATGCGGAGGTTCGCGGCCGCCTGCGTTCCTTTGGCTCACGCCGACAGATCGGCCAGCTGGAGCGCAGGTGGTCCGACCTTCAACGGCGGACGCCCCGCTTGCTGGCATGCTTTCACATGCGTATAGCGGAAAGTAAGTTAGTTTTTTTTGGGTTTTCCTGTTTATCTTTGTTGCCCTATCTGCGTGTGCATGTTTTCTTGTTTGGCCTGTTTATTATTTGCACTCATATCTGCGTGTGCATGTTTTCTTGTTTGGCCTGTTTATTATTTGCACTCATATCTGCGTGTGCATGTTTTCTTGTTTGGCCTGTTTATTATTTGCACTCATAAATGCGTGTGCATGTTTTCTTGTTTGGCCTGTTTATTATTTGCACTCATATCTGCGTGTGCATGTTTTCTTGTTTGGCCTGTTTATTATTTGCACTCATATCTGTGTGTGCATGTTTTCTTGTTTGGCCTGTTTATTAGTTGCACTCATATCTGCGTGTGCATGTTTTCTTTTTTTGGGGTTAAACAATTAGCGTTTAGCAAGGTGATATTCTAAACTAACCTCAATTTGTTTCCCATCATTTAGGGGCCGAGCGAAGACTACGG
The DNA here is from genome assembly GCA_031769625.1 of Taudactylus pleione. Taxonomy (NCBI): domain Eukaryota; kingdom Metazoa; phylum Chordata; class Amphibia; order Anura; family Myobatrachidae; genus Taudactylus; species Taudactylus pleione. The sequence goes on along the minus strand of JAUIMM010000153.1, from coordinate 38,211,324 downwards.
CGTCATCGCCGGCAAAGAGGGCGCTCTCGTCCCCTCTCCCCAACCCCAAGCCAAACCTCCTCTCCCCAAAATTCCCAAAATTCCCCCTCCTCCCCAGCCTGCCCAGACCCTGTCGCCCATCCCTCTTTGCAATTTCCCCTTCATCCCAATTCCCCTTCCCCTCAACCAACCCCTCTCTTGACCACCCCATCTCCCGAATCTGTTATAACCCCTCCCACCTCCTTGGGAAATGTGACCACCTCCGAGAAGGACGATGGAGTGGTTTCGGGGCCAGCCATCATTCACAACGGTATGTTTCCCTTTTATCCTTTTTTGTTAAGGAAAATATGTTGATGTAATCCTTTGTCTGTGCCTTTTCCTTTTTTTTTATTTTTTAAAGTTTGGTTATATATCTGTTTGTATTTACATTTCACAGCTGATTTCCCCATACACATATCCCACATGTCAAAACAGTCAAACTTGTATCTCTGGTTTACGGCTGCTATTTTTTTTTGTTTTTTTTGTTTTTTCATTTTTTTATTGTTCAAGGTTTTTTTTTTAAATGTGGTTTTTGCAACACTATTGTCACTTTTTGCTAAGTCTATTTTGTTTGAGTATTTTTTTAGATTCATAAATTATGGATTCATTTTAGTAAGCACCACAATTTTCTAACCCACAGAGGAACAGAGGCGTTTGGCGGACCTAGCCGGGTGCGTCCAACTTATGCGGGGGCACGTGATCGGCCTGCTGGTGGTCCTGGATAGGATGGCGGGGTTCCTGCGGCCCTAAATTTTTGGTTTTTCATCCAAATTATTGTTCTACAATAAAAAGTAAAATTTTGAATACAGTCTCATTCCTTGTCTCCAAATCTTAGATTGTTTAAACTGACATAAGTAGACTCTTGCAGCAAGTATTTGAAACTAATGTCACTAAGATTGTGTTTTTTTTAGCAGGCACATGAAACAGCTAACACTAACAATAGGTTTTGAGAGTTACCAGATGTTTTTTGTGTTTTTTTTTTATTTCCATGTACAAAATTTGAGGTAAACCTGCTTAGGCCGGATTCCAAAGCATAGTGATTCTACATAATACCTTTTGGTGTTGGTTTTTACCCCCAAAGCATAGTTAAATAATGAGCAAATTGACACATTACAGGATTAGCCATTAAGCAAATTTTCATTGGGTGAACCTGCTTACACTTGCTTGTAATGTTTGAAAAAATTGATTGGATTCACAAAAACCAAAAATTTATTCACCACAAAATAAAAACACAAAGTGTTGGTTCACAAACAATACACACAGTGATAACAAAATGGACAAACCAGCAAACACCATAATAAAAAATAAACTAAAAATCAAGAACTGGTTGACGAATGAGCATGCCAACATGATTCCACAAATGTTGCGTTTCCAAATTGGGTCCAGAATATATATCCAATGTGGCCCCATGAAGTCATTTTTTGGGAGCAGGAAGTAGTCATCGTATCATTCCAAAAGATTATGAAATAAAACACAAGATGGGAAATAAAAAAACGATTAATTTTGCTGGTAAAAAAAAATCCTTTCCACATTGTGTCAAATAACTTATTTTGTGCCAATAGTTACCTAAAGAATCTGGCCACCACATCATCGCGTATGGCCCCCCCACATACTGACCTCCGACCAACCTCGGGGGGGCCATCCTCAGGCAAGGCATCCTCTTGCTGCATTGGGACACCACTCCTTATGGCGATGTTGTGAAATATCCCACACAGGACCACAATTTTCGAAACCATATCCGGCAAATACATGAGTTCGCCACCAGAGCGGTGGAGGCATCTGAATCGGCCTTTTAAAAGGCCGATACAGCACTCCACCACTTGCCTGGTGGCTGTAAGTGCGGAATTAAAATTACTTTGTGGGCCTGGTGTGGGAGCCAAATAAGGAGTGAGCAGCCAGGGCGTGCAAGGGTAGTCACTGTCTCCTGTGAAAAAGAAGTGACAACATCAGGAACACTGTGTATCAAGCTTTGCATTGGTATGTACTAAAGGTCTCCACTTACCCAGAAGCCATGCATCACCAGCTTGTAGGTTGTCTAATTTTTGCCATATCCCTGATTGCCGGATGACGAATGAGTCATGTGCACTCCCGGGTAATTTTGCATTCAGGGACAGGATCTGGAGGGAGGCATCACATACCACCATTACATTCAGTGAGTGATAGTGTTTTCGGTTCCTAAAAATGGCCTCCAGCCGTGCTGGAGGCTGAAGTGGTATGTGAGTACCATCCACAACCCCTATGATGTGTGGGAAGCCAGCTATTTGGTTAAAAAATTGGCCTTGGCCACACTAAGGGAACCCATATCCAAAGGCATTTTAATAAAATGATGGAGGTGCTTGAAAAGGGCCTCCATCACTGCCCTCAGGATCCTTGAAAAGGAGGATTGGGATATTCCTGCAACTATTCCCACCGTGGTTTGAAAGGATCCTGAGGCACAGAAATGTAACACCGCCATAAATTGCGTAAGTGGTGGTATTGCTGTAGGACTGTCAATTTGCCGCTCAAGATCACTCTCTATTAATGAGAGAGTGTCTATGATGATTTGGGGCGGAACACGGTAGCGCCTTAACACCTCATCATCGGGCATTCCAAAAAGGGTGACATGTGTTCTATATATCTGGGGCCTTGCACGCCTACAATGCTTACGCCTGGGACGAGATTGAGGTTGGTCGGCTTCGGGAGCATGGCCACAACAATCCGACCAAGATCAACCTGAAATGGCAAGAATTGAAGTTAAGGTTTGTTTCCCCCCCAAAAAAATGAAAAATACTTATCTTTACGATACAATCCAAAGATGCTTACATGCCGGGGTATTGTCATGATTTCCCAAACCTAAAAATCCAAAGACCAGAACAAGGACAAAATTTGTGTTGTCCATTTATGATTCTTAATTTTGTAAAAGACAAAACATAAAAGGGGATAAACACACATTTCTCCAAAGAGCAAACCTACATTGCGCAGACTTCCACAATTTGGGCCCCAAACAACAACCAAGATTGTGAACGGTAAATATCACCCAATTTAACTAGAGAAAATAAGCCGACAAAAATGCGCTAATTAGTTCGCAATTTAACTAGAGAAAATAAGCCGACAAAAATGCGCTAATTAGTTTGCAATTTAACTAGAGAAAATAAGCTGACAAAAATTCGTTAATTAGTTCGCAATTTAACTAGAGAAAATAAGCCGACTAAAATGCGCTATTTAGTTTGCACATTTATGATCCACCAAAACAAAGAAAAAAACAGTAATGTCCACAAAAGATGCGTAAAAAAAGACATGAACATTTAACAAACAAGTGAAAATCCAAACTTACCAATAAAGGATATAGAAGTCACCGAACAAAAGGGTCGTTGGGGCAGAGCCAAAAGAAACCTACAAAAGGAGAAAATAAAAAAATTTTTGGTACCCAAAAAAAAAAAAAGGATAGCCAAATTTAACAAAAGGAAGACGGTAAAAAACTTACCACAAAAAAACACCACAACTAAAAGAACCACACCAAAAAAAGCGAACGGAAAGATAACCACAAAAAAAACGCACAGAAAAAAACACCAAACACCGCCAAATACAATTCCCGCCAACAATCCACTCCGACCAACGTAACCTCCAACAAACAACACCCGCCACCTAGACTCGAGTCGGCCAAAGCCATGAATAGTGTTTCTTTTCCCGCTCAAATTAAGGACGGATCATAGGAACGCACAATCAATGATGCGGACGAATAATAAGGACGCATGTATAAATACGTCACGACCCAAAAAAAACGGTCTGCTGTATTTCTTGTTTTGTAATGAGAAATGGCTACAGACCAGCCAAACAATGGCCAAGAGGCGGCCGGTAAGTATTTCTGGCATTTCTAATCAAGGATTATTTTGAGGCAGAATATAGTGAAAGTTGGGCAGTTAAAATTTAACAATTTTATTGTAAATAGGTGTTGAGGATGACATGGAAGAGGCTGCTGGGCCCAGTATTCCAGGCAAAGCTGGGAAAAAGAAAAGGCAGCCACAATTCACAAGAAAGGAGATGGAGGTTTTGGTTCAGAAGTGTGTGGACATCCTGCCACAGGCAGACAGGAATATGGGTGCAAGCGAGAAGTGGAGAATGTGGGAGGAGATAGCCAGTGCTGTCAATAGGGTGGGTGATTATGTCCGTCTAGCCCGGGATGTCAAACGGCGGTAAGTAAAAACTTGACCACCCAAAAAAAACAGGGTCAAATAATGCAGGAATAATGCCTACTTTTTCACCCACAGATGGCAAGACTTCAAATATCGCCTAAAGCAAAAAATGGCTGACAGGGCTAGGCATGCAAGGGGGGCAGGTGGGGGTCCCACCCCTGTGTCATTGGAGTTTAATGATTTGGAAGAGCTGGCACATGGGTGTGTGCAGGATGTGGAGGTGTTTGGCGTGTCCAACATGGATACGGACATGCCAGACTTTGCGGCTCCTCATGTTGTCCCAGGTAAATGTTGTGATGTAACCAACTCTGAAATGTTAATGTGACAATATGTAGATTGTAATGTTCCTCTTTTCTCTTTTTTCTCACAGAGACACAGGCGGATGAGTCTGCTCCAGAGGGGAGCCTTGGCCGCAGAATTTCTGCTGGCTCTGCAGGGGAGGAACCAGTACATCCGGCTGAGGACCCTGCAGAAGCCAGTCCTGGGCAATCCCCCTCGAAGGCAGTGGCACTCCTCACAGAACTCAATTTTAAATCGGATTCCCATACGGAGATTCTGCAGAGGATGGACGCCAGTCTGCTATGGGTGGCTGAGGCCCTGGAGCAAAATGCTGCGGCCAACGTGACCATTGGTCAGGCCCTGGCTGAAAATACCAGGGCCAACATCCGAATCGCCAATGCCCTGGAGCAGCTCGTTCGCCAGCACATGGTGGAGCCGACCTCCCTTCCTGCCGGAACATCAGGATCCTCCTCCTCTGGCACAACAACAGCCATTCCTCCAAATGTGCCTAGCCCTGTGCCTAGTCCAGAGGCCACAACATCTGCCTCTGGACAGGCCAGCCAGAGGACATCCTGGAGCCGGTCTGGCACCCACCCTACCCCAGCCAAACGGGGAAAGAAACGATGACAGCACTGGCTACTTTGCCCACACTCCTTCTGTGCTTGCCCCATATTCCTTTCTGGCCAAAACTTCCCTCTCCTTTCTTGTGAATTGTTTTTTTAATTTTTGTATTTTTTGCACCAAAAATATCATTTTAAAAAAACAAATGTACCAAAGATTAGTGGGTAACAATGACCCCAAAATTGTATGTGAAAATGCACATGATTTGTTTTAAAATGTGTTTTGAAAATAAAACTTACAAATGGTTCTCAACTGTATTGTGACATTAATTTCAAATTGGTTTCTAGTTAATCCTGTCCCACAAGGAAAAAACGAAATCTTAGCTTTGGAGTTCCAAAAAATCAAGGGTTAAAACAAAATGTTACTTTAAGGAACACTTTGGTAAAAAAAAACCAAAAACTCCAGCCCAATGCAAAAGGTTACAATACACACAAACATGATGACAATATTGTTACAATATCCAAAAACACTAACAAAATTGTAAAATACATTCCTACAAAAAAACGCTAATTGATTGTGTAATCCTGAAATTAGCAGCCGAGATTTTCAGCTGCGTACGGTTTTGTGCTATTCCAAAGAAAAAAAAAAAACACATTACAAGCTGGTTTTCAATACAAAGTTGATTGTTTATCTGACAAGCCGTTATAAATCGATGAAACATCGAGGAGGCCCGGGCCAAAGGACAAGGCCATCGCCATTGTGGTCGAGTAATCCAGACCCCAAGCTGTGCGAGCAGTTTGAACAGAAAGAGGATCAGCCAGTGACGTATGAGTTGGTACGAACACATTGGACGTTCGCATGAGCTAATTTATGTATGCCCCAAAAACGCCTCGCCACGCCTGCGTTTTTCCATCTCCACCCCCGTCAACGCCCAAAAACGGCCTGTTCTGTCAATCACATTTGACATGTCACTTCCTGTTCGCAATTTGCCGAACGAGTGAAAAAAAGCTTGCAATCTGCCGTACGCAGTGTTACACCGACGCATGCACGGTTTCTCAACATCGGAACGCAACGAGCATACTGCTGTTAACGAGCGGCTCTGAATGAGGGCCTAAGTTAGCAATTGTGGACGCTCATGTGAACGGGTTTGATGGCAGGTTGGTCTCCCATATCCTAAATTCCAAAAACCAAAATATTCCAAAAGACAATTTTTTTTTAATGATGACAGTGAAATCTTTGCTCTCTGATGGTTTAATGTGCATAAACTTTGTTTCATGCACAAAATTAATCAAAGTATTGTATAAAAAGACCTTCAGGCTATGTGTATACGATCTATATGAAACATAAATGCACTTTAGCATTTAGACCAGGCATGCCAAACTCAAAATACCAACCGGGCCGAATATTCAAGGTCTACGAGTGTGTGGGCCGCAACAAAAAAAAAGTCTTATATGCAATTTTGAAAGGTTTATTATTAATAAAAAACAATTTATTGCCCCCTGTATTAGAGCCCCTTTTGCAATGCCCCCTGAATTTGTGCCCATTATGCAATACTCCTTATGCAGTGCCCTAGTAGTGCCCATTGTGCAGTACCCCAGTAATGCCCCTTATGTTGTGCCCCCCAGTAATGTCCCTAGTAGTGCCCCTTATGCAGTGCCCCCAGCAATGCCCCTTATGTAGAGCCCCCAGTAATGTCCCTAGTAGTGCCCCAGTAATGCCCCTAGAAGTGCACCTTATGCAGTGCCCCCAGTAAAGCCCCTTATGTTGTGCCCCCTGTAATGACCCTTATGCAGAGCTCCCAGTAATGTCCCTAGTAGTGCCGCAGTAATGCCCCTAGAAGTGCCCCTTATGCAGTACCCCCAGTAATGCCCCTTATGCAGAGCCCCCAGTAATGCTCCTTATGCAGAGCCCCCAGTAATGTCCTTAGTAGTGCCCCTTATGCAGAGCCCCCAGTAATGCCCCTTATGTTCTGCCCCCAGTAATGCCCCTTATGCAGAGCATCCAGTAATGTCCTTAGTAGTGCCCCTTTTGCAGTTCCCCCAGTAATGCCCCTTATGCAGAGCCCCCAGTAATGCTCCTTATGCAGAGCCCCCAGTAATGTCCTTAGTAGTGCCCCTTATGCAGAGCCCCCAGTAATGCCCCTTATGTTCTGCCCCTAGTAATGCCCCTTATGCAGAGCATCCAGTAATGTCCTTAGTAGGGCCCCTTATGCAGAGCCCCCAGTAAAATGCCCCTTATGTTGTACCCCCAGTAATGCCCCTTATGCAGAGCCCCCAGTAATGTCTGTAGTAGTGTCCCTTATGTTGTGCCCCCAGTAATGCCCCTTATGTTGTGCCCCCAGTAATCCCCTTTATGCAGAGCACCCTGTAATGCCCTTAGTAGTGCCCCCAGTAATGCCCCATATGCAGAGCCCCCAGTAATGCCCTTATGTTGTGCCCCCAGTAATGCCCCTTATGTTGTGCCCCCAGTAATGCCCCTTATGCAGAGCCCCCAGTAATGCCCCTTCATGCAGAGCCCCAGTAATGCCCCTTATGCAGAGCCCCCAGTAATGCCCCTTATGTTGTGCCCCCAGTAATGCCCCTTATGCTGTGCCCCCTCCCAGCATAGAACAGACCCCACTCACCTGTCTGTGCAGTACTTACCTTTCTTAACGAAGGCCACTGGGCACCGCTCCAGTCCACGCCGTCCCACGTAGATGCTGCTGCTGACGGGATCTAATTAGATCCAGAGCGGTAGGCAAAGGATCCGCTCGTCGTGGGTGATGTCATCACGTCACCCGCGCACTGCATCACTGGGAACGCTGGCCTCTGAAGCAATAAGAGGCTTCTGATTGCTTCAGAGACCACTGTTGCAGCCTGTAAAGTAAACACTGCTGTGCTCCGATCGTGGCAGGGGTGTGGGCCGCATATTATATATATGTGAGCCCACACTCTGGGGCTGCAGAACATGTTTATTCGGGCCGCATGTTTGACATGCCTGATTTAGACCGAGATATTTCATTATATGTAAATATTCTAAATTCCAAAATACTGCTGGTCCCAAATAATTTGAATATGGGAGACTCCACCTATATATGCCAATCAGACTGACACTCATCCAAGTCAATTCAGTATTGCTGTGGTGCCTTCCAAAACCAAATGGTAAATATGTAAACAGGGAGGGGCGGCACTCCAGGGACTGGCACAATGTAAAAGAAATACTTGTCACCACCAAGTCACGTCCTCTTGATTTGGCGGTGACAAGTATTTTATCTACATTGTGACACACACACACACACATATACATTAACAATGTATGTGCGTATACATGTATAAGCTTCACTTAGGGGCCTATTCATCATCACTTAATTTTGATAAAAGCAGGTGAAAAAGCACATTTTCACCTGTAATTGTTAAAATTAAGTATTCGGGCCATTCATTAAGAAGGTGAAGCAGGAGATATCACAGATATCACCTACTTACCTTCTGTTTGCGGAATGGCCCGCTGTCCCCATACACTAGTATGGGGACAGAATTCATCAAGCTCCGAAAATATTATATTTTCGGAGCTTGACTGCGGGAGCATTCACCATCTTCAGATGGCGAATACCCCCGCTTGAGCTTCGCCGCCCGCTCTTCCCTATGGGAAGAGGGTCTGACTTGCGAGAAGGGATCCTTTCGGATACCTCCGTCCCTGTCCAGCTCCTTCCAGTGGACGTCGGGGCTCTTGTGCGCATGACCTGTAGGACACGCATGCGCACCACCGTCACTGCTCCGAAAGGAGCAGTGAAAAGATTCACTGCTCCGAAAAGGAGCAGTGAAGCCACTCGCGGGGGCAGCTGATTTCACAACAGCTGCCACTGCACCGGAGCAATGATGAATTGCTCCGGTGGCCGCGGCGAATTAGAGTGTTAATTATCGGGGTCCGTTCGGACCCCGATAATTAACATCATGAATAGGCCCCTTTGTGACTTATTTTAGTTCTGTGATCACTAAGGGGTCTATTTATCATCACTTAATTTCTACAAAAGCAGGTGAAAATTAACATTTTTTTGTAGAAATTAAGTTTTGGGGCCATTCATCATAACGGCAACGCAAGAGATAGCACAGATGTCTCCTGCTTACCTTTCACCCCTGATGTGGCACGCTGCCCCCATACACTAGTATGGGGACCTAAATTCATCAAGTTTCGAAAATACTATATTTTCAGAGCTTGACTGCGGGAGCAATCGCTATTTTCGGATGGCGTTTGCTTCTGCACACCTGCTCTTTCCCTATGGGTCATGGACAGGGAGTCTTTCAGATCCCTCCGCCCCTGTCCGGCTCCTTCCCTGAACTCTATCTCAAGCATGAGCACTAGTATTGCCAAATTAGTCTCGACAGTGTTAATTTTTACTGCTATGAAAGTTTTGTGTAAGGGAGGGGTTACATTAGACAAGAAAAAAAGACAATCGGGGGGAATTTCTGTCTTTTTTTCTTAACCCCTCACGTACATGCAAATGTGATGGGCCAATAAACTGCTTCTGAGCAATTTCCATTCTGTGTATCAGTTTTCAGAGGCATGTATAGGATCATGGCTGGAGGGAATGCTGATCCTTGTATTGTTACATTGGAGAATCCAGGAGTACCTCCATGTGAGTTGGCTCTCAATTTAGAAACACATAAATATATGACCCAAAGTGGGGTTATTATTATGTAGTTTAGGACCACGTAAGCAGGGATGCCTTACCGTGGCTGGTGGCTTACCAAATGTTTGCAAACGTGAGTAACTAAGAAGTCATATAGAAAATGGGCCTCAGATTGCACACCCTGAACATATACTGTATATATATATATATATATATATATAATTGGAGGTGCTACCTGTGGAGACAATTGATATATACACAAAAAGGAAACAAAATTGCCTGCACCCCTGGGAATGTCATTTAAAAATAAACTGTATCAAAAAAAGTTTTAAAAAAATATAGGGACACCCCCAAAAAAATGAATTAAAAATTTGGGTTGAAAGAAAAAAAATGTAAACAGTGTTTAAAAATAGGGAAATAGGTTCAGGGCTATTCTGCAAATATGCAGCAGGTGTATTCTAGAATAGGCTATTAGCGGCAGGTGCATTTTTGCAGAATTTAAAAAAATGACTTTAGGGACTTAAAAATATGCTAGTACCCATTTTCATGTACCCCATATTTGATGGGACCACTTAAAAAAAAAAAAAATAACCTAAGTGCTCTTATGCAACACTTCTTCAATGTCGGGAAAAAACACCTGCAGCGGCTATTTAAAAACCCTACTTTCTTTTTCAGGCAAAAATAGGGGTACCCATAGTTATCCCCCATGTCTTGACATCTTTAGGGGGGGTCCTACAATTAATTCCCAAATATTCCTGTTTTTTTCGTAGATCCCAATTCGCCAGGTCCCATTTTCGCTGATTTTAAATTGAATACGGGGATAAAGCCGGCACGCGCCCGATACTTTATCCCAGGAAAAGCTCCGATGTGGATCAAAAAGTCCAGCACGGACTTTTCACTCCCAAATTGAATGCGACTCATAATCCTCTCCAAATTGTGTGATCATGGAACTAACATGCAGGTGCCATAATTATTTGATTTGCCCTGCCAAACCCCCCTCTGTGTCCATCTTCATCTTCCCTCTGGGAACAGAAAGAAAGTAGGAAAATATGGTTTATTTGCTTTATATTGTTTTGTTTAACTCTGGCTATACCTGTATGATAAAACTTATAATATAGATAAAATTAGAGATAAATAGCACCAACCAATCAGCTCCTAACTGTCATTTTTCAAACGCAGCCTGTGAAGTGACATTTAGGAGCTGATTGGGTGGTGCTATTTATCTCCAATTTTATCTCTCTTCAAGCTTTATTAAATCTCCCCCTTATTTATTAAACTAAATTCCCCAGAACATTTTGTGAAATCTGTAGGCAAGCTAACAGAAGTGATCAGAGTCACAATTACTGCAATTTATGAAGCAATTTACCAAACTCTGAAAATCTTAACTTTTCAGAGCTTGGCCCCATTAACTAACACCATCTTTAGATACTGCGTGAGCCCATTTTTATTCATCCTTAGAATCCCTCTCCAGTAACCAATGCTCTTGCATTGCTTGGCTGGGTCCCATCCCGCAAGTGATCATGTAAGTGATTACTTTTTAGCCTTTACCAGGACAGGATCTTGTTGAAGCCTGTATCCCAGCATGTCTGCCTTGAAAATACATTACAAACTGCTGCAAAACACTATGATAAGGGATGTAAAATTTGGGGTATTTTGTACAAACAAAATAATCAATAGACCCAGCGGAGCATGCAGGGGGTTTCTGATTATACAGACCCCCCCCCAATGGAACAAAATTTTGTGGGTGACGAAGACAGCTGTCCGCAAATCAGATCTGCTGTGTATACGTGGCAGCATCTCAGACAGAAAGCTCTCATTGACAAGAGGCTGTGCAGTGGAGCTGCTCACAAGTTTATAATCTATAGTCAGTAGGAGTTTCATATATGGGGATAAGTGGCACACATTGCATATTGGTTCAGTCAAGATTAAGTAAAATGTGCTGTGTTGGGGTGGGCTTCTCTGAAGGCAGCTTGAAATTGAAACTGATTTTTTTTTCTCAGCATTTAAAGGTGTTTAAATCCTGAAATGTGAATCATTTAAAATTGTTGACTTAATTGTGGTAAAATAATATTGAACAATATGTTGCTCAGCTTCCAGGGGAGCTTCGGTAATAGGTTTTCAGTCATAAATGGATTGATTTAACAGTGGCTACATGAAAACTCTCTAGAGTCTGAGCTTGAATGATTGCCAGAATTTATCTGGGTTGTTATATAAATTGCCTAGTATTCGGGTAATTCTGACTGCTAGGAAATTCTGGAAATAGGTTTGGAACTTTGGATATAAACAAACATAGGAAATGAGAATATGGAAAACTAGACAACAGAGTAAAATACTGTAGCAAAGAAAAATGTCCTGAAATAAAAATATGTAATTAGTAACTATCAGGTTTTAAATGTACTTAAGGAGGTATTTGTACATTTACTGTATCTAGATATTCAGAAGCAGCAACACAAATGACTATTTCTAAGGAGTATATTTATCACAATCCGCATTTTTATCCAAATGTGAGTAATTTTTTTTGTAAATTTGCATAGTGAAAGTTAATATTTATACGCACTCCTCACACTAACAAAGCCCTCACCCGATCTCTGATCTCATCTCCCTTCACACTCTCACCCACCCTCTCTGCTCCACAAATGAATGTTGCCTATCTTCCCGACTGCCTCCAGGATTTTGCCCATGTTGCTACCCAACACTGGAACTCTCTCCATATCAGACTCTCCATCTTTGTACACAGCTTCAAATGGGCTCTCAAGACCGGCTTTTTTATTAAATCCTTCCAATTCTCATCCTATCCCACTGCTCCATGCTCCTCGCTCACTGTGTCTCCCTTTTGTGTCACCCCTGTATGTCTGTCCCTCCTCTTATGATTGTAAGCTCTCAGCAGTTAGTATGACTAATATATATAAACTGGCAGGATGTTATGTGTCATTAAGTGTAACAGAACCAATAAGGGATGTTTTTAGGTGAAACAAAAATGATTGGTGGAAGCCAGCTCAGAACGCTTAAGGCCGAATTTGGCTAGAAAAACTCTGTGTATTGGTATTGAAAGTTTTGCTCTAGAGTCTGCTAAAGACTTAAGGCTTCTACATTAGAAGTAATCATGAGAGCAGTGTTATCCGAAATTGTAGGTGGAATGGAACGTCTCATCTTGTTCATAATTAACCTTTATTCTGTTACTGAAAAGGTGTGTTGTCTGTTAAGTAGGCTCTTGGCTCCTTTGAATACTATCAATTAGGCCAAATTTTTATTTTGGTGACTGACCGTGCACTATTAAAGTGCTGGAGCAACATATATAATAACAATTTAAGGCTATCTTGCTAGTACATCCAATTGCACCTAGAGATGCTCAAACTGCTTTGAATTATGTCTGTATAAAGAAAGCTTGAATATTTTATATCGTTTAATGTCAATTTCTCAGAAGCGTTGTGAACATGCTACTGCCAATATGTGGGGTTTTCATTTTCATTATTATTAATGAGTTTTATAATACATACAAGTAAATGGACTTGACATCTGCTGGGTCACCTCAGCTGCCCTCGCTCAACCCACTCTCTGCACCCTCCCCGCTCTCTCACTGCCTTGTCCTGTACTGTTCTATTATACCTACCCCTTGAGGGAGATGTACTAAGAATTGAAAAGTGATAAATTGAAGAGTGATAAAGTACCAACCAATCAGCTCCTATCACTTTACATGCTGTGTTTGAAAAATGTCAGTTAGGAGCTGATTGGTTGGTACTTTATCACTTTCCACTTTAGCACTTTTCAAGGCTTAGTAAATCTCCGCCCTTGTTCCCTATCCTCTTCACTGGGTGGTCAGTCCCATGGTTGCGTTGGCACCCACTGCAGGCCGCCATGTATGTTAGGTGTGATATGCATGTGCATGAAAACATGATGATGTCATTTTGATCAGCAATCAGTGTGATTATACAGATACAGAAGTAACTTCATGCAGACATATAAAAATGTAAATATGAAAAAGACTAAACCTCTGTAATGTACAGTAAATATGTCAAAATATACTTTTGCTCTCTCATAACATTGAGAAACAAAAAAATATTATTTTTTTTCTTGCCAATGATTTAAGATCGGTTTGAGAGTACTCGCAGGCCCTATTTTCGCATTAGATCTTCGCTATAGCTGAATTGGCTCCAGTTTTCAAATTAATGAATATTATAAAATTCAATTATTTTTTCCATTTGAAGTACCTTACTAGTCTAAAGGAGCTTAAATTGCGTATTACTGAACAATGAGAATAAATTTGCGGAAATTCATATCAGTCATTCAACAAAACTTAAAGAACAGTATGAAAATATCAAGTTAGTCTAAAAAATTGCTTATTCTCAGCATCAGTGGTCTGTTTGTGTCGTTTTCTTCTTCATCAAAGTGTATATTCTAAGTGTCCTTGTCACATATGCTTATTGGATAGTCGTGCCAAACAAAAGCACTGGCAGCAAACCGTATGGCCTCCAAGTGAAGTTATAACTGTAGGAGAAGCCAACATCATTCATAAGCCCTTAATTGACAGGAAAAAATTCTCCATATCAAACTAGGTTTAACGCAACAATTTTTAAAAGTATTGGACAAGTCAGGTGATTATTTCACGTCTATTTGTCGAACATTTCCATCTCTTAGTATTGAAAAATTAAAGGCAGGAATTTTTGACGGCCCACAGATACAGAAACTGGTGAAGGATCCAAATTTTACCACATCTATGACTGAAACCAAATCTGAAGCATGGCTGAGTTATGTGTCTGTCATTCAAAAATTTTTAGGCAATCACAAGTCAGACAACTATCATGAATTAGTGCTCAACATGCTAAAATGTTTAGAGAAAGTAGGTGCCAACATGAATATTAAAGTAAATTTATACTTGCATACTTATGTATGCAATTATCCTATGTCTTTTTACGAATCAAATTTAATCAGAATAAACAATATATATTTTTAACTATTTTTAACATTGTTTAATAAATGTTTTCATAAATATTAAAGACATATGCATATCTCAAAAACTACAGCCAATTGAAAAATAAGCATGGCATATTCATGATCAGGAGCACAAAATTAATCGAAATTGACTCTTAAATCCCTGGCAACAGATTGACTGTTCCCCAGTGTAATATATTTTTTTCAATGTATTTTTAAGATATGTTTGAATATGATTTGCTATAAAATATTCATTTTGCAAAAAAATTCTCAACACTGATAATATTGGGAAGTACCAAATCAGTAGGTCTCAGCCTTATTTATAACATATCATGTCGCTTGTGGCCTGGGCATGGCCTACAATTTGTGCACTTTTAATCGATTTGATGTTCCTTTATACTGAGGAATTTTCCACTAATCAGAATACTTTAGTTGTAATAGTCACTAAGACAATAATGGAATCTATTTATCAAACCTATTTGCCCCTTTAATCACGTGTAAAGAGGCATTTTTGCATGATCATCATGAAATTTAGTAAGCCTATTATGCAGGGGCTATCTCCTGCATTGCTCTAAGTATCGCTGCACATTGCAGTCCTCATACAATGTATAGGGATGTTGTGATTGTGCTATTTATCAAGCTCCATAAAAGAAAAGATGGCGCTAGGTCGCTCTTTCCAGTGGAAAAAGCTCCAGGAGTGTGAAGAGGGATCCAGTTGGATCCCTCTGCCTCCTCTAGATAGCACAGTGTGCATGTGCAATGTTGCTACTGGGACAGAACCTGGCAGAGTAAACATTTGCCATTGTTATTAGCATTGACAGTCTTTTTAGATTCACCAGGACAGCTGCTTATAGGAGCTTATTGGAGCACCTCTCCCAGTTCTAGAGTAATCTCCAAAAAAGATTATATTCTCGTTGCGAATTACAATAAGATTTTTTTTTACTTAACAGCCATTATCTGAAATACATTAAAAATATGCCCCTATGAGCTTTGTGTAAAAATGAATCATGCAGGACCCCCAACCATCTATGTACCCAACCTCTCCCATGCCACATATATACATGGGATACAGACAAACTGACACAGACAGACTGAGAACAGCATCCAGTATGCAAAGACATGGCTCTATCAGTAAAGTACCTGCCTGTAGCATATAAGTAGACTTCAAGACTTGTTCATTCTGCTGAGGGACAGTTGTTAAATGAAGTCTTGAGCACATCAGTGTCAGGTGAATTAACTGCAAGCAGAGCTGTAACTAGACCTTTTGGTGCCCTGTGCCAGAAAGAGCATTGGTGCCCCCCCCCCCCCATTTTTCAAATGGTGACATAAGATGAGCACCCGAAAAAGGGCCATGGCCTTATGAGGAAGGTCTAGGGAAGAGATAGGCGAGACCAGGAGCTGCTGGGAATAAAAGAAGATGAAGCTACAAGAGAGAAAGATATTAAACAGAAATCTGACAGGCCCAAACAGCGCCCCCTGCCCTGCGGTGCCCTGTGCTATGGCACAGGCGGCACTACCCTAATTACGGCCCTGACTGCAAGATTACAGTGTATTTCTATTATTGACTGTGGCAGCCATTTTTGGAGACCAAAAATGCAGTGAGACCTACAGTAGCTAAATAACCATGGACTCAGGAATGGAGACAAACTAATAGTACAATTGATGAAGTGACGAGTGATGGAGAAAACGCTCAGTCAATTGTTGGATGGGATCATCAGCACCAGGCCCCTTGACATCCAGGGTCTCTTAAAACTGTACCCCTAATACCCAGCTGGTGGCCCTGCCAATGAGTATGCCTCATACAACATATTTAAAAAAAAACAAAACATTTTTTGCGTGTCCATATGAAATCTGTCATTAATCATTATAAATATGTTATAATTTTAAGAATTGTTTTGCTTAATATACAACTAATTTTTCTCAGTGTTGAAAATAAGAGCAAATAAAAACTACAGGAACAGGTGGAAAACATCAGTGGAATAGATCACATTCAGATGCATTCCTTGTGGCATGGAAGGGTTTCAATGAAGCAATCAGGTGCATCCCCTGCAGCGTCAGGATCCTGGATTGTGCAAGTTTCAGATGCTGGTGTAAGTGTATCTGAATTACCGCTTTTACACCGAAATTCCAGGTATGACCTAGAGTTGGAACAGAGTTCCAACCCGGATCAGACCCGGAATGTCCCCAGCGCCGACCCAGGATATTCCCGAGTCGGCGCCGTTCACACCGGAGCCAGGTCTGCAGAGACCCGGCTTTTCCGTCATTGAAGTGGACGCTTGGAGTTGCGCATCTCCAAGCACCACTGAAGCCGGACCAATCGGCCGGCATGCGGCTCTCTCCAGATCATCGTGACCCGGAGCGCGCCGTTCACACTGCAGGGTTTCACGGGTTACTCCCGTGTTAAACCCTGCAAGTTACCTGGGTTGGATTGCTGGGTCACTCGACCCGGAAATCCAACCCTGTCCCCTTTTACACCAAGGAGCTACCCGAGTTAACCCTGCAATAACCCGGGTTTTAGCTCTGGTGTAAAAGGGGTATAGGTTTCATGGAGGATTTGACAATCCTTTATGCACTGTGTCTTGTCTGTCAATGTGCATGTTTCATGTATAAAAGAAAAATACATCTTAAACAGAGATATAGGTGTTTTTTTAAAATGTCTGTTTAGATTTCATTTTCCATCAGTATTTTCTATTTATGTGTTGTTTTTTTCTCTTCTATTGATGAGCCAGCCCAAATATATTAGCAAATCTTTCAGTGCCTGGGCAACCGTGATGTTACAGCAATTTAAGCAATAGATAGCCACTTACCTTTTAATGAGAGCAGAAGAGCCTGGCCACTTAAAGTGTACTTAGACCAAATAGGAACACTGTTTCTATAATATATTATTTGTGAAGAGTGAATTGGAATAGTAAAAGCTGCATAAATTCAGGAGATAAGGGCTGAGTATTAGAAGTTGTGTAATATATGATTTTGTGACTTTAATTAAGAAGAGTACAAAATTATGAATGTGCAGCCAGTAATTCATAGCAACAGATCAGCCATTAGCTTTGATCTGTGTAATGCAAGTTAGCGAAATGATAGCAAGGTGTTTGGTTGGTTGCCAGGGGTTACCATGCGTTTGCACCTGTGCTTGTAAATCACCCTTTTTAGATTGTAAAAATCTTGGCAGCATTCTGCAACAAATTTTAAAACTTTTAGTATGAACACTAAAAATCATAAATCACTGTAACAAAAAGCAGTTGAAACACTTTAAAGCCCTGGTTATTCTAACAATAGGAAATGCAAGGTTTTTAGTGTTTGCATAATTAAGCTTAACAGTGGGCTTGATTCAGAGATGTACGCTAACCCGTTGGTTAGCGCACATCTCTGATGGTGGGAGGTCTGCGAATGAGCAGGATGTGTACTGTGCATGTGCCGCCCTCCGTCGAAGCGAACCTCCTCGTCAATCAGGCAGCAGCATTTGGTAGGTGGAGCAGTGTTTTTCCTGGGCAGCGTTCCCGGAAATGGGGGGTGTCGCCCACGTGGTATGCTTCAGCTGCCGCAACCTGGCTGAAGGGACAACAACCTCAAACAATGGTCGCGATTGTTCCAATGGTGATCCCAGGCTGCGACCTCGGTCGCAGCGCTGGGATCACACAGATCATGCATTTAGATTTTAAATAGACGGAATTGCACAGCTGCTTGTGTGCAGCTGTGCAAATCCATCCATCTCTGAATCGGGCCTAGTGTGACATCCCTAATGCTGGGAATACACTATACAATTATCGGAGCGATCCGGCCGAAATTAGCGGATCGCCCTGATAATTGTACTTTGTGTGCGGGTGACCGTGCAGGGTCAAATATCGATCAGTTGGGCTTGCTGGATCGTCCAGCATGCCTGTCTGATACAATATTTTGTATGTTAAATGTTGGCCGCATCAGGCAGTGTATGCCCAGCATTGGCCAACTGACAGACATTTCCCCTTTTCGTTCACAGGGAAGGAATTGGGAAAAGTCTCCTCCCCAGGGGCAGAGCGCAGATATCGGGACCAATACATCGGGAGGAATTCAATTCAGTGTGATGTTGAATAGCGATGGGAGGGAGCTCCCGCAGCTATTCAATTCAACGCACTGTATGGATGGGCTAAGGATTTCTTCTCGTACCCCCCTGGGGATGTGAGGAGAAATCCGACCAAAGTGCCGGGCGTGCAGCTGTTTTTCTGCATACCGCGGCACTATTAGCCGCATGCCCAGCACTTTGGTCAGAGAATGCCGGTTCCCACCCCTTAATACCCTTGTTAAGGCGCGAGAACCGGTATTCTCCGACCACACAGTACAGTGAATTGAATAGCTCTGGGAGCTCGCTCCTAGCGCTATTCGATTCACGTTGAATTGAATTGCCCCCTTTGTAAGATATCTCACAGTGTACTGTATGCCCGCGATATCTGCAGGTGTCAGACTGCCAGATAAAATACAATAAGATAGGTGCGCTATCTCTAAAGGCCTGAGTGTGTACCTGATAGATAATATCCACTAAGGGAAATAGTAAATGAACAAGAATTATCAAGAATAGAAGGTATCAGAATCTATACAATTAAAACTTTATAGACAGTATAAATAGCCCAAAAGACAAGAAAGAAAAATAAAAATAAATTGTTGAGACATGAATTAAGAATACATATATACAACAATGACATAGAAATCAATAGACATGAATTAAGAATACATATATACAACAATGATATAGAAATCAATAGACATGAATTAAGAATACATATATACAACAATGACATAGAAATCAATAGATATGAACATGAAAATATGAAAGTATTGATGAGCCTTGGTGGCAATAATAATGGATCAATGATCCTAGGATGATTCCTAGAGCCTTGTTCTGAAAACTGCCATAAGTGATAACTGAGTATCTAAACTCAAAGATTGTGCAACAGTGTTGTCGGTCTGTAACAATAATATCCTTAATGGGTGGGATGAATGAAAGGAATCGTCCCGTCTTGTAAAGTCTGATAAATCAGTAGCTGAATGAATTAATTTGTAAACCATATAAGCAGCCAGAAAAGGGAATTTGTATCGTCTCAATCAAAAGGCATAGTTTTGATAATGTGTGATTTGCAAGATATATATATTCCCAAATGAGTACCGCTCCTACTCAAATTAGCACCGCTGGTAAACTCCTTCTTAGTAAAATTGATGATAGCCCCAGCGTTGGGATCTAACGTGAAATACAGGATCAGCGTGCAGTGTGTGACCAAGAGACGGGACATGCTGAATGATCAGCCGTGTGCCACTGGTGAAGTCACTACTTCAAGCTCCGGTGGAGAGGTTACCACAACGCAGGGCCATCTGTATGTAGTCCTTGACAAGTGCACTTGTTGCTGCGTGTGTCAGTTGGGGCCCCTTCAGAGTACAGTTGTGCTCTTGCAGCATGAGCCGGAGATTGCAGGCGGAGGTCGGTGCAGAGGGAGGGACCTCACAGAGGGTTCAACTGTGCAAATTCAACAGGTGGAAGGTAATCAGCTTGACAAGTTTCTCGGCTCCTGCCATTTCATCAAGAAGCATTCCAGATAAAATGTCTGTTGGTCTGACAGCCATTTTATCTGGCAGTGTATGCCCAGCATAATCAATAATATACTGATTGATATAGAATAATGGAAATCGGACAACAAACTCAGGTACATTTTGCCCATTGACACATACTCTCTAATACCCATTTTATGAGAACATGCATCGACCCAGGTTTTTGCTATGTGTGAATGCAAACGCCCGAGTCAGAGTCCCAGGCCCATGACCCTGCTCTGTACCAGGGTTTGGGACTGAGACCCGTGTGTTTGCCAGGTCGTTGGTCAGAAATTGGAATTAGTATACTTTTTCAGTATGTATAGTAACAGTCTCAAATGCATACATTTCTATTTGCTTTTTACTATGAATGCCATACTCCCAGCATAAAAGCTCAGATACATGTATGTGCCATCATCTCTAGTGTTGTGAACAGAATTATCAGACATACTTCATAGCCCAGATGAGCTTCACTAACTTCAGAATTTTTGGTGCTTAGGACACAGGAACACAATGTTGCATCACAACGAGCTGACATGTAGATTCAAGCCAGCACCCAGGAGCAAAAGGAAGATTTACGAGTAAGTAAAAATAAGCCTAAAAGACACGTTTTGTAGTTAATTTGTTTTACAGAGATAACAAGTATGGTAGAGTCCCAAAGTGTATTACCGCTGTCCTCTGACTGATAACAGCATTTCAGGATTACACTAACCTGGGGTTACCAAATGAAAAAAATGCTTTATTATTCAAAGTAAGCATCATCTCTTTAATTTTCTTCTTTTCCTTTCTATTTTAGAATAAAAAACCTTATTTTAATAATTTTTGCTAGTATATCGTACCTGTCATATGCCAGGTCACCTAGGTTCGACCGCTGCTCCACATCATCCCGCTCCCCTTTCTGGCCCACCCTCTCACTGCTGTATATATTTATCCCTTTCCGGCAAAGAGAGGTCATCCATCCAGGTCTATCTCGCTGCTCGCTGTAGTAGGAGCCGTTGGAGGGACGGTGAGCAACCTGCCACCACTGTGCATTGGAGAAAGACTTTAGCGGATTATTATATGAAGAGACGAATGGATGAAGGTGTTTTGTACTGTTTAGAAGATATTCATAGAGTTAAAGATAAATGATTAGACTAAAAACTGACTTATAATAATAATTGGACATAGCACCAAAATATATCAGTAAATAGACCACCAATATTTAAAATAACATTGTTACTATGATCCCTAGGTTATAACACCTTCAGCCATTAAAAAAAGTAATTTTTCAGAAAATTGTTACATAACACCTTCAGCCAATCGCCGCTTCATATATTATTGAGTCTGGAACTGGAAGCCTAAAGATGCCCATCCACTAACAGACCTCAAAATGACTGCACGATTACGACATTGTAATCGTGCAGTCGTTTGTCAGTCTGTGATGAGCCTGCACTGAACGAGCAGTCGTTCAGTGTAGGCACATCAATCATCTGCAAACATGTTTGCCCGATGATAGATGTCTAAACAACCAGCGGGAGTGCGCATCGCTGGTCGTTGTAGACATTTTTTAAACAATCAGAAAACGATTTTCATTAACACATGCATGAGCTGCTAATATGGTTCATGCATGGACTGAGAGAATAGCAGCTTTCACCAGCACCGTATCAGGGCGGCAGAGTACCCTGTGCAGCACTGCCGCCGCCCTAAACCCTCCGCCCCTTCCCTCCTCCTGAGTGCATACCATTACCGCCAGCTGGTGGGTGGAGGACGGGGTTCTCCTGCACTGTAAGCTGCTGTGCAGCTCTTTCCACACACACTTCCGGAGCCAGGCAGGTTGTGGCGGTCGGTGAACATTGTGGTTTCCGCCCTGTGCAGCGGCACCGGCCGCACTCCCTCCTTCTATTTATGCAGTGAGCAGTGATAGATAATGTTCAATTCAGAGGGTTCTTGATAAATACAGCCCTAAGTGTATGTTGGTCCCGCTGCATTGCAATGAGAAAAAGTTCACAATGAACCCTGAAATATATCTACCACAACATGTGACACTGAATCAGGCTGGCCCCCCTTGCATTCTGTGGCTGATAATGCAAGCTATATTTCTGCATGTCTTTTATCTCTCTGATAGACGGGATACATACCATACTCTGGGACTCTGTGCTGGAAGATTAGATGAGGTCTTAATGTAATTGCATTGCAGATAGTGACTGAAAATAGTTACATGTTATATAGAAAATAAAAGTGTTTGCATATGCAGTAAGCCCAATGATTTGATTTCCGTCGCTGGAGTCTATCAACCATTTCTGCTGACAGAAATGATATGATAATTTTTTTTTTTGTATTGAAAATGTCACTCATCATCGTTTAATAATGCTGTCTGCAGCTGTTTATCTTATTCCACAAATATTTAACCTGAGTATAATTTTTAACAACATTACACTATAGAAGCAAAATATTACTGACATTTACACAGCTCCAGTGGATCATGCTGTGAAAATCCATGTGAATCCTTTCATTTTGTTGAATAGAAATTGTTTTAACTAACATTTACCTTTTGTTTACTTCATTTTTTTAGGATTTCCTGAACTAGTATTAAGGAAATCTAAAATCATAGCCGTACACCTCTGCATGCATTTTAAACATTCAAAACTATGGCATAATAGTCAATTTTATGTATATGAAAATAAATATTATCTCAGTGCTTGTCAGGTTCATCTTTTTTGGATGGGTATTAAAGATGTAGCTCAGAAATGATTATTGCCATCAGATACATGGGTTGTTCCCCTCTGTGCGTAACTACCAGTGCTTCCTCTCTGGGAGATATTTGCAATGGGAAATGGGAGTGATAACCACATGTTTAATTTTTCAGAACAACCAATCAGGTTCTGCCATAACAATATAACATCTTCTTACATTGTAAAATTCTCCCAGGCCTCTTACAATGCTTGGGCAGCTAAGTCCAAGGATTGGTAAAATTTTTTACATATTACGTTTTTTAAACGCAATGTAATTATAACAGTTAAGCAAATATCTAAAATGAGAATCAACATTCTCTTCCCTATGTTTCCATGATAGATCATTGTATGTACTTAAGCCATTGACAACAATATTTGGCATATACTTTTCAATTCACCCTGTAATAGCTATAAAACTGTGGGGGAGATGATGTTAATTATTGGACCCCGATAATTAACATTCTAACTCGCCGCCGACGCCGGAGCAATTCATCATTGCTCTGACGTGGTGAAAGCTGTCCTCGTGAGCGGCTTCACTCCTTTCAGAGCAGTGACACTAGTGCGCATGCGTGACCTACAGGTCACACTTGCGCTAGAGCCCTGATGTCCAGCGGAAGGAGCTGGACAGGGGCAGAGTGATCCCTCTTCGCAACCAGAGACTCCACCTCCCCATAGGGAAGGAGCGGGTAGCGGAAGCACTCACCATCTGAGGATGGCGAATGCTCCTGCATTCCAGCTCCTAATATAATGTATTTTTGGAGCTTGATGAACTCTGCCCCCATGCTAGTGTATGGGGACAGCGGGCCATTTCTGTGAGAAGAAGCTAAGCAGGAGATATCTGTGATACTAGTGTATGGGGACAGCGGCCCATTGTGTGACAAGAAGGTAAGCAGGAGATATCTGTGATACTAGTGTATGGGGACAACGGCCCATTCCGTGAGAGGAAGGTAAGCAGGAGATATCTGTGATACTAGTGTATCGGGACAGCGGGCCATTCCGTGAGAAGAAGGTAAGCAGGAGATATCTGTGGTACTAGTGTATGGGGACAGCGGGCCATTCCGTGAGAGGAAGGTAAGCAGGAGATATCTGTGGTACTAGTGTATGGGGACAGTGGGCCATTCCGTAAGAGGAAGGTAAGCAGGAGATATCTGTGATATCTCCTGCTTTACCTTTTTAATGAATGCCTAATAACTTAATATCTACAAGTTCTGGTGAAAATCCTGCTTTTGTAGAAATTAAGTTATGATGAATTTAGAGAGAGATAAAGTACCAACCAAATCAGCTTCGAATTGTCATTTTACATGCTGTGTTTGAAAAATGACAGTAGTTGATTGGTTTGTACTTTATCTCTCTCCACTTATCTCTATCCAAGGCTTGATACATCTCCCCTGGTGTGTTCTATTCCAAAGGTGTTTAGACAGTTCAGCAGGATCACATGGCATCATTTTCATTAGGTTTTCTGTATGTTTGCAACATAAAACTGGGACATAAAAAAATGGATTTACCTTGGGGTTTTAATTCCAGTAAAACAAACATTTCAGGAACCTATGCCCCTAATGTTAATCAGTCCGCTTTGGATGTCTGAATGTCACAATGTAGGTATTCCAAGATATATATTTCCAGTGACCGCCCCATGGACAATCATGGCCCACCAATCCCTCAGTGTAGTTCATGCAGCATTAGGGAATGCTGTTAAAAATTAAGCACCAGGAGTCATTTATGAATGAACTAAACAATGCCATGCACTACATCTCATTCCACAATCTTGTGTTTGCATTGGGGCTTCTGAGATTCCTATGTTACATCTCTATAAGTAACATAATTCCATCTAATCATTTAGCACAGTCATTGGGCCTAATGGACTTCAGTATGTGCGGGATTGCAAATATAAAATTCTAATCAATTCAGTGTCCACTTATACATGTTGACATCCCTTCTTCAATTTAAACTTTTGAAATCACCCCCAAAGAAATCTGTACTGGTCATTTAACACTCCTTAAGGGGCATGTATACATACATACAGTACAATCCAAAACCGCGTTCGTTTCTTAAATCTGAGTTCCGAACTGACAGCAGACTCAAGCTGGAACTTGGTTCCAATTGGAACACCAAAGTGATCCGAATTGGGACTCGAATCGACTCGGAAGCCCTAAGTTCAGGTGTGTTCGTATTTCAGAAAAACCAAACCGCACATCTCTATTAATTTATTGGGCCCTAGACCAGATAATTATAATTTGTTTTCAACAGTTATTGTGGCACCCAATAACACCCAAATGTATTAGAATCCACCACACAAATACTAATTGACAAATAAGATTCTAATGCAAATAATATATCATGATAGTAAGCAGAGTTTATTAGTTTTTTCTGACCTCATTCGCACACTGAGCCTCAGTAAATCAAACAACATCTAATTAAAAATATGCATGCTATCTTTTTGCAGGGCCATTAAGCATTTAGGTGGATAACCATAGCAACCAATCAGAGACTATATTATAACAACTAGAGATGAGCGGTATGGTTTTGCTGAAAATCGAACGCACCCGAACTTTGTCCCAGAGTCGAATTGAGTCCTGGCGTGGATCACTTTGGGGTTCTGAGTAGAACGGAGTCCCAACTCAGGTCTTCTCTCAAGTTTGGAACTTGGATTTATAAACCAGATTGTCAGGATGTGGCCCGGGATCATCCGCTACTCACCTCCGAGCTGGTGTCATTAGGCTTAGGTATTCAGTTGCTGGGAGTGGAGGTGAGTGGTGATTGAGTATTCTCCCTGGGGCCTGCTAGGGATACCATGTGCGCGTCCTGGTTCCCGGGGTGCTGCGCATGGGAGCAGCCATGTTGGTCCATATCACCTGACTAGTCTCTCCCAATGGTAGTGCTGTGGTTACTCAGCTGATCCAATGACCAGCTACCCAGGGGTATCTAAGTCTGACTCCAAGAACAGGAAACTGCTGTTCAACTTTGCTGTTCCAGTGACTGATACTTATCAGTGTTTCTCTGTGTTAAGTACTCAGTATGTTATTTCAGCCCACACGCTGACCTCCAATGTTACTTGTATTAGCTCCCATGCTAATTCCCAGTGTTTTACTTCAGCTCTCTCACAGAACTCCAGTGTTTCTTGTAAATCCCTGTGTTGTCTTTTAGTATGCTGCTCAGCTCTCTAACTGCCTCCCTGTATTCTTGTGGTGTCAGCTTTCATGCTAATTACTAGTTAGCTCTCAGCTGGATGTCTAGTAATTCCCAGTACATGCCTGTATCCACATTTCTCTGCGTTTCTCTGTGCAAGTCAGCACCTGGATCTCTAGCAATTACCAGTACATGCTGATCTCCTGTGTTCAAGTATTCAGTTTATTCACTGATCTCCTGTATTCAAATATTCAGTTCATACCCTGATCTCCTGTGCTCAAGTATTCAGTTCATATGCCGATCTCCTTTATTCAAGTATTCAGTTCATATGCTGATCTCTTCTGTTCAAGTATTCAGTTCATATGCTGGTCTCCTGTGTTCAAGTATTCAGTTCACACGCTGATCTCCTGTGTTCAAGTATTTAGTCCAAGCTGATCCTTTGTGTCCTAGCTATTTAGCGTTCATGCTGGCCTCTAGTGCTTTTTCATTCCTAGGGTTCCCAGTGCTAATTCATTTTAGTATAGTTCCGGTCTTCCTGCCACTTTCAGGTACCTGTCCAGAGGGCCGCGACCTGTTCACTTGGTGCAGCGAAACCCATATTCCAACTGGAGGGGTCACTGGTGAAGACCATCAAGTGAGGTAGACTCCCCTGGTTTTGGCCGCAATAGGGAGACCTAGTACTGTCACTCACCTGGTCGTTCCCTAGCCGCCCTAACCCCCTGGCTTTTGTCTTCTCCCGAGGAACATCCCATATGGTTCTTGACACATATTTTGGATTGCATTTAAGTCCCTCACTCATGATTTCAGGTGCTGTGAGGTAGCCAATTGACTGGAAATGAATGTTAGTGATGTTAATAATACTATAGGAACAAAAACCAGTCCAAATTACATGATTTTAGCTGTTTTTATCAATATTTAAAGAAATCCAAAACCAAAACTGAACCAAAACACTTGAGGATGGTTTTGCCAAAACCAAAACAAAAACACGTTGATGATTTAGAACCAAGACTAAAACCAAAACACTGGTCTGCGAAAATTTCTAATAACAACCCTTATCACCTAATCAGCAATTATCTTTTACTTATGATTGATAGCAATTATCTGAAGAAGTGTCTGGCTTATACAATTTAATGTACATTTAGCACCTAAAAACAATGATAATAAAATGATAGTAAATGAGGTTGCTCTTTGCACATTCCCACTGTATTTTTTGCAATACATCATCAGATTCTCTGGTACTCATTATTTGTCTAAAAAGAATACAGGGCAACACCATTTTGTGTACAATAATCATAAATATTTTGGCTACTTGAATGTGAATAATATTGGTATCATATCCGAAAGAGAATCTAATTAATAGGTAAATACCATTTTGCTTATTCTTATTTTGGCTGATTTGAAAAGCACTGCTTGAGGACATAGGACATACATAACAATACATGGACATACAAGGTAGAAAGGTATTTAGTGTCCTGCTCAAAGGACAGCTGACAATCAGGGGCACAGTTGAAACAATCTTGAATTCATATCACACAGTCCTTTGAGTTTTACATTAAATATACCCATGCATAAGATAAATAGACAGCTAGACTTGTATATTGAAAAATCTAAAAGATTAAACCATTTTGTGCTTCATGCTGGATCGTGGAGGATGCAGTTATCGTGTTTGCTATATTTAGATACAGTCTTTTTTAGCTGGAACAAGCAGGTACTCATTTCCTGAACCTCTCATTAACTATGACATAATGTCCTGGGCCAAAATGTATTTTCCATAACATAAGTTTCAATTTAAAGTCCCTTTTGAGCTACTTCTTTTCTAAATACTATATATATATATATATATATATATATATATATATATGTATATATAATATATACACCAGGGGTTCCCAACCACGGTCCTCAAGGCACACTAACAGTACAGGTTTTGAGGATAGCCATACTGGAGCACTTAATTAGTACCTCAGTTATTTTGATTTAACCATCTGTGCTCAAGCATGGATATTACTAAAACCAGGACTGTTAGTGTGCCTTGAGGACCGAGATTGGGAATCACTGATATATACTATAAATAGATAATTGTTTTTCCAGAAAAATAGCCCTGGATACGGTACATATTCAGATGCATTTAGTTGCTGACTAAATTTACCTGATAGCGCGGGCACTATCTGAACAACATATGCAGCAATATGACGTCAATTAAGTCTAAATTAATCTAACTACCAGGTACTATTGCAACATTTAGTGATACTTCAAAATTAAGAGGGAGATGTATCAAACCATCTAAAGAGTGGACAAGCTGACAAGTGGGGAAGTTGCCCATAGCTTCTACATATAATTTTATAGACTTTACTTGATAAATGGTATCTAGTGTAGAAGCTGATTGGTTGCTATAGGCAACTTGTCCACTTTTCACCCAAATTTGATACAATTCCCTCAATAGTTTAAAAACATATATGCTGACTCAAATTGGTTCAGATTTGTTGACTTCAAAGCTCTGTTCATGCTAAATACGTCTTTTACGTCCTGCTTTTTCTATGGACAATGTGGTTATGTGCGTGTGTAACCTCTCCATTATGCACGATCATCAATAAGGTGAATTTCTGCCTAAGGTTAAAATGAAACATTCAATTATGATATTTTCAATTATATTTCATTTTACAAAGCAAAAAAAAGTCATTATTTCCCAGTAGGCTTATTACTGTGGAACAACTTAGTTAATAGAGTTGTGACTAATACTCAGGCAAGTCCTTAGATACACATCAGAGGGAAGCATAGTGACGGTGATTAACAAAATCAGCATTTCTAATTATTGCACATGCATGCATCAAGATAATACTTGCATTTTCTAAGAGTACTAATAGTTCATAGGAGTCAACCACAGAGGAAGAATGGGACTCATGTGAATGCTATGATTAGTTCTGCATATTTTAAGTGGATTACTGGATCAAAAGTTTAGCAGTTAAATTCCAGATGAACTATTTAAGCTATGATATAAGAGCAAAAGCATGTAAAATGGCAGGAAGACTTTTTATGTATTTTAAAGTAATTGATTATATTGTTGAAAGTTAGCTTCAGTTATAAATCCATGGGTTACAAGTGCCACCTCATTTTCATGATAAGAAGAGAGAAAGCTGAGCTACAGTAATGTGAACTTACCCTATTATGATGTGAGCATTCTTTATCAGGAATTTGTCAAGGATCTCTGGGCGAGTGGATGCACCCTTCTGAGATATATAAACACACTATTACTGTATATTTTGTTAATCTTAATAGCTTCAATACAATATTGAAATAGAAAAGTGTACAAAAAGAAAGTTAGAAAGTTAACAATAAGATATTATTTTAGAAAGCTATCATTTGAATGTAACTATATTAATTGTATGGTTTGAGCAACAATGAGACATTTTTGGAATTTTAGGAAAGTAAATTTCAATAAATATGTCTGTGCGATAAGGAGTGTGATGTAATGTTTGCTTTATTAGAAATCAGTAGGTAACATTTAAATCTATGCTAATAGTTAATTTATTATCATGTGCCACCTGAAATATGATAATTAAATAATTATTAAAGAATTTATAAGAAAAAAGTAGAGAATTATAGAAAAAATAGGTTTGTATCTTGCATCATTCACTTAACTTACTTGAAAACTCTCCCGGAACATCTTGGGGACTCACAAATTGTTGGGGAGTCCCAAAGACTCCTAGAGGAGCAGGTCACACTCCTGCATCCTACCCACTTTCCTAGTGAAATGGGCCAGACTGGGGCGCGATGACTCAAATCTCTGAGAGACACATCATCCTGGCCCCTCCAGCGTAATAGTGAGAAGCAACTGTTACCATGCTTCACGGTGACCAGCTACATCTGACATTGAAACTCTCCTGGAGGAAATTGTAAAAGCTAGCAAGTATGATTTGCTGTCACTGCTCCTTGATATATTGCTCCCTTTTCTCTTGTTATGCTACACTACGCCCCTTTAAGTTGGCTTGCACTGTTGAAGTTTGTCTTAGTAGATACAAAATCCTATCTGGTAGATCACAGCACTATTGCAACTTCCCTGACAACCTACCTAGGCTATATAAAAAAAATCACAATTTAGTGGAACGGGAAGCAGTCATAAGGTCGACATTCACAAGTTTGTCAATCAGTGTTGATGCTACTGGTCGACAGTTGTGATGTTGACATTGTTGAAATGTCGACATGCTACATATCGACATGCTCATAATGTCAACATGATCACATCTGAAATGTCAACATGTAAAATCTCAACTTTAGGTTAAGGTACTAAGGGGAGCTTAGGGTTAGGCCGTGGGTTGGAGAGGATAGGGTTAGACACTAGGGGGAGGGTTAGGGGTTAGGGTTTGGGTTAGGGGAAGAATACTTACTGGAACCATCACTCCATCAGAGATTGGCGCCGTAGCTGATCCACACATTACCACCAGGGACCTGGAAGACACCCCTGGAAACACTGCTGCCGCTTGGAGCAGGTAAGTCACCACTAGACAATGAGGGATGGTTGTTGACATTCTGTCACGTCGACATTTCGGCAATGTCCTCATAATGAATGTCGACATGGCGAAGGTCGACATGCTTAGTATATGGACATTTCGGCCATGTTGACCTTTTATACCACACCTGGTAGTAATAGATGTTTGCAGTACAGTGAAATTATGAAGCCAGTAAGACAGTGATAGACGAGCTACAATGGTAACAGTTTTAGATGAGCTTTATCTTATATTAGTATTAGTGTGACTGGCAATTTTAAACATATCCACTGGATATGTGTAAAAACTAAGTTTGGAGCTGGGGAAAGTCGACTGGGGAAAGTGGGTTCATCACATGGAATGTTGTGGGTTTCTGTATAACTTATTGCTAGACAATTCGATATATATTACTAAAACATTATACAGAAATAGGCACAGCACACAGATACACACAGTCATATAATAAGGTCTGTGCTGCCTCTGTCTCCTTAGTATTGGAGGTCTCTTCACAAGCTGTTTTCAATTTCTAAGCTTTGAAAAATGTAAATAGTGAGGGATCCAACTGGCAGGAAGTCGGCACCATGGCAACCACATCCACATTCATATCACTTCACATTCATTATTCTCTTGATGTAAATGGCTGGCACAGAACATCAGTGCTTCTCGGTATAACAGCATACCTTCCAACTGTCCCGCATTCAGGAGGACAGTCCCGTTTATCTGGGACTGTCCCACCCGTGGGCCGCAGTGTCCCACGGTGGGGGGAAGTTGGGGAGAGTGTGTAGAAGATGAACAGATGCCGTGTGCATGCGCACGGCATCTGTAAACCTGTGTAGGGAGAGCCTGGGGTCTGCCCAGCATCTCGGAGAGTGCTGGGCACACTCCATATAGTGACATCATCGGGGGTTTCTGTGAGGCTCCGCCCCTTTTCTAAGAGACCACGCCCCTTCACGTGAAGCCACATCCCCTTTTTGGGCGCGCGCAGCGGAGGCGCGCAAAGTGTCCCTCTTTGTGAGGGCCAAAAAGTATGGAGGTATGTAACAGTGCATACAGTGGCAGAAAGTGTAAGGCACTGTGTGACTACACTAGTGTTTTTTAGACACTATTGGAGTCTATAATTTTAATGCTTGAACGATTTCCAGGTTTTGTTAGTATCCTCCATTCATTCGGATGTCTCTTTCTCCATAGGCAAAAAGGGACAACTTATTTTGCTTTTTTATTCATGTGAACTAAAATACTTTTTATTTCTGTGTGTTTTTTTCTGCAAAATTGTCCATAAGCCCCATTTCTCTTGGTCATGCAACCAACTCATAAGCCACAAATATTATGTCCACTGTAAACATAAAACTGTTGATGAAAGCATAATAGT
Organism: Taudactylus pleione; assembly: GCA_031769625.1. Lineage (NCBI taxonomy): Eukaryota > Metazoa > Chordata > Amphibia > Anura > Myobatrachidae > Taudactylus > Taudactylus pleione. Next base: position 38,179,516 of record JAUIMM010000153.1, on the reverse strand, counting down.
TTTAAACATGTTTAAAACTGTCAATCTCGTCTGTTGATTTTTGGCAACACAAGTGCACCAAAGCCTTACTGCATCAGGAGCCTGATAATAATACTCTGTGCTTGTCATAGCTGGATCATCCATTAAGCAAACTAGGGTTCTGTAAGATTCTGATTCAGAGATGTATGGTGATGCAATCGCAGCTGTGATTTCACAAGCTGCAAAGGTACAATTGTTTGTAAAATTGCACCCTCTCCTAACAATACCGAGACGCCCACAGGAGCCATCGAAAACAGCACTGCAACTGCATACACATTCATAGCTCATACACAGGTTCTCTGATAATCAGCATGTGAAACCTTATGGTCTTGCATCATGGGCGCCTGGACTGAACCGCTGGAGCCATCTTATGTGCGTTGGGGATCGCAAATGCCTGTTGCAACCTGCCCCCAAAACGGCACCAAAACGCCTGCATTTTGACAACTACTCTAACGTTTCCTCCCCCAAATGGCGCCTTCCTGTCAATAACACTGCGATCCCTGGAGGCTGGAGGTATGCATACTGTATCACAGAGAGGACATGCCATATGCGCAATTCAGCCTATAATGGCTCAACTGTGTAAAAATTGGAACAGCGTACATCTCTGCATCAGGCCCTTGTGAGCTCAGAGGGGCCCAGGTTACACTAACTTTGTCATATCTGGCTGGGTTTTAGTCTCCAATGAGTATAGGAAGTAACTTCAGTAGATGGGAGTATACGTGGTGGACAGATGTAGTTCCTTCTCATGAATTAGTTAGGCTTGGGAGAAGCGTGGGAAGACCTTGGCAAAGAATACAGTACCAGTTACTCAGGAATGTACCAGAAACAGTCCAAGACCAGTTGCTAGGAAGAATTGTGATGAGGTGAGTATTGATACTTGGGAATGCAGGGATGTGGAACAGTACCAGCTATACAGGAGGTGCTGGGTTGCAGAGCAGTACCAGATATATGGGGTGTGCTAGGTTGCAGGGCAGCTTCAGCTATACAAGAGGTGCTGGGTTGCAGAGCAGTATCAGCTATGCAGGATGTGCTGGGTTGTGGAGCAGTACCAGTTCTACGAGGTATGCTGGGTTGTGGAGACTGAATCTAAAAAAACTAAATTCTCCCATAGAGAACTCCCGAGGGTGGACATGGTGTTTAAGGGGCTACTCCTCAAAAGCTATTGGAGGTACCAAACCGAAATTTGTAATGGGTGGGTAGAACTGTCGCTCGGTGCTGCATGCCAAATTTCAGGGCAAAAACATAAAAAAATGAGGATTTGGGAGTAATTTAAAGTTCCAACTATAAGTTTTTTCTGACACTAGGTGCCTTTGGGGTTCAGGTAAATTAGAAAGTTACAGTTTCTAAACTATTACCTCAAGAATGCTTCATTATACAGAAAGGAAATTTCATCTTGTTGCGCATCCTCAGCTGGTGCATTCATCAGGTGTACTCACTGTGGCTTCACTTGGGTGCACCAAGATGACTGTCATATGTGGGCGTTAGCAGCGTTTGGACCCGGCATGGGCAGTGGGCGGTAACAGCGATGGGGACCCGGAAGTGGTGCAGCTTTCAGCGGCAACGGCGCATGTGTCAGCGGAGGAGGCACCGCGGGTGTGAGCAGAACCGGTGCGGGTGTCAGCAGGACTCAGCGGCGGAGGACCGGCAGTGGTGCGTGCCTCAGCGCCATTTTTGAAATTCAAAGATGGCCACTGTGAGCCAAACACGGCTTGTGACGTCATTGCCCTGCCCCCTTGGCTGGCTTATATAAGCCGGCTAAGAGGCGGCATGGCAGTCCGATGGCTGGGAGGGAGCAAAGAAGAGCTCTTGTAGAAGGAAGATGCCGAAAGTCCTAGTGGGCAGCAACCATTCAAAAGAGCTGACAGGCTGCAGCCCACTAGGTGAAGAGGACAACAGAAGCCCTGGGGAGGTGGCAGCCGTGCAAAAGAGCTAATTCCCTGCCAACTCACCAGTTGAAGACACCAAAGCCCTAGCGGGTGGTGGCCATGCAAAAAAGCTGACACAGGCTGCCGTCCACTAGGCAAAGTCATCGAAGTCCTGGCGAGTTGGTGTCCGCCAGGTGACGTCGCCGAAGGCCTAGCGGCTTGGCGCCCGTCAGGGGAAGACATTGAAGCCCTGGCGGGTTGGCGCCCGCCAAGCGAAGATGCTGGAAGTCCTAGTGGGTGGTGGCCATGAAAAGCTGACACAGGCTGCTGCCCACTAGGTGAAGACACTGAAGCCCTGGCGGGTTTGCGCCTACCAGGTGAAAACACCGAAGTTCTGATGGGTTGGCGCCCACCAGGCGAAGACGCTAAAGCCCTGGAGAATTGATGCCCGCCAGGCGAAGATGCCAGAAATCCTAGTGGGTGGTGGCCATGAAAAAGAGCTGACACAGGCTGCCACCCACTAGGTGGAGATGCCAAAGCCCTGGAAGGTTGGCACCCGCCAGGCAAAGATGACGAAGTCCTGGGGTGGCCCATATGTCATTTTCCCCCTGTATTTTCACAACCAGGACTGGCAGTGAAGAGCCCAGGGCAGGTTGTGCTTTAGGGGGAGGGGGCCACTGTACACAATCAACCTGGCACCCACTTCTCAGGGATGCCAGGGATGCCCCGGGCTATCAGCCTAGGCTTGGGGTGCCCTGGAGAGGGGGGACCCCTTTTTTGGGGCTCCCCAGCTCCCCAGAGATCCCCAGCCTGGGCTGACTAGCAGTCAGAGTTGATGCTTTGGCCGGGGAACCCAGTGGAAGGGTTCTCCTGACTGTGGCATTATCCCCTTCTAGAAAGAGCCTGGTGCTGGTTATGGACAATACAGGAAACCCCCTATGCTTATTGTCCCCTGTATTTCCAAAATCAGGACCAGCTTGGCTGAGCCCAGTGATGGTTATGCTAAATACAGGGGACTTCCTATGTCTTTTGTCACCTGTATTTTGACAACCAGGACTGGCTCTAAAAGCTCGGTGCTGGTTGTGCTAAATGCAGGGGACCACTACACTTTTTGTCCCCTGTATTTTCACAACCAGGACTGGCAGTGAAAAGCCCGGGGCTGGTTGTGCTTTTGGTGTGAGGGGGGCCATGTCCTTTTTTTTATTTTATACATATTCAATTTTTAACATAGATGCATAGATAGAGCTCACTGATACATCCATACATCTGTGCCTTATTTATTTTATTTTCTCAGATGCATGCCCAGTGCCAGTGATACCCCTCTGTCACCCGCTGATGCCCCTGTGCACTGCCCCACTGCTCCGCACCCCCGCTGCTGCCACTACCCTGCATGCCTACAACCTGCACCTGCAGCCGTCTCTCACTCTGCACCTCCCAAACGACCTCCTGTGTACCGGCCCCTCTTCCACTTGCGGAAGTGTACAATTTTGTTGCCCTTCTCCCCTATAAGTGGCATGGTTTGCTCCTCCAAACCCTCAGAGTGTTACAAGTCCAGTCCAGGACTTGTCTCCTGCCAGTATTCCTCCTGCTCCTGACCATGTTTCTAGGTTGCCAGTTGCTAGGAGATCCAGACGTCAGAGGACTTCACATGTTTCCTCCTAGTGCTGCCTGATTGGCAGCTGATCCTATTTGAACTTCCTGGACTGTCACCGCCCTGTCGGCTATAGAGTTTTCATGTGGAATTTTTGGTTATGCTACTTGCTTTCTGTGCATCCAGACTTCCAGTTATTATCAGTACATGCAGCGTGTACTCTGATCACTGGCTTCTAATACCCCTTTCAGACATCTCGAGATTCCCGGGAATTTGGCCTGCCTCAGCCAAATTCCCAGGTAGCCCTGTCTGTCTGAAAGGTACCTACCCAGCTGCTCCTGGGCAGCACCAAGCAGCTTTTACATGTAGTTGTCAGTGCAGAGTGTCCTATAGGACGCTCAGCGCTGCTGCTTTGAGTTGACACCGCAGAGCGTCCTATAGGATGCTCAGCGCTGCTGCTCACCACCCCCGGCCGGCTGTGTACAGAGAACCCCAGCCGGACGGTGGGGACACCCGCCGGCAGGTCTCTGTCTCTGCCACAGTGGACCGCCCGCCACACCAGTCGCTGTGTCTACAACACAGGACCCCAGCCTGATGCCGGGAACACCCACGCTGGAGACCGCCGACTGGTCCCAGCCATAGCGGGCCATCCGCACTCCCGCTGGACCACCAGGGAATTAAAATAAATTTCAAAAAAATTATAATTAAAAAAAAAAAAAATCTGCATTATGATTGGCCGGCTTCCGGCAGCTGAATGATGACATCATCATCATCAGCCAGAAAGGGGATAGGCTAGGAGGAGCAGACGGCAGAGAAGAGGCAGGTAAGCAGAAAAACCCTGCTCTGAAAGGGGTTTACCTGGGAATTTCCCTGGTAGACGCTGTAGTGTGAAAGGGGGGTCTCGACCAAATACCCGGGAATTTGCACAGGAGAAATTCCCGTGTCTGAGCAGGAAATTTGCAGGCCATCCAGCAATCCTGTTTCAATACCTGTTTCAAGCATCGCTGTCTACTAGGCCCTCCAGGCCATACAGCAATCCTGCTTCTACACCATGTTTCAAGCATCACTGTCTACTAGGCCCTGCAGGCCACCCAGCAATCCTGTTTCACTACTACGTTACAAGCATCACTGTTTACTAGGCCCTTCAGGCCATACAGCAATCCTGCTTCTATACCATGTTTCAAGCATCACTGTCTACTAGGCACTCCAGGCAATCCAGCAATCCTGCTTCTACACCATGTTTCAAGCATCGTTGCCTACTAGGCCCTCCAGGCCATCCAGCAATCATGCTTCTACACCACGTTTCAAGCATCACTGTCTAATAGGCCCTACAGGCCATCCAGCAATCCTGCTTCTATATTATGTTACAAGCATCACTGTCTACTAGGTCCTCCAGGCCATCCAGCAATCCTGCTTCTACACCACGTTTCAAGCATCGCTGTCTACTAGGCCATCCAGCAATCCTGTTTCAATACCTGTTTCAAGCATCACTGTCTACTAGGCCCTGCACACCATCCAGCAATCCTGTTTCAATACTACGTTTCAAGCATCACTGTTTACTAGGCCCTGCAGGCCATCCAGCAATCCTGTTTCACTACTATGTTTCAAGCATCACTGTCTACTAGGTCCTGCAGGCCATCCAGGAATCCTGTTTCACTACTACGTTACAAGCATCACTGTCTACTAGGCCCTCCAGGCCATCCAGCAATCCTGCTTCTACACCATGTTTCAAGCATCACTGTCTACTAGGCCTCCAGGCCTTCCAGTAATCCTGCTTCTACACCATGTTTCAAGCATCACTGTCTAATAGGCCCTCCAGGCCACACAGCAATCCTGCTTCTACACCACGTTTCAAGCATCGTTGTTTACTAGGCCATACAGCAATCCTATTTCAATACCTGTTTCAAGCATCACTGTCTACTAGGCCCTGCAGGCCATCCAGCAATCCTGTTTCACTACTGCGTTTCAAGCATCACTGTTTACTAGGCCCTCCAGGCCATCCAGCAATCCTGCTTCTACACCATGTTTCAAGCATCATTGTCTAATAGGCCCTACAGGCCATCCAGCAATCCTGCTTCTATATCATGTTAAAAGCATCACTGTCTACTAGGCACTCCAGGATCATAACATTATAGCCGACCAATAATCTTTGGACTACGATGGAACATACGCAGAATCCAGCTCTGGTAGCTCAAATCCAGTCTATTACTCAAAAAGCTCTTGATCTCTCACTTCAAGTTGAAGATGTCCGGACCTCCTCGTTACAAGCTGCTCTTAAGGAGCCCAAAATGAACTTGCCAGATCGTTTCTCTGGGTACATAAACTTGTTTGAAAATTTCCATGGGCGTTGTAAACTATAGTTCCTCATGCGTCCTGTCTCTTCAGGTTCTGAGACACAAAAAGTTGGACTTATTTCCCTGCTTCGGGGTGATCCGCAAACATGGGCATTTGGACTACCTTCCTCGCATGTTGCCCTTCAGACTGTGGATGCCTTTTTCCTCCAGCTGGGCCTGTTGTATGATGCCCAGACAAAATGTCTCTTGCGGAATCCAAGCTTCGCGCTCTTAAACAAGGACAAAGAGCTGCAGAAGATTATTGTTCTGAATTTCGTAGATGGTCAATGGATTCAGGCTGGAATGATTTGACTTTGCGAAGTCAGTTTCGGATTGGACTTTCTAAGGTCATAAAGGATATTCTTGTATGGCTAAGACTCTGGATGACCTCATGCAGACAGTTATCCGTATTGACTGTCGTTTACGTTAAAGACGGAGATAGCAACAGTTGCCTACTAAGTCTCCCCGATCTTCTTCGTGGCTTCCTTCACTGGATCGTGAGGAGCCTATGCAAGTTGGAGCTTCTCATACTCTCCAGGAGAAAGGCGTAGAAGACATTTACAAGGTCTCTGTATGTATTGCGGGGACAAGGCTCATTCCATAAAAGATTGTCCTTTTGATATCAGTAAAAGGCAGGGTCTAAGTGTACAGGAGTAATTACACTTGGGCCTTACCTCTATTTCCTCCAAGAGTTCTGTACTTGTTCCTGTATCCATTCATTCGTCCAACAAAGAGTTCAAGACACAGGCTTTTTTGGATGGTGGAGGAGCAGCTACTTTTATGGACTTTTTGTTCTTTCACAAGTTAAAGATTCCTGCAGTTCCATTAAAGCAAGAAGTTTCCATTTGTGGCCTGGATGGATGCTTAATCTCTAAAGGAGCTCGTAAGGTTAGGACTCCTCTACTTCGGCTTACTGTTGGAGTTTTACATACAGAACTTATTTAATTTTTTCTTCTGCATTGTCCTTTGGTTCCTGTTTTATTGGGCCTCCCGTGGCTTAAATTTCACAATCCTTCCATTGACTGGTCCTCTGGGGAGATTATTAAGTGGAGTCCTGAATGTCAGTCCTCATGCCTTTCACTCCCTGTGCGGATGCTGCAATGTCCTGAAGTATCATCTGCCTGTAGCATTCCTCCTCAATATTTGTATTTTGCTGATGTGTTTTCCAAACAAAACGCTAATGCTTTGCCTCCACATCGACCTTATGATTGCACCATCACTTTTGTTCCTGGAGCGAAGCTGCCTAAGGGTCGTTTGTATTCTCTGTCCATCCCTGAGAGTAAAGCTATGGAAAAATATATTAAAGAGGATTTAGCCAGAGGATTTATTTGTCCATCCAAATCCCCGGTTGGTGCAGGCTTCTTTTTTGTCCAAAAGAAGGATGGGTCTCTACGTCCATGTATTGACTTTAGAACACTTAACAATATAACCATCAAGAACTCATACCCATTACCTCTTATTTCTGTGTTTTTTGATCAACTCCGAGAAGTGACCATTTTTTCTGAAATTGATCTCAGAGGAGCTGTTTTTGTGGTTGTCTATTTGGATGATATCCTTATTTACTCAAAGTCAGAAGAGCACTATGTTCCACATGTTCGTTTGGTTTTGCAACAGCTTTATGAGCATCATCTTTTTGCTAAATTGGAAAAATGTGAATTCAACGTCGCTCAAATATCCTTTCTGGGTTATGTCATCTCTACTGAGGGATTTTTGATGGATCCTGGTAAAGTCAAAGCAGTTCTTGAATCGGTTCAGCCTAATACTTTGAAGTGCATCCAGTGTTTCCTTGGATTTGCTAATTATTACCGGAGATTTATCAATTCTTTCTCTACCATTGTGGCTCCTATTGTGGCCCTTACTAAGAAAGGAGCGAATACTGCTAATTGGCCTTTGAAGGCTATCCAGGACTTTGAAGATATGAAGACTGCCTTTACTCATGATCCTGTTCTATATCATCCTGATCCTGAGTTGCCATTTATATTGGAAGTTGATGCTTCAGAGGCCGGGGCTGGAGCAATTCTTTCTGAAAGAAATCCTCCGGATAATAAATTGCATCCATGTGCATTTTTTTCACGTAAATTTGCCACTTCTGAACATAATTATGATGTGGATAACAGAGAATTGCTTGCCATTTAAATGGGCTTTTGAAGATTGGAGACTCTGGCTTGAGGAGGCCAAACATCAAGTCACGGTTCTCACTTATCATAAAAATCGGGCTTACATTGAAAGAGCTAAGTGACTCAATTCCAGACAAGCACGTTGGGCTTTAATTTTTACTAATTTTAATTTTATTTCCTTCTGTCCTGGTTCTAAAAATATTGCAGCTGATGCTCTCTCCAGAAGTCTCTTACCTGACCAACATGTCTCCGTTTCTGAAGAACCCATCATTCCTAAAGATTTCATTAATTTTGCCTTAACCCGGACTTTAGCTGAGACACTCCAGAGATGCCAGTCTGAAGCTCCATCGAATGTTCCTGCTCATCTTCTATTCGTTCCTGAGAGATTTAGGAAATCTGTCTTTTTGGATTTTCATTCTAAAAAAGCCTTTGGTCATCCAGGCACAACTAAGACTGTGGACATTGGGGGTCATTCAGAGTCGGTCGCAAGCCCTGAGTGCTCACAACCGACTAGATGTTGCCCCACTTGGCATGCACATGACGGAGTCAGCTCTGTTGTGTGCATGCGCAAGACCCTGCTAGCCACGGATGTTCCGTTGCTAGGGATCTCGCAGCAGACAGGGCAAGCTGTCGATGGTGAGTGGCAGCTCGCCGCGTTTGGGAGGCGGGCTGGGGGCATGCTTGCTGTTTGGGGACTGCCCCACTGACATCATTGCTGATGTCAGTGGGGAGCTTCCTGCTTGATCAGAGCAGGAAGCTCTCTGGGGCTTACGAGTGCCCAGACCCAACCTTAGGGTCTGGTCATAAGCCAAGACCATTGCGACCATCACCCATGTCGGTCGCTAGAGCTGTGAGTGTTAACCCACAGCTTAGCGATCGACAAGGAGGTGGTCGTTCAGGATGCAAGTGGCTGCCCTGATTCAGAGCAACCGCTTGCAACTAACGACCGCCTCTGAATGAGGTCCATTCTCTCTTGTTCTGTCTGGTGGCCATTCTTAGCTAAAGATGTCCATGAGATTGTGTTAGCATGTGAAGTCTGTGCCCATAATAAGACTCCTTGGACAGCACCTCCTGGTCTTCTTCTTCCATTGTCTACAACTAAGAGACCTTGGACACACATTGCCATGGACTTCATTGTGGATCTTCCAGTTTCCTCTGGATGTTCGGTTGTCTGGATGGTTGTGGACTGATTTAGTAAAATGGCACACTTTGGGCCTGATTCAGAGATGGACACTCTTTGAGATTGCTCGCTCTGAATCAGGGCATCCCTGTTTTTTTAAAAGATGGCCTCCTGGCCACCGCGCTAAGCTGTGGGTGACCACCCACAGCTTTAGCGAGTGGCCAGGTGCTGGTTGCAATGGTCACGACCATCGGGGCTTGCGATGAGACCCTTGTGGTAGGGTCTCGTTCCCGCAAGCCCCAGTGAGCTTTCGGCTCTAATAGAGCCTGAAGCTCACCCACTGACATCACTCGTGATGTCAGTGGGGCAGCCCCCTAATGGCAGGCATTCCTTTGGGAATGCCTCCGTTTGGCCAGCCACCTCCACTGCCCACCTCCAAAACGGGGCAAGCTGTCTATCACAATCGACAGCTGCCCCGCTTTGGTGCGAGACCCGTAGCGATGGAGCACCGTTGCTGGCCAGGTCTCGCGCATGTGCACACCAGAGCTGGCTCCAGCGTGTGCATGTGCAGTTGGGGACCATCGACCCGCTTGCGAGTGCTGTGCGCTCGCGAGCGGGTCTGAATCAAGCCCTTTGTTCCTTTGTCAAAGTTGCCGTCAGCTTAGAACTTTCTTCACTATTTATGCAACACATCTTTAGACTCCATGGATTGCCTTTAGATATTGTGTCTGATCGTGGCACTCAGGGCCTGATTCAGACCCGCTCACGAGTGCTGAGCGCTCGCAAGAGGGTCGATGTTGGGCCAGTGCGCATGCGCACGACGGACCCGGCTCCATCGTGCGCATGCGCAAGACCCAGATAGCGACAGGCAAGCCGTCGCTATGGGTCTCGCTACAAAGGGGGCGTGCTGTCGATGGTGAGTGACAGCATGCCCCCTTTGGTGGGCGTGCCGGGGGCGTGGCTGGCCAGATGGAGGCGTTCCCATGGAAACACCTACCGACTGGGGCCGGCCCCAGTGACATCACAAGTGATGTCAGTGGGAGTGCTTTTGGCTCTGATAGAGCCAAAAGCACTCCAGGGCTTGCGGCAGATGAGACCCTACCACAAGGGTCTCGTCGCAGCCCGATGGACGTGATGGTCTTGACCATCGCAACCATCTTTTTGGCCGCTCGCTATAGCTGTGGGTGGTCACCCACAGCTATGCAAGCGGCCAGGAGGCCGCTATAAAATCAGGAAGGACGGCGCTGATTCAGAGCGAGCGCTCTGTCAGAGCGTCCGGCTCTGAATCAGGGCCCAAGTCATTGCACAATTCTGGAGAGCATTTTGTTCCTAGATGGGCTTTTTTTTATCAGTCTCTCTTCAGGGTATCATTCTCAGTCCAATGGTCAGACGGAATGTGCCAATCAGTCTCTGGAGCAATATTTATGTTGTTTCATTTCTAAATGTCATTCAGATTGGATCCTGCATTTGCCTCTGGCAGAATTTGCATTCAACAATGCTTGTCATTGAGCTTCATCTGTGTCTCCATTTTTCTGTGTCACTGGTCAGCGTCCCCGAGCAAACTCCTTTGAACCTAATGTTTCCAGTGTGCCTACTCCACCATCTGTGTCTCGGCTTTGCTGTGTTTGGAGCAAAGTTCATCAAAGTCTCTGCAAAGTTCCTCTTTGTTCCAAGAGTATTGCCGACAGGCATCGAAGACTGCATGTATTCAAAAAGGGATATTTGGTCTGGTTTTCTACTAAGAATATCAAGCTGCGCCAACCTACTCATAAATTGGGACCTAGATTCATCGGGCCATTTCGTATTATTGCTCAAGTGAATCTTGACGCTTTCAAGTTGCAACTGCCCAATTATTTACGTATTTACAACACTTTTCATTGCTCTCTCCTCAAACCATTTTTTTCTTCTGCGAGATTTGGAAGTAAGTCTAGTTTCAAACCTGGTCCGGTGGTTGTCCATGGTCAACAGGAATTAATTGTTGAAAAAATTCTGGACTCCATGTTCTCCAGAGGTAAATTACAGCTTTTGGTTAATTGGAGGGGTTACGGCCCGGAGGAACGTTCCTGGGTTTCGGAAGATGCACTCCCTGCTCCCAGACTGAAAAGACTTTTCTTTCAGAAGTTTCCCTTCGAGGGAAAAGTACAGTCCAGGACTTGTCTCCTGACAGTATTCCTCCTGCTCCTGACCATGTTTCTAGGTTGTCGGTTGCTAGGAGATCCAAACGTCAGAGGACTTCACATGTTTCCTCCTAGTGCTGCCTGATTGGCAGCTGATCCTATTTGAACTTCCTGGACTGTTGCCGTCCTGTTGGCTATAGAGTTTTCATGTGGAACTTTTGGTTTTGCTACTTGCTTTCTATAGGTTGATTACAATTGGGTTGACTCAAAGTGGGAGTTGAAATGAAAGAGTGCTTTCATTTGACAAACGCTTCGTCTGCGTCTTGAGGCCAAATCTTGGTATCCCGACCCTTCTTGGTGAGTGCAGTCATAGGAAATTGACGATAAAAGCTGCAGAAACCAAGGAAACGTATTGTCTTTAGCCCTGTCAGATAAGGCCAACTGTCGATGGTGGAAATTTTCTCTGAATCCATTTGGAGACTCGAACCCGAAATTAAGTAACCCATGAACTTCAACTCTGTTTGGTCAAAGGAGCATTTCTGTAATTTGCAGTAGAGCTGATTAGCACAATGTCAGAATAACACTTCACAGACGTGCTTGCAATGACTTGCCAAATCTTTGGAGATTATCAAAATGTCACCAAGATATACTACTGCATACTGGTACAACAGATCTTGAAAGATGTGGTTCATGAACTTCTGAAAAACTGCAGTTGCATTGCTTAAACCAAAAGGCATGACCAAATACTCGCAGTGCCCATTTCGTGTGTTATAGGCAGTTTTCCACTTGTCCCCTGATCAGATTCTAATCAGATTGTAGGCCCCGCAAAGATCTAGTTTTGTAAAAATCTTTGCACCCTTTATTCGATTGAAAAGCTCATTTATTAGTGGCAGGGGATACCGATCCTTGATAGTCATGGCATTCAAACCCCAGTTCTCGATGTACGGTCTCAAGCCTCCTTTTTTCTTGACAAAGAAAAGACCGGCACCTGCAGGTGATTTGGATTCTCTGATAAACCTGCGTTCGAGATTCTTCTTGACATAGTCAGTTACCGCCTGGGTCTCCGGAACTGACAGAGGAAACACACTTCCACGGGGAGGCACCTTACCTGGTAATAACTCTATGGTGCAATACCACTCCCAATAAGCTTGAAGTTTCTCAACAGCCTTTTTACTGAATATGTCCATGAAGGACTGGTATGGAGCAGGTAGAGGATCATCTGGGACAAAGTACGTACTCTAGGTGACCCGATGTGGAGATCTGATGGTAAACATCTCTGATAACACTGAGACCCCATGACAAAACTTGGGGCCCACTCCAGTCTAATAAAGGAGCATGCTTTCCTAACCACGGAAGACCCAGGATAATCGGACTGTCAGCCGATGGAATTATGTAGAAAGAAATTAACTTTTTGTAAAGAGAGTGCCCACTTGCATGGTGATTTCTGGAGTCCTGGAGCAGATGGTGGCCATAGGAGGTTTATTCCCATCTATCCCAATGACGCAGAGTGGACTTTGTAAAGGCACACTATGGATTCCTAATTCCTGGACCTTTTTAGCAGTGATAAAATTTCCATCAGCTCCTGAATCCAAAAAGGCCTTCAGTGGGTTTTTCTAACAGCAGGATCACATTGATTGCAAACTGTGATAAAAATTTCTCGGTTGATGTGTGTTAGGGCGCACCTAAGTTGACCACCCCTCGATCAGTTAGGCCTTGTCGTTTCCTGGGCATTTAGTACAATGAATGAGAAGATAATCTGTTTCTGTTTCACCACAGTATAAGTACAGTTTTTTCTTAAATCTCCTTTCCCTCTCCGCGACTGGCAAACGTGATTTCCCAATCTGCATAGGTTCTTCAGGAGACTCTACTGGAACATTAAAACAAGGTGCAAGTTTGAAGCTGTAGCGCCAGGACTGCACCAGCTCCCGAGTTCTCTCTCTGTGGCACAAATCTATGTGGATGCATAAGGAGATTAAGTCGTCCAAGGATGTGTGCAACTCTCTGGACGCTAAGATGTCTTTAATTTGCTTGGAAAGTCCTTGCATAGAGGTTGCAACCAGAGCTTCATTGTTCCATCCCAATTCAGAGGCAAAGGTTCGCAATTACACTGCGTATTGACCTGCAGTCTGGCTGCCTTGTTTTTTTAATAGCTGATCATACCCTGCTGGGCTCATTAAAAACCCTTCAGAAAGCTTCTAAAAATCTAGAGCTGTCATTCATCATTCCTTTCCCATAGCGGAGAAGCACAGGCAAGAGCCTGTCTGGACAACAAATAAATACTGTAGGCCACCTTGGTTCTCTCTGATGAAAAATTTGCTGTTTGGAACTCGAATTAGATTGAGCACTGGTTCAGAAAACCCTTGGCAACTTTGGGATCCCCTCATATTTGGAGGGATTTGGAATTCACAATGGCAAATGCCCCAACAGCTGGAACAGACACTGTAGGAGGTGACACCGGCTGTGCAGGAGGAGAACACAGATTGCCAACTTCTTGCATTAACGTCTGCAGGCACTGCATGAATTGAGCCTGGTCTCGTTCTTGCTTTTCCACTCGACCGATCAAATTCTCTAATAGGTCACGTGCAAGGGGTTACCGGCAACATCCATTTCTTTTTCTTTGGCCAGAGTATTCTGTCGCAATTCTTGTATAGGTAACTGATGAGACCCGTATTGGGATTGACTAGACCTATAACTGAGGCGCGGAGTCTAATGTGGTGGTGGTGTTCACCAGGGACCCCGCTAGGAGGTATGGACTTAGATGCATCTGACAAGCAGGTCGTGGCCCTCAGTCTAGGTTCCCTTATACAGGTGCTGGTGACCTCTGGATGAAGTGGAGGTAACAGCGTAGTCAACAAGCCGGGTCAGAATCCAAATGAACAAACTGTACCAGGGGTCAGACAATATCAGAGTCAGGAGCGGAGCCAAGGTCAAAATTGGAATATCAAGTGCAGTACCAGGGAGGAGACAGAGACGGATCAGGAACAAGCCAAGGTCAAAACGAGGAGACTGTAACATGGGTATGAATGCTGGAGTAAGGTAACGGAGCCTATACTCTTGCACTGGAATGCTCCCAGGAACTTCCTAATATAGGTCAGGGTTCAATATAGCACCAATCAGTTTCCCCCTAACCCCGCGCATGTCTCCCTATCGGAGCTGCGGCCGCCTGCACACAGAGCTGCCGTGAAGAGAGAGCAGCTGACAGCGGGCACCGGGGATCTCCCACCCACTGTCTTCGCCAGCCTGGACCCCAGTGCCGCCGGACCCGGGAAGGGACCATCGGGTTCGTCTGCACTGTGACAACATGTATAACTTGTATGATGACTTTAAAAATAATTACAGTCCCTTGTGTAAAATCTTTAACTTTGAATAAAACCATACTATACTTAATTAAAAGCAATTGTTCCAGTTTTAAATGCATGATTTGATACATAAGGATTACTCTAGGTCAGTGGTTCCCAAACTGTGTGCCATGGCACCCTGGGGTGCCTCGGGACGCTTGCACGGGTGCCTCAGGTTGTTTGTCCAGCTCCAAGTCAAATTATTTATGGTCAATGTAATGTAAATATGTGGACAAACAGAAGTGTCCCCATCACATAACTGAACCTACAGTATGGATGACAGGTAAGGACAATTTACTTCATTTTACTACTTTAATACTTTTTTTTTCTGAATTTCTCAATAACAAACTTTTGGCTTAGGGGTGCCGTGAAAACTTTGCTGATACTCTAGAGCGCTGTGATTTAAAAAAGTTTGGGAACCTCTGCACTAGGACAATGAGGCAGTAAAATAGTTGCAAACTGTTTTTTCAAGGACACATTTTTTTGAACCTTACTACTTTTTATTTGGCTCCATGTAAACATTTCAAATATGAAATCAAATTATTATTCTTATGATGGTTAATTTACTTAGTGTAAACTCTGCTGGAATGCATTGTGTTGGTTGGATGACAGCCAGAGGAAAGGATGAACAGGAGACATCAGAATTGTGTTCCTGATTTATATTTCCTCTGCTGGACTCAGGTGGTGAATGTTCAGGGCCGATCTGTTTTCTAGAACAGAGAAAGGTGTTTAGCTATGCAGAATGTTATATTGTAAGCAATGGACCATTGAAAAGTACACTCCGTTTATATTTTACTGTGTAACCGTCCATTTCTCTTTGTCATAAATATTTATCAATTAAAACATAAACCTGCCATGTGACAATAATATAAAAGATTTCCTTAACTTTTGCCTTCAACATTAATGAATGTTAATTTGAAATCTTGCTGAAAGTTTATATTCATTTGGCATTTGGTATGAGATTAGATGGCTTTATAACTGGACTGTTATGATTAGTTGTATAGCAATCTAAGGGCTAGTAATCAACACCTAGATGGTACTATGATGTTCTTAAAGGGCTATGGGGTAGATGAAAGAAGCAGCGAAAAAAGTGGAGAAGTGGACCAGTTGAGAAGCTGCCCATGGTAACCAATCAGCTCCTACCTATTATTTTATAGAATGTACTTGATTAATGAAAAAAAAAAAAATTGCTTGGTTGCTATGGGTAACTTCTCCCCTGGCACACTTCTTCACTCTTTTCATGGCTTCATACATCTATCCCTATGTGCCTGAGTGGCATAGTATGGGATGTAGTGATGAGACCGGCTGGTCTCAATGCTGACAGCGGAATCCTGGCAAGGGATGTAACATAGGCATCGGAATACTGACGCCTATGTTAATCCCGATGCCGGAACGCCGAGACGCCAGCCAACGAAGGTAAGTCTGGGGCACCCTTAGGGTTAGCCACGGAGGGGGAGGGTTAGTGTTAGGGAGTCTAGCAGTGTTAGAGTTAGGTTTTGGGGGGGGGGAGATTAGGGTTAGGCACCCCTAGGAGGGAGGCTTAGGGTTAGGCACCACCGGGGAGAGGTGTTAGGTTTAGGCACCCCCCTGGGAGGTTTAGGGTGCGGGGAAGGGTTTTAGGTTTAGGTACCCCTGGGGGGGATGTTTGCGTGAGGCACTAAGGGGGAGGTTAGGGATAGGCACCACTAAGGGAGGGTTAGGGTTAGGTTTTTGGGACAGGGGAGGGTTAGTATACTTACCTATCCCAGTCCGGATCTCCTCATGTCAGGCATTCGCCGGCATTTCAATACCATTCCTTTAGCATAGATATTAGTAAATGTCATTAAAGTGATAGAAAACTATATGAGTTTTGGAAGAGAAAAGGTTACTTACTGGACATACTCACAACCATATTATCATTCAATTCTTAAACCTGTCCCTTAAATGCACCCAATACTTTAGTGCTCAGAATGATGCAAGTCATAATATTAGTGCATTTACTTGTATCTGTTTATGTAATTCTTTCCCAGTGCTTTGATGCTGGAGACAGGCCTTTCTCCAGCCATGAGAGATGACAAGGCTAGGATCTCTTCACTAAATGTGACTCTGCAAAGACGCATTTTGGAGTGATAAAAGATAAACAAATTTACAAAATATGTACATATATAATACAAAATATATCCGACTGTGCATGAGAACCTTTGGCCTTTATTTACAAAGCAGCAGCCTTGTAAATCTCTG
Organism: Taudactylus pleione; assembly: GCA_031769625.1. NCBI lineage: Eukaryota > Metazoa > Chordata > Amphibia > Anura > Myobatrachidae > Taudactylus > Taudactylus pleione. Next base: position 38,162,797 of record JAUIMM010000153.1, on the reverse strand, counting down.
CTTCCCAGAGGTTTGCAGGTGAAAATTGAAAACAGCACCCGCAGTCAGTGTAAAGCACGCTGCAGTTTTTAAGCCCTTTATCATTATCTCTATGCACTTTTCCGCTGTTGTATTATTTCCATATCAGGTCATAAAGTAGATTATACAAATTTCGGAATCAAGTCCTATCCTCTCTGACCTTAAGCTGCAAAGCATCATTAAAGTTTTCAATGGTAAAAAGAAGTGCAAATTTGATTTACAGACATTATTCACTTAGAATGTAGCATAGATTAGTCTGCTATGGCTGATACACAGTAACATTTTTTTGTTAGTTTGTGCTGTCTGTTTATTGCATGCTTGCATGCTGAATGGAACTTTACCAGCCTGAAACACAGACCATTGATTATTGCAAATCAATTAAACTGAACAATAAATATTAACTTGACATTTTGCTTTGCAACATTAATTAAAGGACAGGATTTGTTAGTGAAAAGCTTAAAGCCCCAACATTCTTCTTCGTAACAGTAACCTTTTAAGAAGTTAGCACTTTGGTAAAACATCTCATTAGAATCACTGCTTTATTCTAAATATTTTATATAAGTTGTGCCTATCTATTGCATTACCTAACTGATATTTCCAGTTGATCTGTGGCAGGAAACAGGATTACTAGTATATGTTAAAAAGGGAAAATAACAGATGTTTGGATTTAATTAAATTTAACCTGCATTTTGTATTATACTTTACTCTCTCTTGCGTATTTGACAGTTCATTACATTATTATGTTGTATACATATTGGGTAATGCAGCATGCACTTTTCCTGCAAACAATACCAAGCTGCAGCTCTCTGTACACTATCAGTACGCTATTATGAAGTGATAGTATACACACGTGTTACTCCTGTCAGGGGAGGGCTGGGCCAGACAGCAGGGTGACATCTGTATTACTGTTTGGGGACGCAGGTGCAGTGTGCATGGTCAGAGATTGTGGCCAGGAGACATGTGTGTTCCCAGCCGCTCATTGCAATGTATCAAATTCAATGAGACACACACTCGCGCTGAGCGTGATCTGGGTGGGCGGAGTTTCAGGGGAGTAGCCATTCTGGTCACAGCAAGTAATGCTGGGTACACACAGGGCCAGTGCTACCATTAGGCAGCTTTAGGCAGCTGCCTAGGGGCGCCGGCCACTGGAGGGCACCGCTGAGTCCACAAAAAAAATAATTAATGGCATTATTCACAGCTGAGTGGCATTTAATGAAATTGGGCCACAGCTGTGTGCTATATTGTGAATTGGCTGCAGTGTTATGAGATACAGTCAGGTGCATAAATATTGGGACATTGACAGAATTTTCATATTTTGGTCTCTATTCACCACCACAATGGCTTTGAAATTAAACAAACAAGATGTGCTTTAACTGCAGACTTTCAGATTTAATTTGAGGGTAATTACATCCAAATCAGGTGAACGGTGTAGGAATTACAACGGTTTCTATATGTGACTCCCACTTTTTAAGGGGCCAAAAGTAATGTAGTTATGAATGTTATGAATGTAGTTATGATCCAGGCGGTCAGGATGCTGACGCTGAAAATACCGGCGCCAGAATCCCGACACAAGTCAGAATCCTGGTGCCAGCATCCCAATAGTAAGTATTGGGGTTAAGGGGAGAGTTAAGTTTAGGCTGTGGGAGGGGTGTGTAGTTGTGGGGTTAGGTTTAGGGTAGGGTTAGTCTACTTATTGGTAGGTGTCGGCATTGTAACCCAGGGATTCTGAGCGCCGGCATCCCATACTCAACCCGAAATACATATAAAAGTGCTGCATATGTTAATTTAGATTTCCTCAATATGTGACGAAACAGAACATGACATCTCATACTGGGGCATATACAGAGTTGAATGCAAGTTAGACATAACTACATTCACACTGGTGCACACTCAGTACCACTCTGATCTATATGCTTGTGGAAAAAGCATCATCATTATCAATGGGCACTTGTACCAGCCCTATACATGATATCAGATGGGTCTCTGTGTATCAACACTCACCATAGCCCCCAATTCCACCTACCACTTCAGGCACAAGTGCAAACCTCTGCCTCACTTACAGATATACACATCTCTGCCTCACTTACAGATAAACACATCTCTGCCTCACTTACAGATATACACATCTCTGCCTCACTTACAGATATACACATCTCTGCCTCACTTACAGATATACACATCTCTGTCTCACTTACAGATATACACATCTCTGCCTCACTTACAGATATACATATCTCTGCCTCACTTACAGATATACACATCTCTGTCTCACTTACAGATATACACATCTCTGCCTCACTTACAGATATGCACACCTCTGCCTCACTTACAGATATACATATCTCTGCCTCACTTACAGAAATACATATCTCTGCCTCACTTACAGAAATACACATCTCTGCCTCACTTACAGATATACACATCTCTGCCTCACTTACAGATATACATGCCTCACTTACAGACATACACATCTCTGCCTCACTAACAGAAATACACATCTCTGCCTCACTTACAGACATACACAACGAACCAACGACCTCAGTGCTGTGAGGCAGTAACGCTAACCATTACACCGTCTGTGCTGCCCTAAGATATACAGATATACACATCTCTGCCTTACTTACAGACATACACCATACATTCTGACATTCAGTTCCCTCCTTCCGGGAGGGAGCTGAATGTCTGTGCACAGCGGGGGGCGTGGCCAGGTGATGACGCGGTTTTAGGGGTTAAACCGGGGGTGGAGCCATGTGATCGCGTCATTGTGGCTCTGCCCCCTCTTCACAATTCCGAAAATATTGGCATTGTGAAGCGGGGGGCGGAGCCACGATGACGCGATTCAGCGCCAATTGCATCATCGGGCTCCCACTGCGGGGGTTTCTTGTAGTAGTTGGGGGGGTCAGGCGGCAGCCGGGAGGCTTGCCTGCCTTTCCATGGGGTCGGGAGCGACACCTGATATTCGGGAGGCACCCGACCAAATCGGGAGGGTAGGCAAGCCTGACATACACATCTCTGTCTCACTCATAGATATATACATCTCTGCCTCACTAACACATATACACAACTCTGCCCCACTTACAGATATACACAACTCTGCCTCACTTACAGATATACACAACTCTGCCTCACTTACAGAAATACACATCTCTGCCTCACTTACAGAAATACACATCTCTGCCTCACTTACAGATATACACATCTCTGCCTCACTTACAGAAATACACATCTCTGCCTCACTTACAGATATACACATCTCTGCCTCACTTACAGATGTACACATCTCTGCCTCACTTACAGATATACACATCTCTGCCTCACTTACAGATATACACAACTCTGCCTCACTTACAGATATACACATCTCTGCCGCACTTACAGATATACACATCTCTGCCTCACTAACAGACATACACATCTCTGCCTCACTAACAGAAATACACATTTCTGCCTCACTTACAGACATACACATCTCTGTCTCACTTACAGATATACACATCTCTGCCTCACTTACAGAAATACACATCTCTGCCTCACTTACAGAAATACACATCTCTGCCTCACTTACAGACATACAGTACACAACTCTGCCTCACTTACAGATATACACAACTCTGCCTCACTTACAGATATACACAACTCTGCCTCACTTACAGATATACACCACTCTGCCTCACTTACAGATATACACATATCTGCCGCACTTACAGATATACACATCTCTGCCTCACTTACAGATATACAGATATATATATGCATCATTTGCACTGTATTCCATGTGCACCCAGAACTTTCAAGAATTAAAACTGTCAAGAAATATCTCTAGAAAAAGAAACGCACATTAGCTGTCCTTGCTATGCAAATGAGCTCACTTCCAAGAAGGCACACTTCTTCTGTTTTTAAACTGATAAAAAAAAACCCCATTAAGCTGGGGCATGCAAAAATTGAGACAAAACTCAGTTTTGCTCCTCTCCACGGAAATCTTTAATAAAAGGCGAAAGATTTGTGCGTTCTGAAGAGAAACCAGAGCATGACCAAAATTCCTCTGGTTGTCTGAGTGTCATGCCATCAGTCCTCATTTAACTGAAAGTGAGCACAAATTTGAAAGAAAGAGAAGATTTCTCACCAGGCTTCCCCTGGATATATGCATCATTTGCACTATATTCCGTGTGCACCCAGAACTTTCAAGAATTAAAACTGTCAAGAAATATCTCTAGAAAAAGAAACGCACATTAGCTGTCCTTGCTATGCAAATGAGCTCACTTCCAAGAAGACACACTTCTTCTGTTTTTAAACTGATAAAAAGATACCCCTTTAAGCTGGGGCATGCAAAAATTGAGACAAAACTCAGTTTTGCTCCTCTCACTTACAGAAATACACATCTCTGCCTCACTTACAGAAATACACATCTCTGCCTCACTTACAGATATAGATGGATTTAGCCATTTTATGGTGCTAAACATGGTCTATTTGGGCGCAACATGTGTCATAAGACATGGGCACCCAAAAACAATTGAATATCGCACCTCTATCTCCAATCACTTTAGACTGGAGATTGTGTGCGATAAAACAATTGAATCGCCCCATGGAGTAGAATGGTCCCTACATTGTATTAGAATGGTTCCTGCATTTGATATAGGTCACTAGATTGGTTCCTGTATTGTGTATCAGTCACTAAAATAGTATCAACTTAGTCAGATGGGGCTGGTTGGTGATGTACTTGTTTATAGCTCTTTGCCATAACAATTTTCCATATATTTTTATAGCTATTTAAACCACACCCACATTAGGCAGACCACACCTACAACACTTTTTGCCACACCCATTTTTCCCATTGCATGCGCTAGTAGAAAAACTTTGCCATTTACTTCTGCCTGCCACCTAATGCTGAAAGTTGCTATCCAGCAACTGCTCTTGATGTGTGCCTAATGCAAACGCTACTGTGGTATAACGGAGCACATTTTTATGTGTTCTACTGAGCATATTCCAGGCTTGCCTACCCTCCCGATTTGGCCAGAAGCCTCCTGAATATCGGGTGCCACTCCCGACCCTCCGTAGAGGCAGGCAAGTCTCCTGGATGCTGCGTGACCCCCCGGACTACTAATAGAAACCCCCGCAGCAGGGAAGGGGACGATGATGCGATTTACACTGAATCACGTCATCGTGGCCCTGCCCCTGCTTCACAATGCCTTCGGCATTGTGAAAAGGGGGGCAGGGCCACAATGATGCGAACATGCGGTCACGCCCCTGGCCCTTCCCCCAATACGGAGTCATTGCCCGGCCATGCCCCCGATGTATGTAGGCATTCAGCTCCCTCCCGAAAGGAGGGAGCTGAATGTCGGCAAGTATGGCATATTCACATTTATCAAGCATTCATCTTTTCCTGCCTATGGTCGGGGAGCAAATGTACAAGTCATTTAGGCCCAAATGTAATAGCCTGCAAGATGTGGGCAGTGGCACGATTTTGGTGAGGTACTGTAGCTGCTAGACTTAAACCGGCAATTTGTTTTAAGGGACATGTTGATTTAAATCTAATGACTACATCAGCAAAATCTCCCCTCTGCCCACATCTTCCAGGCTATTACAATTGGGGCTTAGGGAGGAATTCAATTAGGTGCGAGTTTGGTCCTCCAATGCGAATTCATGGTGAATTACCTTTGCAATTCTAAAAGATAATAGCTAGAATTTGATTGGTTGCAACTTGCTATGGGCAACATCTCCAGTTCTAAAAACTTTAATAAATATACCCTTAAGGTGCCCACACACATACCGACTTGCTCCCAATCAGCCGATGTACACGATTTCCCCTGAACTCTCCCTGAACTCTCCCCAGGCAGCCGTGGTCACGATTTGGAGTTAAAAATGTCCAATCCGACTAAAGATCTATCTTGCAGCCAGTGCATTGTGTCCCAGATTGGCTAATCTGCCCTACAGCATGGCAGGTCTGAAGATGCGAGGTACGACGAGTGGGGATGCGCATCGGCATCGTGATCAACAGTAGAAACTCACGATTTGGCCATTTTTTACATGATCTGTCGTCACGATTCGTCGAAATCGGCCAAATTGGATGAAAAGTCGGTATGTGTGTGGGCACCTTTAGTCTTCTGTATGATTCTGTTAATGAAGTTGTCACTTTTTTGGGGTCCAGGAAGGTCTCCACACTTTTTTTATGCTATTTTCCCTGTTTGCTTTTTGGACAAAATTCACACACTCACTGCGAGTAGTGTGAATTGGCATTTGTAAGTGAATTGTGTGTATCTCGGGTGTGTTCAAATTTAAGTCAAAGTGTGCAAGTTTATCGTCTTTTGCAAACTTGCACCTAAATTGAATTTCCCCCATAGTGCTCCAAATAGACCAAATTCACTGTTTTGTGCCATTGATATATCTAATGCAAAAAAAATTAACTACCAATGGGGGGCGATTCAATTCAATGTGAATTGAATAGCGCCGGGAGCGAGCTCCAAGAGCTATTCAATTCAATGCGCTGTGTGGTAGGGGAATGCCGGTTATCGCACCTTAATAAGGGTGTTAAGGCGCGTTAACCGGCATTCTCTGACCAAAGTTGCCCGGCACTTTGGTTGGATTTCTCCTCGCATCCTCAGGGGGGTGCGAGAAGAAATCCTTAGCCCGCCCAAACAGCACGGTGTATTGAATAGCTGCGGGAGCTCCCTCCTGCGGCTATTTAACATTGCGTTGAATTGAATTCCCCCCAATAAGTGCAAAAAAATAAAAATACCATAGAAAAATAACAATATATATTATAGCTCAATAAAAGTAAAAAAAAAATGTGACCTTTGAAACAGCTGGTATAAAATGTACAATGACAACAAATAGAATTTTTATTTTCAGTGCAATAAGTCATAATCAACAAATTACAGAGCTTTCCAATAGATAAGAAAATTATACAAGTATATTACATGAGAACATAAATAAGAAAAGATAAGTTAAATAGACCAAATACAATATGTGCCTGGCTTACGTTATCTACAGACCTTACTTAATATGTGTTTCTTGATGACTACAATTGAAAGCACATTAGAATATGGTGTGGATAAAATAAGCCATGTAAAATGCAATTATTATTTCTATTGTTATTCATATATCTATATTCAGTAGCAGTTTAACAGCAATTTTACTATATCCACAAAAAAGGAAAGTACAGAAGGCAACATTTTAAAAATAGATCCTTTAAAGTCTGAGACTTCAATAATCTCCAGCACTAATGAGTTTATCAAACCTCTCAAAGATTTAGGCTTCAGAGTTTTAGACCAGTGATTAACTTTACTGGCATAAATTGAATTTCCATACAATGAATTTCCATACATATAAGGCAAATACCTTATAATTAACATGTATAAAATACATGTTAATTATAAGGTATTTGCCTTTTCAACTCTTTCAAATCTTAATTTCAAGGACGCTTGCGCCAAACATTTATCTCTCCAGCCAATCACATCCATATTCTTGAGCTTTCGTTGCCACAAAGCTTCAGAGACACATAATAATGTTTCATGACATTTTAAAAGCCATGTTACTTTGTTGCATTTGTTTGTCTAGTACTTTTACCATGGTGATTCACCTCAGGAGTATCAATTGATCTTGAACCTGCTGTCCTGTTTTCAACAACTGGCAGAAGTAGATGAATATAATATTAGCTTGTTGCTAGTGTGCTCTGTAATAGCTACTGTCAGATGACACAAAGAACACACTGCTTGATTCAGAGATGAACACAATGGCGATTACGTACGCCGATTGAGCGATTGTTTACTATAGCGTATATGTATAAGCTCCACTGTGCGTGTGCAGCAAAGGCATTACAATTACGTATGCACATCGGAATACAGCGAGTGACAGGTAGTCAGCGTTTGGGGGTGGTGATGGGGGTGTGGTCAGAACAAATCTGGCGTGCCTGTCCGTTTAAACACTGTTACATGGGTGTGCATAAATCAGCCACTGCGAGTGCGTACGCAGCATGGAGAGCCCTCTGCATGAGAGGAGAGCTGCCGAGTCTGCGGCTGGTCAGACCTTCCGCAAGGGCAAGATGGGTGCCGATGTGCATCGATGGTACAGATATTTACGCAGGTATGCATCGTCGCACGCAGGTAAGAAGGCAGCAGTGGGCGTCTTTATACTCAGGTGATATTTGCAGACATTAGCATATTTTAGCAGCTGCGTTGTGTATGAAAATGCAGCTGCAACCGCATTAGCGCCCATCTCTGAATTAGGCCCACATTTCAATTGCAAAATCATGGAGGGTGGAGGGCAATACAAGTTTTATGTTTATTGACAAAGCAGTTTGTTCATTTCGTTTTTCAAACGTTATGTAGACAATCTGTCTTTTTGTCTCCTATTCCTACATATAAGGGAAATTAGTAAGAAAATAAATAGGATACTGAAACAAGTAAAGTAAATGTTATTTAAATTCATTACAGGTTGAGTCTCCCGTATCCAAATATTCTGAAATACAGAATATTTTTAGTATGACTGAGATAATGAAACTTTGTTTAAAGCACAAAATTATTAAAAAGAAAGTATAAAATTACCTTCAGGCTGTGTGTATAAGGTGTATATGACACATAAATGAATTTCATGTAAGTACACAAACTTTGTTTGAGCCACAAAAATATTATATATAGAATTACCTTCAGGCCATGTGTATAAGGTGTATATAATACATAAATGCATTCTGTGTTTAGATTTGGGCCCTATTCCTAAAACATTTCAATATGGTATGCAATTATTCCAAAATATGGAATATTCCGATATCCAAAATACCCTTGGTCCCAGCATTTTGAATATGGGAGACACAACCTGTATCCGCAGAATTTGACATATCAGACATATTATTATTGTTTATTTATATGATGCCAGAAGGGTTCCGTAGTGGTGTACACAGCGGAAGGAATATATAGCAAAACTGCTTTGTACATGAACGACTGTAAAACACAGGAGTAGACCAATATCGACTTTACAAATATACATAATTATTATCCACAGATTACTAGCATGGTGTCCTCCTGTCATAGTGAGTACCAGAATCAGCCTAGTCAGTGTGGCTACGCAGACCCATCGCAGTGTGATTGACAGGAAGTGCCGTTTGTGGGAGGTGGTCGGTGAAATGCAGTTGTGCCAGTGCGCTTGAATGCCATTGCATGGGCGAGCATAAATTATCTACTGCAATACAATATGCAGCTTGAGTACTCCGTGACGGGTCACGTCGGGGGTAGCGGCATCGGCAAGTACGTACACACTTGCCGATGCCGGTAGCAACGGAACGACAGCGGGGGGCCATGCTGCATTCGGCAGCATGGCCCCTGCTGATGACATCGCCCGCCGGACCTGCATGTAAGTCCGACGGGTGATGTAGCTGACGACACGTAAAAGCGCACATCGTCAGCGTCATAGCAAGTACACATTTCCCGATGTGAACGATATGTCATCCCCATATCCTCTAGTGTGTACCCGGCTTTACTGCAACACCGCTGAGGCATGGGCGCACACTACCTATTAGAGTTCACTTCTTCAATCTCTCTTTTTCTCAATTTCTCATGTAGGAACAGCAAAAAGGGTAGCTGGAATGTAACAATGTAACAATGTTTTGTGATCACAGGCAAATAACTCCTTTAGTTACTGAAGGTGAAAGCAGCTGGTCATTTGCAGACCTGTGTATAGTTTGTCTCTCTACAGTACTTTAAACTGTGAGCAAAATCAATGTGTTCTCAAAGCAACATAATATTTTTCCAACCTAAAACGCCCTTTCTCTTCTAACATTGCCAAATAAGTTCATGAGTCACATGAGTGGCTTCCTCATGCGGGTGATAGTCGTCACCTAATTTTCTGCACTTGGCAAAAAACTTTGTATAAAAACAAATAATTTTCTTTTCCAATATATAGTTGTAAATAAAAGTTGCATAATAATTGTTAGCAAGGACATTTGGTATTGTTCAGCATGACGCCAAGTGTATGCTCTTCAGGGTACGGTTTACTGCAAATTTAATATTCTAATATGTAAAGCAAAACATACGATGACAGTGCAATATAAAAGTAAGTTATTATTCAGCTTCTTGCTATTCTCACGGGAGACATCTGCTTAATGCTTCTGAAATAAAAGTGCTACAAATGTGTTTGCAACATAAAAATGATTTAAAAATGTACTGTTTTGCATCAGAACAATATATGTTAATTGTGTACAAAGAAGTTTAACTTGCAGCATAAGCAATAATGCATCTGTTGTGGAAAAATACAAGAGTAAAAGGCAAGGCCTGAACACACAGATCCTTCAGGTAGTGACATAAAAATCATTTTGATCTTGTTTTGCCACCAGCTAATATCACTATATTTTCTCATTGGTAAACTTTTCAAAGTTATGTATATAAAGGTCTGGTAAGTTTTCTATTTCGGCATTTTTATTGTAAATACAGTTCTAAATTGTAAAGCTTGTTATTTTTTTTACTTTTTAAAGTATTTTGTTTAGGGACCAAACAGTTGATAGTAGGTATGTTTGTAACCACCTGTAGCCAAATAGGATATTGGAATCTTCACAGCAAAACAGATTATTTCAGGAGGTGAGGGTGCTTATATTATCAAAACCTGTGTAATTTACACTTGTGTTTATTTGAGCAGGGATAGGTCTACATGTGACAGCTTAGTGTCATGATGTGTGATGGGGAATGAAAGTTAAATAGTGGAAATATTTAGGCCTTTTAAGATTGTAAACTGCCTTTATATTGTAATCTCCTTTAGATTGTAAGATCTCATGAGCAGGGCCCTCATCCCTTACAGTATGTGCTTTTCCTTCCCTCATTTATACCATCATCCCCTCCATCAACAAGGGCACCAATCCTTGTAGCCGACACTGCTTTTGTGGGTATTATGACTGCATGTGCGGCAACAGTTATATAGCTTGTATCACATATTATGCAATGTTTCCTATGGCAAGTCTTCTGCCTTTTTTTCCTTATTTGTTTACTGTACTACAGTATGTAAGGCACTGCAGACCCCCGTGGCACCATATAAATATAGAATAATAACAATAATAATAATAATAATAATAATAATAATACAGAGCTGTCATGTGAGGCTCCTGTCAAGATGATGTAGGAAAACTGTAGCATCAAATGCCCTGGTACTGTATATAAAATTATTTTGATGTGATTGTTAAATTGAAAACCAGCACATCACATTGCCGTTTATATAATATGCTATAGTATGGTGCGTTAAGGAAACACACTTTTTCCCAAAGAATTAAGGGGCCTATTTACAATGTTAATTATCGTGGTAAGCTAGCCAGGCAATAGGCTGGGGGTGGTGGTTAGCATTAGGGTGCCAGGGCCTGGAGGATCCACAGACATTAGCACAAGGAGTGCTGAGACATTTACTATCCGGCAAGAAGAATGTCGGTCCCTGTATTTCTCGCTAGACCACTCGGATGTCGCACTGGCACTTTGTGGTGAGAGGGGTTGTCTCTCACCTGAATTGCCCATATTCTGGTGGGAAAAGCTCCCTTCAAGGGATAGGACAACAAGACCAGCACATTCTCCAGTTACAAGAGCTATTTGACTCATCTAGTGTGCATAGTGTAGTGATGAGGTGTGGATAGTGCAGTGAAGTAGTGTAGGGAGGGTGTTCAGTAAAATATTATGGGTAGTAGTTCAGTGATATAATGCTGGGATGTAGTGTGGGTAGGTAGCATAGTAATGTACTGTTTTGAAGTACTTTGTGGAGGTGTAGTGTTGGTATTTATAGTAGGGATGTGCAGGCTCAGATTAGTTTGGATTTTCCCGCCAAATTAAAAAATTTCCTGCCAAAAAACGGGTCTCAGAAAGACGTAAAACGTCATCTTTCATGGACAAACATCATTATTCCATGAAAGATGATGCTTGCCCATGAAAGATGACGTTTTGCCTCTTTCCGAGACCTGATTTTTGGTGGGAAAAATTAGATTTTGGTGGGAAAATATGAACTAATCCCAGCCTGCACATTCCTAATTTATAGTAGGAAAGTTGCTTAGTGTATAGCATTGAGATGTAGTGCAGTGACATAGTGTTTGAAGGAAGCGTAGTGATGTAGTATATGGAAGGTAGTGCAGAGATGTATTGTGGGGAGGTAGTGCAGTGATATTGTGAGGGGATAAAGTGTTGGGAGGTAATTCAGTGATATAGTACGGGGATTCAGTGTGGGAAGTTAGTGCTGATCACACCTCCTGCGGTTACGCAAGATAGGCCCTTCATAAATTTCAGCTCCAGGCCCATGTGGACCTTAATCTGGCACTGGCGACTGGAATGCCTAGGGGCATTCCATGGCTCTGCAGCTCCTCCAGTCCCCCACTGCAATCGGAGCTCACTTCCGATTGTGCAGCACAGCGGTAATCTTGTCAAGTGACAGACAGGACAGAATGAGCTTCTTCACAGAAGCTCATTCTGGCTACTGGAGGAGGCTAGAAAGATGGCCGCGGCCACTCCTCCCATTGGTCTATTTGCGAAGTAGAGTGCAGACTGTCCCGGCGATTCTGTCTCCACCCACTATCTAAATTGGCTAGCTCAGGCTGGGAGTCAGGAGGAGAAGGGTGGCGGAGCGGGCACCCACTGGATACAGTGGGGCGGATATATATACAGCATATATATATACACAGTATATACACACATGCTAAGGAGCACTGAATTGGCTAGGGCTGACTCTGATGTAATAACATTTTTAGAAAAAAAAAGCACGTGGGACTGCTATACCAGCAAATGTGATATACAGTAGACTTGCAACCTTATATACTATAGAAATGCTGGCAAAAACTTTGAATTACTGTTGAACCCTTCCCTTTGTGCTTTAACTTATTTAATTTGTTGAATTACTTACATCCTACACTTATGAAAGATTTCTATTGTAATGTACATTATTTCAATTAGTCAAATGAAAAACAAATACAACTGTGGCTCTTTAGTACTGTAGTTACATGACATGGGGACATGTTTCCAACTGTAATTAGGATTGCTCTATTCACTAGGTAATTGTCTGTGTATTACAGTATAATGGGTTGTGTGTTAGACATTTCCTTTTAATTATCCAAGTCATTATGTAAAATGTATTTAATAGGTGTAAAATAATCTCATTTACTGTTGATTAAATCTACACATTTTTTTTACAAACTGATCAATTATAAAGAACAATGATAACCAGAATAAACAAAATAAAAATAAAAAATGAAATAATTTGATTTGTAGTAATAATAATAATAATAATAATAATAATAAGAAATAAAGTGCATCATATTCAAGCAGTGGTAATAAAAAGAAAGGAAGAGGATACAACACTAAAGGTTATCCCTTCCAGAAAGTATAGATTTTGATGTGAATACAGAGTTCCCGGACACAGAATTGTCATTTTATAATAATATTTCACCGTGTGTTGATGCCATTTTAATAAATTATAATTAAAAGTTATATTTTAATAATATTTTTAGATGAGTGCACCAAAACACTATTCTTTTTGAGTATAATTGAGGGAATATAGATTGTAAGCTCCACTGCGGCAGGGACAGATGTGTATGGCCAAATATTCTCTGTAAAGTGCCGAGTATGTGTGCGCTATATAAATAACTGGTATAAATAAATAAATAAATAAATCTGTGTGTTCCTGGAAATAAAAGTGAATATCTTCTTGTATTCATAGTGGGCTGCATCTATCCACTTGTGAGAGTTGGTTGTCTACCAGCTGGACATGGATTTCCTGTTTCATGTCTATTTGTCTTTAAAGAAAACTCCTATAAATGTATCTCACAAATGTAAATAAACAGTGGCACAAGGCAGGGTTACCTGCTGTCTCCGAGTATGCATGTGATACTGTAGCAAGTTTTGTATCTGGTTTTGTGTAATAATCTCTATACTCATGACTGATAGGCAGGGGCTCGGAATTGTACCCTGGTGGCTTTTGCTGATGATAGCTTACTATTTACTTAATTACCTTGCTACCGAGTTTGATATTTTAATAAATCAGTCCGTTGCTTGATCTGGTAGTAGTGAAACACATTTTCTTAGCAATTTCAAGCTCTTGTTGCTGCTAATATGTTGTATATTGGAACTCACCCTTAATCCATGTGCTGCCCTTTGCATAAAGATCTACAGCCAGCAATCACATACAGGGCCTGATTCAGCGTGCACTGCTGAATGCAGATTCCCGATGGTTGGGAATCTTTGCAGGCGCCAGACCCGTTCTGCGCATGTGCATAATGGGTCTGCAAGTCCGCTTGCAAACTAGCAGCAGACTGTCAGTGATTGACAGTCTGCTGCCGTTTGGGGGCAGGGAGGGGGCGGCGACAGCCTCCATTGCCCAAAACAAAGGCATGAGGAGTGATGAGGCCAGGATCTCCATTGGGTGATGGAGATTTCCTGGCCTCTCCTTGTAAACTGCGGCGGCTGGCTGCGGGATATGGGTCACCGCTGTCAGCCGATGGTATGCAGATTAACTGATGCTGCATTGAACGCAGCTCGGTTAAGTAATGCACAGGGGGTGTGATGCCTCCTGTGCATTACCATATCTGCAAAGTATCACAATTGCAAAGGTGCCTGAGTGCAGCTTTGCAATTACGATCCTTACAAAATCAGGGCCACAGTTTGTAGTATCCCACAGTTCTGGCACTCAAACATGCAGAAACAGTATTATTTCATATAGATATTCGGCATACTCACAGCAGTGAGAAAATAGCAGGCATATCTAGAAATATATCAGTGATTTCCTAAATACTTCTGTCAGCTACACAAGCTGCTTGGCAGCACCAAGTGACCAAAAAGACTGGAGCTGGCTTCCTAGTTTCCGCACCATGGCTTCATCATGGAATTCCATCCCATTCTAAGAGCCCTCTATTTATAAAGTCATAGGGGCATATTCAATTGGGGGCGAGCAAAGCAAAAATCCTGCACCTGCGAGGTTTTTGCTGCAGGTGCGGGACTTTTGCTATTCAATTAGGTGCTCGTTTTTTCCTATTTTGAGTGCTAGGAGTTTTTTTTTGCGCACCTCCAGAGCACGACCAATTTTCTCTAAAATCCACAATTTTAAGAAAAAAGATTGGGAAATGCTCTGGGCCCCAGCAGCACCCCTCCTAATGACTCATTAAGCAATTGGAAGTTTCCAATCAGCTTAATTAGCCTGTAATACTCGCCTTCCGAAGTGCTATCTTCTGCATCCAGTGTTGGGACCCGGTCTCCTGCAGCAGCGGTGAGTAGGTCAGTGTGTGTCAGTGTTTGTAAGTCTGTATGAGTGAGTGTCTGTGTATAAGTGTTGTGTGTGTGACCCCCTGCGTGTGTGCCCCCCAGTGTCACTGTGCCCCTGTAATAGGTGCTGGGAGAACTACATCTTCCAGCAGCCTTTGTGCCTCCCTGCAGCCCCCGGGACTCCCAGCAGCCCCGTTTCCAGTGAGAAGATGGAGGGGAGGCCACCGGGAGCCGCGGAGACCCCGGCCAGGTAAGTGGAGAATTATTTCTCGTGCCTGAACCTAACCTCTCCCCCTAGTGTCTAAACCTAAATAGCCCCTCCCCCTAAACCTAACCCTCTCCCCCTAGTGACTAACCTTAACCCTCCCCCTTGTGCCAAATCCTAACCCTCCCCCAACCCCGCTACTTACCTTTGGGATGCCGGCGGATTGGACGCCGGTGCTGGGATTCTGACGGAAATAAATGTTGCAGTCGTGCCAAAAAGCTCCTCTTGGTGTGCCATGTCCTGTGAGACTTTGCTGGCGCAGGGATTATGTTTGCATCTGTTTTTGTTGAAAATGCGATGTGACTAGGAGCACCAGCAGACTGTGCTGATTTATTCGAAATGCAACACTTGTACATCTGTGTGCGACCGGGTCCCTGAATCTGTATAAAGTGCTACAATGCAGCTTTTTATATTCCAAGTTCCATTGTGCTTCATATACAGTTAGGGGTAAATTTACTAAAATTCGTGTTGGTCCGAGATTGCAATCTCAGGTGAGTTTAGGCATTTTTGTCCACTGTTTTGCAAATTTACTAAATTTACTAAAGGCAACCTCAGGTGAGATTTCTCTCTTTTCACTGATACACTCAGGTGAGATTGAAAACACTGATAAACTCACCAACGGCCAAACTCTGAATTTACCAAGATTCAAGATTACAATCTCGGGTGTAATTGTAGCAAACTCGCAGCTAAATTGATGTTTCAAATAGACCACCTGCTGAGCTGTGAGTTTTGCAGAAACATACACAGATCAATATGATTTGTGTATTTTTCTGCATCTAAACACTACCTAAAGGGTTAATATAAAAAACATTATGTAGGGTTCCCCCCCAAAAAGCATAACCAGCTGCGGACTGCTCAGCCAGTCCAGGTTCCTAATAATACAGGGAAAAAAACGAGTAGGGCTACCTCGTATTTAAGGAACCAGCACTGGGCTGCTGAGCCTGTTCTGGTTTTAAAAATAGGGGGGAAAAATTTGTGTAGGGGTCCCCCTATTTTTAAAACCAGCACTGGACTCAAATCTGGCCCAGGGTGTAATGCCACAGCCAGGGGACCCTTTCACCTGGTCTACCCACCCAAAGCATTATCACCCCACACAGCCCAAGCCAGGGATCTCAGGAGAGGTGGGGACCCCCCAATAAAGTGGTACCCCTCTCCCAAACACCCCAGGCTTAGGCTGCTGCCCGGGGTTCTTCTCCGCACCCCTGGAGCAGTGGGTACAGGGTAATAGTGTTGAAAATAGTGATATACTATTTTTTTACCGTGGAGCTACAGGTGTCAGCATGCCTGCCCTTTGGCACTTGTGGAACTACAAGTGCCAGCAGGCGGCCGCCACCCATACTTCCGCTGTAAAAAAATGGTTAAAAATCCACAAGACACACACACCGTAGTAAGTAAAGTTTTATTTCACACCTACCACACTCACACATACTTACCTGCTACCCCCCAGGTCTTGACAAAAAAACAAATGGACCGTAGCTTGTTTGTATGTGTTGTCACCATTATTTTATATCTTTATTGCTTCAAACCTATATTTTTGTATTTCTGTTGTGTATAAGATTAAGTATTGGGTCTGTCTCCAAATTTATTTTGTTGTTGTAAGGATCTTCTTGATGGCCTTATTTAATTGATTATACTTCATATAAATGGTATAAAAACTTATTACCTGAACTGTGACAGGGTATTTCTAATTAGAAGTGGAGTTGACCACAGTGTGAACCAGGGGTCTGGAAATGGGGAATATGGAATTTAGGGCCTGATTCAGAGCCGCTCGTAAGCGGCCGCTCGTTCGCTCCGAGCGATGTTTGCCCAACTGCGCATGCGTACGATCGTTATACGCATGCGGAAAACCAGTCAGTGCGGTCGAAATTCATGTGCTCGCAAAATAGCGAATGCCTGGTAATTTGAGTGACAGAATGAGACGTATGTGGGTGGTAACAGGGGAAGGTGCTTGAAAACGGGGAGTGGAGATCCGATCGCAGGCGTGCTTAAAGGTCAAAACGGGCATTTTATGGGTGTGCATAATTAAAACAGCAGCATCATTGACCACATCACTGGGTTATTTTATAGCCAGAACTGCTCGCAAAATTGTGGTAGCAAAAACCAACCACAAGAATAGCGAGCAGCTCATACCCTGGTCGATGTACTCGATTAATCTAATAAATAGCGGACATGACGTAGGATGCGAGAGGCCAGGGGGCGTAGTTTCCCAAAAAACGACTGCAAGTCGTTCAGACCTAGAGGCGTGAACAGACCGAAAAGAGCGAACGGTTCATTTGAATAGCCACCCCTATTTTCGGGACGAGCGAGCGCTAATTGCGTCCAGCTCTGAATCAGGCCCTTAGATACGAGAGAATAACAAGCAGGTGCTGCTCAGCTCCCAGAACATAGACAGCCAAAACTCTGCCATCACTCTGCTTCAGTATATTAGGAGGGAAGGAGTTCCCGAAGCTATTCAATTGGCCGCACTGTTAATTCCAACTAAACGATTTCTGCTCGCACCCTACTGAGGTGCAAGCAGAAATCTGACTTAAGTCCCGAACGCGATGTTATTTTCTGGCTTAATGTGGTGCTAACAGCGGCCAGCACTTTAGTCATAAAATGCCTGTTAGCGTGACTAAACACCCAGTTTAAGACGCAGTAAACGGCATTCTCCGACTCAGGGGCGTATCTGTAATGGGTGCAAGGTGTGCGGGGAACACGGGCCCCTGGGTCCAGGGGGGCCCCGCACCGCACACCCTGCACCCATAATATTACTTACCTCTCTGGAGTCCCACGTCGGTGCAGGTGTCCGGCTCTGTAAAACGACTGGTGCCCTGAGTCTATAACTTCGGCGCTGGCCGCGCACAGCTCAATGTGCTGCCGGGCGGAGAGGAGGGGGCCCATGTCGGAGACTGCACACGGGCCCCCTCCTCTCTAGAAATGCGCCTGCTCCGACTTACAGTAAGTGGTTCTAGTTGGACTTAACAGCATGATCAATTGAATATTTCAGGAAAGTCCTTCCCGTGGCTTTTCAACATTGCACTGAATTGAATTGCCCCCATCTAATTTTTTTTTTCAAAAAAACTGGCCAAAGAAAAGTTTCATGCTCTAAAACTTGAAATTGTCGTGCCTTGAGCCAGAAGGTTCCACTGTTGCAGCCTTTGACTCAAAAGTTTGGCTTATTGCTTTGACAGTTTCAAGTCATGAACTAAATAATTTAATTCTTCCTGTGCTATGATATGAGGTGATTTGTCTTTGGGGTGATACTGCGCTGTAATTCTGTATCTTCTGACTCGCTTTCCTCTGATGTCCGTGACATAAGAGGAAAGGTTTTAATGGTTTTACTGCTAAAGACACTTCGGGATATTTGATAGTGTGCTTAGTGTCCTATTGGAATGCCTAGCAGTACTAGTTAGACAAATATAACAGTCAGCACAGTGGTCCTTAGGCTCACGTCATAGCTCTGGGACAGCGAACAGCATCACACAGTAATTACATTTCAGCCATTCTGTTAGATTAGTTGTGCAGGTTATGCAAGAAATATGGGGTGCCCAGATTTTATGCTGGTCACAAAGTGCACAGTCACAGTACATTTTATAAGCCTTCTTTATCAAGGCTCTAATAGGCTTACTTTGACTTTTTGGTGAAAACTTACTGCATACATAACACAAGTTATCAGGATGGTTTATCAGGATGGCCATGAGTGGCTGTCATTACTTTGTATGTACTTACAAACAGCACAAAAAATGCAGAGGCTGAGAGGTCAGCCCCCGTCTCATTGAAGTCAATGGAGATCCGCTGGGTTATTAAAGTTTACTCTGCGGTTCCCACTATTGACTTTAATGGAGGGAGCCGTTTATTGGCTGAGAGACGGGGGCTGACCTCTCTCAGCCAATGAATGCTCAGATATGGCTCTAGAAAGGCTAGAGCCGCATCTGAGCATTTAATTCGTTAGGTAGCAATCATCCTGGGTGTTTACCTAGTGCGTGGATCGTGTAATTTCGTTTTCTTATTTTACCAAGACCATGGATGCTTACAGGGACAAGGGGACCACTCCAGGTAATGTAGGTGAGTATGTGTGAGTGTGTGTGTATGTATGTAATAAAACTTTATTTTCACAGTGTGTGAGCATTGTGTTTTTTTTAAACATTTCTTTACTGGTGTACTAGAGGTACCAGCGGACCCTTACTACCCTTCATGCTGATCCTGGTGGTTCTCCAAGTACCAGCATGCAGGGGAGGCTTGCTCGGACCTGCAGTTCTACTTGTAAATACAATGTTTGCTATTCTTTATTTACACTACACCACATAATCAACCTGGCACCCACCACCCAGGGGTGCTGGAGATAGCCCCGGGCTATCAGCCTTGGCCTGGGGTGCCCTGGAGAGGGGGATCCCTTTATTGGGGGCGTCCCCAGCTCCCCAGGGATACCCGGCCTGGGCTGACTAGCGGTCAGAGATGATGCTGCGGCTGGGGGGCCCAGTGAAAGGTTTCCCTTGGCTGTGGCATCAGCCCCCAGTTAGAAAAAGTCTGGTGCTGGTTCTGGTAACTACAGGGGAACCCTACAAATTTTTTTCCCCTGTATTTCCGGAACCAGGACCGGATCAAAGCCCAGTGCTGGTTGAGCAGAATTTAAGCACACCCAGCACTGGGTCACTAAAAGCCCAGGGCTGGTTGCTCTTTTATTATTTTTTTTGCACAGTTTTTTTTCTGCAGCAGCACGGACGGGTCTCACGGACCCATCCATGCTCTATGTCAATGATGTAGCATGGATCTCCTAGCCCATGCGTGCATCTGTGTCATTGAAATACATAGCAGCACAGACGGGTCTCACTGACCCGTCCGTGCTCTGTGTCAATCAAACAGATGCATGCAGCATGGATCTCCCTGGTCCGTGCTACATGCATCTGTGTCAGATCGTATACAATCTAATGGTTATGCAAATCATTAGATTGTGTACGATCGATTTCGTGAACATTGTGCAGCTTTTGATGCACATCGCTCACTTCAACTTCGGGAGAGATTTCAAGGGCGATTGCATTCGATATCAATCGCCCTTTGTTCAGCAACATCCCCCTCTCCATCCCAAAGGTTAAAGATTTACAGCAACATCCCCCTCTCCATCCCAAAGGTTAAAGATTTACAGTAGTGACAGCTGTCTGCAGAATTCTATTGTAGTGGATAGAGAATGGAGAGAAATGCTAGAAAACTGACTACTTCCTTTTCAAAGTAAATTGGTACATGTCAACTGAAATCTCCAGTAAGTAGATTAATAAAAAAAACTACTGACATACAAGTATATATTTCAATCAGAATGAGGAAGAGAAATTAGCAATAATAAATTGCAAAGCTTTTTATTATCTATTGAAAAAAAAAAAAAAAAAAATATATATATATATATATATATATATATATATATATATAAAAAGGAAGACATTTTTGTCATTGTAACTATGAAATGTTTTTATATACCTGTACTGTATTTTAAAGTTTATTCTTAAAATACAGCAATTTTTTTTTCAGTTTAATACAATGGTCTTTTGGCTTTTGTTCTACAAATCTCCAACTGTGGTACTTGGTAAGCAACCTGGTTGCTAAGATATTGTGGAACATTTTGTACTATACTCTGTACTCTTTCTAGTACATTTTTATAGATTTATTGAAATGTGTAGACTAAAGAATATACTTATGAGGCCAACTATGAATTGTACCGTGTTCCTGTCTAGCAATAGACTTTATTTAAATCTATGGTCCTACTTTGTATAGAGTTGATTTTTATGCATGTGACTTTTCTTTTAATCACTATGGATTATAATTCATACAGTAATTGTTATTATTAATAAGAAATATCATTATTTTGCTCATTTTTAAATGTTCTTACTCACATATTTGATGGACATTCTGGTCAGTTGATATCTGGCGACTCAATGTTCAAAGAACATTCTATTTACATTCACAACTGACGTTAAACTAAAGGTGCGTATCCACTACACGAGAAAAATGAGCGATTGAACGATTATGACATAATTATCGTTCAATCGTTCATCAATCATTCATTAATCGTGCAGTAAAATGCCAGCAACGACCAGCGATGCACGTCCCCGCTGGTCATTGTCGGCATCTGTCATCGTCTGAACACGCAGACCAGCCTGACGAGATCGTCAGGTTGTGCATGTTCGGGGATGAGGGCGTGTACCTGCACCATACATGCCTACCCTCCTGGAAATTACATGGAGGCTCCCGATTTTTCGGATAACCCCCCCTTTAAAAAAGGGTAGGCACTTTCCTGC
Organism: Taudactylus pleione; assembly: GCA_031769625.1. Classification (NCBI taxonomy): domain Eukaryota; kingdom Metazoa; phylum Chordata; class Amphibia; order Anura; family Myobatrachidae; genus Taudactylus; species Taudactylus pleione. The sequence goes on along the minus strand of JAUIMM010000153.1, from coordinate 38,141,048 downwards.
ATTCTGCCCACTTCCTAGTGAAGGGGGCAGAATAAGGAGACTTTTCTTTTGGACCAGCGGGTGTAGGGGGCATGACCTAATTACACGTTTCTATGAGAACCATGTAATTTGACTCCATTCCCTTATTTAAATATGCACCGTTAGCGGCAAATTGCCACGAGGGGATGGGGCTTAATGACACGATCCGTCCGGCCCCGACCTCCAACATGACCCACCTGTTTCTCCTCCCCAGGCTTCTCCTGTGGAGGAGAAGTCAAATGTCGGCAAGTATGGCCTGCACTGAATGACAAATCGTTCAGTGTGGGCACATTATCCACTGCACAGGATGGTGAATGATTACAATGTTGTAATCGTACAGTCATTTCACTCTCGTGTAGTGGATAATGCACCTTATTAAAACAACACTAATATATTATTGGAAATATTAAACATTAGTTATTAATTATGAAAGATTTTTTTCATTTATTTGCTACTAGCTGGAGTACCCGGCGTTGCCCGGGAGTTTAAGAATATTTGTTTACACAACCAACCTCTCCTTAGGCAGGCCTAACGAAAAGTGTGACAAACTTCCCCATCAACAGTCCTAAGGTCCTCGAAGGAAGTAGGACCTGTAAAGGTGTAAAGCAAACTTCGGAGATAGAAGCATTCAAAATTTGTAGGATGTACAGTGAAAACACGGCCAAGAGCTTCTGTTGCTCTGATACCAGGATGAGCATCTACAGTGACTCCCTGTTTTCTGCGCAAAAAGACTTTTGGAGAAGCATTCCATGTGTAATATTTTGGCAGCTCACAGTACAGCAGGGTCCTTGCAAAGTCATCATTTTGACACAGTTGGAAGAAAGAAATGAATGTTGTTTCATAATTTGGTATAGTCAGAGAGCCCAGAATGCTTGCAAAGCCTGCTAAAGCTCTCTTCGATAATAAACATTAAGATCATGATAAAACATGACAACACAAAATGCTTGCTCCGAGGCCCTACCCATATGCCGTGAGGCCCCACAATGAGCGTCCAACAAAAATTGTGTTTTTTTAAGAAATGAAAAGTTAACAGTAATTAATTTCCATTTAAAAAATTTTTAGTTGCCTCCGCCGTGTTTTGATACACTCGTATGTAAAACGTCACGATCTTCACTTGTAAACTGTGGATTTGTCTAGAAAGACAGACGTACAGAAGGACACATTTTCACTTTTATATAGTAGAGAAGATAGAAAAGAAAAAATAGTAGATAAGCTAAATCTTTTTGTAATTCCGTACCTGACATGTAGAGGCCGAATGCTACGCAAAAATAGTGTTTTTTAATTAATTAAAAAATTAACAGTAATTAATTTCAATTTAGTAGAGAAGATAGAAAAGAAAAAATAGTAGATAAGCTAAATCCTTTTATAATTCCGTACCTGACTTGTAGAGGGCGAATGCTATGCAAAAAAAGATTTTTTCATTAATTAAAAATTTATAGTAATTAATTTCGATTTCAAAATTTTTTATGATGCCTCCGCCTTGTTTTAATATGCTCGTATGTAAAATTTCACGATCGTGGCTTGTAAACTGTGGATTTGTATAGAAAGACAGAAGGACAAATTTTTGCTTTTATATAGTAGATTGTAATGATTTGAAAACATAGCTCATTGTCATACTTGACAGATGAAAAAAATCTATTTATCGACACTCAGATTGTTTGGCCTTTGTGTTTTTGTCTTCTTTAATTAACAAAGAATTGCATTTCCCACTGGTCTTAGTTTGCTGTTAACACTTTTAAACGCTTTCTTGCACAAGGCTAATTAGTGTTTTGCTTTGCCGGTTTTCTTATTTTTACGTATTAGGCATTTTACATCAGTATTTGGATTCTAAGGATCATTGTTGGATATGCATTTCATCAGGTTAATTGCTAGTTAAGACATTATTCAATTTTAAAAAAAATTATTCATCTTGAACTATGAGAGATGAAACAGAGGTTACTAGCCAATGTATGTATTTGGCTAGTAATAGAGATAATTCAGATAATTAAGTGCATGTAAACAAAAGATTTTACCAAAGGTATATAATCACTTTCCAGAGTTGTTATAATTATTATTATTATTCTTGTTATTATTATTATATTCAATCTCCAATTACATAATTATAAACTAGAAGGTTTGGCAGCAGCCTTGCACTTCAGAAGCAATATGCACACCACTGTGGTATATGGCATGCCCCACTGTACAACATAATGTAACTATGTGGGAGATGTACAGATGTGTCCTCTTATGTTGTAAGTTGCGCCTTACAGGTTTCTAAGTCGCGGCATGAAAATACAGCGGAGGGGCGCGGTGGGACGCAGTGAGACGTGACAGTATCCACGGCATGCAATACACAGCTTAACCGCTGGGTGGCCAGTGCTCCACTGATTAAAACTAGAGTACAGATCTGAATGCAATAGCAGTGGATGGAGATAACACTACAGTATACGTAACAAGTCCTGACAGACGGGTTTACTGGTCTTACTGCCTTGGTTTACTGGTATGGTCAATACTTAACACATTGTCCAATTGGGGTTAAAGACAGATGCTTGATACACTTTTTAACATTTGCAAGTTTCAGCAAAATAGCACTTAATTTTATTAAACACATTATTTATTTATTTTTTCTTTCACTCCAGAATTGACAACCAGATGGAACTATAAGTCTCATCATTAGCGACACTGAAGATACGTCATTAGACTAACGTTGCAACATAAAGTTCACCTGGAGAATAGCGTCAAAGATCAGTATATTAAAGGTTGCGACATGTAGTACACCTGGTGGATAGCGTCAATGATCAGTGTGTGTTTGTGTGTGTGTGCAGCTTGCTTCTGTATCATACAGTATGATGCATACAGGGGATGTAGTTAATTTACCGCCGCCCGGAATGCCGGCTGTCGGAATCCCAATGTTCAAATCCAGCCCTGGGACTAAAGATAGCTGTCAAAATACCGATGCCTACAGTATCTTTAGCACGACGATGAAATCCCGACAGCCAGCATCCTGGCCTAAGGTAAGTGGGGCTTTGTAGCTGTTAGCCATTTTAGTTTTAGGCACCCCTGGAGGGACTTAGGTAAGGCACCCCCAGAGAGGGTTAGGCTAGGGGAAGGTGGGTTAGGCTTAAGCACCCCAGGGGGGAGGTTAGGGCTAGGCACCCCCCTGGGAGGGTTAGGTTTAGGGTGTGGTAAGGGGGGGTTAGGGTTAGGCACCCCCAAGGGGGAGGTTAGGGTTAGGCTCTGGGGGGGAAGGTTAGGGTTAGGCACGGCTGGATTAAGGCTTGTGGGGGCCCCAGGGCAACTAAGTTGTGGGGGCCCCCTTCAAGCCACATAGAGCCTACCCTCCAGCCCCCCCCCACCAAGCCACACGGAGCCTACCCCCTCATTCCAAACGTGATGTGTCAAGTGATGCTGATGAGGGGACTTGGAAGCTGTTCTCTGCTGTATGCAGTACTATAGACTGTGCTGCTGCATGCAGTAGAACACAGCTGCGGCAGCTAAGCTCCACCTGTTTTCAGAAGTGTCACACCAACCCTGTGTGGGGATCCCTCTGTGTGCGGGGGGCCCCAGGGTGACCACCCCTGTCGCTCCCCTCTACCCATCCTTAATCCGGCAGTGTGGGGGAGGTAAGGTGATTCTGGTAGAGAGCACCTTTACCGTGCGTTTCTTGACCAGCACGTATCCCCTACTGGACCTATGGTCTACAGACTAATGAGGTTCATCGCAGGTGGTGAGTATGATCGAATGTGGTCAAAGTCAGCGATGGCGTCCCTCTTGATACTGTAGGAGTACCTGTTCCTACTGAGTGTTAGACTAAAAATGGTATATGTAGGAACTGGTAACTGGATACTGTGGTGCAATGCAGAATACCCTGGGCCTCTATTTATTTTTCCATCACATACTGTGATTGAGCTTTTGGGTTTTTATTTTGCTCCTAAATTGAGACCCAGGTGGAACTATGAGTCTCAGCATGAAAAGCACATGACTTGAGGAAACACTGAAGGTGTGACATTAGACTATGTGCGGGTTCGGTTTTACATGTGAGAGCCAGATAGCCAGTGATATAAATCTGAACTTGTGCTGATGTGGTGGAACAAAAACGAGTAATACCGAACCCGCACATCTCTACTTATAACACATTATGCCATGCAGTAGTAGTGCCCTTGTATATTATGCCCCACAGTAGTAGTGCCCCTTGCACATTATGCCACACACAGTAATGCCCCTTATAACACATTATGCCCCACAGTAATGCCCCTTACACATTATGCCACACACAGTAACAAACCAATCAGAACTCGCGGACAGGCAACCAATCAGCAGCGGCTGCCGGTTCACGCGTTCCTATTGGCTCGCAACCTGCGCCTGATTAAAAATGACATTGGCCCTGTTCCTCAAGAGCTGCTGCTGCGGCTGTATGCTGATGCTGGCGGTCAGGCTCCCCTTGGTGAAACTGGCTGGACCGGCCCATCTGGCTATCGGCCCTTCTGGCACTTGCCAGAACTGTCAGATGGGCAGTCCGGCCCTGCGTGCAAGGAGTACTGGGTGCAAGGAGACATGTCATTATTATTGGCTCTTACATCTACCTCATGCTGGATACAAGAGCTACATTTTAAATAGGCTTCCCCTTGGCACACGCATGCAGGGCCGTAACTAGGGTAGTGCGACCTGTGCCATGGCACAGGGCACCGCAGGGCATGGGGCGCTGTTTGGGCCTGTTAATTTTCCTGTTTATTATCATTCTCACTTGTAGCTTCCTCTTATTTTATCCCCAGAATCTCCTGGCCACCCCTATCTCCTCCCTGGCCCTTCCCCATGAGGCCATGGTCCTTTTTCGGGTATGTTATCTCCCTATTTAAAAATTAAGGGGGGCGCCAATGCTCTTTATGGCACGGGGCACCAAAGAGTCTAGTTACGGCTCTGCGCGTATGACTTAGAATATGGTGTAACTCTGGCAGCATGTCCACTACACTCCCATGATATTCTTATGAGACAGTTCTCTATCATGCATATGCTGAGTTTTCACCCATTTGCTACTCAATAAAGCCCATTTCATGGATGTAGATTTGTAGGTTCGCTATGGTGCAGTTGTAGTTTGCTAAACCTCGCTAGATGAGACTCAGGCCCGCTGTATAGGGGCTAATGCATTGAGTTGGAAGTAAAATGGGCATACATTACTCAAACATGCTCACAAAAAGTGTATTTCTGCACATAGGAAAAATTGTATGTTAAGATGCACATGCCTTTGCATCGGCATCATACGCGCATAGTTTATCAAAAGTCATCATGTTTGAGCATAGATGGTTAAATCAAATTGACTGAGGTCATAATTAAGCCAACTGTGCTCAAGCATGGATATCCTTAAAATCTGAGGTCCAAGTTTGAGAACCACAGAAACAAGATTAGCATGCGAACGAGTAGACCTTCAACTCTGCATAAGTCTGATAGACAAATTCATCAGCAATAGAGCTACATATAAGAGATAAATAAAAGAACTATAATACTGCACACAAACCATAACACATTTAAATGGATATAGGCTTATCTTACTGCAAAATGAGCTACAAACTAAAGGTACATATCCAATACATGATGTAAGAATGATTGAACGATAATGACATCATTATCATTCAATCATTCATTATACTGTGCAGTGGATAATGTGCCAACATTGAACAATATGTCGTTAACTGCAGGCACCCTCCCTCATCCCCGAACATGCACAACCTGATGATCTCGGAAGGTTTGGCAGTATGTTCAGGCGATGAAAGATGGCGACAATGACCAGCGGGAGCGCACATCGCTGGTCGTTGCCAGCATATTCACTGCACGATTAATGAACGATAACAATGTCGTTATCATTCAATCGTCCATTTATATTGTGTAGTGGATATGCGCCTTAAGAAAAAGAGCTTTATAAGCAAAAATACTGCCACAAGCCCAAAAAAGAGATTTCTATAACAACCCCAAATTGAACAAGGACTTCCCTACAAGGGCAATTGATACAATTTAACAATTACTCCACACTCCACAACAAAACCAACAACTGTACAAGGTAAGCAACTTTCACTCTTTTATTCACAGAAATTACAAAATCCCTCTATGGGGTATAGGGGTCTATTTACTAAGCAGTGTTAGGAGACAGAGTGAAAAGTGATAAGAAAGTGATAACGTGCCAGCCAATCAGCTCCAAACTGTCTTTTTTCAAACACAGCCTGTGAGATGACAGTTGGGAGCTGATTGGCTGGCACCTTATCACTTTTCACTCTGTCTCCTAACACTGCTTAGTAAATAGACCCCATATTTACTAAAGTGCAGGTTTTTAGAAGTGGAGTTGTTGCTCATAGCAACCAATCAGATTTTAGTTATTATCTTCTTGAAGGTGCTTAATAAATGAAAAGTAGAATCTGATTGGTTGCTATGGGCAACAACTCCATTTCTAAAAAAAACTTGCACTTTAGTAAATATACCCCTGTGCATCCACACTGTTGTGCCAGGGAAACACCTCCATTCACAGTATGAACAGGAACAAAACGCCAATAACATTTGTCTCCGCAGCAGGAAACACCAGCAACTATTCACAAGTGCAGGTCATCTCTCTTCATCGTTTACTGGGTTTTAAATCACAGAGAACAAAAAAGTATCCTGACAGATATTGCGTGCAGCACACATATACTATGTTTCCTATAAGTAAATACACTGTCCTTTCTAAGTATGCTAATGCATATAATTTTCTTTTACAAGTCTCATCTTATCCCACTTGCTACATGAACACACTTAAGTAGCGGCACACTGCTATAAATTCATTTTGATACTGATAACACTAGCTTGGCCAGATAGTGAAGGATTAGTTCAATTGGCTACAATTGCTTTTATAGAGAATTCAATTTGGATTTAAATTACATTTAGCTATGAGATATTATCTATTCTAAAATGAGATTATGCAGTGACGTACTGCCTTGCACAGTCAGATCGGCTCTTGACATAATACAAAGTAGTGTGTTTAAATCAGAGACCAATAGAGTTATCAGCTGATGTGCTGGAACATCTGCCAGTATATTTAATTTTAAAGGATACATTAGGATTGAATAAAGATGCCATAAAAGGCAAACCCCTTTGTATTTAAATGAAGTACAGCTTGAAGATGTTGGTACGAATGATAAGTTATACTATTGTAAATGTTTGGACATGGTGCAAATAAATTGTACATGTTATTTTTTAAACTAGCGGGCAGAATACAAATTGGCTTTAAACACATACTTTGAGATTTCAGTGCTTTGATCAACAGGGACATAATGGTTATACTATACAAACTATATAAACGAGATTCCGAGTTCAAACACTTCTTGTACAAGTCTCAATGTAAAATTACAGTTATAGAATACTTACTTTACATGGCAGAGAAATGATGTAGAATTAATATACAGTAGGGTAACATTTGTTCCGTATATATAGAATATGATCCCGTGTATTTGACAGTGGTGCTAATGTTCCATTGCTTTCTTCAAGGGTATGTGTGTTTGGGTAATATCTAAAAAGGCTTTTGAATCATCGGGATAGAAACGGGATGCTGGCGCTCGGGTTCCCAGCGGTCAGAATCCCAACACTGGCATCCCAACAGGGTTAGAATACTGACACTTGTCGGTCAGTATTCTAATCCTCTTCCTCTCCCTACCCCTCTCTCCCCAGTGCCTGACCCTAACCTCCCCATCCCGCACCCTAAATCTAACCCTCCCCCTAGTACCTAACCCTAACCCAAGCGCTAACCCTCAACCCCCAACCCCGCTACTTACCTTTGAGATTCCAGCGGTTGGGATTCAGGCACCGGGATTCGGACGAGTTTTGGGATTCCAGTGCCGGCATTCTGTGCGCCAGAATCCCCGTGGTCGGGATATTGATCCATAGTCCAGTCCAGTAATGTGTAATTAACCTAATCTCGCTGGCCAAGGTTTGTATTGAAAGCTCATGGATTGCCTTGGAAGCTCGGGTTAATTATAATATATATATATATATATATATATATAAAATTTATAATATATATCAACAAGAATTACAAGATAAAGCATACAATCATTTGGTCAAAATAATCTGTGTATGATCAGAGTGATAGTCTGGATAGTTTCACTGATGGTGTGCATTTCTCTTTTCTGTAGATTTACAATTTTGAGATAGACTTGCAGATGAAAATATGATGACAATAAATATTCAACTCTCCTGGTGTAGATGTTTTCATTTGCATTTTACATTAGTATGGGGTATGGAAATTAGGCTATTCATCAAATTCCAAAACTTATGTATTTTCGGAATTTGATGGAGTTACTATCCGCCACTGTGAAATGGCGTATACAGGGCCAGTGCTTATATTAGCCGTGACCTGAGGCTGCATTGGAGAGGGGGCATTGTCTTGCTTCTCCTGAGCGCCTTTCCTGATGGCTGAGAGACCACCTGAAACCTGCCTATACCCCAGCGGCAGGTGTCCATCTACACCTGTGTCCTGCAGAAGGCAACACCCCCCCCCACACATACCAAGAACAGAGTGAGACACTGCTGCAGCTGGGTCCGGCGCTGGTGTCATCAGTGTGTCATTGGCCGGCCCACTCTGCTACTCCGACCCCAGTCTGCTCGGGATCGGGACCAGTGGCTCTCCCCCTCCCGCTGTTGCCTCCCGCCCTCCGAGGATAACTTTTGGTGCAGAGATCTGTCGGACCGAGGGCCTGATTCAGACCTGGTCACAAGCGCTGAGCGCTCGCAACCGGGTCAATGGTGGCCCACAGCGCATGCGCACGATGAAGCCGGATCTGTCATGCGCATGCACGAGACCCGGCTAGCGACGAGCACTCCGTCGCTCCGGGTCTCGCACCAAAGGTGGGCGGGTGGGCGGGCCAGGGGGGTGGCTGCGCCAAACGGAGGCGTTCCCATGAGAACGCCTGCCGTTTGGGGGCGGCCCCACTGACATGCCAAGTGATGTCAGTGGAGAGCTTCCGGCTCTGTTAGCGAAAGTTCTCTGGGGCTTGCGATGAACGTGACCTTACCACAAGGGTCTCGTCGCAAGCCCGATGGTCGCGATGGTCTTGACCATCGCGACCATCATCATGGCCGCTCGCTATAGTCACCCACAGCTATGCGAGCGGCCAAGAGGCCGCACCAAAAAAAATACCGGCACTGATTCAGAGCGAGCGCTCTGTCAGAGTGATCAGCTCTGAATCAGGCCCCAAGTCCCTACCGCGGGACACTGAGCCTCCTCCCCCAAGGTAATTTTCTGCTGTTCTGCACTTCTGCTCCCACATTCTGCCAGGGATTCCAGGCTGACAGGTCTGCGAGCCAATTAGAGCTTGCGGACCTGTCAGCCTGGGAGCGCTGGCAGAGTACAGGAGGAGAAGTGCAGAACAGCAGCAGATTACCTCCGAGCGGCTTGTTGACGGTCCCCCCAGATTTCTAGTTGTAAGTGCTCTGTGCCAAAATTTACCCTCCCACACCTTTACCACGGCACACTGGCATCGCCTTCCTCCGCTGTTTCCACCCGGATCGAGACCAGTGTCTTTCACTCGGCTGCTGCCTCCTCTCACACAAAATGACCGCAGCTGCAGGCAGTGTTGCGCATGCGCTGTGTTTACGGATATAACAGCGCATGCGCAGCACTGATTACAGCTGCGGTAAATTAGAACAGGCAAGGAAAACTATTTCCTGAAAAGCTGTCATCGCAAAAATGACAGCTTTTAACAAAAAATAGTTATGGAGAGGAGGAATGATGAATTCCTCCGGTAATTAGGTATAACTCCATTTGATTTCTAAACCTAATTACCTCCAGAGAATTTTTAGCTATGGTGAATAGGCCCCTCAGTGTCCTCTCAAGTTATTTGTCTATGAAGATACCATGTTCTTGATACAAACACTTTAATTTCCTGTTTGTAGTCTGGGGTCAAGGTACTCAATAAAAACACCCCATTTCTTGTAAAATCTAACCACTCCATACTCGATGTCTGGGAAAATAGACCGTCTTTCAAAATAACTCAATCAAATATGATTGGACCTTGAATAATGGAGGGGACACTGAAAAGAACCTTCTTAGCAACCATTAGGGCAATAGTGAGAAAAAGAAATCTCCTGGAGGAGAGGGACCCACAAATTGAAATTGCAAAAAATCAGGGGAATGAAAAGAAATGACAGTCGCAAGCCAGTAACTGCATTGAGAAATACCAAGATTTTGCGCCAAAAACGATGAATTTTTCTACAACCCCAGAAACAATGATGAAAATGAGCTCCAAGCTGCTTGCATTTTAAGCAAGTTCCTGTCTCATCAGATACAAAATGTTCCCGCTATGCAGGGGAAATATATGCCCGATTAATAAACTTAGGGCTTGATTCAGACCCTCTTGCAAGCCGCCGCTCGCTCGTTCCTGGCCGATGTCATGTAACTGCGCATGCGTATGCATTGTAGTGCGCATGCGCGAACTAGTCCGAGCGATCGGGAAGCAATCACTCGCCCAGCAGAGACAAGTGCCAGACAAGTGGTTACATTTCTTTTACTATTTTTATTTGCAACAGCTTTCTAGAATATCACCTATTTAATGTAACAGCATCTGCAATTAATCTCCCAATGATGAAATATGGAAATAACTTGATAAAACCAAACTGAAAACAGACGTTCAGAATCCGGTTGCTGACAGATGCAATGTTAGCTTTTCTAGTGGCTACAGTGACAGGCTGGCCTGCCCTGTTCAGGGCCATTGAATTGTGTCACTCAGTTCACCTCCCCAGCCATTTTGCTAGTGTGGACTTTGATCAGCTACTGAAGCAGCAGCACATCAGGAGGGATGCCAAATGCCAGTGAGAAGCATTAGCCCATGCAAAGATAGACAGTTAAATCTCCAAAGATTTGTGTGTTCTAAAAAAAACACAAACACCCCTCAAACTGAAAATATACTAGAGGGCAAAGCTACACCTCTGTGATTTCTAGGAAGTCTGAGAACATCCACTTGGTTAGTACCACTGAACATCCTTCTCATCCCTATTATTATAACTTAGAAGTAGTAATAGGTTAAAATGTTTAAGATAGTGAGTTTTAAACCACATGATGTAAGGCCAGATTATTTGTATTTAAAAGCTTTATGATGGTGCAGATGATTATAAAAACACCATGAGCCAAATGTAATAGGGTGTGAGTTTTTTCGTACATATGGATTCGCACATCCTCGCACCTTTAACAGTTGCGAACATGACTCTAAATTCACGTATGTATTAGGTAGCGATATTTCAGCTTCCTACGCAGTTCGCATGCAACGTCTCACGATGAAACTAAAAGGAAAAGGAGTGAATTTTAGACCTACCGGAATTGCATTTCTCCAAGCATACTGACACAAACAGATTCACCCATTGGCAGGGCAAAGTCCCATGACTTAAGCATCACACACACACTACATAAGCTGCTGAGGCACCATCTTGTGCTTTGATAGTGAGTAAGGAGCTGGATGCATGACAAGAGACAGGAGGATTTTTGCCAATATTGTATGCAGCATGGCAGGCAGGAGCGCTGGTGGAGCTCAGTAGAGGCTGGAGGAGGAGGAGGATCAGGTGAATGTCAGGCAGAGTCACAGTCAGGAGGAGGCAGCTTTGTCAGACCAGGAAGCACAGGAGAAGGAGGATGACACACAGGTCATACTTGCCTACTTTTGAAAAAGCATTTCAGGGAGATTGTGAAAGCAGCACCTATGAGCGCGTGTTACAGTGGGCGTGTACTGATAAATCTGAGAGGCGTGTCCTAAACCTGACTTACATCCAAATGTAAACCAGCCCAAAAGATCTGTTTGTTGATGAAAACACACTAATACTTTTCAGAAATTCATAGGGATCATTGTGCTTTATAATAACCAATGCAAGGAAATGACACTAATGATCCCATTTGAATGTATATATCTCTGTTTTTTAATATAACTGCTTCATAATGGGGGTAAGGATGAAATGAGGGAGATTGCTAGACTCTTCAGGGAGACAGGGAGATTGCTATTATTTCAGGGAGTCTCCTGCACAATGAGGGAGAGTTGGCAAGTATGACACAGGTGGAGGAGGAAAAGAAGATGAGGGGGAGGATGAAGAGGAGGAGCTGGAGGAGGCTGAGTCTGCTGGTCCTTTGCCTGGGAAGATGTGCTGTGGGTGCAATATATGCTTCATTTATGAAGAAAATTCTGCACTGGTACATGCTATGGTACCGGTGTTCACACGTCTCCTGGGAGAACCCGCACACTGTACCCCCCTGGCCAGAATGAAACAAATGTGGCTCGGCATCACAGATGCTCTTAATGCTGTCAGTAGCTGCAAACGTGATATTTACAACGTGAAGAAGCGTTTCAGTGATATAAAACATGTGTTAAAGGGCAAAATGGCAGATGTACTGAAGCAGTTCCGCAAGACCAGTGGTGGGTGTCACATCCCCATACACTACACATCTTATGAACAAGAGCTCAAACAAATCATTCCCCCAGAGATCCTACCCGGGACTCGTATTGAGGATACAGACAGACCTACAAACCCGGCCCCTATTGGTGAGTAACATAACAACACTCATATTACATACTTGTACATGCAGATTTTTGCTCTTTGCAATGCTCTATTCCTGTACAGTCATCCGCTGCTGTACAATAGCACATACCAGTATACATATATATATATATATATATATATATATATATTAGGGATGAGCGGGTTCGGTTCCCTGAGAACCGAACTCACCCGAACTTCGGGGATCCGGGGCGATCCGAGCCCAAGCTCGGATCTCCCTATCTGCCCCGGATCCCTCTCCCGAGGCAAAACCTCGAGATCTGCTGTCGGATCTCGAGGTTTTGCCTCGAGCGGCCATTTAAAAAAAAATGCCTTTGCCTTTAATGGGCAAAGTGCTGATTGGCTGACAGAGCCGTCTGTCACGGCTCTCAGCCAATCAGCATTATGGTGCTCATTTGCATGTAGCACGGACTCGTGAGATCCGTGCTACATGCATCTGTGTGACTGACAGTGACACAGAGCACAGATGGGTCAGTGAGGCCCATCTGTGCTGCTGTGAATTTCAATGACACAGATGCACGCACGGACCAGGAGATCCGTGCTACTTGCATCTGTGTCATTGACACAGAGCACTGACGGGTCCGTGAGACTCGTCTGTGCTGCTGTGGTAAAAAAAAAAAAAAAAAAACCTGTGTAAAAAAAGAAAAAAATGGCGTGCCCCCCCCAAAAAAGAGCAACCAGCCCCGGGCATTAGTGACCCAGTGCTGGGTGTGCTTAAATACAGGGACAAACGACGTAGGGGTCCCCTGTACTTAAGCACAACCAGCACCGGGCTAGTCAGAACCAGCGCTGGTTGCCAAAATATGGGGGACAAACGACGTAGGGGTCCCCCGTATTCTGCGCAACCAGCTCTGGGCTCTGATCCGGTCCTGGTTCTGGAAATACAGGGGAAAAAAATTAGTAGGGTTCCCCTGTATGTTCCGGAACCAGCACTGGACTTTTTCTAGCGGGGGGCTGATGCCACAGCCAGGGGAGCCCTTTCACCGGGCCCCCCAGCCGCAGCATCAGCCCTGACTGCTAGACAGCCCAGGCCGGGGATCCCTGGAGAGCTGGGGACCCCCCCAATAAAGGGGTCACCCTCTCCAGGGCACCCCAGGCCCAGGCTGATAGACCGGGGCTATCCCCGCCACCCCTGGTGGCGGTGGGTGGCGGGTTGATTGTGTGGTGTGGTGTAAATAAAGAATATCAAACATTGTCTTTACAAGTAGAACTGCAAGTCCCAGCAAGCCTGCCCCGCATGCTGGTACTTGAAGAACCACAAGTACCAGCATGCAGGGCATTAAGGGCCCACTAGTACCTGTAGTTCACCTGTAAAAAAAATGTTTAAGAAAAACACAGGACACACACACCGTGACAGTATAAGTTTATTAAACATACATACACACACACATGTACACATACTCACCTATGTAACCTGTAGCATCGGTCCACTTGTCCGGTAAAGTATACATAGGGGACCTGTGAAAAAAAACATACTCACCATCTCCTATGCGAGGTTCTGTCCTCTTCGTTCCAAAGTAGGCATCCCCGGACTTGGCAAAAAAAAAAAACGAAAACGCGATCCACGAACTTAGTACGGTTCTATAGAACGGTACTTCCCGAATGAGAGCTTAGCGGCGGGGTATCACCATGGAAACCCCGCTGCTAAGCGTTCATTGGCTGAGAGAGGTCATCTCCCGTCTCTCAGCCAATGAACGTCTCCCTCCATTGTAGTCAATGGTGGGAGCCGCAAGGTTATTAAAGTTTACCCTGCGGCTCCCACCATTGACTACAATGGAGGGAGCCGTTCATTGGCTGAGAGACGGTAGATGACCTCTCTCAGCCAATGAACGCTTAGCAGCGGGGTTTCCATGGTGATACCCCGCCGCTAAGCTCTCATTCGGGAAGTACCGTTCTATAGAACGGTACTAAGTTCGTGGATCGCGTTTTCGTTTTTTTTTTTTGCCAAGTCCGGGGATGCCTACTTTGGAACGAAGAGGACAGAACCTCGCATAGGAGATGGTGAGTATGTTTTTTTTCACAGGTCCCCTATGGATACTTTACCGGACAAGTGGACCGATGCTACAGGTTACATAGGTGAGTATGTGTACATGTGTGTGTGTGTGTGTATGTATGTTTAATAAACTTATACTGTCACGGTGTGTGTGTCCTGTGTTTTTTTAAACATTTTTTTTACAGGTGAACTACAGGTACTAGTGGGCCCTTAATGCCCTGCATGCTGGTACTTGTGGTTCTCCAAGTACTAGCATGCGGGGCAGGCTAGCTGGGACTTGCAGTTCTACTTGTAAAGACAATGTTTGATATTCTTTATTTACACCACACCACACAATCAACCCGCCACCCACCGCCACCAGGGGTGGCGGGGACAGCCCCGGGCTATCAGCCTGGGCCTGGGGTGCCCTGGAGAGGGTGACCCCATTATTGGGGGGGTCCCCAGCTCTCCAGGGATCCCCGGCCTGGGCTGACTAGCGGTCAGGGCTGATGCTGCAGCTGGGGGGCCCGGTGAAAGGGCTCCCCTGGCTGTGGCATCAGCCCCCCGCTAGAAAAAGTCCAGTGCTGGTTCTGGAACATACAGGGGAACCCTACTAATTTTTGTCCCCTGTATTTCCAGAACCAGGACCGGATCAGAGCCCAGAGCTGGTTGCGCAGAATACTGGGGACCCCTACGTCGTTTGTCCCCCGTATTTTGGCAACCAGCGCTGGTTCTGACTAGCCCGGTGCTGGTTGTGCTTAAGTACAGGGGACCCCTACATCGTTTGTCCCCTGTATTTAAGCACACCCAGCACTGGGTTACCAATGCCCGGGGCTGGTTGCTCTTTTTTGGGGGGGTGCACGCCATTTTTTTCATTTTTTACACAGGTTTTTTTTTTTTTTTTTTTTACCACAGCAGCACAGACGGGTCTCACGGACCTGTTATTGCTCTGTGCCAATCACACAGATGCATGTAGCACGGATCTCCCGGGTTCGTGCTACATGCAAATGGGCACCATAACGCTGATTGGCTTCCTGTCTGCCACTGCAGTGCCACTCCTAGATGGGCCATGTGTTTGTGCCGCCCACTTGTGTCGCTTAGCATAGTCATCCAGCTACCTCGGTGCAACCTTTTGGCCTAAAAACAATATTGTGAGGTGTGAGGTGTTCAGAATAGAGTGGAAATGAGTGGAAATTAATGTTATTGGGGTTATTAATAGCGTAGGAACAAAAAAAGGCCCATTTTATGTGATTTTAGCATTTTTTTTTTTTTTTTAAGAAAAAATCCAGATCCAAAACACAAAACCCAGAACCCAAAACACGGAAGGGTGGTTTTGGCAAAACCAATCCAGATCCAAAACATGATGAAAGATCCAGATCCAAAACCAAAACACAAAACACGAAAAGTGGCCGGTGCACACCCCTAATATATATAAATATATATTGGTGCTTTTTTATTTTAATGTCCTACCCTTTTTTGGGTTCACTGTTGTAAAGATTTAAAACAAACATGTAATTGTCCAAAGAATAATGTCTTGAATTGTACTGCAGCTGTTCCAGGGAGGAAGCATTCTTCTTCAAACAGGCCTCGTGTACGTGTGGAAGAACATGCTGCAGGTAAGTGCTGAGATAGAATTGCAGGAAACCCAACACATTAGTATGTACCTTAGCATGTATTGAGGAATTAGCCCCAAAGCAAACACGCTTTCAAAAGGCCACTAGAATAAGATGTAAATCATCTAAACGTTACACATGTATTTTATGTTACCACAATCAGAACTTAATTCTGGTTCGAAAAAGCTGTGTAGCCCCCCCCTCCCCAACATTTCAAACAGTAAAATAATAATCCTTCCCTTTTTTACGTCCACATCCACCAAATCCTCAACAACATCGTTTGGAAGAAGATGATGCTCACAAAATTGTATTAGTCACAGTACATCCTGTCATGGTTGTGGATGAAAATACAGAAGTGGTTAATAACAACAACCAGCAAATGACCCGTACAACAACAGAGCCTACACCTCCAAAACCCCCCTCTGTTGAAGAGATTATTATTTTTTTATTATTATTGTTTATTTATATGGCGCCACAAGTGTTACAAAGTACATAACCAAAAAAGTGACTAACAGTACAATACAAATACAATGGAGGACAAGTTTTAGAACAAAGCAAGATTACTTTATGGAGAGACAAACAGAACAAATGGAAACCATTAAAGATGTCCTTAAATAAATTTCTAATGCTAACAGAGTGACAGAGGGCACACACATTAGAATGGCTAACAATATACATTTAAGGCTGCTTGACCTTACTCAGGCTATTCAGTCACAGACTGAGGTACTTATAAACCTTCACACAGAATTAGTAGCCCAGAGGGCACTAATGAAGCCTAGATCAGGTTCCATTGATAGCAGTGTGTTTATGACTTCACTAAGTCCATCACCTAGGACTTACCCAGGTGCAGTATATGCACATGTGGTGGTGTAGTTAAATGCAAAGTGAAAGTGCGTACCCACTAGCAGACTGTGAAACGACTGCACGATTACGACATTGTAATCGTGCAGTCGTTTCATAGTCTGCTGTGCCTACACTGAACGATCAGTCATTCCTAGTAAGCACCCTTTCTCATCTCCGAACATGGCCAATCTGTCTTAACAGCAGATTGACCAGCATATTCGGGCGATGATAGTCAAAAATGACCAGCGGGAGTGCGCATCGTTGGTTGTTTTTGACATTAAGCTGCCCGACAAGCGAATGAATGATAACGATGTTGTTATTGTTCAATCGCTCTGTTTAATCGGGTAGTGTATACCTGCCTTTAGAGGTGCAGTTGGTTCAGTGGACAAAAAGTTAATTTTACTTATGTTACGGTAAGTTTCCAAATTTGGTTTTGCATTTTTTCCTGTAAATGCTAATTTGTGTTTATTGAAATTATACACATGTATTAGGGGTGTGCATCGGCAACTTTTCGTGTTTTGGTTTTGGATCTGGATCTTTCTTCGTGTTTTGGATCTGGATTGGTTTTGCCAAAACCACCCTTTGGTGTTTTGGGTTCTGGGTTTTGTGTTTTGGATCTGTATTTTTTTTTAAAAAAAGCATAAAACCAGCTAAAATCACAGAATGTGTTGATTTTTCTGCTCCTATGCTATTATTAACCTCAAAAACCTTAATTTCCACTCATTTCCAGTCTATTCTGAACACCTCACACCTCACAATAGTGTTTTTATGTCCAAAAGGTTGCACCGAGGTAGATGGATGACTATGCTAAGCGACACGAGTGGGCGGCACAAACACGTGACCCATCTAGTAGTGACACTGCAGTGGCAGACAGGATGGCAGTTTGAAAAACTAGGCCGCAAACAGTACATAATGCAAAGAAAAAAAAGAGGTGCAAGATGGAATTGTCCTTGGGCCCTCCCACCCACCCTTATGTTGTATAAACAGGACATGCACACTTTAACAAACCAATCATTTCAGCGCCAGGGTCTGCCACACGACTGTGGCTGAAATGATTGGTTTGTTTGGGCCCCCACAAAACAAGCTGGCAAATAATCTGTCCCTGCACAAACTGGCTCTACGGAGGCAAGATGTCGTCCTCATCCTCCTCATTCACCGATTCCTCACCCTCTTCAGTGTTGTGTACATCCTCATCCTCACAGAGTATTAATTCGTTCCTGCTGGAATCCACCACCACAGGTCCCTATGTATGTTCTGGAGGCTGGTCTCCCTGGAAGAGTTGATAATTAATTTTTATGAACATCATCTTCTCCACATTTTGTGGAAGCAACCTCTTACGCCTTTCGCTGACAAGGTTCCCAGCTGCACTAAACACTCTTTCGGAGTACACACTGGAGAGGGGGCAACTCAGGTAAAATAGAGCCAGTTTGTACAGGGGCCTCCAAATTGCCTCTTTTTCCTGCCAGTACAGGTACGGACTGTCTGACATGCCTACTTGGATGCTGTCACTGATGTAATCCTTTAACAGACAGACGCACGCTTGTCGCTGCTGCTTTGAGGATGCAGGTGTGGCTACAGCCCACACAATTCACAAAGACAGAAAAAAAAAGAAGAATTTTTTTATTGTTTGTGGAGTGCACTTTGAGGGTTACACCACCCTTTAACAGACAGACGCGCGCTTGTCGCTGCTGCTTTGAGGATGCAGGTGTGGCTACAGCCCACACAATTCACAAAGACAGAAAAAAAAGAAGAATTTTTTATTGTTTGTGGAGCGCACTTTGAGGGTTACACCTCCCTTTAACAGACAGACGCATGCTTGTCACTGCTGCTTTGAGGATGCAGGTGCGGCTACAGCCCACACAATTCACAAAGACAGAAAAAAAAGAAGAATTTTTTTATTGTTTGTGGAGTGCACTTTGAGGGTTACACCACCCTTTAACAGACAGACGCACGCTTATTGCTGCTGCTTTGAGGATGCAGGTGCGGCTACAGCCCACACATTTCACAAAGACAAAAATTTTTTTTTTTTACATGTTTGTGGAGCGCACTTTGAGGGTTACACCACCCTTTAACAGACAGACGCACGCTTATCGCTGCTGCTTTGAGGATGCAGGTGTGGCTACAGCCCACACATTTCACAAAGACAGAAACAAAAGAAGAATTTTTTATTTTGTTTGGAGTGCACTTTGGGGGTTACAGCACCCTTTAACGGACAAGCCAGCCAGCCCTTTACTTATGACACAGATGCACACTTGGCGCTACTTTGTTGATGCACGTGCGGCTACTGCACACACAATTCACAAACACAGAAAAATTATTTCTTTTTTTGCACTTGGGGGGAGCACCCCTGATGGACAGAGCACCCCTTGGAGAACACTACAGCACCCCTTTAGGACTGGGACACTGCACAGGACTTTGGAGTGGACACAGCCCCTATGGAGAACTGACTGCACAACACAGTCCAGCCAGCCCCTATGGACTTTGGAGGAGTGGACACAGCCCCTATGGACAACAGCAGCACAGTTCAGCACAGCACAGCACAACACTACACTGCACTACACTACACTACACAGCCCAGCCAGCCCTAACTCCCACCCTCCCTCTTCACTGTCCACAGCCGAGTGAGAAAATGGCGCCGACGGGGTACCTTATATAGAATCCAAAACCCGGGAGACCCGGAAGGCGGGATGATGACTGTTTGTCTCGATTTCAGATCTGATTCAGGCGGGAAAAGTCGAGCCTGACTCGGATCGGCCTCGGATCGGGGGGGCTCGGGGGGGGTTCGGATTTCAGAAATCCGAACCCGCTCACCCCTAACATGTGTGTGTATATATATATATATATTTATATATATGTATATATATATATATATATATTTGAAGAGATGTTTGATAAGGTAAATGTTTACAGTGAACAGAGTTTAACGATATTATTGCAATGTTGTAATATTGTTGTTTTTGCAAATAAAAACATGTTACAGTGCATTAACTGTGAGGCTAGATTTTTTGATTCCCTAGTCATTTAATCCTAGACAAATCAATACAATATTAATTGTAATGGTGGTTGTAAATTTTAAACAAAATCACTTACCAGACACTCATGGGCAAAAAAAAAAGGTATGTCATGCAGCTTTTCCATCGGTTCCAGCTAAGACCCCTGTCATGTACATACATTTGAATGAATGTGTTTGTAGGCATACAACTTTTACATATCTACAAACATACACATTCTCTTACATTTCGGCATATTCAATTAGGTTCTTTTCTATGTAAAAAAGTATCGTGCGCGTCCCCACTTATCCCCGTATTCAATAAGAAATCAAAACGGGACCCGGAGAAACTGTAAAATGCAAAAAGAACTGTCAGATTTGGGGAAATCAGCCTGACACCTCCCACAAGATGCACTGACATTGGAATCACTATAGATACCCCCAAATAGGCCTGCTGAAGGTATTTGGGGTACTTAAATGATCTCAATAGCTGCTAATTAGCGTCTTTGCAAAAGTGGTGAAGAATAGCATTTAGTTGTGTTTTTTGCAGAAAATAAGTAGTCCCAGCATATTTGGGGTTGATGAATATGGGTGCTAGCATATTTTAAAGTTGCTAAAGTGAAGTTTTAAAAATAATAAAAAATCCACCTGCCGCAACCTCCTGCAAACTTAAAAACACCTGGGGCTTACTTGGTGAACCCACTAAAGTCTATTTCGCTAGTTTTTAAATTTGTCCCCAGTACTTTTGTCCGAGGTTTGCACCCCAAAACCCCAATTCTGTACTTTTTTTCGACACCTGTTCATAGGCAAATCTTTTTTGCGGGTTCCATTGCATTGAGTTTCTGCACCGGCGAAAATTAGCCGGAATTGAATACGGAGGAAACTTATCGCATGGGGAAATGACGTCAGTCGTGAAACTTTATTGCAGAAAACGGCTTTTCGCACCTAATTGAATAAGGCCCATTGTGTTCTGAAAAACGTACATGATAAATGCTGCTGTATGATCCTCTGCCGAACCTTATTCCCGCCCTCTGTATTGACAATGCCCACTGATGGTAAAGGGTCTTTGTCCTCCACAACTGCTGCAATGTCCCCTGCACATTGAGGCAATGGTAGCCATGTTTAGTGACATAGACATTACCCCTCAAGTGCGGCGATTTGATGCCAATGTGGGTGCAGACTTTGGCTCCCAGCACATTAGGCAATGCTGAGAGGTGATAGAAAGCTACCTTAAGGTCCAGCCACTCGGACTCACAATGTGGGAATGAGATATATGTTCACCACAACTTCTTCAGGGCACATAACACTTGACATAAATGCCTAGAGAAAGTGGCTTGTGTAATCCCCAGCACTCTATGTCACAACCCGGGTCTGTTTCCCCTGCCACCGGGTCACTTACCGATTCTGCTAGCAATCTCTATCACATCCCAGATTCACAGGCTTCAGTGTTTCTCGGCCTGGTAGACCTCAAGCAAGATCTAAGCCTGCTACAGAGTACTGCAGTGACAAGTCCCAATCACCTGTTGCAACAGCCAATCAAGTGATAGCCTGAGCCTCACCATACCACCTGTCTCTGCTCAGCCTATCCCAGGTAACCCAGGGGTATATATCCCAACTGCTGACTCTACCTAATTGCCAGTACATTGTCTAATCTTAGTTCCTACTGAATGAGCTATACTGAGCTCCTGTTGCTTACTTGTATCCTGTTTGTGCAGTTTTGCTTCCTTCTGCTACACGGACTCCTGCAAGTGATCTACACCTTGTGCAGCTATTCCACTGGCTGCACGGAGAATCGCAGCCTATTCCTGATAACTGAACCTGCCACTCACCTATGTATACCATTCTCATTGCATGGTGAGCGTACCTGGTTCCTGCACCATTGATGCCGTCCCTGGTATCATCATCCACTATCCAATCCAGTGTCCGGTCTGAATACGGTTCTGTCTATGCCTGAGGCAGCTATCCCACTAGTTGCACAGTGAATACCTACCTGATCCTGTTATCCGAACCTACAACTCGCCTGCGTACACCATTCTCACTACATGGTGAGTGTTCCTGCTCCATTTCATGCCATTCCTGGTATCATCACCTTCTACCCATTCCGGTGTTTTGTCTGCATCTGTTCCTGCTACCATCTGAGTGCTCCTGGATCCTGGACTACAGCGAGAACCCACTTTCAGCCTGGTGAATATGTTGCCATGATGTACCATTCCAGCATTCCAGTTACAGTAAGAAGAGTAATTTTATTATATATCTAAAGTACTAATCCAGTATCAGCCTGGTCAATCTACTGCCACACTCTCCTCTGATTGCACATAACAACTTGTCTTCAACACCCTACGTCCCAGTTGGTCTAGTGGGTACGATCCGGCAACTCTCCGCTGAGACCTAGGTTCGATTCCCGGTCAGCTTTCAGTACACACCTCCAGATACCAACACAGACAAATATCAGACACCGGGTTCACAAACAAATACTAGTCTGACACTCTAGCGGTCACTGACTGAAATGAACCAGTGGCAAAAAAATGCAGGGCACACATTAACTTATGCAGCCCAGGCACTGCATAGTTGGTACCAGTGAAAGGCTCCAAATCATCTCTCACCTGCTCATATAGGGTCATGAGGTTTGTGTGGTTACATTTAAATAACTGAACCACCTCATGATCTGAGAGGGAGTCCAGGTCCATCCTTAGTCGATAACCTTGCCTGGCATGACGAATGTCTACCTGATGAATGTTGACATGATAATTGTCAACCAAATATACCCCACCACCACCACCTTGTAGTACATTTGATTAACCACTCATTGTAGCTCTCCCATCTCAGGATCTTGTGGGTCAGGTGTCCCTGGCCTTCACATACAAGTTTGGCAACAATAATAAGGATGTAGGGTAGATGCCACAAGTGTAATAGTACATTATTAATTGAGTAATTGATTGGGTATGGGGTGCAGGTATAGGGAAGTGGGAGGGGGGGAAAAGGGCTAAGGGAAGGTGATCACAGCGCTCTATGGTAATTACAGTAATGTAATTAATGTGGGTGTAGGTGATTGATCGATGTCATGGATTATTGGATCTCTCTTAGGGCATGATTCTATTCAACACGATGTAAATAGCGCCGGGAGATAGCTCCCGGAGCTATTCAATTCATCGCGATGTTAGGTCGGGGAAGGCTCGTTCTCGCACCTTAAACAGGGTGTTTAGGTGCGATAACGGGCATTTCCCGACCTAACTTCCCAGCGCGAAGCTGTTTTCAAGGCGCGAAGGGCAGAAAACAGCCTCGCGCCGGGACTTTTGTCGGATTTGTCAGATTTCTTCTCTCATCCCCGGAGGGATGAGAGAAGAAATCATTAGTCGGACTTGGCAGCGCGGTGTATTGAATAGCTCCGGGAGCTCACTTCCGGAGCTATTTACATCGCGTTGAATAGAATCGTGCCCTTAGAATGTTATTAAAATATATGTATGTTATTAATATTCGAAGAGAGATCCAATGATCCATGACATTGATCAATCACCTACACCCACATTAATTACATTACAGTAGTTACCATAGAGCTCTCTGATCCCCTCCCCTTATCCCCCCCATACCTGTTCCCCCCCATACCCAAATACTTGATTAACAATAAGGAGTTGGGATATCTCCTAAAAGTAGAAGCAAATGGTAATTGTGGCCCATTATCCTGCGAGCGCTGACCAAAATTTATAATATATTTTCCTAATAGTACATTGTTACCCAGGCCTGGCAACAGGGGGAGACAAAGGGGGCAGTGTCCCAAGTCTGGATGGGCACAAAACCAAAGCACTTAGGGGCTGCAGCACCAACTAGCTAAATTTAAATTAGGGACCACGTCGGCCGGCACTATACTAAGTGAAACAAAATAATAGTTATCTCTTCGGGGTCCACTCGGTTATCCACGTTCCCCCAAGGAAACATAATCTAGTGTGCTGCCGCTGTGCATGTGCCACAGTAATCAATGACGCCGAAGCAGCATCATTACATGCAACGTTGTGACGCGCAGGCCCTACTCTGCCCCTGCCATTGCCACTTCCACCGTGGAGGAGCAGAAACCAGACAAGGCAAGCAGCTGCAGCACCGTCCGCTGCACAGACCAGCATACACCCTCCACACCCCTGAGGCAGCCGCAGCCAGCGGTACCTAGTAGTCTACAGGCTACTGAGTCATGTCTACATTCTACAACAAGAAGACCACACTGGTAGCAGCCCGCATTATCATTAGTTACACAGTGTGAGGTAAGAGTATGTTTAGTATATTTTGGGTTACATGTATTGGAACACGCAGGGGAGGTATGTGTGGGTACAGGGGTTGAGGGTAGTGGAGTCGAGACTGGGGGGTCTGAGTCACATGCACCTGCCCTGATCACCTGCAAAAATATAACATTCTTAAGCATATGTGATCCTTTGTTTTTAAGTACTGTCCCTGTCAGCAATGCATTGTTACCCTGTCTCCCTTTTACCCAACAGTGACTCTGATCATGTCTGTCTGCCCATTGAATATTGTTTGCTTCCTACTCCCTTCCCATTCCCTGCACGACACATCACTGCCAGCGTCTACAAGCATAGTAACCACCCTATACTTCCCTATACCCCTTCGCCCTGTGTTTATAGCTGTTCTGTGTATACATGTAAAGAATTCCTGTTAACATTCCCTGAATGCCCGGGAGACTGCTATAAGTTTTGGAGACCACAGACTTCAGGAAGAGTTTTACAACCTTCCTTGTCAAATGGGCAGGATGGGGGGGTTATAATTCACTGTACGTGCACCATCAGATCCCTGCTACTTTTGCGTGAT
The DNA here is from genome assembly GCA_031769625.1 of Taudactylus pleione. Taxonomy (NCBI): domain Eukaryota; kingdom Metazoa; phylum Chordata; class Amphibia; order Anura; family Myobatrachidae; genus Taudactylus; species Taudactylus pleione. The sequence goes on along the minus strand of JAUIMM010000153.1, from coordinate 38,116,273 downwards.
GCCACAGCAACCGACTTCATCTCCCCACTGGAATGTATCCCAGAAGCAAATATTGAAAAAATAGGCAAATCTGATGTTAATTGTGTTGCTTATCGCTGCTACAGACACCTTGTGGTACCCATGCGGCACCCAGAACCTTATTCTCCCAAATGGAAAATGTGCAAGAATGTAAGGGAAACTTATGGACCTGATAAAGTTAACATTATGTTCTGTATGTTCGGCTGCCATCTTGTAATATAGGCAGCAATCTTGTACCATTTTGTGTTAAATGTTATTCATGAACCTATTTCACTGTCGGCTGCATGACTTGCAAGAGATGTTTAGAAATGCCTAGATTTGAGACTCTCACTCACTTGTTAGCTATTTCTGAGAAGCAATAGGACTACGTGCACATTCTAATGCCAGGCTTTGCACACCAAGAACAACCAAGAACAATTCTAATTGTACTGAAGTCTCTGCTTATCTTATTGCTAGGCAGAATATCTAGTAGTTGGGGTTGAGAGACTTTTACCAGAGTGATATAAAAACTGAAATGAATACACTGTAGAGAATATCTCTAACCACCCTTTGCTGTGTGTTTTTATTCTTTCCGAGCCGGCCGTAAACAACTGATTCCTGACACATATACAGAGCTCTCTTTGGGCCTGGTGAGGTCCAAAGAACCAGATTTGACAGACCTCATGTACGCTGATGAAATAAAACACTAAAAGGCATAAAGAAGCAAGTTTGTGAAAATTAAATGAAAATATTTATTTAATGAGTTTTTCAAAATAACATTGTAAATTGCAAAATGAAGTGTATTCTTGGTAGACATTGATGCCTGTATTTTGGAAATGTTCTGCTACACTCCTCTGCAGCCAACACATTTCAACCTGAGTGAGTAGGTGCAGGCACTGAAATGGGGCTCTGGTCTTGCTTAGTCCTCCTTACATACATGGACTACTGCTGGATGTCTCACACTCATCTGATGCCTTCCTCACTACTGTGTAGTAAAGCACAAGCTCGCAGCACACCGTTCTGCCTCCACTCTCTGGGGTCGCTGGAACACCAGTGTGGGCGTACAGCCATCATGTACAGCGGCAGCCTCCACGCTACATCTCTGGTACCTCTTCAAGGCGGAACTATACTGCATTCTGCTCTGACAGGAGGTTCTTGTCAAAGCACTTTCCTCAATGGCATACCGGCGCTTATAGGGTCTTATAGCCCCTCCAAGATGTACGTTGCGCTCTCTTTTCCATGCCCAGTGGTTGTCTTCTTTCATCACCTAGTTAAAAAACAAAAGAAAACTATAATTCAACTTTTCAGGGACACATTCAACTAATAATCCTCTAGTTGGTTTTCCATGCTCTAGAATAAAATACACAGCTTGTGGGTCCCAGTGTCAGATTTTTAGCCTGTGAATTGAACAAAGGCAAAACATTTGGGGCTGATGCATAGTTGGTATCAAATTTCAGGTAATTTACGATTTAAAAAGTTATATACAAAAGTAGTATATTTCCCCCCATATGCAGAGCTAGTGATATATTCCAGTTATGTAGTAGCATATGAGCCTGGGTTACCCCAGGTACACATTGCAAACACTTAAGTCCCATATGTGCCCATGTTTCAAACAGTTTATTTTATACATAACAAATGCACCTGCTTTTAGGCATAAATAAAACTGCTAAAATCTCCCTATTATAGCAGAAACAATTCCCAGTTTCGTATATGAACATAAAAGTTTAATGAAATCACATGTATGAAAAGCATACGCTATGCCTGAGCAATACAGAAAGTACCAATTGGTGTCCGTAGAATATTTGTAAACAGGCAATCTGACTCTTCATGTGACATTAAGTACTACCAGGGAAGTATTAAAGTGAATTTAACATTGTGCCAGACGCCCCGCCCCGGCCCCATATGTTACATATGCTGACATCAGTGCATACTTGCCAACTCTCCCTCATTGTCATGGAGACTCTCTGAAACAGCAGCAATCTCACTGTCTCCCTGAAGAGTCTACCAATCTCCCTCATTTCACCTTACCCCCATTATGACACTGTTATATAAAAGAAAAAACAGATATATACATTCAAATGGGATCATTAGTATAATTTCCCTGCATTGGTTATAAGGCACAATGATCCCTATGGTTACATGTATTTTCTTAGAAGTATCAGTGTGTTTTCATCAACAAGTAGATCTTACTAACTGCTTTGGGGCTCATTTACATGTGGATGTAAATCAATTATATGACACGCCTCTCAGATGTAGCAGTACACGCCCACTTTACCGCTGCGCTCATAGGTGCTGCTTTCACAATCTCCCTGAAATGCTTTTTCAAAAGTATGCATCAGTGCACTCACCAAGCAGTAATAGGATAATAAAGGTTGCAGCAAAAATTAGAGATGGAGGACATGAACCTGGAACGATGGTTGCATGACCATAGCATTTGGCTGAATAGTTTTAGATGATCTAATTGTGGCACTTGGCAGATCAGGGCCAAAGCCTAAAATGTCTTCATTTTCAAACACTGGATTGTAGGTATAAAAGTGTATAAACACATTACAGATAAACTTAGACAGAGCACAACTCTTGCTGCCAGAGTTTGGTTTATGCTGAGAAACGCATTGCTGGAAGCGACGGTGGTGCTTCAAATCAAATATCATGGGGCAAGTGCCAGGCTGCCCTGTTATCTCCTAACAATTACTTTTTTACTACCTAGTGATACCAAAGTGTGACTACACTAAAACAGCATCCCTGTGCAAATACACTATACATATTACCATTCCCAATTGCGCTAGAACTTAATTATGCTCAACTGGAGGGGTATGTATTTTTTATTTATATCACAAATAAAATTCCTACTAGAGGTGCTTTCCTGCTAACTCCCAGGGGTATATTTACTATAGTGAGAGTTTTTAAAGTGGAAATGTTGCCCATAGCAACCAATCAGATCCTAGTTATTATCTTCCAGAAAAGGGGTGGGCAATAAGCGGCCCCCCAGCTTGCCTTGCAACAGGTTTAGCATGGCCAAATACCAAAACTGTGGCAGGGCATGCTGGGATGTGTAGTTCTACAGCAGCGCTTAGTGCCCACCCCTAATCTAGAAGATGCTATTTAAATAAGTAGAATATGATTGGTTGCTATGGCCAACATCTCCATTTAAAAAAACTCACTTTAGTAAATATACCCCCCAGTGTGGTCCATGACATTCTCACACATCTACTTAATCTACAACATTAGACACCTCTTCCAGCTGTTCCGTGGTCACATAAGTTTGGCGCTGCATGCTTGCCCAAAATGCGTCCTTTTTCTTTTGAAACCCCATGAATGGGTAATACCTTGGTAGGTAATCGTACATTCTTTCATAGTATCGTTGGTCTTCCTCCATTTGATTGGCCAGAAAACTATAGAGACAGAAGACCACAGTAAGTTTTTGGGGTTTGTATTATTATAGGTTTTGACTATGGGGTATAAGCAGTTGCTCAGAATTTGTATAGAAGATTTTCTTTAGACAAATTTAGACACATTTGCAAATATGTCTAAATTACCAATATTACAGAGGACCTACCATGTTTTCCACAATTCTTTTTTTGTGAAGCACAAGGCACAATAAGTTTATTTATCACAGAATTGAGCCCTTTTCTGGGAATAATGCTGTAAAGGGCCTCTCTTTACTGATCACAATTTAGTGATGAGATTTCCACAGATAATATCCTCTCCAGCTATTGTATAATTTATCAACTATCCAAAACGATTTTCTGTTAGTGCCATCTCAGAATGGCAGTAATACAAATAATAGCCTGACCTTTTTAAAACAATGGGGTTTTTGTTCCTCTCCCAGAAATAAATAGTATTTTATTGGGAGATATGATAGACATAATATATGTATTTCTACATTACGCTTTCAATTATAGTGATGGCCTGGCCTGGCCCGGTACATACTCGTCGGAGAACGGAGGTCTCTGGAGTGATAACTTTCACAGCTCTGGATTTTTTTTCCTTCATGGCAGCTGGGTACTGTTGTTCAACTTCCATGGTGATAAATCATTGTTGAATCACTGCGAAAAGTATATTTTTATTGCCATAATAACCAGTGATAAAAAGATATGAATGGCCATGATAAGCCTCCTACCAATGATAAATAGCTATGAGCTTTTCATTAACAACAAGCTGGGTAGAGAGAGGAAGAAATATTTCTCCCAATTGGCCCTAAATAGCCTGTATATGGCTGTGTCCTGATTTTACACTTATAGCTATGGTGTTATGTGGGATGTTTAGCTCCAATACAGGAAACTTTATTGTCTGGATATACAGGATTTTTTTTAGATGAGTAAATAACCCTTGACTTGACTAGTAAGTTATTCTAGAACATTTCTCATTTTGCATTCCAGTCTCATGTGATGAATCAACAAGTTAAAATACTTACAGTGCACAGAAAAAGTTGCCAATGGTGAATTCAGTCAAAGTTAACTCGGGTTTCTCGAAGTACTTGAATACCATTGCCAGTAAGTATACAATAGAAATACCAGTTTCATTATTAGAATAGAGAAATGAATGTATACATACACCAGTAGTACCATTGTCTATCGGATTTGGGAACAAAGTTTTGAAGAATCTATATGTGGTCTAGTAGTGTTCACTCTGAGATTTTTTGGTTTGCAGGGTGCTGACCACCAAGGGGGACACATTTTAATTTTGAATGTTAAAATTATGGATGCAATGCATTCCTAAAACTGAAATATATAGCTCATTTGTAGATGAACATATAACTACTGCTTATTATTTAAACCTATTTATATTAATTTCTGTAGATCATAATATACCACACAATGGTGCCCCCACCAATTCATAATATGGGCCATATTTATCATGATCCACATTTTGGAATGCATATGATTTTCAAATAAATTAATGTAGGTAAGAAAGTGTATGAACATGATGCAGATAAATCAGTGGTGGGTCTATAATTGGTACAGGTCCTGCAGTGCACATGGATCCAGGGGGGCACCCTTACAACACACACTGCACCCAGGAGAAATTCACTGGTGACTGCTGGCCCCCCTCCGCATATGCTTGTTTTCAATATAACTAGCTTTCCGGCAATGTATTAGGAAATATGGTGCCTCCACAGCAGATAGCAAAGAATTGGACACTTTGCCAGATCTTAGCTCTGTGCATGCACAATCTTCCCAAATACATTATTGGAAAGATGGCCTTACAGCTGGGAGCAAGTATGGGGAGAGGCACTACAAGGACACTACCACCCCGACACTGGTATAGGGGTTGCATTGACACAATAACCTTAGACACAATGAACCTCTTGTTGGAAGAGAGTCTTTGGTATATGTTCAGAATCACATTACTGGAAGCGACTGGGGTGCTATGATAATGAGAAACAAAACAAAAAATAAATAAACATGAAGTTGGAATCCCCTTTAACCACTTAACTGAAATTTTTTTTTATCAGAACTACACAGAAATTGTACATGTAAAATTATGTTTAAAAACTAATTTTAAAAATATATTTAAATATTATATTTAATAAAAATATACCTGGGGGGTATTTTGCACCCCCAACGCCCGTGTCCATAGGCCCCCATTGAAATTTAATTTCCCACCCACCATGAAAAATAGCCCCACCCACTGTAAAAAAAAATTAACCAGCAATATAATAGGTCCGCTAGCTGTGCCCCCACAATTACCATCATCATAACCCCTCATCATAACCCTTCATCATACCTCCCCTACCCTCCTAGAGCCAATAGATGTTGTCCCCCTCCCCTGTTCTGCGCATATGCACAACCGGTCTGTGAGCCCGCACGTAAACTGGCAGCAGACTGTCAGTGATTGACGGTCTGCTGCCATTTGGGGCGGAGAAGGGGCGCTGACAGCCTTCGTTACCCGAAATGGAGGCATATCGCCGCCGTTGGGGGGAGGAAAGAGGCCAGGATCTCTGTCGGCTGATGGAGATTTCCTGGTCTCTTCCACGCTGCTGCGATGGCCGGCTGCGTTACCCATAGGTCACGTTAGCCGGCCGATGGTCCGCACAGTATCCGATGCTGCGTAGGATAACGCAGCTTGGATATGTAATCCAACATGCGTGATGCCTCCTGCTGCATTAGCATTTCAGCACAGACAGAATAGCTATTTAGTCTGAAACAGAATCAGGGCTACATTTCATTGTCTTGAATGTGGCTTCCAGAATTGAATTTGTCGCCTCATTTCATTATGAGACAATAGTGTGATTAAATCAAAAATCTCACTTTTACTCAGGTAAGAAATAAAAATTGGAAGCATTCTCCAAATTGGCCCATCTTTTAATGCCTTTAATGTATAGTGTGTATGAAGGTGCGATGCAGGAGCGTTAGCTGATAAACAGCTTCCAAAACTCCTGCAAATGGTCTTATTGGGAGGTCGCATCTTCTGAGCTGCACACCTGATCCAACTGATCCCGTACAAGAAATCAAAGGAAAGTACACACTGCAAGAAATTTCTCAGTGTGTACGGGGGCTCAGCAATTAGATAATCTCTTTGTCGAGTTGGATCCGATCATTTATCGGCTCTGTGGCAACCCATTGGTGCATGTTTTATGGATCCCCTCAGTATTACAATTGAAATAATTAACTCCAAGGGGCCTATTCATCATAACTTTAAATTCTCTGGAGGTAATTAAGTTTAGAACTTGCATCGAGTTCTACCTAATTCATCATTCCTCCTCTCCATAACTATCTATTCCGAAAAGCTGTAATCATTGCGATGCTAGCTCTTCGGGAAATAGATCGTTTTCCCTATCTACTCTACTTTACCGCATCTGGAATCTATGCTGTGCATGCGCCGTTACATTCGTAAAACCAGCGCATGTGCAGCACTACCTACAGCTGCGGTAATTTTGTGTGCCCCCCTCCCAACCCCTCCTCCCCCCTCCGAAAACCACCCCCCTGTCCCGCACTTACCTGGCCACTGCAGCGCCTCTGGCTGCTCAGACACGTGTTCTCCCGCCAGAACACTGTACAGTTTAGGGGAAAAAAAAAGTGTTTTTTCCAAACTTTATTGTGTTCTGCTGGGAGAACACAGTGCCCGAGCAGCCACCGGAGCCAGAGGACAGACCAGAGCGCCAGAGGAAGATGCCGGGGGACCTCACCAGCTGGAAGCAGGTAAGTCTCACCTGCTATTGCCACCTCACATTGGTGGACAGGAACTCCATCAAATTCCGAAAATACATAATTTTCGGAATTTGATGAATACCATCATTTCCATATCCTCATGCTAATGTATGGGGAGTGTGGAAATTAATGCAGGGGGACTTAACCAGGAGAAATCAGTGATATCTCCTGTGTTAAGATACTTCATGAATACTAAAATAATGGTATTTAAGGAAAATGTCCTTAAAAACTTTATTTTAGTGTTGATTAATAGGCCCCCAAATGTGGATATTTTGAAATGTGTCAGCCAAATGAATACACCTGTGCATTAACTAGGAGATCTGTAAAACATGGGCTGTTAGTTGTCGCTAAGGACTGGAGTTGAGGAACACTGGCGTACAGTATATCATTCTGCCAGATTTTTATGTTGGCAATAGGGCGGATGCATTTTGTATAACCATTTTTATTGTTTGCCAGGCATCTGTTGTGATTGATCTACAGCAGGAAAAATACTAATTCCAACAATTGGTAACAAGGGTATGTAATCTTCACCTCTTTAAGACCAGAACAATTTTTAAGGTTTTGCACTGTGTTAGTTTAGCTGGGAATGTGATTTTAGTCTGCCCAGTAGAATGGTATATTGGGAAATGAAATCTATCTGCGTTACTCACTGTTTTAGGGAGTAAGAAAGGCAGAAACAGCTGGATGCTTCTGTATGATGCAAGCAACGCTCACATGTGGGCACTATTTGCATAGACCACAGGAACAGGACAAATCTTGTCCCTCACACTGTTACTGGACACTCCAGCTGACATCTAGGGGTCCATAGATGGGGGGGGGGGGTTAGGATTATAGCATCTCTACAATGGTGTTTAGTAAAGGATTTTTTACAGTACGGTCTTTCAGAAATGTTGTTTGTAGCTTTAGACAATGTTAATAAATAACAAGACAATAAGCCTTACCCAGCAAGTTGTAAAATGCTTCTCGCTCCTCTTGCCCTTGGCAAAAAGACTGGGTGTTTTGGCTGTGGTCTAGTTTACGCCTCTTTGCGGGATGTGACCCGGTTGTTGATCTATGGTAAGAAAGTTGTCTCTATTATATATGGTAATAATGAACATTTACAGTATTTTCACATGAAAGATAATGGAAATTATTTAGCATCCTTAAATGCACCTCTGCATTATTTACTGTAAGTTTTGTTTGCCCAGCACATGAGGGTAACATACTGCTTTTGGGAAATGTCGTCATAAAATGAGGATTGCAGGTCTGTCTTGTTTCAGCCTTATTTTGCTAAGAATTACGTAGAAGACTGTCTTTATTTGGTGTCACATTAGGGTGTTTCAGTATGTTTATTACATAAATATTGTACACTGTAATGAATATGCCAATGTATAATGGCCCTGGAAGGTTAAATGTCATCCAACTGAATGTATTGCAGCATTTCCCAGTTAGTGGCATTTCCTAAGTGTCAATAGAAATCTAATAGTTTTGTAGGTGGAAACTCTGCAGCCACCCCCAATCAGGGAAATCCCCTGTAAATGTGTGTGCTTCATCTTTTTAATCTTATTTAATTGGCCCACAAAATGAAGGCACATTTTTGCAATGCATGCGGAAGCATTTTGAGGGTCATATTGGGTCCTTGAATGAATAAGTTTTTTCTATTTATTTTTCCAAAGAGAATTTTAGATCTAAAGCTATAGCAAACCATAACAAAGTTAGTTACAAATATGTGCACTCTACACTGGCCTGTAGAAATCAGTGATATGTTTACATTAAATCTGACTGTACTATGCACACAGGGCCTGATTCAGCAAGGGTCACTAGTCTGCTAATACGCATGCAACGCAGTTGCTAATATCAGTGGTGATAAGCAAATGTTCGCATTCTCATTTCGATCGCAGACTAACATAAGGAAGCCCAAATCCCTTTACATCAGTATTCTTTAGCAATATTGCAAAATAATTGGTAGCATCAAGTAACATCGAACCCATACGCACATTTGCACAAGTCCTGACCTCACTCAGAAATTGCTAACTGTCACGCACGCTATGAGACCTCAGGCTGCATAGGCTGTAGCAGTGGATAATATATGCACGCCCCTGCAACACCATTGAAATGGACACCCCCATCACCACCCCCAAATGGCACTCCTGTCAATTACTCTGCGATGGGTCTGCGTAGGCTCGCTAACGCAATGGTTAGTACACGCACTGTGATGCATGTGCAGAACGCAACAATCAGCCAATTGCATGCGTATTAGCAACTGCGATCCTTGCTGAATCAGGCCCACAGTCACCTTTCCACTGTTCTTATCCCTTTACCAGTGTGACACCCTTTCTAAATATCCTATAGATTACTATTGTAGCGACTGGCTCATCGTACTTACCCACTGTCCATAGCTCCACTAGACACTCACAGGCAGCAAAAACTGAACAGTATGTATCCCTATCATGGAAAGGGAAAACGAGCGCTTGTTAAAACTAGATCAGGGAAAACAAAAAAAATGAAACAATAATAAAAAAAAAAAAAAAAAAATTATATCGACAAACAAACAAATGAACAAACATAAAACACTGAAACCATATGTTTAAGCTCTTTTAGGAAAAATTGATAGCAGGTCCAAGCAAGCGTGCAGTGGTATGTTAAATCCAATGCGACCTAGCTGTCCCTACCTTAATCTGTGGCTTCTAGTGCTGGCAGCGTGTTGAATTGCCTGCACTGCACAGGAAGCTGCACGAAGTGTAAGTGGGGTAGCGGTGGTTGTGAGCAGTGGCACAGGATGACGTCAACAAGTCAGGAAGATCGTCAAGTTGTAGTCCAGTAATGCTCCACTGTTCTTTCTCCACACTATCTCAGGGGTCCAACGCGTTTCGTACCTGCCTAGGTACTTTTTCAAGGATAGTTTCCTTCTCTCTGGTTACTTCCTTTTATAGGGAAAACTTTATTAACCAATAAAAAAACCGGAAGTGGTCATCATAAAAATGGCCGAAAAGAGCGGTAAGCTCATGGGCCAATGTTAAAACATGTGGTTTCACAAAAAATAATAAATAAAAAATAATATAATAAAAAAATGGGACAACATTGAAGACGAACATACAACATATAGCTAAAAGATAAAAGTGAAGAAGGGGGGATATTTCTATAAAAATACATTAAGCTCAATATCTACATTAAGTCCCAATGGCTGTAAAGTTTTTAATGAATAAATCCATTTGGTTTAATTTCTTTTTAGTATGTCTACTATATTGCCTCCTCTCCAATGGGGGGGCAATTTTTTGTATGCCAACAAATTTCAGGCCAGATGGATCTTGATTATGTTTCTCCAGAAAATGTTGAGACACACTATGAGTTTTTAATCCTTTTTTTATATTATATATATGTTCGGAAACTCGAATTTTTAGTTGTCTTTTAGTTTGCCCTACATATTGATACCCACATGGGCATTCTAAAAGATAAATCATACCTTCTGTGTTACATGTCAATTGATTTTTGATTCTGTACTCTTTCTTGTCTTGGTTTGAAATGAATTTGGTAATTGGTCTTGTATCTGCTTTTTGGTTTTTGCACCCCTTGCATTGTAAACAAAAATGAAAACCTGGTGTTTTGGTAGTTCTTTGTTCTTGTTCTGCCACTGTAATATAACTATTGGTTAGTTCCTGTTTAAGATTTTTTGCTCGTCTGTAGATTATTTTAGGTTTAGGAGGAATTTGTGTATTGAGATCTTTATCTAATAGAAGAATGTGCCAGTATTTTTCTAAAATCTGTTCAACTTTTTTGTGATCTGTACTAAATTGGGTAATGAAACTAGTAGTGAATTTATTTGTTCCGACATCATTTGATTTTGGTTTATATTGAATCAATTCATTCCGATTCAGTTTAGATACTTTCATTATTTCTTTTTGTAAGAAAGTTTCTTTATATCCCTTCTGTATAAATTTTTCTTTCAATATTTCACTTTGTTCTAAAAAGGTGTTTTCTTCAGTACAGTTTCGTCTAATCCTACGTAATTGGCCCCCAGGAATATTGTGGATCCAATTGCAGTGATGATTACTGCTATAATGTAGCATATTGTTTCCATTCACTTTTTTAGTATGGCATCTAATTTGAATGTTGTTGTCTTTTATAAAAATTTCCAGGTCGAGATATATGACCATCTCTTTACTGTAGGTAGTAGTGAATTCAAGATTTAATGTGTTCTTATTAATGTAGGCAATGAACTCTTGTAATTCTTCCTCCTTTCCCATCCAGATAAAAAAGAGGTAATCTATATACCTATACCATCGAATTAAATGTTTTCGGTATATATTGTTTTTCCAAATTTTCTCGTCTTCCCAGTACACTACAAACAAATTTGCGTAACTGGGGGCGAAAGATGTCCCCATGGCCGTTCCTCTTGTTTGTAAATAAAAATCGCCATTATACCAAAAATAATTCTTCTGTAAAATAAAATTAATATTCTCCATTATAAAGTTAATTTGACTGTTATTGATATCTGTTTGTGTTGATAAATAGTGTCTTGAGGCTTCGCAGCCCTCTTGGTGTCCTATGCATGTATAAAGTGACTTAATGTCACTAGTACAAAGGAAATAGTCTTCTTTCCATTCTATTTCTTCGATAACTTGTAATAAATGCATGGTATCTTGAAGATAACTTTTTTATTTTTCTACAATTGGCTGCAAGAAAAAGTCAATGTATTTAGAAAGATTTGAGGTCATTGAGCCTATCCCAGACACTATTGGTCGTCCCGGTGGATTCACTTCATCCTTATGGATCTTCGGTAAATGGTACAGGGTTGGGATCTTTGGGGCTTTTATATTCAAGAAATCAAATTCCTTTTTATTGATAATTCCAAATTCGAGGCCTTCTTCTAGATTTTCCATCAACTGTTTTTGAAATTTTGCTGTTGGATCACTTATTAGTTTCTTACATGAAAAACCTTCCCACGCATTATTCTAAATACATTACTCATAAGTATAGGAAAGATAATTTAGCAGAGATTTTTTCAGTAAAAACACCATCACAAAATGAACCAATTGAAGAAGGAAAATTCTGTAATCAGTTTTTAAAACTGGAGAAAAATTATATTCAGGAAGCAAAACAATGGTGGGAAATCACAACATTAACAAAATACTTAGAAGAAAAACTCATTCCAAGAGGTTTGCGGCTCCAGAAAAATCCCACTTTTGACCCAATCCAGCTTGATTTTTTCAAAAAATGGAATAACATCTTACATGAGTGCTCAAACCAATTAATTCATCTGATCATTGAGGATAGAAAAAAATCCCTAGAAAAAATTAATGAAAGCATTGAAAAAATAGAGAAGAAATTTGAACCTCTACAAAATATGGACGATTACATAAACTTGATTAGTATGACGAATGAAAAAATTGAAAAAATTGAAAATAACATCATAGCACAAAAACAAAGAAAGTTCATAAGGGATAAAGAAGAAAACACAGAATTTATCAGATTGGCAAACGAAAGAAGAAAACATAATAAAAATCAAAATAATTGGACAAAATTTCAGAAAAGAGAACATACAATATCCCTACAGAAAAACCAACATATTCAGAAATCGACATACAAAAGTCCGTTAATTAAAGATCAACCCATACAATTAGGAACAGAAAGGATCTATAAACCATACAATCATAACAATTTTAGTATGCAACATCAGTCGACCAATGAATTAAGAAATAACCCAAGACAATACAACCAGAAAAATAATTTTCAGATAAAACCTTATAGAAGAGAGAATCCTTACACACTTATTAGATAGTCTTTCACACAAGGAACAAAAGAAGCCGAACAAGAACAGACATCCAATTTCAGGACTCTTATAAACAACATTCAAGAAAAAAATGAAGGAAATGGCCATATAGATTCAACACCTCAAAGACAGCAAAAGAGGATTTTCTTGGAAGATGAAAATTCTGAAGATGAGAGTGATTTTTTAGACTTCATCAACGGAACAGAGAAACCTCCAGATATGCCGGTGACAGCGTACAAAAAAAGAAGGAACAATACACCTCCAGAAGGAAAAGAGGTACACGGGGCGGAAGCCGGAACAAGAAGTCAAACATACACAATACAATAGAGGAAAAAGAAACAATTTTTAATCTAAGTAAGAAGATTCTCACTCCAGATCAAATAAGTGTCCTTAGAAAAGGTTTGAAGTTCGCACCTCATTCAACCATTAATAAATTTGACCTATATATCGACACACAGAAGTTCATTCGCAAGTTATGCATAAAAAAGTATTTCATAAAAGATCTGGTTACAAGACAGTCAACTCTTCAAAGTAGAGAATATCAACATACCTCCTTCAAACCCTCATCTACATTCTATCCCTCCCACATTAAAGGAGCGCATATTGAAACCTTTCAAAAATTGGTGGAAAAAGAAATTAGCGAATTGCCGGAGAGAAATAAATTGTCATACAATTTCACTATTAAAGAAAAAAAAGCCTTAAAAGAATTAAAAAAGGACAAAACAATTGTAATTAAACCTGCAGATAAGGGTGGAGGAGTAGTCATTCTTGATAGAGAGAAATATGAACAAGAAACAGAGAACCTCCTTTCAGACAGAGAAACATATAAGAAACTAATAAGTGATCCAACAGCAAAATTTCAAATACAGTTGATGGAAAATCTAGAAGAAGGCCTTGAATTTGGAATTATCAATAAAAAGGAATTTGATTTCTTGAATATAAAAGCCCCAAAGATCCCTACCCTGTACCATTTACCGAAGATCCATAAGGATGAAGTGAATCCACCGGGACGACCAATAGTGTCTGGGATAGGCTCAATGACCTCAAAGCTTTCTAAATACATTGACTTTTTCTTGCAGCCAATTGTAGAAAAACAAAAAAGTTATCTTCAAGATACCATGCATTTATTACAAGTTATCGAAGAAACAGAATGGAAAGAAGACTATTTCCTTTGTACTAGTGACGTTAAGTCACTTTATACATGCATAGGACACCAAGAGGGCTGCGAAGCCTCAAGACACTATTTATCAACACAAACAGATATCAATAACAGTCAAATTAACTTTATAATGGAGAATATTAATTTTATTTTACAGAAGAATTATTTTTGGTATAATGGCGATTTTTATTTACAAACAAGAGGAACGGCCATGGGGACATCTTTCGCCCCCAGTTACGCAAATTTGTTTGTAGCGTACTGGGAAGACGAGAAAATTTGGAAAAACAATATATACCGAAAACATTTAATTCGATGGTATAGGTATATAGATGACCTCTTTTTTATCTGAGGAAGAATTACAAGAGTTCATTGCCTACATTAATAAGAACACATTAAATCTTGAATTCACTACTACCTACAGTAAAGAGATGGTCATATATCTCGACCTGGAAATTTTTATAAAAGACAACAACATTCAAACTAGATGCCATACTAAAAAAGTGAATGGAAACAATATGCTACATTATAGCAGTAATCATCACTGCAATTGGATCCACAATATTCCTGGGGGCCAATTACGTAGGATTAGACGAAACTGTACTGAAGAAAACACCTTTTTAGAACAAAGTGAAATATTGAAAGAAAAATTTATACAGAAGGGATATAAAGAAACTTTCTTACAAAAAGAAATAATGAAAGTATCTAAACTGAATCGGAATGAATTGATTCAATATAAACCAAAATCAAATGATGTCGGAACAAATAAATTCACTACTAGTTTCATTACCCAATTTAGTACAGATCACAAAAAAGTTGAACAGATTTTAGAAAAATACTGGCACATTCTTCTATTAGATAAAGATCTCAATACACAAATTCCTCCTAAACCTAAAATAATCTACAGACGAGCAAAAAATCTTAAACAGGAACTAACCAATAGTTATATTACAGTGGCAGAACAAGAACAAAGAACTACCAAAACACCAGGTTTTCATTTTTGTTTACAATGCAAGGGGTGCAAAAACCAAAAAGCAGATACAAGACCAATTACCAAATTCATTTCAAACCAAGACAAGAAAGAGTACAGAATCAAAAATCAATTGACATGTAACACAGAAGGTATGATTTATCTTTTAGAATGCCCATGTGGGTATCAATATGTAGGGCAAACTAAAAGACAACTAAAAATTCGAGTTTCCGAACATATATATAATATAAAAAAAGGATTAAAAACTCATAGTGTGTCTCAACATTTTCTGGAGAAACATAATCAAGATCCATCTGGCCTGAAATTTGTTGGCATACAAAAAATTGCCCCCCCATTGGAGAGGAGGCAATATAGTAGACATACTAAAAAGAAATTAAACCAAATGGATTTATTCATTAAAAACTTTACAGCCATTGGGACTTAATGTAGATATTGAGCTTAATGTATTTTTATAGAAATATCCCCCCTTCTTCACTTTTATCTTTTAGCTATATGTTGTATGTTCGTCTTCAATGTTGTCCCATTTTTTTATTATATTATTTTTTATTTATTATTTTTTGTGAAACCACATGTTTTAACATTGGCCCATGAGCTTACCGCTCTTTTCGGCCATTTTTATGATGACCACTTCCGGTTTTTTTATTGGTTAATAAAGTTTTCCCTATAAAAGGAAGTAACCAGAGAGAAGGAAACTATCCTTGAAAAAGTACCTAGGCAGGTACGAAACGCGTTGGGCCCCTGAGATAGTGTGGAGGAAGAACAGTGGAGCATTACTGGACTACAACTTGACGATCTTCCTGACTTGTTGACGTCATCCTGTGCCGCTGCTCACAACCACCGCTACCCCACTTACACTTCGTGCAGCTTCCTGTGCAGTGCAGGCAATTCAACACGCTGCCAGCACTAGAAGCCACAGATTAAGGTAGGGACAGCTAGGTCGCATTGGATTTAACATACCACTGCTCGCTTGCTTGGACCTGCCATCAATTTTTCCTAAAAGAGCTTAAACATATGGTTTCAGTGTTTTATGTTTGTTCATTTGTTTGTTTGTTTGTCGATATAATTTTTTTTTTTTTATTATTTTTTTAATTTTTTTTTATTTTTTTATTATTGTTTCATTTTTTTTGTTTTCCCTGATCTAGTTTTAACAAGCGCTCGTTTTCCCTTTCCATACTTGATGTTTTTTAATTGAGCAGCTGTATAGACATACCTAGCGCAGTTCATTTATTTTTATTCTTGACTATGTATCCCTATCAAACTAAATAACCTAAACTAATGCAACCCTGGTTAAGGGTTAAATACCATACTGTATTAATATATATATATATATATATATAGATATATATATATATATGTAAATCAAAATATATATATATACATTTCACATATTTACAGGTGAAGAGATGTGAATGGGAATGCTTGGAATTGGTAAATGTGTAGGAACCGCAAAATAATATATTTGAAATTTTACAATGTGATATGTAATTAATTTATGTACATATTCGGAGGTAAAATGTTAACAAATTCATGCTATATATGAAAATATACATATATAAATCTACTATATGTTCTGTGTGTGAACAAGGGACAATTCATATATATATATATATATATATATATATATATATATATATATATATTAGGGGTGTGCACCGGCCACTTTTTGTGTTTTGGTTTTGGATCTGGATCTTTCTTCGTGTTTTGGATCTGGATTGGTTTTGCCAAAACCACCCTTCCGTGTTTTGGGTTCTGGGTTTTGTGTTTTGGATCTGTATTTTTTTTTAAAAAAGCATAAAAACAGCTAAAATCACAGAATGTGTTGGTTTTTCTGCTCCTATGCTATTATTAACCTCAATAACCTTAATTTCCACTAATTTCCAGTCTATGCTGAACACCTCACAATAGTGTTTTTATGTCCAAAAGGCTGCACCGAGGTAGCTGGATGACTATGCTAAGTGGCACGAGTGGGCGGCACAAACACGTGACCCATCTAGGAGTGACACTGCAGTGGCAGACAGGATGGCAGTTTGAAAAACTAGGCCCCAAACTGTACATAATGCAAAGAAAAAAAAGAGGTGCAAGATGGAATTGTCCTTGGGCCCTCCCACCCACCCTTATGTTTTATATAAACAGGACATGCACACTTTAACAAACCAATCATTTCAGCTCCAGGGTCTGCCACACGACTGTGGCTGAAATGATTGGTTCATTTGGGCCCCCACAAAACAAGCTGGCAATTAATCTGTCCCTGCACAAACTGGCTCTACGGAGGCAAGATGTCGTCCTCATCCTCCTCATCCACCGATTCCTCACCCTCTTCAGTGTTGTGTACATCCTCATCCTCACAGAGTATTAACTCGTCCCCACTGGAATCCACCACCACAGGTCCCTCTGTACGTTCTGGAGGCTGGTCTCCCTGGAAGAGTTGATAATTCATTTTTATGAACATCATCTTCTCCACATTTTGTGGAAGCAACCTCCTACGTCTTTCGCTGACAAGGTTCCCGGCTGCACTAAACACTCTTTTGGAGTACACACTGGAGGGGGGGCAACTCAGGTAAAATAGAGCCAGATTGTACAGGAGCCTCCAAATGCCTCTTTTTCCTGCCAGTACAGGTATGGACTTTTTGACATGCCTACTTGGATGCTGTCACCGATGTAATCCTCCACCATTCTGTCAATGGTGACAGTATCATATGTAGTGACAGTAGACATGTCAGAAATTGTTGCCAGGTCCTTCAGTCCGGACCAGATGTCCAAACTTGGTCCTGCCTGCCCTGCATCACTGCCAGCGGGTTGCTTAGGATACCTACGTTTTTTCCTGGCAGCCCCAGTTGCAGGAGAAAATGAAGAATGAGCTGTTGACGTGTCACGTTCTGCTTCAGCTGACAGTGTGTTCACCAGCAGGTCTTTGCACCTCTGCAGGATTGTGTCGGCCGGAAAGAGAGACACCACATAGGCTTTAAAACTAGGATCGAGCACGGTGGCCAAACTGTAGTGGTCTGATTTCAACAGATTGACCACCCTGGAATCCTGGCAAAGCGAATGAAGGGCTTCATCCACAAGTCCCACATGCCGAGCGGAATCGCTCCGTCTTAGCTCCTCCTTCACTTTCTCCAGCTGCTTCTGCAAAAGCCTGATGAGGGGAATGACCTGACTCAAGCTGGCAGTGTCTGAACTGACTTCACTTGTGGCAAGTTCGAAGGGCTGGAGAACCTTGCACAACACGGAAATCATTCTCCACTGCGCTTGAGTCAGGTG
This sequence comes from Taudactylus pleione, assembly GCA_031769625.1. Lineage (NCBI taxonomy): Eukaryota > Metazoa > Chordata > Amphibia > Anura > Myobatrachidae > Taudactylus > Taudactylus pleione. The sequence goes on along the minus strand of JAUIMM010000153.1, from coordinate 38,097,968 downwards.
CATACTCCCTCCTTTGCCAATGTCATAGGTGGATGTATAGGCTTGTATGGCCTTTTGCTGCTCCTCCATCCTCTGAAGCATATAGAGGGTTGAGTTCCACCGCGTCACAACCTCTTGCTTCAGGTGATGGCGGGGCAGGTTCAAGAGTGTTTGCTGGCGCTCCAGTCTTCGGCACACAGTCGCTGAATGGCGAAAGTGGCCAGAAATTTTTCAGGCCACCCAAAGCGTCTCCTGCACGCCCCTGTCGCTTTTCAGAAAATTCTGCACCACCAAGTTTATTGTGTGAGCAAAACATGGGACGTGCTGGAATTTGCCCAGATGTAATGCCCGCACAATATTGGTGGCGTTGTCAGATATCACAAATCCCCAGGAGAGTCTAAGTGGGGTAAGCCACTGGGCGATGATTTCACTCAGTTTTTCTAAGAGGTTGTCGGCGGTGTGCCTCTTACTGAAGCTGGTGATACACAGCGTAGCCTGCCTTGGAACGAGCTGGCATTTCTGAGATGCTGCTACTGGTGACGCTGCTGCTGTTGCTGCGTAAGGTGATACATCTACCCAGTGGGCTGTCACAGTCTTATAGTCCTTAGTCTGCCCTGTTCCACTTGCCCACATGTCCGTGGTTAAGTGGACATTGGGTACAACGGCATTTTTCAGGACACTGAGGACACTTTTTCTGACGTTTCTGTACAGTCTCGGTATCGCCTGCCTAGTGAAGTGGAATCTAGACGGGATTTGGAACCGGGGACACACTACCTCCATCAGTTGTCTAAATCCCACTGCACTAATGGCGGATACGGACGCACGTCTAACACCAACATAGCAGTCAAGGCCTCAGTTATACGTTTTGCTTCAGGATGACTGCTGTCATACTGCATCCTCCTCGCTAAGGACTGTTAGAGGGTCAATTGTTTAGTAAAAGTAGTGGTGTTCCTACTTCCTCTCTGGGATGATGAACGACTCCCAGCAGCAGCAACAGCAGCAGCAGCAGCAGTAGGCGTAGCAATGCTGGATCCTCCGGAGGAATCCCGGATAGGAGAGTCAGTCATGCCAGTGACATGGCCTGCAGGACTACTTCCGATCCTGACTAGGGAGGAAATTGATGAGGAGGGAGTTGACGGTGTGGTTTGCAGGCACTTGGATACAACAGGACAACGGGATTTAGGTGTCCCTGGACTGCTTACGGTCTTAGCCAAAGTTTCTGAACTTGACAGTAACTTTTTATGAACGCCCTGCAGGTGCCGTATAAGGGAGGATGTTCCTAGGTGGTTGACATCCCTACCCCTACTTATTTCACCTTTATATATGGTACATATGGCAAGACAGTTGTTGTCCGGATTTGGATAGAAATATTGCCAGACCAAAGAGGTGGAATGTTTGATCTTCTGCCCAGGCATGACCGTGATGGGCTTTTTCATCCCACGGACAACAACTGTCTCCCCCGGAGCCTGATTTAAACAAACCACATCACCATCAGAATCCTCCTCGCCAACTTCCTCCTCAGCACCAGCTACACCAGTATCCTCATCCTGTTGTACTTCAACAGTGACATCTTCAATTTGCATATCAGCAAGTGCACTGTGGGTGCTCCTTTCAGCACTTGCAGGGGGCGTGCAAAGGGTGGAAAGAGCCACCTCTTCCCGTCCAGTGCTGGGAAGGTCAGGCATCGCAACCACCACCACACTTGGACTCTCTTGGGGATTTGTGATATCTTCTTAGAACGCACAGTTCTTCGCTGTGCTTTTGCCAGCTTAACTCGTTTGATTTTTTTTAGTGGGAGGAGGGCTTCCATCGTCATGTGAAGCTGAACCACTAGTCATGAACATAGGGAAAACCCTTAGCCGTTCCTTGCCACTCCGTGTCGTAAATGGCATATTGGCAAGTTTACGTTTCTCTTCAGATGATTTAAATGTTTTTTTCAAGGTCATTTTCCTGAACTTTGCCATTTGGGATTGTATGTGGCTTCTACTATGACATTGGGCATCGGCCTTGGCAGACGACGTTGATGGCATGTTATCGTCTATGTCATGACTAGTGGCAGCAGCTTCAGCACTAGGAGGAAGTGGTTCTTGATCTTTCTCTATTTTATTTTTATCGGAGAAAGTTTGGTCCTCCATTTATGTTATATAGATTTGATATATACGTGCGGCTAAGGCGCACACAAACACAGAAAATATTTTTTTATTTTTGCTGGAGAGTAGTGCACTTTGTGGGTTACACCACCCTTTAAGAAATGAGCCAGCCGGCTCTTTACTTATGGGACACAGGCGCACGCTTGGCGCTGCTCCTTTGTTGATGCACGTGTGGCTGCTGCGCACACAATTCACAAACACAGAAAAATTTTTTTTATTTGGTTTGGAGTGTACTTTGGGGGTTACAGCACCCTTTAACGGTCAAGCCAGCCGGCCCTTTACTTATGACACAGGCGCACGCTTGGCACTACTTTGTTGATGCACGTGCGGCTACTGCGCACACAATTCACAAACACAGAAAATATTGTTTTATTTGGTTTGGAGTGTACTTTGGGGGTTACAGCACCCTTTAACGGTCAAGCCAGCCGGCCCTTTACTTATGACACAGGCGCACGCTTGGCACTACTTTGTTGATGCATGTGCGGCTACTGCGCACACAATTCTCAAAAACACAAAAAATATTGTTTTATTTGGTTTGGAGTTTACTTTGGGGGTTACAGCACCCTTTAATGGTCAAGCCAGCCGGCCCTTTTCTTATGACACAGGCGCACGCTTGGCACTACTTTGTTGATGCACGTGCGGCTACTGCGCACACAATTCACAAACACAGAAAATATTTTGTTATTTGGTTTGGAGTGTACTTTGGGGGTTACAGCACCCTTTAACGGTCAAGCCAGCCGGCCCTTTACTTATGACACAGGCGCACGCTTGGCACTACTTTGTTGATGCATGTGCGGCTACTGCGCACACAATTCACAAACACAGAAAATATTTTGTTATTTTGTTTTGGAGTGTACTTTGGAGGTTACAGCACCCTTTACCGGTCAAGCCAGCTGGCCCTTTACTTATGACACAGGCGCACGCTTGGCACTACTTTGTTGATGCACGTGCGGCTACTGCGCACACAATTCACAAACACAGAAAATATTTTTTTATTTGGTTTCGACTGGAGTGTACTTTGGGGGTTACAGCACCCTTTAACGGTCAAGCCAGCCGGCCCTTCACTTATGACACAGGCGCACGCTTGGCACTACTTTGTTGATGCACGTGCGGCTACTGCGCACACAGTTCACAAACACAGAAAAAATATTATTTTTTTAGCACTTGGGGGGAGCACCCCTGATGGACAGAGCACCCCCTGGACAACACTACAGCACCCCTTTAGGACTGGGACACTGCACAGGACTTTGGAGTGGACACAGCCCCTATGGAGAACTGACTGCACAACACAGTCCAGCCAGGCCCTATGGACTTTGAAGTAGTGGACACAGCCCCTATTAACAACAGCAGCACAGCACAACACAGCCAGCCCCTATGGACTTTGAAGTAGTGGACACAGCCCCTATGGACAATAGCAGCACAGCGCAGCACAGCACAACACTACTCTGCACGACACTACACTACACTACACAGCCCAGCCAGCCCTAACTCCCACCCTCCCTCTTCACTGTCCACAGCCGAGTGAGAAAATGGCGCCGACGCGGGTACCTTATATAGGATCCAAAACCCGCGAGACCCGGAAGGCGGGATGATGACGTTTTGCCTCGATTTCAGATCCGAGTCAGGCGGGAAAAGTCGAGCCTGACTCGGATCTGCCTCGGATCGGGGGAGCTCGGGGGGGTTCGGATTTCAGAAATCCGAACCGCTCACCCCTAATATATATATATATATAGTATACATATACATACATATATCTATTATATCTATATATATATATATATATATATATATATCTATATATATATATACATATATATATATATATATATATATATAGAGGCATTTATTAAATAGATAACTGTGGTAATTCTGGCTATGACATACGCTATAGTAGAAGGGGCGGAGTAATATAGCAGAGAGTGATTTGGTTCCTGTCAGGAAAAGAGGGTCCGGTTAGAGAGCGGTATACGGTATATAACAGCTGTCCAGGGCTGCCAAGAGAAATCTTGAGCCCCGTTACAACAACTTGCCGGGGCCCCCCCTTGAGGGGGTGTGGTCACAACAAATGAGGAGGATTACTGTGATGGGATGGGATTATTGTGATGAGCCAGTAACACCATGGGTTGCATGTCACACACAACCTCTAGGAGAACAAACTGCACCCTCCATGTTTGTGTTCGGGATGCTGTAGCCAGCAGGGTACAAGACACAGTGACAGCAAGCAGCAGCACACTGATAGAACTTCTACTTAGTTGTCAGTGACAGGGCAACTGCCAATGTTGCTGCATGTGCCATGCATGATTCATGTACTGTTTGTTTATACACTGCTGTGGGTGTGTTCTTGGTCACATACAGCACCCTCCCTTGCCTGCCCTCCTCCATAGGCAAAGGCAGGAGGCAGTTCTATTTGCCCTGAATTCCCCTCCACTACCTGGCCTATACTATAGGCCAGCTATACTTGTAATTATTAATACTATATTACAAATACTATTGAGGATCTTCTGCTGCTCCCCAAGAATCCCATACTTGCTCCAGTGATCCATACAGCAGGGGACCTAAATGGTGCCCACATCCGGGAAGAAAGGCTTACCCTACAGCCGAATCTAATGGCTTACTGTGGTGCTGGCCTTGTATATGTATAAAGCATAACATACACAGACATAGCTTATGTGCTAATTATGCCCTAATCATTGGCTGGCCACACTCACTCTGAAATAAAGCATTTGGAAACCCCGTCTAGAAATCCTGCGTTTGCAACCCCCACCCCTACCCACAGCAGCACTGAGCTGGTGCCTGCCGATGCTCCGAGATATTTACCTGGCTGCGGGCTTCCACGGGCCAGTCTCTGCAGCCAGCCACTTCTCTCCCCAGGGTACTCACTCTTTGTTTCCCCTATTTCCTAGGTCCAAAGTCTTAGGGCCATATTTAATTTGGAGTGAAAAGCCGTTCTCTGCAAAATATTTTTTCGCCGATGACATCATTTTTGCCGATTCCATCTATCTCCGTATTCAATTTGTCTGACTTTTCGTCGGTGCGAAAAGTTTGCACCTTGTAACCAGTGTAAAAGATTCGCCAATGAATACCCGGCAACGGGTCCCGTTTTCGCCGATTTGGAATTGAATACGGGGATAAGCGGGCACGCGAGCGATAACTTTTCGATGGCAAAACCTCCGATGACGGCAAAAAGTCCGGACTGACTTTTCACTCCAAATTGAATATGGGCCTTGGGCTGCTGCTTCGCAGCGGCTATTCCTCTCCATGAGCTGGGTCTCTACCTCCAAACAGCAGGAGGGGCGGCAGTCATACACAGTGGATGTAATTTCCGGGAGATAGGGCAGGATCTAATAGGCCACAGAAGGATACTATTGACTGCACTGCGTCTCAGCCGCCATTGGCTGCAGGGTGCGTCCCCGGGTACACCAGTGATTGTGAGAGTGGAACCTCCCCTGTAATTTTGGGATAAATAATGTGCTATTGCGTGTATATGTGATCATCACAGAGTATATATATATATATATATATACACATATACATTATATATATATATATATATATATATATATATATATACGCAAGGAGACCCCTGTACCCCAGGGATCAGGAGGCACTCAGCGGACTTCCAAAAGTAACAAATAGAATTTATTCCATAAATCGACGTTTCAAGACCTACACGGTCTTTTCATCAGGATATACATTAAACATATAAAACAAAAATAAGCTTACCTATATACCCATGTGCATCAACGAAAATTCTAACACCAGCTGCTTTCCGTGACCAGCGTCGTCTCGTGGAGCACAGGGTCCGTGACCTCATCACTCTGCGTCTAGACCGGCAAGGAACTTCCCCAGCGTTGTCTAGGAAACTGTTACTAGGCAATGATAAACAAACATCTCTGGAAAAAAATTATGTGATGTCGATGGCCGCGGACCTCTGTTGTTCCCAGAGAGAGCAATTGTGAACAAAAAAATAACAAATATTTAGGAGTGAGCAGTGCACATATGTATAAAAGCAAATTAGACATATATTTAAAATGCACAGGTCAATATAAGCGGCAATAGTAGGGATGGTGCAGCAAATAGACATTGATACGAATAAGTCCCAAAGTCTACATTATAAACATCCAGTGTGGTCATTACTGATAAATATAAGTCAGCATAAGTTTTATCCTATACTCAATCTTAAATGTACCATAAGTCCATAATATAAAGGCTAATTATAGACATGTATTCCAGGAAAGTTTTTCATTGAGCCCACCAGGAGATACCGTGTTAAGGGAAAATATCTAACGTGCTTCCCTTATCGAGAGCAATTTTGCCCTGTCACCTCCTCTACTCAATGGGGGTATATGATCAATGATTTTATAACTTAGATCTTTTAATTGGTGCTTTGCTTCACTGAAGTGTCTGGCCACTGGTTGCTCTCTTACTTTGCCTCCGATGGCTGCTTTAATAGCCGAACGATGGAGGGCCATTCTTTCTTTAAACATTCTGGTGGTCTGTCCAATGTAGCAAAGACCACACGGACAAGTTATCATATATACCACAAAATGAGATGAACAAGTGACCACATGTTTAATGTTAAACACTCTACCAGTATGTGGGTGCTTAAAAGTGGAACCCATCTCTAAGTATTTACATGTGGTACATGAAATGCACCTATAGCATCCAGGCTGTTTTGTAGATGTTGAATTATTCCTCCGTCTGAGAGAGGTTATATCACTCATCACTAGAATGTCTTTAAGGTTTGTACCCCGTCTGTAGCTTACAAAAGGAAATTTGTCTGATAAACCGGGCAGATCTTTGTCACTCCGGATAATTGGCCAGAGTGCCTTTGATGCTCTAGGAATCACCGAACTTGCCAAGGTGTATTCTGTGATGAGGGGGATTTTATTCCTAGTGTTCCGTATGGTCGAGTTATTCAACAATGTCAACCTTGGCATTTGCATTACTTCTTTCTTTTGTCGTAATAATGCCTGTTTATTGTACCATCTTTTTTCAAACTTAGTGACAATCTGGTCCAGTTCCTTTTCCACTTCAGAGCTGTTACTGGTAATACGAGCTGCACGTATCATCTGGGACCTGGCCAGTCCCTTTTTCAATGCCGGAGGATGAAAATTGCTTGACATAAGTAGCGTATTATATATACGCTAAGTATTGCTTGACATAAGTAGCGTATACATATATGTATATAATATCTATATCTATATCTATTAGGGGTGTGCATCGGCCACTTTTCGTGTTTTGTGTTTTGGTTTTGGATCTGGATCTTTCTTCGTGTTTTGGATCTGGATTGGTTTTGCCAAAACCACCCTTCGGTGTTTTGGGTTCTGGGTTTTGTGTTTTGGATCTGTATTTTTTTAAAAAAAAGCATAAAAACAGCTAAAATCACAGAATGTGTTGATTTTTCTGCTCCTATGCTATTATTAACCTCTAAAACCTTAATTTCCACTCATTTCCAGTTTATTCTGAACACCTCACACCTCACAATAGTGTTTTTATGTCCAAAAGGTTGCACCGAGGTAGCTGGATGACTATGCTAAGCGACACAAGTGGGCGGCACAAACACGTGGTCCATCTAGGAGTGACACTGCAGTGGCAGACAGGATGGCAGTTTGAAAAACTAGGCCCCAAACAGTACATAATGTAAAGAAAAAAAAGAGGTGCAAGATGGAATTATCATTGGACCCTCCCACCAACCTTTATGTTGTAGAAACAGGACATGCACACTTTAACAAACCAATCATTTCAGCGCCAGGGTCTGCCACACGACTGTGGCTGAAATGATTGGTTCGTTTGGGCCCCCACAAAACAAGCTGGCAATTAATCTGGCCCTCCACAAACTGGCACTACATAGGCAAGATGTCGTCCTCATCCTCCTCATTCACCGATTCCTCACCCTCTTCAGTGTTGTGTACATCCTCATCCTCACAGAGTATTAATTTGTCCCCTGTGGAATCCACCACCACAGGTCCCTCTGTACGTTCTGGAGGCTGGTCTCCATGGAAAAGTTGATAATTCATTTTTATGAACATCATCTTCTCCACATTTTGTGGAAGCAACCTCCTATGCCTTTTGCTGACAAGGTTCCCGGCTGCACTAAACACTCTTTCGGAGTGCACACTGGAGGGGGGGGCAACTCAGGTAAAATAGAGCCAGTTTGTACAGGGGCCTCCAAATTGCCTCTTTTTCCTGCCAGTACATGTACGGACTATCTGACATGCCTATTTGGATGCTGTCACCGATGTAATCCTTTAACAGACAGACGCACGCTTGTCGTTGCTGCTTTGAGGATGCAGGTGCGGCTACAGCCCACACAATTCACAAAGACAGGAAAAAAAGAAGAATTTTTTTATTGTTTGTGGAGCGCACTTTGAGGGTTACACCACCCTTTAACAGACAGACGCATGCTTGTCGCTGCTGCTTTAAGGATGCAGGTGCAGCTACATCCCACACATTTCACAAAGACAGAAAAAAAAAGAATTTTTTTATTGTTTGTGGAGCGCACTTTGAGGGTTACACCACCCTTTAACAGACAGACGCATGCTTGTCGCTGCTGCTTTAAGGATACAGGTGCGGCTACAGCCCACACATTTCACAAAGACAGAAAAAAAAAGAAGAATTTTTTTATTGTTTGTGGAGCGCACTTTGAGGGTTACACCACCCTTTAACAGACAGACACACGCTTGTCGCTGCTGCTTTGAGGACAGTATCGTATGCAGTGACAGTAGACTTGTCAGAAATTGTTGGCACGTCCTTCAGTCCGGACCAGATGTCCATACCGGCCCTTGACTTATGACACAGGCACATGCTTGGCGCTGCTACTGTGTTGGTGCACGTGCGGCTACATCGCACACAAGTCACAAACACATAAAAAAATAGTTTTTTATTTTTTGGAGCACTTTGAGGGTTACACCAAACTTTAACAGACAGACGCACGCTTGTTGCTGCTGCTTTAAGGATGCAGGTGCGGCTACAGCCCACACAATTCACAAAGAGAAAAAAAAAAAGAATTTTTTTATTGTTTGTGGAGCGCACTTTGAGGGTTACACCACCCTTTAACAGACAGACGCACGCTTGTTGCTGCTGCTTTAAGGATGCAGGTGTGGCTACAGCCCACACAATTCACAAAGAGAAAAAAAAAAAGAATTTTTTTTATTGTTTGTGGAGCGCACTTTGAGGGTTACATCACCCTTTAACAGACAGATGTATGCTTGTCGCTGCTGCTTTGAGGATGCAGGTGGAATCTAGATGGGATTTGGAACCAGGGACACACTACCTCCATCAATTGTCTAAATCCCACTGCACTAATGGCGGATACCGGACGCACGTCTAACATCAACATAGCAGTCAAGGTCTCAGTTATATGTTTTGCTTCAGGATGACTGCTGTCATACTTCATCCTCCTCGCTAAGGACTGTTGGAGGGTCAATTGTTTAGTAAAAGTAGCGGTGTTCCTTCTTCCTCTCTGGGATGATGAACAACTCCCAGCAGCAGCAACAGCACTAGGAGGAAGTGGTTCTTGATCTTTCCCTATTTTATTTTTATCGGAGAAAGTTTGGTCCTCCATTTATGTTATATTGATATATACGTGCGACTAAGGCGCACACAAACACAGAAAATATTTTTTTATTTTTGCTGGAGAGTATGGCACTTTGTGGGTTACACCACCCTTTAAGAAATGAGCCAGCTGGCTCTTTACTTATCCTTTGTTGATGCACGTGCGCCTACAGTGCACACAATTCTCAAACACAGAAAATATTTTTTTATTTTGTTTGGAGTGTACTTTGGGGGTTACAGCACCCTTTAATGGACAAGCCAGTGGGCCTTTTACTTATGACACAGGCGCACGCTTGGCACTACTTTGTTGATGCACGTGCGGCTACTGCGCACACAATTCACAAACACAGAAAATATTTTTTTATTTTGTTTGGAGTGTACTTTGGGGGTTACAGCACCCTTTAATGGTCAAGCCAGCTGGCCCTTTACTTATGACACAGGCGCACGCTTGGCACTACTTTGTTGATGCACGTGCGGCTACTGCGCACACAATTCACAAACACAAAAAAATATATTTTTTTATTTTGTTTGGAGTGCCCTTTGGGGGTTACAGCACCCTTTAATGGACAAGCCAGCGGGCCCTTTATTTATGGGACACAGGCGCACGCTTGGCAATACTTTGTTGATGCACGTGCGGCTACTGCGCACACAATTCACAAACACAGAAAATATTTTCTTATTTTGTTTGGAGTTCCTTTTGGGGGTTACAGCACCCTTTAACGGACAAGCCAGCTGGCCTTTTACTTATGGGACACAGGCACACGCTTGGCACTACTTTGTTGATGCACGTGCGGCTACTGCATACACAATTCACAAACACAAAAAAATATATATTTTTATTTTGTTTGGAGTGCCCTTTGGGGGTTACAGCACCCTTTAGCGGTCAATCCAGCCGGCCCTTTATTTATGGGACACAGGCGCACGCTTGGCACTACTTTATCGATGCACGTGCGGCTACTGCGCACACAATTCACAAACACAAAAAAATATTTTTTTTTATTTTGTTTGGAGTGCCCTTTGGGGGTTACAGCACCCTTTAGCGGTCAATCCAGCCGGCCCTTTATTTATGGGACACAGGCGCACGCATGGCACTACTTTGTTGATGCACGTGCGGCTACTGCGCACATAATTCACAAACACAAAAAAATATATTTTTTTATTTTGTTTGGAGTGCCCTTTGGGGGTTACAGCACCGTTTAACGGACAAGCCAGCCGGCCTTTTACTTATGGGACACAGGCGCACGCTTGGCGCTGCTCCTTTGTTGATGCACGTGCAGCCACAGTGCACACAATTCACAAACACAGAAAAAATATTTTTTTTTTAGCACTTGGGGGGAGCACCCCTGACGGACAGAGCACCCCCTGGACAACACTACAGCACCCCTTTAGGACTGGGACACTGCACAGGACTTTGGAGTGGACACAGCCCCTATGGACAACTGACTGCAAAACACAGTCCAGCCATCCCCTATGGACTTTGAAGTAGTGGACACAGCCCCTATGGATAACAGCAGCACAGCGCAGCACAGCACAGCACAACACTGCACTGCACTACACTACACTACACTACAACACTACACTACACTACACAGCCCAGCCAGCCCTAACTCCCACCCTCCCTCTTCACTGTCCACAGCCGAGTGAGAAAATGGCGCCGACGCGGGTACCTTATATAGGATCCAAAAAAAAAGGCGGGATGATGACGTTTTGCCTCGATTTCAGATCCGAGTCAGGCGGGGGAATAGTCGAGCCTGACTCTGATCGGCCTCTGATCGGGAGGGCTCGGGGGGGTTCGTATTTCAGAAATCCGAACCCGCTCACCCCTAATATCTATATCTATATATATATATCTATATATATATATATATATATATATATATATATATATATATATATATATATGTATATTTTTGTGTGTGTGTGTGGTACACTAGGAACCCACAGTAAACAAACAAATTGTAAGTTTTATATTGATCATATTCACACCAATCATTTCACAAAGTAATCATGACAGAAAGCAATATTTCAGTTTGTAATCAGCATGTTTGTGAACAGACTTAATGGTAAGGGATGTATATTTATATTTACTGTAGCAGCACCACAGTGTCACTCACAGGCAGCCACTGCTCTCTTCCCTCGCACCGATCTGACGGACAAACTCTGCTGCTGACACTGCGTGGCCTCGGCCATAAGATTCAAGAGCATAACCCACATCCACCCAGCTGCCCTGCCTGTCCCTCCCAGTGCAGTGCCCGGAGCCTGGAGAAGAAACTTGCGAGATGATGACGTCATCATCTCGCTAGACACAGCAGTAGCTCTGCAGCCCCGCAGCAGCTGCACAAGTGCACAGTGCAGGGCTGAGCTAGGAAGATTCATGCTGGCCATTGACTCACCCAACCTCTCCCTCCTAGCGGCCTGCTGTCTGCTGCCGGCTGCTCACCCACGGAGGTATATTAAAAGTGAATGACTGACAAAAATGTAAAAATAAAATAAAAAAAGTGAATGGAACTGGTGTGGTCCGGGCCCCTTGTCATTTGTACCCACTGCCCCCCCCCTCTCAGCGCCCCTGCAGCTGTCAGCAGCAGCTGACAGTTTAGTTTGGAGTTCCCTTCCTTGGGTGCTCACACCACCCTGTGCCCTGCCGCGGTGGAGCTGGTTGGGGAGCCTGTCACAACAGGAGCTGTGATGATGATGGGAGCCGGCACCCACCCTGCTGGAAAGGCAGGCTACATTGGTGCCCGGAAGTGCTGGACAGTCTGGTGGTCAGTGGCAGATTACACAGCGGCAGTGACTGACAGCAGGTGGTAGGCAAAGCAGCCAGCTGAAGGGCCATACAGGCTAAAGGAGGCGGTGTGATAGCCGGAAGCTAATCTCCCTGTCCAATGGACAGAAGTGTTGGGTAAGCTATATTAAACCAGCGTCCAACATCACAGTAGTGGCCAGGCAGCAGAGACAGGTCACAGAGACACAGCAGAGTGATGGAGGTGGTAAGCGCTGCTCAGGGGACAAGAACAGCAGTAGCTATCAGTAGTGGAGCTGCATCTCAGGTACATACCGCTGTGGGGAAAAGGAGAGAGCTGGGGAGTATTTACATGCTCACTTACTGAGCATAAGTGGCCACTACTTAATTAAAGTCAGAGACTATATGATCTGGGGGTTGTATTCATCTTCAAGCAGCAAGTCACATTACTGTCTTCCTGACAAATAAGCCATCAATGTTTATTGCAACTGGTAAAGTAAAATATAATTACCACTCAGGAAAAGGGTTCTACTTTATAGACATTAAGAGGAACATATGTATCCAAAATTGTTTAACATCCTTTTTTAGTGGAGATAGACTTTAACTATCTAATGACAGCTGGATTCATACACTAGCCGGCTGCTACAGATACAGGGGCCTATTCATTAAACCTAAAAATTCCCTGGAGATAATTAGCTTTAGAACTTGCATGGAGTTCTACCTAATTATAGGTGGAATTCATCATTCCACCTCTCCATAAGTATCTATTCCGAAAAGCTGTCATTTTTGCGATGACAGCTTTTCGGGAAATAGATACTTTTCCCTGCCTACACTACCTTATTGCATCTGGAAACAGTGCTGCGCATGCGCTGTTACATCTGTAAAACCAGTGCATGTGCAGCACTGCCTACAGATGCGTTAAGTTTGTGTACCCCCCCCGACCCCCCTCCGCTCACCTCCCCCCCCCCGACTTACCTGCCCACGCAGTGGCCTCCGGCTCCGTCCTGCTGGTCTGTCATGTGGTTTCCCAGCAGACCACGTGACAGATTGGAAAAAAAATAAACTTTTATTTTTTTGTCTAAACTTTCTTGTGTTCTGCTGGGGAGCACACATGTCCAACCAGCCTCCGAAGCCTGAGGACGGAGCAGAGCGCCGAAGGGACTCGTCGGGGGACCTGCACACGTGGATACAGGTAAGTTTCACCTGCTATTCGCCACCTCACAGTGGCGAATAGTAACTGCATCAAATTCCGAAAATTGATAATTTTCAGAATTTGATGAATACCATAATTTCCACATCCCCATACTAATGTATGGGGAGTGTGGAAATTAACGCAGGGGAACTTAGCAAGGAGATATCTGTGATATCTCCTGTGCTAAGTGGCTACATGAATACCAAAATAACGTTATTTAAGGAAAATGTCCTTAAAAACGTTATTTTAGTGTTGATGAATAGGCCCCCTAGACTCCAACTTTACTTATACCAAGGAGGATACAGTCATAATACCCGAGCTATAACAGGAACCTTGTGCTTATGGCTCAGAGCACCCTCATATTAAAGGATACGCTATAGCCTCTACATAATATTATTATATGGATCCATATATACATATTTATTACTCTGATGTAGTATTATAGTATTGTTCAGTTAAATTCTATGTATTGCTAGGTATCAAACTGTATGTAATGAGTTATGTAATGCAAAAAAAAAAAAAAGATAAGTTCATGTTCTTATATGCATGAATATTTTGTCTGTATAAATTGCATTAAAACTAAACTACTGTATACAGAATGGTGTCTACTTAGAGGAGTGGTGAGAGTCATTGAAGAACACACAAATCCAAGAAGGACAGAATGCGATCAGGAATATGGGTATATAATATATATTGTGTTATCCACATCACATTAAGTAATCGCTATTAGTATTTGGGTTTTCCTAAGTAGGCCCATATCTCGAACACAAATACTTGCACTGATGGAAAAGAGATACACCACTTAACAAGAGGTTAAAGGTAGGAAAATATTAGACAGTAAGGGGGTTAGTAGGTATGCAGTCGGGAAGCCGCTGGACCTAATCCCGACAGCCGGCTTCCCGACTGCTTAATCCCGGCGAGGGTTAAATGACAGTTAATGACAGTAAATCTAGACGCCTGTCATTTTACCGACGCCGGGAGACCGGCGCCCGGCATTCCGAGTGAAGGGACGCCGGGCGCCGAGCGCGGATAGCCGCGCAGGGGGGAGGGTTAGGTTTAGAGTTCCCAGGAGGGATTTAGGGTTAGGCACCCCCCTGGGAGATTAGGTTTAGGCTAGGGGAAGGGGGGTTTAGAGTTAAGCACCCACAGGGGGAGGTTAAGGTTAGGCACCCCCCCGGGGGACTTAGGTTTAGGCGGCGGGGAAGGGGGGATTAGGTTTAGGCACTTAGAGGGTGGATTAGGGTTAGACACCCCTAAGGGAGGGTTAGGGTTAGGGGGTAGAATTAGGTTGGAGAATACTTACCTTGGACGATCGGGATTTTCACCTCTCTGATCTGTAGGAAGTCTGAGAACATCTACTTGGTTAGCAGGGGTGTAGCGAGAGTGGTTCCAGTGAAACACATGGCCCCTGATTCAGACTCGATCCCTGCCGCAGCCAGCTTGCAGGGTCTGTGGGCGTATTTTTTTTTTTCTCCAGGCCGCTCGCAAAGCTGTGGGTGTCCACCCACAGCTTGTGCGAGCGGGCTGGAGACCGTCGCGATTATTGTGACCATCGGGCTTGCGACGAGACCCTGGGGTAGGGTCTCGGCTGCCGCAAGCCTGAGTGGTCTCCCTGCTCTAATAGAGCAGGAAGTCCACTACTGACATCACTAGTGATGTCAGTAGGTCCTCCCAAAAAACGGGGCAAGCTGTCACTCACCATCAACAGCTACCCTGTCTTGTAGCCCACAGCGACTGAAGTTCAGTCACTCAGCGGGGCTCGCGCATCCGCACGCGAGACGCAGCGCATGCGCAGTGGCAAAACATACAGCCGCTTGTGAGTGCTGTGCGCTCACGAGTGGCTCTGATCAGGCCCATGCTCCAGGCGCCTGCTCAGGCCAGGGCGCCGGAGATCAGCCATCCGATGAAGGCCAGAGCACTTCCTGAGCTGAGCTTGAAAAGTTGACTTGCCATTGGAGATGTATGCATATATGTCTGAATCAGGCCCTTATGCACTATACAGCAGAAGTAAGGTACCTAAAAAGTATCAACTAATACATTATTTTAATTTTATATTGTTTATTGTTTTTTAATGAAAAATTATGTTCTTTAGTTGCACAGTGTTTGCGCTCCTTTACAAAACTTATATGTACAATTTATGTTTTTATAAAATGTTTTATAGTGTTTCAGAGACACTCACTAGGATCTTCCATGGATTATTGAGACTCTCTTAGAATATTATGAAAATATATGTATGTTATTAATATTCTAAGATAGATCCAATAATCCCTGACATCGATCAATCACCTACACCCACATTAA
Organism: Taudactylus pleione; assembly: GCA_031769625.1. Taxonomy (NCBI): domain Eukaryota; kingdom Metazoa; phylum Chordata; class Amphibia; order Anura; family Myobatrachidae; genus Taudactylus; species Taudactylus pleione. The sequence continues at coordinate 38,082,049 of JAUIMM010000153.1, read as the reverse complement.
TTACATTACAGTAATAACCATAGAGCTCTCTGATCCCTTCCCCTTAACCCTTTTCCCCCTCCCACTTCCCACATACCTGTTCCCCCCCATACCCAATTACTTGATTAACAATAAGGAGTTTGGGATATCTCCTAAAAGTAGAAGCTAATGGTAATTGTGGCCCATTATATTGTGAGTGCTGACCAAAAGTTATAATATATTTTCCTAATAGTACATTGTTACCTATGCCTGGCGACAGGGGGGGACAAAGGGGACAGTGTCCCGAGTCTGGATGGGCACAAAACCAAAGCACTTGGGGGCTGCAGCACCAACTAGCTAAATTTAAATTAGGGACCACGTCGGCCGGCACTATACTAAGTCAAACAAAATAATAGTTACCTCTCCGAAGTCAGCAGAATTATCCACGTTCCCCCGAGGAAGCATCATCTAGTGTGCTGCCGCTGTGCATGTGCCACAGTAATCAATGACACTGAACACGCATCATTACGTGCAACGCTGTGACACGCAGGCCCTTCTCTGCCCCTGCCGTTGCCACTGCCACCATGGAGGAGCAGAAACCGGACAAGATCAAACCCACAGCACGGGCAAGCAGCTGCAGCACCGTCCGCTGCATATACATGCATACACCCTCCACACCCCTGAGCCAGCATCAGCCAGCGGTACCTAGTAGTCTACAGACTACTGAGTCATGTCTACATTCTAGACAAGAAGACCACACTGGTAGCAGCCTGCATTATCATTAGTTACACAGTGTAGGGTAAGAGAATGTTTTGTATATTTTGAGGTACACGCTGGGGAGCTATGTGTGGGTGCAGGGGTTGAGGGTAGAGTAGTCGAGACTGGGGGGTCTGAGTCACATGCACCTGCCTGGACCATCTGCAAAAATATAGCATTCTTAAGCATATGTGAGCCTTTGTTTTTAAGTACTGTCCATGTTAGCAATGCCTTTGTTACCCTGTCTCCCTTTTATCCAACAGGGACTCTGATCATATCTGTCTGCCCATTGAGTACTGTTTGCTTCCTATTCCCTTCCCAATCCCTGCACGACCCATCACTGCCAGCATCTACAAGCATAGTAAGGTGCTCTACCCCACCCTATACTTCCCCATACCCCTTCGCCCTGTGTTTATAGCTGTTCTGTGTATACATGTTGTCAAAACCGGATAATTGGCTGAGACAGAGGGCCTGATTCAGAGCCGCTCGTAAGCAGCAGCTCGTTCGCTCCGAGCGATGTTTGCCCAACTGCGCATGCGTACGGATCGTTATACGCATGCGCGAACCAGTCAGTGCGGCCGAAATTCATGTGCTTGCAAAATAGCGAATGCCTGCTAATTTGAGTGACAGGATGAGGCGTATGTGGGTGGTAACAGGGGAAGGTGCTTGAAAACGGGGAGTGGAGATCCGATCGCAGGCGTGCTTAAAGGTCAAAATGGGCGTTTTATGGGTGTGCATATTTAAAACAGCAGCGTCATTGACCACGTCACTGGGTTACTTTTTAGCCAGAACTGCTCGCAATATAGCGGTAGCAAAAACCAACCACAAGAATAGCGAGCAGTTCATACCCTGTTCGATGTACTCGATTAATCTAATAAATAGCGGACATGATGTAGGATGCGAGCGGACAGGGGGCGTAGTTTCCCAAAAAACTACCGCAAGTTTTGTTCGCTCGTTGAGACCTAGAGGTGTGAACAGACCGCAAACAGCGAACGGTTCATTTGAATAGCCACCCCTATTTTCTGGACGAGCGAGCGCAAATAGCGACCGGCTCTGAATCAGGCCCAGAATCTGTTAAAATTAAAATCTGCACTATGCCATTTTGCAAATGGCAACAAGATGCCATTTTGCGAATGACTGCACAACGCCATTTTAGCAAATCCCACAATATCAGTACATACGCCGATGCTATTTATCATTGTGCAATTCCCACGCAATAGAACAATGTTAAAAGTCCTCATTATATAAATACATACATTTACTAAAACATATAATATGAACAACACTGCAAAACACATACCACGGTGTACTCCACAAATACGTAGTCGCACAATGCTAACTAGCGTCTTTTCTTAATATCCTTATATTTACACATTGCACACTTACATAGAAAGGTTCCCCAGCATTAAGTTTAATATCCAAGGTTATATTCATTATTAATTATGTAATAAAGCTCCTGTATTTATGATATCAGGTTTAGTACATAATAAAAAAGACAATGTTTGGTGCCATTATGAACCACTGTTTATTTGCAGATTTCCGGTTCCATCGGCAAGGAAATCGCAACATGCGTCTGGGAATTATGGATCATAGAGAGATAGGCATTGAAATGTACTCTGCTCATGTAATGTAATTAGCCAGTTTAGACTTGTTCTTCGGCGGGAAAACGGACACAAAGGGAGGCTGAACTATTACAATACAAATTGACCTATGAACTGCATCGTAACAGGAGAACTAGGAAGAAGAACCAATGGGATTATGCCAACTTGTTCTATTGTATTGCCTATCTCTGCAAGGGTTTATATGCAAGCATCCTGAATCTGCTAGTCAGTCATCATTTCTTTGCTGTTGATGGAGGTTTCATAGTTGATGCCGGGAATCTGGATTAAGAGCGCATGCGTATGTATTCGACTGTACCTTGTGATTGTATAATATGTTTGCGCTAATTGTATTTAGATCACAGCGTGTAACTATCTGCTTTTTGGTGAATAATATCTTTTGTGCTTTGGAACCACAATCAAAGTCTGGAAAGCAATTATTTATAACGCTAAATAGCGACATTTAGAGTGTATTTAGATAGGTAGGAATCAATAATCTAAAGAATTGCTGTTAACATTCCCTGAACGCCCGGGAGACTGCTATAATTTTTGGGGACCCACAGACTTCAGGAAGAGTTTCACTACCTTCCTTGTCAAATGGACAGGATGGGAGGGGTTATAATTCACTGTACTTGCACCATCAGATCCCTGCTACTTTTGCGTGATGCCACAGTAACCGACTTCATCTCCCCACTGGAAAGTATCCCAGAAGCAAATATTGAAAAAATAGGCAAATATGATGTTAATTGTGTTGCTTATCACTGCTACAGACACCTTGTGGTACACATGCGGCACTCATAACCTTATTCTCCCAAATGGAAAATGTGCAAGAATGTAAGGAAATCTTATGGACCTCATGTACGCTGATAAAATAAAATACTAAAAGGCATAAGTCACCCATTATTTTAGTAAAACATTTTGCTATGTTATTAACCAATAACTAGAAATAAACACTCGGAGGCATATATGGAATTTAAAGAGGTCACAGCAGTAAATTAATTTAATCTAATTAGAATTGAAATTGAAAGATCGGTGGCAGTAAAAAGCAGTGCTCTTGGGCCACAACCCGATAAATTATCTGACTAAATAAATAAACAGGGCAAATCCCCGCCCTAGCATAAACTGGCCTGGAATGGTACCATTCCCCTCTAATTGGCATAGCCTCGACCCCTCTCTAAGATGGTGGCCTAGTCCCCCCTTTAGGAGAATGACTAACTCATCGCTATCAAGAGGAAAATGCTACTCAGGCACTCTTAACGCCAAAATAGTCTGCCCAGGAGCACTGCTTCCCGCCAAAGCTCGGCCAATCCAGCTGAGCCCCGCACCCTTCTAGAAGAATTTCTCAAACCTCAAGGAAAGCTTAAAGGTCCTTAAGGAACCACTCCAGCCCCATACCCGTGAGGTGCACTCCATCTGGCCTATAAAAACTCTCCTCCTCATATTGTAAACGTAGATGCTTAATCACTCGCCCCCCGTTTTTTGTAACAAACCTGGAGACTGCTGCATTGACCTTTCTACGCATCCTATCCAATGCTACGCCACCTTGAGACCCTCTCCAAAACTGTCTTGGTACTATTTTTGACCACACTAAACCCACACTTGGCCACCTCTCTACGATTGTCCGCCAATCCCTCCTAATTGCATGAATGAGCTCAATGCCTATAAAAGTACCCAGATCGTTACCTCCCAAATGAACCACCATCCAATCAGGGGTCCCAAATTTAGCTTCTGCCGACCACAATGCATTTAAAAGGCCGGACCGGCACATACCCTCAAATCCAAACCACTGCACCTTGCCAACACCTAACAAGTTGCGGGCCTGAAAAGCCAAAGGATGTTTGCTAGCCCAATAAATATATGAATGACCTTTGAACCACACCCGACAATTAGTCATCCCGAGAGTACCTGCAATAAGGGTTAATCCCATCAGAATTGGTAACAAATATTAAAATGACCTAGCCAGGGAAATGAAAACAAATAGTTGGGTGACCCATCTTGAGGGGGAAAAACAGAAAACCTCTGTGAGGATAAAACTGAAACCCCCCCCCAAGCTCCATAGCGGTAGTAGACATAAGGCTTCTGGGTTTCCCAACAAACTCACCAGGAGCGCAGTTAATCATGCAGCTTATTCCCCCGCAAATAAGTTTTATACGCAGCAAATTTCCATCAACCTAATTGTTTCAAAGAATCTACGGAGGCACCTGCAGGTGCCGCGCATGTTGCTGCCCCAATTCTAAACTAGAGCGTTCCAAACTGATCTAAAGGCAAGTCTAGTGCAATCAAACAATTTTGAAAAACTTTTGCAAATTGAAATTTAGACAGTGGAGTGCGGTCAGCGTTGACTAGCCATTGCGCGATGCCAGAGGCGCGCATGCTGCCAAACCGCTCAGCCCAACTAACTGGATTTAGGTAGGGTCTGCATGCACCGGAATGGAAACCCATTTCCCCTTAGCCAACTGATTGGTCTTAGATTTGTGAATGTGGCATAAAATAAGGTCCTTTATAACCACAACATTGCTAAAAAGCAAACCTGACGATGTAGCAGTCTTGTTAATCACCACTAACTTCCCAATTCTAAATGCACCAAAATAGGCTAATGAAAATGATAAACTAAAAAGCATAGCTTCGAATTTGCCTGATGCAACCCCTGATACTGCTATTACGAGTTCCTGTAAAAGAGCGGGGTCGATAGGCCGTCTTGTATCACCTAAAATCATTCGCTCCTTCGCCCAACTCCTCATCGCTTTCATCAACAAGAATGATTTTGTGGGGTCCGTCCCCCCATGCAACTTTGAGAAATAAGTGATGCCGGACAGAGCAGCCGACATGGCAGCTTTGGAACGCCCCTGTTCGTGCCAATTCCAAACGAATTGTAACATGCAGTCATGAATCGGCTTACCTCCCTTTCTCTTGGATGCTAGAAAGCCCTGCCAATCTTTCCAAGCCGCTGAATAAGTCTTCAGCGTGCTCGGGGCCAACGACATCAATGCAAGTCTTTTGACGCTGGCTCGACAACCTGCCAGACATGCAAAGGACATTATAAGCCAAATTTACTAGTGCACGGGGCTAGAGCCCTAAATCTATCCCATTGAAAACGAGACAAAGCGTCGGCAATATTATTTTCCACACCCGGAACATGGCAAGCTCGGAATTCAATATTCTTGCGCAAACATAAAAGGATTAAATGTCTAAACAAACGTAAAACTGGAGGAGATTCCGACCTCTGATTATTAATGGCGTGCACCACCCCCAAATTGTCGCACCAAAAAACAATACTCCTATTCGTAAGCTTCTGGGACCAAAGCTCAATGGAGAACATGATTGGGAAGAGCTCTAGTAGCAGCATGCTCACAGTTAAGCCACGCCTTGTCCACGATTCGGGCCAGGGTTCCAAACACCAATCGCCTTCTAAGAATGCTCCAAAACTGAACGTACTCGACGCATCGGTAAATAACTGAAGCTCACGATTGTCCACCGCTGCCGGAAGACATATGCGCACCCCGTTAAACTCCCGCAAGAACATAAGCCATACACAAAGGTCCTCTCGCGTGACTGCAATATGAGATTTTGCCACCTCCGCCATGGAACACTCTAAACGACGACAAATAACCCAGGTATCACCTGCAAGCAAAATTCAAAAGGCCTAGAAGAGATTGCAATTGTTTTAGCAAAACCTTTTTCGCCAAAACAAAAGCTTCCATAAGCTCCCCTAACTTCCTAACCTTCTCTAATGGTAACCGGCAGAGACCTAGCACTGTATCGATCTCAATCCCGAAGTAGGATAAACGAGTTTTATCCCAAGCGATGGGCACCCCGAGTATGGTAAACAACGCCTACAATGAAAAAAGTAAATCCCCGCAAACTGAACTTCCCTCTGGACCCACCAACAAAATATCGTCTAGGTAATGTACTATGCCTCCTTGACCCATACCCGACTGCACGCACCCTTGCAGAAAAGAACTAAAACACTCAAAAAATACACAGGAGATGGAACAGCCCATTGGGAGACATTTGTCGATGTAGTACTGTCCCGCAAGTTTAAACCCCATATATTTAAAAGACTCGGGGTGAAGTGGCATGAGTCTGAAGGCGGATTCAATATCCACCTTGGCTAAAAGTGCCCGATTACCGAAACCCTGCACTATCCCGAGGGCTTGCAATCTTCTGCAGCAAGAGCATCGCGGTGCGCCCACCACGGCTTGACTCGATGACACCTCCATACTGACTGTTACCAAATCAACTTGCGGAGACATGGAAATGACCGGAACCTGAGGGCTCAAAATGACAACATGAGATGAAGGCGGAGGTGGAACGGCAACCGCGTGCTGGGCGGGAGGCAGGGGGGGAGTTGGGGAGCATGGGTGGAGAGTGGTGGGGGGAGGGAGGGGGGGGAACTGCTGGTGAGGCTGAAATAATCCCGCAGACCCCAGTGCCATGGGGTCTTGTGCGGGAAAACTGGGGTTTATCACATACTGCAGGGGTGCTTGCTGGAACACCGTGGTGGCAGGTGTGTAATGGGGGGCCATATCAGGCATGCTGTACAGCTGCCCGGTGCCGGCAAAATAAGGGGACAAGGGGACCATCCGGCATGCAGTATATGGGGGCGGGTTCTGGAGCACCTGGGCCTTTGAGCTGCCTGGGTGCAATTGGACAAACTGGGAACTCACTGGGGAGGGATGGGCGGAATATGCAGCTGCTGCAGAATTACTGGGTGCCCTCGATGGAAAGAACATTGCAGGGGAAGGAGAACCCCTGTTACTAAAGAAGAGAGGGGAATCCCCTTCATTGAATTGTGCCCCATTGCTCCTGGAACTGTGGGGGCAGGGGAGGGGCTGCTGTGGCTGCTAAGCGGCTGTAAAATGGCCACTGGGGGCCGATGGGGGGGGCAAGGCCTGCTGCGGGGAGCGGTGATGCTGGGGCAGGGAGCTGTGATGCAGTCCAGCGGGGGGCACCGGAGCCGCTTGCGGCTCCTCCGGCCAGCCAGGCAGTCAAAACTGAAGTAGTAGGGGGCGAAACGCTGGCGCCGGAACCCCCGTTGCGCGTGCTCGTGGAGACCACAGGCGCGGCATCGCGTTGAACCACGTGACGCGGGCCACTCCTGACTGGAGCAGGGGCCGCAGATGTGAGCGTCCTTGAGGACTCGATCAGGCGGCGGGGGGGCTGATCTACATGGACGGTGCATGACAGGGGCCTGATGCGCAGTGGGGGAACTGGAAGGATTATAGGTGGATGGAAGGGAGACAGGAGGTGTGAGAGGAAGGTGATGGGAGGAGGAGAAAGTAGGCTCATTAATTTGATTGACACTGTCACTATTTGATTGACACTGTCACTGATTGACACTGACACTATGCCCTCTCAAAACTTTAACCCCCTAACTAAAAAAACCAGCAAAACACCTAACAAAACAGGGATGCTTATTTCTCCTCAAACTTATGCAAGTATTCGGAATCTTTAAAGAATCAAGTTTGTGAAAATGAAATGAAAATATTTATTTTATATGAGTTTTTAATTCTAACATTGTAAATACAAAATGAAGTGGTATTCTTGGTAGACATTGATGCCTGTATTTTGGAAAGGTTCTGCTACACTCCTCTGCAGCCAACACATTTCAACCTGAGTGAGTAGGTGCAGGCACTGTAATGTGGCTCTGGTCTTGCTTAGTCCGCCTTACATACATGAACTACTGCTGGATGTCTCACACTCATCTGATGCCTTCCTCACTACTGTGTAGTAAAGCACAAGCTCGCAGCACACCGTTCTGCCTCCACTCCCCGGGGGCCCTGGAAAGCTCTATGCACAACACCAGTGTGGGCGTACAGCCATCATGTACAGCGGCAGCCTCCAAGCCACATCTCTGGTACCTCTTCAAGGCGGATCTTAGGAACTACACTGCATTCTGCTCTGACAGGAGGTTCTTATAGCCCCTCCAAGATGTACGTTGCACTCTCTTTTCCATGCCCAGTGGTTGTCTTCTCTCATCACCTAGTTAAAAAACAAAAGAAAAGTATAATTCAACTTTTCAGGGACACATTCAATTCCATGCTCTAGAATAAAATACACAGCTTGTGCGTCCCAGTGTCAGATTTTTAGCCTGTGAATTTTACAAAGGCAAAATATTTGGGGCTGATGCATAGTTGGTATCAAAATTTCAGGTAATTTACGATTTAAAAAGTCATATACAAAAATAGAATAGTATATTTCCCTCCATATGCAGAGCTAGTGATATATTCTAGTTATGTAGTAGCATATGAGCCTGGGTTACCCCAGGTACACATTGCAGACACTTATGTCCCATTTGTGCCCATGTTTCAACCAGTATATTTTATACATAACAAATGCACCCGCTTTTAGGCATAAATGAAACTGCTAAATCTACCTATTATAGCGCAAACAATTCCCAGTTTCATATATGAACATAAAAGTTTAATGAAATCACATGTATGAAAAGCATACGCTATGCCTGAGCAATACAGAAAGTACCAATTGGTGTCCGTAGAATATTTGTAAACAGGCAATCTGACTCATCATGTGACATTAAGTACTACCAGGGAAGTATTAAAGTGAGTTCAACATTGTGCCAGGCGCCCTGCCCCCATATATTAGCATTGTGTGTTTCAGGAGCACCCAAAGAGAAATTGCTGTTCACGGTATCCCCTCCCTACATTCTGTAATGAAGCTCATCAAGTGCCATTACTAAGCCATGTGCTCAGTGGTAACCTGTCTTTGGAGGTTCAGTGCTGACATCAGTGCACTCACCAAGCAGTAATAGGATAATAAAGGTTGGAGCAAAAATTAGAGATTGCGGATATGAACCTGGAACGATGGTTGCATGACCATAGCATTTGGCTGAATAGTTTTAGATGATCTAATTGTGGCACTTGGCAGATCAGGGCCAAGGCCTAAAATGTCTTCATTTTCAAACTCTAGATTGTAGGTATAAAAGTGTATAAACACATTACAGATAAACTTAGACAGAGCACAACTCTTGCTGCAAGAGTTTGGTTTATGCTGAGAAACGCATTGCTGGAAGCGACGGTGGTGCTTCAAATCAAATATCATGGGGCAAGTGCCAGGCTGCCCTGTTATCTCCTAACAATTACTTTTTTACTACCTAGTGATACCAAAGTGTGACTACACTAAAACAGCATCCCTGTGCAAATACACTATACATATTACCATTCCCAATTGCGCTAGAACTTAATTATGCTCAACTGGAGGGGTATGTATTTTTTATTTATATCGCACAATAAAATTCTTACTAGAGGTGCTTTCCTGCTAACTCCCAGGGGTATATTTACTATAGTGAGAGTTTTTAGAGGGGAGATGTTGCCCATAACAACCAATCAGATTCTAGCTATTATCTTCTAGATCAGGGGTGGGCAATAAGTGGCCCCCTAGCTTGCCTTGCAACGGTTTAGCATGGCCAAATAGCAAAACTGTGCCAGGGTATGCTGGTTCTTCACCAGCTGGGGGGCAGCTAAGTGCCCACCCCTATTCTAGAAGGTGCTAGTTAAATGTCAAGTAGAATCAGATTGGTTGCTATGGGCAACATCTCCATTTAAAAAAACTCACTTTAGTAAATACTGTATACACTCCAGTGTGGTCAATGACATTCTCAGACATCTACTTAATCTACAACATTACACACCTCTTCCAGCTGTTCCGTGGTCACATAAGTTTGGCGCTGCATTCTTGCCCAAAATGCGTCCTTTTTCTTTTGGAACACCATGAATGGGTAATACCTTGGTAGGTAATCGTACATTCTTTCATAGTATCGCTGGTCTTCCTCCATTTGATTGGCCAGAAAACTATAGAAACAGAAGACCACAGTAAGTTTCTGTCATATAACCATCAAATTTGCAAATATGTCTAAATTAACAATATTAAAGAGGACCTACCATGTTTTCCACAGTTCCTTTTATGTGAAGTACAAGGCTACAAATAGAATGTGATGTAGAAGGGACAGCAGGTGTATTTATCATAGGGCCTCTCTTTACTGATCACAATTTAGTGATGAGATTTCCACCGATAATATTCTCTCCAGCTATTGTGATTTTCTGTTAGTGCCATCTCAGGATGGCAGTAATACAAAGAATAGCCTGATCTTTTTCAAACAATTGGGTTTTTGTTCCTCTCCCAGAAATAAATAGTATTTGTTGGGGAGAAATGTAGATATAATATACATTTCTACATTACGCTTCAATTGTACCGTGTATATGCACCATTATGCAGTAATATGTGCGAGTGAAGCACTCACTCTACTACATTGCCCAAGTTCTATTTTGAGAATGGGAAAACATCTGTATGTGAGATGCTTTTTTGAAAGTTATAGTAAAGCCTGAAAAATGCGAGTGTTACTATAGTCACACCCTATTACATTTGCGAGTGAGTAAAAAATCCAAGTACAAATTTGCGCTCTATTACATTTAGCCCTTTAGTTGCTGAGATAATTTTGGTGCTTGAAATTGCAACTAAGAAACTCAGGGCCTGATTCAGCAAGGATTGCTATTCTGCTAGAACGCACGAGCCGCAGTTGCTAATATTAGCGGTGAAATGCAAATGTTTGCAATCGCATTGCGATCACAGCTTACCATAAGGATGCCCACTTCCCCTTACACACATCCGTATACTTGGGCAACATAGCAAAATAATCGATAACATTGGACCCATACGCACAGTTAAGGCAGGTCAGACCTCACTCAGGAATTGGTAACTTCAGGTCACGCTAAGAACCCTCAGGCTGCTTATGGAATTGTAATGGATAATTTATGCACGCCCTTACCACATGGTCTCAACGCATTGGGTCTGCGCAGCCTCTGCAAATGCATTTCCCATCACATACGCATGCGCAATGCGAATTAATCGACCAATTGCGTGCGTCTTTGCAACTGTGATCCTTGCTGAATCAGGCCCATCCTGTTAAAATATACATTTTGATGCTTTAGACAGAAAATAAATGTAACTTTATATTAATACGTTTTGTGCATATTTATGTCATTTTAAATATTGCATTCATATAAGTACTAGGCTTCTAAAATGTACTTTTGTAAACTTTAGTAGTGAGCACCCATTAGCCATATAATAACCACTTTAAAGTATAAAGTAGAATGTAGAACATTCCGACCCAATATTTAGGATGAGGTGATCCTTCCCATATAAACAGCATTTTGTGTGAATCAAATTAGATATCATTCATTAAACATGTGCTGAAAAACATATCCTGGAAACAGTAGAATGAAATCACCAAAGAAATAATTTATTTTCTTCACAGATAGATCACTGTCTGGAACGGATCAGAGCACAGAAAAAGTTTTTTGTTTTTTTTGCTAGAACACCACACAGTGTGATGGAGATGTACAATACTTTTCATATCATACTTGATTTGTAATTGACACTTTGTTAAGAAATTCAATGACATTATACCACAGAGAAAGTGCAGGTTAAGGGATTTCCAAAGCACTCTAGGGCCCTATAAGAGTCTTCCAGCATTCTTTTTGTTATGTGTAATTGCATTTGAAAAATCATCTGAAAGCAATAATGTATGAACGTTTTTTTTCCTAATGTTTTACTTAATGCATTGTACTATATTTATTTATTTATTTACTCCAGTACACATCACATATACATTTAAAATATGTAATACAAACATAAAATGTTTGTTCTTAAATATACTGTATTTTAGCTTTCAAATGGTGGTTATTTAAATATCCTTTTTAAGCAGTCCCAGATGTTTCAAATAATTTAATAGAAAGAAATTCCAGTCTAAAGCTGGGTACACACAATGTGCGTATGTAGCGACAGCCTATGCGACTGGACAATATATCTGGAAGTCTGTACACACCGCCCGTTATGTCGTTCCCCGTCACATCCAGAACCATGGTGTCGGCTGTCAGATCTTCAGATTGGCCTGCACTGCAAAGTAGAGTGAATAATCTTTTCATATATTGTTATCTCATGCACCTATTTGTGGGCAAGTTTTTACAGATCATTTCAATTATTATTATTTTTTTTTTTTAATAGTCATGTACAACGTTAATAAATACATGTATAAGTGGAAAACAATGTAATGTAGTTTGTTTTTTTACTTTGGTTTATGGTTACAGCACTTACCACAGTGAAATAGAATGGTGCACACCATTCTCTGCCCGGCTGGCAGCTTGCTCCAGTCCTCATTTGGACACTGTCTACTCCATAGGAAGGGGAGGAGAGAACTAGGGATGGGCGCCCCCGCTGGTTGCTTGTATTATAGCAGTCAGTGTGGACAGCCTGGGTGGTACTACTGCTGTGCCAGAAACTCAACAGTGAGTGAAATGTAGGGTCGGTGATAGCAGTGACTGCAGCTAGTATGACCTGCGGCTGCTACTAGTGGCATGTAGTAAAAGGATGTCTTTCAGAGACATCCTTAATTTTTTTGTTAGGCAGACTCAGCAGAGCCCTCCAGAGATCGGTGCCCTAGGCAGCTGCCTAATGGAAGAGCAGGGCCTGGCAATACTAAATAATTATTAATCGGTGTTTAAAAAGGTTTTTAAGGGAAGTATAATTATTTTATAATGTGGGTACCATTTATATAGCAATACAATAATAAATACTTGCCCCATCATTAAAATACATTTTAAACACCAATTAATAATTACTGTACTTAATATTGTCCCTTTAATATAATTAATAAATATTGCTCTTTAAATAAATTTTAACAATCATTTTTCCACTAATAAATGAATAAAACAGTATTTCCCTCATTAAATAATTATCAATGTAACAGTTTCTGTCTTATTTTTCATTATATAATAATTGCCTTCATTATAAGTGTATGGTTATTTCTCTTCTAATTGGTCAGAAAGCTGCTTTGGTTTTCCTCTGTTTATCAGTTATGCATCGGTTTTATGTCTGTTTGGTCAAAATCATATTATAAAAATAACCATAAAACCAGCATAAAAACAGATGGACATTGATGATGAATTACAAAATAGCATCAAAACCGCTGAATAGTAAATACAATAGCTTGGTGCTTCAATTTTCAGGCAATGTGCAGGGGTTTTTAAACCCCTGAAAAACTGACGCTTAGTAAATTTACACCCTTGAATTTTACCGCCCTGTGATCTGCCAGTGTGTATAATCAGAATGTAATCACATTAATTTGACCTTTAACTCAGTCGGGAGAAACTGGATCCATCAAATTTGGGCACCTAGATGTTGGATTCATACACAATTGATCTGTGTATGGACTCCTTAGGTCAAAAACTGCTTTCAGATTTCTTTGGAAGAACATTTAATAAATAATAGTGCCTGCAAAAAGTACATTTTAAATAAAGGTACATTTGCATGCTTTTCTGAGAAATAATGCACATAAAAAATAAATTAACCCACATAGCATCATGAAGTTTTTAAAAGAAATATGCCTATTTTGTAATGCCTTATAGGATGCATTTTAAATATATACTTATTTAAAGATTATTAAATCAGCCTCAGATGTCAAACAAGCATTATTGGAATAGGCCAATATGAAATTTATAGGAAAAGTCTGTGTTTCAGCTGTCATAAAATATTTATAAAAATACAATGAAAATATGTTCCTTATGTTTTCTCACCCTGCAATAAAACAATAATATTGCCATATTTATACCAAGGTTCAAAAGACTTCGGCAGGTGCCCTGGAGTATGCAAGCTCTTAAGTGGTTTACCTGTAGTCCATCTAAGGCAAAAATTAAGTTTCCGCTTTACTGTAATCCTCTCTTCATGCTATTTTGATATCACATCAAATAATATTCTATGAATCAATGCTGTAGCACAATTGGAGGGACATGTGTCAAAGTATGATACAACACCAAACACAATATATTCTATGAAGCATTCTTATGCAGAGAATGCAACAAGGGTCCAGGTACAGTGTATGGTATATCACTAATCACAGTATTATAAAGCACCATTACCCCATATAATTTATACATTTGTGCACTTTTACAATGTTACTGTACACCATGCATAGCCTGTGTAGCTCAATTTAATACACAATAATGGTTTATTTTGATTTTGCACTAAATTAGAATATCATTGTGAATCAGTCCAATAGTAGCAGTACTCCCACAGTTCACACTTTCCACCAGATTGCATGTTACCGTCTGAGGGCACAATTCTATTGTTTCCAGCCCCCTTCCCACCCAATAGAGCTATTCAATTGTTGCTCCTGTCTGGCGCGATCAGCTACCAGCACACCATTTCAGCTCGCGGTGGCGATGTGTGTATTACTCAGTAGCCAATGGGAGTCAGACAGACTCTCATTGGCTGCTGCTGCTGCACACACATTGCCGCCGCCCTGTGGCGATGTGTGTGTTAATCAGTAGCCAATGAGAGTCAGACAAACTCTCATTGACTGCTGCAGCGCCCACTGCAAGAGCCAGGCTGGAGCTCACTCATGAGCTCCACCTTCCGGCTCCTGCAGTGGGTAATGGGAGAGACATCATGAGCCCGAGAGACTCTACTGGGGGCACTACTGCGGGGGTGGGGGTTACTACTGGGGTCACTACTGTGGGGTGGGACTACTACTGGAGGGGGGGAACTACTACTCGGGGCACTACTGAGGGGGAAATACTACTTGGGAGGACCTACTATTGGAGGCACTGCATCGGGAGGGGAGACTTCTACTGGGGACTACTACTGAGGGGCTTACTAATGGGGACACTGCACTGTGGGGACCACTACAGAGGGCACTAAATAGGGAGGACCTATTTTTACTACTGGGGGCCTGAATAAGGGGAAGACCTATTTACTACTGGGGCCAGAATAAGGGGGACCACTACTGGGGGCACTGCACGGGGCGGACTACTACTGGGGGTACTATATAAGGGGCTTACTACTGGGGGCACAATGGCCACTGCACTGGGGGGACCACTACTGGGGGCACTAAATAGGGAGGACCACTACAGGAGGCACTGTATAAGGAGCACTGCATAGGGGGTGGACTACTACTGGGGGCACTATATAAGGGGCACTGCATAGGGGGGACCACTACCGGGGGTACTGCATAGGGAGGACTGTATAAGGGGCACTGCTTTAATGTGCAGAGTGACGACAAAGGGGTGTGTCATGTTGACATGCCCATTTTTAAGTGACCATGCCCTTTGACCATGCCCATTTATTGGCACGGGCACATGGGGGAAGGGCTCCATTTTAAAATATGCTCTGGGCTCCAAATACCCTAGTTACGCCTCTGGCAACATGTGCACCCGCTTTACAAGAATGTTAAGCTGCCCACACACATAGCGATTTTTTCCCCGATCTGGTCGATTCCGACACACTGGAACGATAGATCGGGTAAAAAATGCCCAAATCGTGAGTCCCCATTCATGATCACGATGCATTGCGTGCCCCCGCTGGTCGAACATCGCATCTTCAGATCTGCAGTACGGCAGATCTGACAATCTAGGAAACAATGCACTGTAAAAAAGTCTGGCTGCAGGAGATCGTATGAAGATTGGACAGCATATTGTGTGCATATCGTGTGCTGATCGTGTGCTGATCGAGCGCTGAGCTGCCGGGGAGAATTTCAAGGGAAATCGGACACATCGTCGGATTGTAAGTATATCGGTATGTGTGTGGGCAGCTTTACAGAAAAAAAAAATCTCTTTCTTTATGCTGTGATCAAGTACAATGCAATAATGAATTCATATATTTTGAGTTATTTGTTGTATATTTAAACACTTTTTGATATCATGCTTGGCACCAATGTGCAGAAGTTGCAAATACAATATGTATCCCAACCCCCTGTTGAAAAGTTACAGTGGATGTCGCTATCCATACCTACTGATAATACATTGATCACATAGGGCCTCATTTATCAACGAGTTTTATCATTCACAACAAGTGATAAAACTCATTGCAGATTATAATGGTGAACCAGCCAATCAGCTCCCAACTGTCATTTGTTTGAAAACTGACAGTTGGGAGCTGATTGGCTGGAGCACCATTACCATAAGCAACAAGTTTTATCACTCATTGTGAATGATAAAACTTGTTGATAAATGAGGCCCATAATCTTAGCGCACAGCTATCACAAGATAAAGTATCTCCTCCTTGGGTGTCCAGTTTGCCACAGCCAAGAGCCCTAAAATAAAAATCCTTGTGGTGAAACAGTTCATGCTATCCCATCATCAAATACTCCATGGGGTTAATGAAGGGGTGTGAAGACAAACATTAACTTCTAGCTGCATTACAGAGTAATTTATAATACATTCAGCTAATCTCAGTTGTTATGAAGATATAAAGCACGCTGTCATCTTTACAATTTCCAGTGTAAGTATTACGCATACTATCTGCTATAACAATGGTATTGCTGCCTTTAATATGTAAACTCCAGAGATAGTTTAAATATTGTATGAATACATGTGGCAAAGCTTTACAGCACTGCCGTAGTTTTAACTCGTCTTGTCCAAAAAAAAATGTTTAGTCTTGATTGACAGGTATGAATTTTCTATATAAAACAGCTTAATAGCCATAATTGTAAATTTACAGGCACAATTTCCTAAATCTAAGTTGCTACTATTTTGACATTAAATATATTGCAAAGGAGTACAGCAGAAACACCCAAAGCTCAAAGAGATTATTTTGCTCCAGATGTGTTCTCAATTGGTCTAGGTCAAAAATCAGCTTGCACGATAAAATGGTTTCTTATGTGCCATCTGTCTTCCCATTTCCACAGTGAGTGCCAATAGATATAAAATCCATAAAACTGCTTTCATATTAAACTGAAATGATATTCTTTGTACAACTGCAAATGATTTGCCTTCACATGCCGTATACATGAATGTTGCATGGCATGTCTCTCTTCACAAACAAGATGCTCAGATGCATCTTTACAAGACTGCAGTCATTCTGGGGCTTATGTAATGTTGGACAGAATTCATACCAAGGCCCGTATTCAATTAGAGGCGAAAAACCGAGATCGGCGATATTTTTGCAACTTTCAATTCCGGAACGTTTTTGTCTTTGCGAAAACTCCATAGGATAAAACAGGCAAAAAAGTTTCTCCCCCTAAAGTCAGGAAAAGAGATGTGCAAAATCTCTATTTTGCGCTAAAAATGTAGGAACGTGGTTCAGAACCCTTTGGACACCCCTCCCCCTAATGACCATTAAGGCAAAAAAAACATAAAAAAATTATTGAAACACCGCCTAAGAATGTCATGTCAATTTTGGGGCGAAAATGTAAAAAGTGATGGAAAATGTGTCTATAGTACTGGTTAAGGTATTTTGGGGGCTGTATGGATGGGACAGGCGTTTTTAGGATTGCAGGGGGCTGGTGTTTTTTTAAAAGTATTTTAAAATGCACTTTATTAACACAAAAATATACTAGTACCCATTTTAATGTACCCCCAATTTAACTCCAACATTTTTTTAACACCAAAAAAATACTTGATCTAATTTTTCCACACTAATGTAAAAGTGCATATAACAAAACAGCCCATTATCTCACTTTAAGTACACAAAATACTTTTATTAGAGCTATTAATACACTTCTATATTGATTACCAGGGTCACTTAGGCTTTATTTGGGGTACAGATTGATTTCCCCCCAAAAAGCAGTCCTTTTCGCTAGTCCAGACATTCGCGGCATTTGCACATCTGCGTTTTCGCCTGTTTTGATAACTTCACGTACAAACAGTCAAATGAGGCGAAAACATCACATCGGCAAATCCTTTTCTCCGATTGCGGCTTTTCGCCTCTAATTGAATACGAGCATTGAGGCTTATATGCATAGGTCTAAGTGATATATGTTTAAATAAATAAAAGAAAAAAAGTGTCCCCCTCTGAAAATACCAGCACTAGGATGGATGCAGAGGCTGGTATCGACAAAATCTGAAAAAAGACAAGGTATTGGGTCCTAAAGCAAAGGCTGATGCCAGCACATGGCTATGCCAGTCATGGCTGATGGTACTACAGCAAGGAAACTGACAATGTGGGATCCTCCTGCCTTAATGACAACCATCCCTAAGATATTCAAATCCCTAGGGGCAGAGGAGTAGCGTGTAGCTAGGGCGCCCGGAGCACGTGCGTGCTATGGCGCCCCCCCCTCCCCCCCAATATTCCAGGGAGGAGGCATGTCCCACATATGGGGTTAAATGAAAGGGGAGTAAAACTAAACATTAGGGGCAGTATCGAACTGGGGCATGGAGAGATAGATATATTATATTCCAACTCCCTAAAGTAATTCCACTAATAAAAGACACTCCAGCCTGCTGCCACTCCAGACTTCAGTCCCCTGTCACTCCAGCCCCCTGCCACACCAGTATTAAGCCCCGCTCCAGCCTTCAGTCCCCTGCCAATCCAGCCTTCAGCCCCCTGTCACTCCAGCCTTCAGCCCCCTGCCACTCAAGCCTTCAACTCCCTGCCACTCCAGACTTCAGCCCCCTGCCACTCCAGCCTTTAGCCCCCTGTCACTCCAGCCCCCTGCCACACCAGCATTAAGCCCTGCTCCAGCCTTCAGCGCCTCGTCACTCCAGCCCTCTGCCACTCCAGCCTTCATGCCCCTGTCACACCAGCCCACATTGTATATCAGTGTCACCAATGCCCCTCCGATCTCTTATAATACCCATTATTAAACCCCTCATTTTGTGACCGTATTATCTATCAGTGCTCCCCCCTCACTGATTATAGCAGACCAGCCCACAACCTCTATAAAACCAATAAGCCACTGATAGTATTAAATATGAGTGCTCCCCCCTGACCCCGCCCCCCACTGATTATAGCAGGTCGGCCCAATCTCCTATAAAAACCCTCAGCCACTGACAGTATTAAATATATAAGTGCCCCCCCTCAATGATTATAGCAGGCCAGGCCCCATCCCCTAACAAAACTAACAGCTGCTGACAGTATAAAATATATTTCCCCCCCCCTCACTGATTATAACTGGCCAGGAGCTAGCCCCTATAAATCCCATAAGTCACTGACAGATTAGATATATGCACAGCTAGCACTCACCTCTTATGTTATGACTTATTATATTCTCTTTCTTTTATATCTTCAGAAGCATCCCAGCAGGCCCGGCTCCTCTGTCCGTGCGTCTGACCACGCTGCAGCCGCAGAAGACGGAGCGCCCCTGGAGCTGGCACTTGGCAAGCTGTCAGTAGACAGTCGAGGGATAGACTTAAGCCAGTGGGTGCAGCCCATGGCGCTGGGCGTCCTCTGAATACTTCGGCACCTGGAGCTTACGCTCCATTAGAGCCGCCCTCCCTATGCCCCTGCCTAGGGATATATGGCCAGCAAATAAATATATTAGTACTAATAGTTAAATTCAGGCTTATTGTCGACCTCACAACTAATGGAGCAAATGCTCACTGTTGTCTACGGATTTTTTATTCTAAACTTATGAATTGACAACCAAGACAGAAGATGCGGATCCCCTGCACCCCAGGAATTAGCTGAGCAATATATTGGTGGATGAGGGATTGTATCGGGAGTATTTATTTATAATATACTTAATTGACTTTTTACAGCGATTATTACTCAGCACCCAGCAATCGGGGGCGTGTGAAGAGCACTAGTGCTCCAGCACATGACTGTTACATTTCTATGGGGGGTGTTTTGTTTTCATTCTTGCCCACTAGATCACCCTAAGGTAAATAGCTCTGTGCTGGAGGACCTATGGCAGGTGGACCCAATACTGTGGGTTCCCCATATTGTAATGGCATCAGGCAAGGCTGAAATAGTTTAGGTCCTGCGATGAACCACACAATTTCCATCCCCTAGAAAATTAGGCTAGTTCTGGCAATACTTTTGGAGGCTGGTATACATTTAATGTGTTTAAATTAGGGGTGTGCACCAGACACTTTTCGTGTTTTGTGTTTTGGTTTGGATCTGGATATTTCTTCGTGTTTTGGATCTGGATTGGTTTTGCCAAAACCACCCTTCCGTGTTTTGGGTTCTGGGTTTTGTGTTTTGGATCTGTATTTTTTTTAAAAAAAGCATAAAAACAGCTAAAATCACAGAATTTGTGGGTTTTTCTGCTCCTATGCTATTATTAACCTCAATAACCTTAATTTCTACTCATTTCCAGTCTATTCTGAACACCTCACACCTCACAATAGTGTTTTTATGTCCAAAAGGTTGCACCGAGGTAGATGGATGACTATGCTAAGCGACACGAGTGGGCGGCACAAATACATGGTCCATCTAGGAGTGACACTGCAGTGGCAGACAGGATGGCAGTTTGAAAAACTAGGCCCCAAACAGTACATAATGCAAAGAAAAAAAGAGGTGCAAGATGGAATTGTCCTTGGGCCCTCCCACCCACCCTTATGTTGTATAAACAGGACATGCACACTTTAACAAACCAATCATTTCAGCCCCAGGGTCTGCCACACGACTGTGGCTGAAATGATTGGTTCTTTTGGGCCCCCACAAAACAAGCTGGCAATTAATCTGTCCCTGCACAAACTGGCTCTACGGAGGCAAGATGTCGTCCTCATCCTCCTCATCCACCTATTCCTCACCCTCTTCAGTGTTGTGTACATCCTCATCCTCACAGAGTATTAATTCGTCCCCGCTGGAATCCACCACCACAGGTCCCTCTGTACGTTCTGGAGGCTGGTCTCCCTGGAAGAGTTGATAATTCATTTTTATGAACATCATCTCCACATTTTGTGGAAGCAACCTCTTACGGCTTTCGCTGACAATGTTCCCGGCTGCACTAAACACTCTTTCGGAGTACACACTGGAGGGGGGGCAACTCAGGTAAAATAGAGCCAGTTTGTACAGGGACCTCCAAATTGCCTCTTTTTCCTGCCAGTACCTGTACGGACTGTCTGACATGCCTACTTGGATGCTGTCACCGATGTAATCCTATAACAGATAGACACACGCTTGTCGCTGCTGCTTTGAGGATGCAGGTGCGGCTACAGCCCACACAATTCACAAAGACAGAAAAAAAAAGAATTTTTTTATTGTTTGTGGAGCGCACTTTGAGGGTTACACCACCCTTTAACAGACAGACGCACACTTGTTGCTGCTGCTTTTAGGATGCAGGTGCGGCTACAGCCCACACATTTCACAAAGACAGAAAAAAATAATAATTTTTTTATTGTTTGTGGAGCGCACTTTGAGGGTTACACCACCCTTTAACAGACAGACGCACGCTTGTCGCTGCTGCTTTGAGGATGCAGGTGCGGCTACTGTGCATACGTTTCACAAAGACAGAAAAAAAAGAAGAATTTTTTTATTGTTTGTGGAGCGCACTTTGAGGGTTACACCACCCTTTAACAGACAGACGCACGCTTGTCGCTGCTGCTTTGAGGATGCAGGTGGAATCTAGACGGGATTTGGAACCGGGGACACACTACCTCCATCAATTGTCAAAATCCCACTGCACTAATGGCGGATACCGGACGCACGTCTAACACCAACATAGCAGTCAAGGCCTCAGTTATACGTTTTGCTTCAGGATGACTGCTGTCGTACTTCATCCTCCTCGCTAAGGATCGTTGGAGGGTCAATTGTTTAGTAAAAGTAGTGGTGTTCCAACTTCCTCTCTGGGATGATGAACAATGCCCAGCAGCAGCAACAGCACTAGGAGGAAGTGGTTCTTGATCTTTCCCTATTTTATTTTTATTGGAGAAAGTTTGGTCCTCCATTTATGTTATATTGATATATACGTGCGGCTAAGGTGCACACAAACACAGAAAATATTTTTTTATTTTTGTTGGAGACTAGTGCACTTTGTGGGTTACACCACCCTTAAAGAAATGAGCCAGCCGGCTCTTTACTTAAGGGACACAGGCGCACGCTTGGCGCTGCTCCTTTGTTGATGCACGTGCAGCCACAGTGCACACAATTCACAAACACAGAAAATATTTTTTTATTTGGTTTGGAGTGCACTTTGGGGGTTACAGCACCCTTTAACGGTCAAGCCAGCCGGCCCTTTACTTATGACACAGGCGCACGCTTGGCACTACTTTGTGGATGCACGTGCGGCTACTGCGCACACAATTTACAAACACAGAAAAAATATTTATTTTTTTTGCACTTGGGGGGAGCACCCCTGATGGACAGAGCACCCCCTGGACAACACTACAGCACCTCTTTAGGACTGGGACACTGCACAGTACTTTGGAGTGGACACAGCCCCTATGGACAACTGACTGCACAGCACAGTCCAGCCAGCCCCTATGGACTTTGGACTGGAGGAGTGGACACAGCCCCTATGGACAACAGCAGCACTGCGCAGCACAGCACAGCACAACACTACACTGCACTACACTACACTACACTACACTACACAGCCCAGCCAGCCCTAACTCCTACCCTCCCTCTTCACTGTCCACAGCCGAGTGAGAAAATGGGCCCGACGCGGGTACCTTATATAGAATCCAGAACCCGCGAGACCCGGAAGGTGGGATGATGATGTTTTGCCTCGATTTCAGATCCGAGTCAGTCGGGAAAAGTCGAGCCTGACTTGGATCGGCCTCAGATCGGGGGTGCTCGGGGGGGTTCGGATTTCAGAAAACCGAACCCGCTCACCCCTTGTTTAAATATTTATATTTTCACATTATGAGCATGGCTCTTGCACCAGGGTTGAAGAAGCAGCCATAGACGCATATATGCAGCTGATTCCACCTCTACATTGTTAGCATGGTGTATGAAATACCCAAACTGTATTTCCCATATAATAACCTTCCTCTTCTCACCCAATTTACCATCTCTAAACATTGGAGAGGTACATGTGACAGTGTCAGATATATATTGTATGATTTTTTGTGTGCATGCAAATTAATGTAAGATGGATTTTTCAGCCTATCTTTGTTTATGTGAAAATTAAGCTTAGAGTTAGATGCAATGGTTACATTATTTTAGGCAGTTTACAAGTTTTTGACCACATCCCCTTCACTCCATCAAAAATAACAAATATATATATGACTCACTTTGTGAAAAAACATAGCTAGGTGATGCTGTGACACTTTATCCAACAGATGCCATACTGAGCTCTCCCATATTCCATTGCCTTTTTTAGGCAGCTCTAATATGGCCATAGCTAAAGGCGGTGCGGTTGTTGATCCAAATGTTACATGAATCTCACATCCCCAGCCAGGGCCGTTTCTAGGGGCGAGCGACCCGTGCAATCGCACAGGGTGCGCCGCCTCCATCTCCTGCTGTAGAAACAGACTGTGAACTGCCGGGCGCCCTCTGAGATTCAGTTACCAGCGGGTGCCCGGCTCCCTCGAGTCCCTCCCCGCAGAGCAGCCGGAGACGGAGGCTGGAGCTCATGCGTGAGCTCTGGCTTACGGCTCCCGTAGTGTGCACTATGGGAGAGATGTCATGACGTCTTTCCAATAGTGCAGAGGAGCAGCCGAGTGGAGCGGAGGCCGGAGCGGGGCTTAAGGTAAGTATTAGTGTTTTTTTTTTTGTGCAGGCGGCTTTTACTAGGGACAATACTTGTGGGGGCACATCTACTGGGGGAGACACTACCACTGGGGACACCCGGGCACTACTACTGGGGACATTACTCTGGGGGGGAGGCACTACTACTGGGGGCACCCGGGCACTACTACTAGGGACATTGAAAGGGGGGCACTTCTACTGAGGGAAACACCACTACTGGGGGTACCCGGGCACTACTACTGGGGACATTATTCTGGGGGGGAGACACTACTACTGGGGGCACCCGGGCACTACTACTGGGGACATGACAAGGGGGGCACTTCTACTGGGGGAGGCACTACTACTGGGGGAACCCAGGCACTACTACTAGGGGCATTACAAGGGGGGCACTTCTACTAGGGGAGGCACTATTACTTGACAGGGTTGCATAAAAATCTGATTTTTTTTTATAAAAATCAAAAAAATTGGATTTATTTTATTTAAATCAGATTTTTGGGATTTAAATAGGATTTTTTTATTAACATTTTTTTTAAAAGTAAACTGTTTAAGTTTAGATGTTTAAGCCTTGTTTTAGTAATAAATGAACAATTTTTGAAGTGAGAATGTAACAAAATGAACACAGTAATAGAATATATACACACTAAACAGTTGCATCAAGAAGTACAATTAGGCTCTGAATTTCACTCAATCAGTTGTTTGCGTCTGAGTCAAACATGTACATGTCTTTATCCACATCCTCAAGTTTGTCCTCAACAGAAAAGTCTCTGTAGCATGCAACCAGCTTAAGGCTTTTTCATTTCCCAATCTGTTGCTCATTTTGGATTGTACAAAACCGGACGTTGAAAACATTCTTTCAATTCCTGCACTTGATGAAACTGCGGTGAACATCTGCTTCAGAAGATTTACTACAGAAGTGTCTAACTGAAGTTGAGCTGTGTAGGACATCCACCAGGCTAGAGGAGATACTTGGCATAAAGTGTCCACTTCAAACATGTATGGTGCAAATCATGGATGCACGAAAGTTGATGATGACCGGCATAATTTGACGATTATTGGCATGAACAAACTCTATAGCAGTCTCAATTTCAGCAGGACTAACCTTTTTTTCCCCTGTACTTAGGATCAAATAGATTAGCCAGCAAATGGGCATCTGTGGGTGCAATTTTAGCTCTTGCCTTTGCTATCTTTACTACATTGCTGTGGTGTCCAATCTCTTCAAGATCATCCAACAGCTTCTTCCACACTTGTACGACCTCACTGATTGTGCAGTTGAGTCTTTGTGCACGATCCAGAGCTACAGCTACATCATTTGATTTAAATCGTGCAACCCTGATGATTTAAATCATGATTTAATCATTTGATTTAAATAGTTCGATTTAAATCGTGCAACCCTGCTACTGGGGCCACCCGGGCACTACTATTGGGGACATTACTCGGGTGGCACTTCTACTGGGGGCATTGCTTAGGAGGCACCACTACTGGGGGCATTACTCGGGGCCCAGGGGCACTACTACACGGCGCACTACTACTTGGGGCTTTACTACTTGGGGCACTACTACAGAGGGAGCATTACTACTGGGGGCGCTAATACAGGGGCTTTAATACTGGGGAATTTATACAGGGGACAGTACTACAGGGGGTATTATTATTGGTGGCAATACAACTGGGGACACTACTACAGGGCCATTACTAATGGGGGCATTACTGATGTGGGCACTACCACAGGGGGCATTACTACAGGGGACATGACTACAGGGGCAATTCTAATGGGGGCATGGCATAGGGGACACCACTCCTGGTAATCCTGAAGTGGTTTTTTCAGTGTAATGTAGAGATGTGTGCCGGTCCTGGTGTTTTGGTTTTGGATCTGGGTCCCCCCTGGTTTTGGATCTGGATTGGTTTTGCCAAAACCTCACCCCCATGTTTTGTTTTCGTGTTTTGGTTTTGGATCTGGATTTTTTTCTTAAAATATCATAAAAACAGCAAAAATCACATAATTTGGGCCTGTTTTTGTTCCTACAGTATAATTAACCTCAATAACATTTATTTCCAGTAATTTCCAATCAATTTTGACCACCTCACAATATTATTTGCTTTATCTAGTTAAGGCCAAAAGGTTGCATCCAGCTAGCTGGCTGACTAAGCTAAGTGACACAGTGGACGGCACTAACATGTGGCAGTTCAGCTTCTACTTTCCAACACGGATACAGTGTGTTATACAGTGTGGGTTGGATACACCAATAGTGCACTTACTGTGAAAGCATTGTCGGCAAAGCGGGGTTGCTGATGGTGTCCTCAGTACATGGAAAGGCAGTGCTCCGTTACTGGCAGTGTCCTCAGTAAAAGGTACTGGTGACGTCGGCAGTGCGGGGGTGCCAGTGGTGTCTTTAGTGCAAGTTTGCAGGCTATGTCGGCAGTGTGGGGGTGCCAGCGGTGTCTTTAGTGCAGGTTTGCTGGCTGTGTTGGTAGTGCGGGGGTGCCAGCGGTGTCTTTAGTGCAGGTTTGCTGGCTGTGTTGGCAGAGCGGGGTGCCAGCAGTGTCCTCAGTGCATGTGTGTTGACAGTGTCGGCAGTGCAGGGGTGCTGGTGGTATCCTCAGTGTGGGAGTGTCGGCAGTGTGGGGGTCACTGACGGTGCTGTGGGGCAGCAGTGCAGGGGTACCGGCAGTTGTGGTGTCGGCAGCAGGGGATGCTGCCAGTGGGGGTGCCGGCGGTGTCGGCAGTGGGGGGTGCCGGCGGTGTCAGGTGGCGGGGGATGGCGTGCGCCATCTTCTTCAGTGTTCATTTTCAATGGGCTTAACGCTGATTGGCTGAGAGCCGTGACACACGGCTCACTTAGCCAATCAGCGTTAAGCCCGCTCAATACAAAACCTCGCAACCCGACAGCGGGGTCGCAAGGTTTTGCCTCGGGTGAGGGATCCGGGGCGGGCAGGGAGATCCGAGCTTCGCTCGGATCGCCCCGGATCTCCGAAATTCGGGTGGGTTGGGATCTCTGATATCCGAACCCGCTCATCTCTAGTATTATGTGAATCTTGTTTTTTCAATGTGTTTTATGTGGTTCTGGATTTCAAAATGTATTTTATGTGGTTCTGGATTTAATAATATACTGTATTTGAGGTGGATATGGTTTTAAAACATAGTTTATGTGGCTCTGGCTTTTCCAATATATTTTATGTGGAAGTGATTTGTTGCAGTGTATTCCTGAAGTGTTTTTTTCAGTGTATTTTATGTGGACCTGGCTTATTTCAGTGTATTTTATGTGGCCACTATTATGGCTGTTTCATGATTACTGCATGTGGTGGGCGTGATGTAATGACTTTGTGGCATTGTAGGTCAGTGGAGACTGGATGAGTCTGCCCGCCACACCACTTCAGAGGCATATTGGTTGCAGAAACATTAAGCTAATGGGAAGTAGCTGATGCGGCACAACATACACAGTTCCATGAAAGAGAAAGGTGCACAATACATATTTTTACTGACAAACCACTGTAATCCATTAAACCCAAAGTTGTGCAGAAATTGAAATAAAGAAGTTGCTGGAACTTGTCAAAGTTTTCCTCATCATGCAGAGGAGAAAGCGCATGAAGGACTTAGAACATGCAAGGCACGAGTAATATGAACCAATTCCAAAATATTGCGGGCACTTTGGGGTGCATGTTTGTTTCTGAAAAACCCGAACTTGTTCTTTCTAATCAAGAACCGCAGAAACATATATAGATTTTATCTCAACATTCAACTAGCTGCAAGGCAGATTGTCATGTCACTGGGGCTTTGCAAATTCGGATCAGGACCCTTAGAGTTAGCTTTGTATGTGGGAGAGTAGCTTGAGGAATAGATTAAGCTCTTATTCATTAGACCACTATAAAAAGGATATGTATGGGTGCTTGTGAATGAACAGATATATGCAGTCTTAGGAAAATACTGGGTAGAGTGCCGGAAGCATGACAGGTATACTGTAGTATAGTTTCTTGATGAAACTGTACTCAGAACTTTAGTAATAACTCACAGGCAAAATAGTAGTGGGTAGGCGGAGAGCGCAAAGCCTGCAGCCTAACAACCTCCCGGGATAAAGGTGTCACCACACCTCAACACAATCCAACCCGTGTGTCGAATGGCGCTGGATCTCAACATAAAAAAAGCATAAAAATAAAACATTATATAATAAGCAAAGAGTGCCCCAAATGATACTTTATCCTTGTATAGATGGCTTGTTTCAAGGCGTAATCATGTGTCCTTTTTGAGGAGATCCTTGAATTGCATAGGTGTTCTCCAATGTTGGGTATAAAATAAAAGAACACTAAAAGAAGGACAATCTTATTAATAGATCTAGCAAATATCACTAGGTAAGTGAGGGGCTATAGCAAATGTTTTAAACATACCCAACTTACACAAAGCAAATGGGAAATAAATGTATACAGGTATCTTTAGAACAATGATTTCTCTATTATCCTATTAGGAAGGGAATATGGACGCACCCCAACTTACAATATAGAAAGTGGGGTAAATCCTAAATAGGTATCTTTTTCACGAGACAGTGAATTGGACCAATGTGTAAGTTAATGCGTACCCAATTTCACATCACACGGAATGTGTTCAAACTAAATAAAGGTTTCTGTTCCTTGGCTCTTTCAAACTTCTTGATATACCCTCTCATAGGCAAAAGAGAGATTTCCCCTCAAAAAAAAATCATATATAAATATGAGGGAGAGGGAGAAACTTGTATTAATATTCAAATTGATTTAATAAATGAACAAACCTTAACAAAGGTACATAAGTAGGTAAAACAATAAGTAATGACCACAGCGAAGTGCATGTAGTACCAGCATCAGCCTGCAGGAGATGATGATACTGGAGTGCTGGACAGCACTGAGTGTAGTATGTAGATAAATGCACCAGCATATAGTGGGTCACCTGCTGGAATACGTGCGAAGTGCAGAACAGCATAATGAGTAGATGCTTTGGGTGAATGTGGATGCAAGATGCACTTATACACAGGTAGCTGGAGATAGAGGGCCTGATTCAGAGCCGGACGTTCTGACCAGAGCGCTCGCTCTGCATCAGGGCCCACCTACCTAAAAATGGAGCGGCCTCCTGGCCGCTCGCATAGTTGTGGGTGACCACCCACAGCTTATGCGAGCAGCCAAAAAGATGCTCGCGATGGTCAAGACCATCACGACCATCGGGCTTGCGACAAGACCCTGCGGTATGGTCTCGCTGCCGCAAGCCCAGGAGTGCTTTTGGCTCTATCAGAGCCAAAAGCACTCCTACTGACATCACTAGTGAACATCACTAGTGATCACTAGTGATGTCAGTGGGGCCGGACCCAGACGGTAGGCGTTCCCACGGGAATGCCTCCACCTGGGCAGCAACGCCCCCAGCACGCCCACCAAAGGGGGCGTGCTGTCACTCGCTATCGACAGCACGCCCCCTTTGGTGCAAGACCCATAGCGACAGCTTGGCTGTCGCTATGCGGGTCTCGCGCATGCGCATGATGGAGCTCCCTCCGTCA
The DNA here is from genome assembly GCA_031769625.1 of Taudactylus pleione. Lineage (NCBI taxonomy): Eukaryota > Metazoa > Chordata > Amphibia > Anura > Myobatrachidae > Taudactylus > Taudactylus pleione. The sequence goes on along the minus strand of JAUIMM010000153.1, from coordinate 38,052,867 downwards.
TGCGCATTCGCATTAGGGCACCATCAGCGCTCGCGAGCGGGTCTGAATTAGGCCCAGAGTCTGAAACAGTATGCACTTTGAATGCAGTTCATTGAAGCTGAGCCAGATGCAGATGCATTTGTAAATGTAGAACACGCTGAGTCAGTTTCCTACGCCCGTTCTAAGCGCTGATCACTGATAGCTGAATCAGATACAAATGCACTCTGTAAGTGCTGATTACTAAAGACTGAGGGGTAGATGTATGATAGCGGCACTTACCGTGCCGCTATAACGCTTCCTGCTTCGCCTCTTTACCGAGGTGAAGCAGGAAGCACTACCGATGAGATGTAAGAACATCTCATCGGCTGGAACAACTCTCCCCTCCGGCTCTACCCACTAGAGACCACATTGCATCAGCCTAGTGCTGATGCACTGTGTCTCTGTCACGGTCGGCTGTCGACAGCTACAGCCTGGTGCTGCCCTATACCCACAGCAGGGACAGCGCTGTCCCTGCTGCGGTGGCTGCTGGCTCCAGGCTGCATGTGGGGATCTCGCGATACTTGCCGGCCGGGACAGAGGCACAGTGCATCAGCACTAGGCTGATGCGCTTTGTTCTCTAGTGGGTAGAGCCGGAGGGGAGAGTTAACACTCCCCCTCTCCGGCCAATGAGATGTTCTTACATCTCATCGGTAGTGCTTGCTTCGCCTCAGTAAAGAGGGGAAGCATTATAGCGGCACGGTAAGTGCCGCTATCATACATCTACCCCAGGGAGAGGTGTATTCTGGCAATGAGCTAGATCAGAGGTTCCCAAACTGTGTGCTGCGGTTCCCAGGGGTGCCGCAGCACTTGTGCAGGGGTGCCGTGGGTGGATGGTTTCACAGCTCAGCTAGTAAGCTGGTTGGGCCACGCGCAGCCTCTCTCAGCAGCCGGCAGCCATTTACACACACATCCGGCTCCATGCTGTGCTGCCGCTGCTGGGCTGGCTCTCACTAACAGTCAGAGCGGTGCGGCCCCGCCCCCTTCCTACACTACTTGGACTCCTTTCTTCTCATGCAAGCTGCACCTTGCCTCTGCTTAGGTTAGTGATATTCTGTCACACAGGGGGTCTCTCAAGTGTATAGATAGTGTAGTTATTGTTTATTACAATTTAATGTATGTAATTTTATATTTATTTTACCCCTACTTTTTATTATGTGTTTAATTGTTAAATAATCTGTATATTTAGCATTGGTGTGGGGTGGGTGTATTGCAGACCATGGTAAATTTATTATTACATGGTTATAGATGTTTTAAATAGAGATAAAGTGCATCAGACTTACATACTTTTAACTTTTTTTCTTTTGTACTTTATCTTCAGTTAAAATCTATTTAACAATGTAATAATATCATTACCATGGTCCTCAATACTACCTTCCACCCCACACCAGTGCTAAATATGGTCAGTAACAGGGGGGGAGATGTGAGAAGAGGTGGTAAGTGCCAAATGGGCTATAAGCAGCGCTATTTGACACTTAAACCAACATCGCAAAGTATGAAAGCAGTTAATGTAGAGAAAAGTCACTTTTCTCTACGTTATCTGCGAATATCGAATGATTTTGACATCGTCTTTCATTGGCCTAGGGGTGTCGCGAAAAAACGGTAGTAACGCTAAGGGAGCCCTGAAGTGAAAAAGTTTGGGAACCACTGAGCTAGATACAGGAGATGGTTTAAATAGGATGTGCCCAGCGCCTATTGGTCGAGCAGGTTATGTGAGCGCTGCTACTAGAATCTGTTTGCTAGATGTAGTCTGTGGGAAAATAAAAGATGTCCACGCCCATGCTTTGCCACTGTGGGAACTGACAGGAGGGTAAATGCCAGACACAGATGAAGCAGTGCCAGCCCAAGTAGGACACGGATGGCAGCGACATCAGTGAACCTAGTAACTAAGGCTGACCACGATGTGTAACAAACCGGGCAGAGTGGGTTACAATATAAAACATGGAGACGGGAAGGAAGGAGGTGTGCAGAATACAATATATGTTCATAAAATATTTATACCGTATATACTCGAGTATAAGCCGAGTTTTTTAGCACAAAAAATGTGCTGAAAAAGTACCCCCTCGGCTTATACTCGAGTGAAGTGTAGCGCTGACTGGACGGAGTTCGGTCAGCGCTACACACTGCCAAACACACAGCCGCCGGAGCCGGCAGCTGTGTGTTTGCTGTGATCAGCAGCCGCTGAGAGTCTGTCAGACTCTCAGCGGCTGCTACTGCTCCCACTACGGGAGCCATCTTCCGGCTCCCGCAGTGGGTGATGGGAGACACGTCGTCATGACGACGTCTCTCCCATGTAAAGCGGCCGGAGGAGCGGACAGCGGCGGGACCAGGAGCGGGAGTTTCAGGTAAGTGTTTATTTATTTTTTATTCTTACCACGTCTCTCTCTACTAGGGGGGGGACTACAGGGGGCACTACCAGGGGGCGATTACTACAGGGGGCACTAAAAGGGGGGATTACCACTGGGGGAACTACCAGGGGAGGATTACTACAGGGGGCACTACCAGTGGAGGATTACTACAGGGGGCACTAAAAGGGGGGATTACCACTGGGGGTACTACCAGGGGGGGATTACTACTGGAGGCACTGAAAGGGGGGATTACCACTGGGGGCACTACCAGGAGGGATTACTACTGGGGGCACAACCAGGGGGAATTACTACTGGGGGCACTACCAGCTGCTGCCATTTCCCACACTAGGTTTATACTCGAGTCAATAAGTTTTCCCAGTTTTTGGGGGTAAAAGTAGGTACCTCGGCTTATATTCGGGTCGGCTTATACTCGAGTATATACGGTAACCATACAATAATCAATGAATCAATGCATAGATTCTATATAAGCATACATTTGAGTCTATGCATTGATTATGCATTGTTTATGGAACAATTATATGCTTTTATGGATTGCATTTGTAATGCTCAGAGTATTTACACATCAAACATTTTAAGAACATCACCAATATTCTGACGTCTTATTGATAGGGGCCCCCCACAGGTTAGTTTCCTTCACCAGGGAATGTTTCTATCCAATCTGGCTCCCAGTGCAAGCATTAAAAATGCGCCCCCCCCCCCCGTTATATAATTTCACTAACATTTCTGTTGTGTGATTTTGTGAAAATTGTTTCAAATTTTTTTTTTTTTAAAAGCCAGATCCATATTAGGGGTGTGCACCGGCCACTTTTCGTGTTTTGTGTTTTGGTTTTGGATCTGGATCTTTCTTCGTGTTTTGGATCTGGATTGGTTTTGCCAAAACCACCCTTCGGTGTTCTGGGTTTTGTGTTTTGGATCTGTAAAGCATAAAAAAAGCTCAAATCACAGAATGTGTTGATTTTTCTGCTCCTATGCTATTATTAACCTCAAAAACCTTAATTTCCACTCTTTTCCAGTCTATTCTGAACACCTCACACCTCACAATAGTGTTTTTATGTCCAAAAGGTTGCACCGAGGTAGATGGATGACTATGCTAAGCGACATGAGTGGGCGGCACAAACACATGGCCCATCTAGGAGTGACACTGCAGTGGCAGACAGGATGGCAGATTGAAAAACTAGGCCCCAACCAGTACATAATTCAAAGAAAAAAAAGAGGTGCAAGATGGAATTGTCCTTGGGCCCTCCCACCCACCCTTATGTTGTATAAACAGGACATACACACTTTAACAAACCAATCATTTCAGCCCCAGGGTCTGCGGCAAAATGATTGGTTCGTTTGGGCCCCCACAAAACAAGCTGGCAATTAATCTGTCCCTGCACAAACTGGCTCTACGGAGGCAAGATGTCGTCCTCATCCTCATCCGCCTATTCCTCACCCTCTTCAGTGTTGTGTGCATCCTCATCCTCACAGAGTATTAACTCGTCCCCGCTGGAATCCACCACCACAGGTCCCTCTGTACGTTCTGGAGGCTGGTCTCCCTGGAAGAGTTGATAATTCATTTTTATGAACATCATCTTCTCCACATTTTGTGGAAGCAACCTCCTATGCCTTTCGCTGACAAGGTTCCCCGGCTGCACTAAACACTCTTTCGGAGTACACACTGGAGGGGGGGGCAACTCAGGTAAAATAGAGCCAGTTTGTACAGGGGCCTCCAAATGCCTCTTTTTCCTGCCAGTACAGGTATGGACTGTTTGACATGCCTACTTGGATGCTGTCACCGATGTAATCCTCCACCATTCTGTCAATGGTGACAGTATCATATGTAGTGACAGTAGACATGTCAGAAATTGTTGCCAGGTCCTTCAGTCCGGACCAGATGTCCAAACTTGGTCCTGCCTGCCCTGCATCACCGCCAGCGGGTTGCTTAGGATACCTAAGTTTTTTCCTGGCAACCCCAGTTGCGGGAGAAAATGAAGAAGGAGCTGTTGACCTGTCACGTTCCGCTTCAGCTGACAGTGTTTTCACCAGCAGGTCTTTGCACCTCTGCAGGCTTGTGTCGGTCGGAAAGAGAGACACCACATAGGCTTTAAACCTAGGATTGAGCACGGTGGCCAAAATGTAGTGGTCTGATTTCAACAGATTGACCACCCTGGAATCCTGGCAAAGCGAAAGAAGGGCTTCATCCACAAGTCCCATATGCTGAGCAGAATCGCTCTGTCTTAGCTCCTCCTTCATTTTTTCCAGTTGCTTCTGCAAAAGCCTGATGAGGGGAATGACCTGACTCAAGCTGGCAGTGTCTGAACTGACTTCACGTGTGGCAAGTTCGAAGGGCTGGAGAACCTTGCACAATACAGAAATCATTCTCCACTGTTCTTGAGTCAGGTGCATACCCCCTCCTTTGCCTATGTCATAGGTGGATGTATAGGCTTGAATGGCCTTTTGCTGCTCCATCATCCTCTGAAGCATATAGAGGGTTGAGTTCCACCGTGTCACAACCTCTTGCTTCAGGTGATGGCGGGGCAGGTTCAAGAGTGTTTGCTGGTGCTCCAGTCTTCGGCACACAGTCGCTGAATGGCGAAAGTGGCCAGAAATTTTTCGGGCAACCCAGAGCGTCTCCTGCTCGTCCCTGTCGCTTTTCAGCAATTCTGCACCACCAAGTTTATTGTGTGAGCAAAACATGGGACGTGCTGGAATTTTCCCAGATGTAATGCCCGCACAATATTCTTGGTGTTGTCAGATATCACAAATCCCCAGGAGAGTCTAAGTGGGGTAAGCCACTGGGCGATGATTTCCCTCAGTTTCTCTAAGAGGTTGTCGGCGGTGTGCCTCTTACTGAAACCGGTGATACACAGCGTAGCCTGCCTTGGAACGAGCTGGCGTTTCTGAGATGCTGCTATTGGTGACGCTGCTGCTGTTGCTGCATAAGGTGATACATCTACCCAGTGGGCTGTCACAGTCATATAGTCCTTAGTCTGCCCTGTTCCACTTGTCCACATGTCTGTGGTTAAGTGGACATTGGGTACAACGGCATTTTTCAGGACACTGAGGACACTTTTCCTGACGTTTCTGTACAGTCTCGGTATCGCCTGCCTAGTGAAGTGGAATCTAGACGGGATTTGGAACCGGGGACACACTACCTCCATCAATTGTCTAAATCCCACTGCACTAATGGCGGATACCGGACGCACGTCTAACACCAACATAGCAGTCAAGGCCTCAGTTATACATTTTGCTTCAGGATGACTGCTGTCGTACTTAAAGGACTGGTGGAGGGTCAATTGTTTAGTAAAAGTAGTGGTGTTCCTACTTCCTCTCTGGGATGATGAACGACTCCCAGCAGCAACAGCAGCAGCAGCAGGAGGCGTGGCAATGCAGGATCCTCCGGAGGTATCCCGGATAGGAGAGTCAGTCATGCCAGTGACATGGCCTGCAGGACTACTTCCGATCCTGACTAAGGAAGAAATTGACGAGGAGGGAGTTGACGGTGTGGTTTGCAGGCGCTTGGATATAATAGGACAACAGGATTTAGGTGTCCCTGGACTGCTTACGGTCTTAGCCAAAGTTTCTGAACTTGACAGTAACTTATTATGAATGCGCTGCAGGTGCCGTATAAGGGAGGATGTTCCTAGGTGGTTAACGTCCCTACCCCTACTTATTCCACCTTTACATATGGTACATATGGCAAGACAGTTGTTGTCCGGATTTGGATAGAAATATTACCAGACCAAAGAGGTGGAATGTTTGGTCTTCTGCCCAGGCATGACCGTGATGGGCTTTTTCATCCCACGGACAACAACTGTCTCCTCCGGAGCCTGATTTAAACAAACCACATCAACATCAGAATCCTCCTCGCCAACTTCCTCCTCAGCCCCAGCTACACCAGTATCCTCATCCTGTTGTACTTCAACAGTGACATCTTAAATTTGCATATCAGCAAGTGGACTGTGGGTGCTCCTTTCAGCACTTGCAGGGGGCGTGCAAATGGTGGAAAGAGCCATCTCTTCCCGTCCAGTGCTGGGAAGGTCAGGCATCGCAACCGCCACCACACTTGGACTGTCCTTGGGGATTTGTGATATCTTCTTAGAACGCACAGTTCTTTGCTGTGCTTTTGCCAGCTTAACTCGTTTGATTTTTTTACCGGGAGGAGGGCTTCCATCATCACGTGAAGCTGAACCACTAGTCATGAACATACTAGTCATACTAGTATGACACACACTAGTCATAGGGAAAGACCTTAGCCATTCCTTGCCACTCCGTGTCATAAATGGCATATGGGCAAGTTAACGATTTTCTTCAGATGATTTAAATGTTTTTTTTAAGGTCATTTTCCTGAACTTTGTCATTTGGGATTGTATGTGGCTTCTACTATGACATTGGGCATCGGCCTTGGCAGACGACGTTGATGGCATGTTATCGTCTATGTCATGACTAGTGGCAGCAGCTTCAGCACTAGGAGGAAGTGGTTCTTGACCTTTCTCTATTTTATTTTTATTGGAGAAAGTTTGGTCCTCCATTTGTTATATTGATTTGATATATACGTGCGGCTAAGGCGCACACAAACACAGAAAATATTTTTTTATTTTTGCTGGAGAGTAGTGCACTTTGTGGGTTACACCACCCTTTAAGAAATGAGCCAGCTGGCTCTTTACTTATGGGACACAGGCGCACGCTTGGCGCTGCTCCATTGTTGATGCACCTGCGGCTACTGCGCACACAATTCACAAACACAGAAAATATTTTTTTTATTTTGTTTGGAGTGTACTTTGGGGGTTACAGCACCCTTTAACGGTCAAGCCAGCCGGCCCTTTACTTATGACACAGGCGCACGCTTGGCACTACTTTGTTGATGCACATGCGGCTACTGCGCACACAATTCACAAACACAGAAAATATTTTTTTATTTGGTTTGGAGTGTACTTTGGGGGTTACAGCACCCTTTAACGGTCAAGCCAGCCGGCCCTATACTTATAACACAGGCGCACGCTTGGCACTACTTTGTTGATGCACGTGCGGCTACTGCGCACACAATTCACAAACACAGAAAATATTTTTTTATTTGGTTTGGAGTGTACTTTGGGGGCTACAGCACCCTTTAACGGTCAAGCCAGCCGGCCCTTTACTTATGACACAGGCGCACGCTTGGCACTACTTTGTTGATGCACGTGCGGCTACTGCGCACACAATTCACAAGCACAGAAAATATTTTGTTATTTGGTTTGGAGTGTACTTTGGGGGTTACAGCACCCTTTAACGGTCAAGCCAGCCGGCCCTGTACGTATGACACAGGCGCACGCTTGGCACTACTTTGTTGATGCACGTGCGGCTACTGTGCACACAATTCACAAACACAGAAAATATTTTGTTATTTGGTCTGGAGTGTACTTTGCGGGTTACAGCACCCTTTAACGGTCAAGCCAGCCGGCCCTTTACTTATGACACAGGCGTACGCTTGGCACTAGTTTGTTGATGCACGTGCGGCTACTGCGCACAAAATTCACAAACACAGAAAATATTTTGTTATTTGGTTTGGAGTGTACTTTGGGGGTTACAGCACCCTTTAACGGTCAAGCCAGCCGGCCCTTTACTTATGACACAGGCGCACGCTTGGCACTACTTTGTTGATGCACATGCGGCTACTGCGCACACAATTCACAAACACAGAAAATATTTTTTTATTTGGTTTGGAGTGTACTTTGGGGGTTACAGCACCCTTTAACGGTCAAGCCAGCCGGCCCTATACTTATAACACAGGCGCACGCTTGGCACTACTTTGTTGATGCACGTGCGGCTACTGCGCACACAATTCACAAACACAGAAAATATTTTTTTATTTGGTTTGGAGTGTACTTTGGGGGCTACAGCACCCTTTAACGGTCAAGCCAGCCGGCCCTTTACTTATGACACAGGCGCACGCTTGGCACTACTTTGTTGATGCACGTGCGGCTACTGCGCACACAATTCACAAGCACAGAAAATATTTTGTTATTTGGTTTGGAGTGTACTTTGGGGGTTACAGCACCCTTTAACGGTCAAGCCAGCCGGCCCTGTACGTATGACACAGGCGCACGCTTGGCACTACTTTGTTGATGCACGTGCGGCTACTGTGCACACAATTCACAAACACAGAAAATATTTTGTTATTTGGTCTGGAGTGTACTTTGCGGGTTACAGCACCCTTTAACGGTCAAGCCAGCCGGCCCTTTACTTATGACACAGGCGTACGCTTGGCACTAGTTTGTTGATGCACGTGCGGCTACTGCGCACAAAATTCACAAACACAGAAAATATTTTGTTATTTGGTTTGGAGTGTACTTTGGGGGTTACAGCACCCTTTAACGGTCAAGCCAGCCGGCCCTTTACTTATGACACAGGCGCACGCTTGGCACTACTTTGTTGATGCACGTGCGGCTACTGCGCACACAATTCACAAACACAGAAAATATTTTTTTATTTGGTTTGGAGTGTACTTTGGGGGTTACAGCACCCTTTAATGGTCAAGCCAGCTGGCCCTTTACTTATGACACAGGCGCACACTTGGCACTACTTTGTTGATGCACGTGCGGCTACTGCGCACACAATTCACAAACACAGAAAATATTTTTTTATTTGGTTTGGACTGGAGTGTACTTTGGGGGTTACAGCACCCTTTAACGGTCAAGCCAGCCGGCCCTTTACTTATGACACAGGCGCACGCTTGGCACTACTTTGTTGATGCACGTGCGGCTACTGCGCACACAATTCACAAACACAGAAAAAATATTTTTTTTTTAGCACTAGGGCGGAGCACCCCTGATGGACAGAGCACCCCCTGGACAACACTACAGCACCCCTTTAGGACTGGGATACTGCACAGGACTTTGGAGTGGACACAGCCCCTATGGAGAACTGACTGCACAACACAGTCCAGCCAGCCCCTATGGACTTTGAAGTAGTGGACAGAGCCCCTATTAACAACAGCAGCACAGCACAACACAGCCAGCCCCTATGGACTTTGAAGTAGTGGACACAGCCCCTATGGACAACAGCAGCACAGCGCAGCACAGCACAGCACAACACTACTCTGCACTACACTACACTACACTACACAGCCCAGCCAGCCCTAACTCCCACCCTCCCTCTTCACTGTCCACAGCCGAGTGAGAAAATGGCGCCGACGCGGGTACCTTATATAGGATCCAAAACCCGCGAGACCCGGAAGGCGGGATGATGACGTTTTGCCTTGATTTCAGATCCGAGTCAGGCGGAAAAAGTCGAGCCTGACTCGGATCGGCCTCGGATGGGGGGGGCTCGGTGGGGTTCGGATTTCAGAAATCCGAACCCGCTCACCCCTAATTCATATGCAAATACATTGGAAAAAAAAACCAGGTCCACATTAAATACATTGAAAAAGCCCCTCCAGCCCCCCCATCTCCATCTATATGCATAACATTATGCACCTGTACCCCTCTGTACACGTAACTTTATGCATCTGACCCCTCTCTATACATAACTGTATGCATCTGTCCCCTTCTGTACTCATAACATTATGCATCTGTACCCCTCTGTACACATAACATTATGTATCTGTCCCTCTCTGTACTCATAACATTATGCATCTGTCCCCCTCTGTACACATAACATTATGCATCTGTATCCCTCTGTACACATAACATTATTGATCTGTCCCCCACTGTACACGTAACATTATGCATCTGTACCCCTCTGTACACATAACATTATGGATCTGTCCCCCACTGTACACGTAACATTATGCATCTGTCCTCCACTGTACACGTAACATTATGCATCTGTCCCCCACTGTACACGTAACATTATGCATCTGTCCCCCTCTGTACACATCACGGCACTTTGCGCAGCCAGAGGAGGTTTGCAGTGCTGCAATAGTCCTCCCGGTCGGTATGTATTCTTGAGCGGGTGGACAATTAATCTCTACTTCACTCCGGCCGCTTCATGGACCCTGACTGTAGCGCAAGGACAAGCGGGCTGCTGATCGGGCCGCTTGTCATTGTGCAATGCTAGGGGGGCGGGGGGGCCAGTGGGCTAGGAAGGATTGGACTGCGGGACGTATTTTTACCATCGTCGGGGGCGGGGCGCCCCGTGCTATTTCACGGCTCGCCCACCCCTAGAAACGGCCCTACATTCACCCCCCACAAACCTAAATCTAGCCATTTCTAGGCCACTCAATCTATTAATCTATCCAAATAGAAAATACTTTTTATATCCAATTTGTTGTTTATGTATTCCGGAACTGGACTATAAAGCATTACTCTAAAGCTTGGTACACACTGAGATGATGTCGGCATGATATGTAGTTCCGGCTGAATCGGAATGACATATCGGCTGCATCACTCAGTGCGTACGGCCAATATGTGCGCTCCCGCAGATGCGTGCGACATCATCCGGACGGCTGTGCTGCACGTCCAACCGGACGATATCACAAGTGGCCCAGTAGCAGGTAATGAAGGACAGAATGAGGCATCATTTGGTTGTTCATTACTTCGTACTATTGTGTACCCAGGATCCAACATATCGGCTGGGTACACAACGCTCAGTGTGTACCTAGCTTTAGAATACGCATATATAAATTAACTGTTGGCCTTGCCATTTTTTCTTATTTAGACTGATGAATTGTGTACATCCTTATTAGAGCTAGCAATAATTTGAAAGCATTTTGATCAAGTAATCTTGCTAAACCCCTTGGAGCTCTATGTACTAATGCGCAAAAAACTCAGTGCTCCATGTTTGAAGCAGAGCATTTCCATATATAGTATTTAGTTATTATATATTACAGATCTACAAAATGCAAAGCAAAATTGTTAGTAGACATGCTGTATAGGTGCAGCAGAAATCTCCCAATATATATATATATATTAGGGGTGAGCGGGTTCGGATTTCTGAAATCCGAACCTCCCCGAGCCCACCCGAACCGAGGCTGATCCGAGTCAGGCTCGACTTTTCCCGCCTGACTCGGATCTGAAATCGAGGCAAAACGTCATCATCCCGCCTTCCGGGTCTCGCGGGTTTTGGATCCTATATAAGGTACCCGCGTCAGGCCCATTTCTCACTCGGCTGTGGACAGTGAAGAGGGAGGGTGGGAGTTAGGGCTGGCTGGGCTGTGTAGTGTAGTGTAGTGCAGTATAGTGTTGTGCTGTGCTGCACTGTGCTGCTGTTGTCCATAGGGGCTGTGTCCACTCCTTCAAAGTCCATAGGGGCTGGCTGGACTGTGTTGTGCAGTCAGTTGTCCATAGGGGCTGTGTCCACTCCAAAGTCCTGTGCAGTGTCCCAGTCCTAAAGGGGTGCTGTAGTGTTGTCCAGGGGGTGCTCTGTCCATCAGGGGTACTCCCCCCAAGTGCAAAAAAAAATAGTTTTTCTGTGTTTGTGAATTGTGTGCACTGTGGCTACACGTGCATCAACAAAGGAGCAGCGCCAAGCGTGCGCCTGTGTCCCATTAGTAAAGGGCTGGCTGGCTTGTCCGTTAAAGGGTGCTGTAACCCCCAAAGTACACTCTAAACAAAAAAAATATTTTTTCTGTGTTTGTGAATTGTGTGCACTGTGGCTGCACGTGCATCAACAAAGGAGCAGCGCCAAGCGTGCGCCTGTGTCCCATAAGTAAAGGGCCAGCTGGCTTGACCGTTAAAGGGTGCTGTAACCCCCAAAGGGCACTCCAATCAAAATAAAAAAATATTTTCTGTGTTTGTGAATTGTGTGCACTGTGGCTGCATGTGCATCAACAAAGGAGCAGCGCCAAGCGTGCGCCTGTGTCCCATAAGTAAAGGGCCAGCTGGCTCATTTCTTAAAGCGTGGTGTAACCCACAAAGTGCACTAGTCTCCAACAAAAATAAAAAATTATTTTCTGTGTTTGTGTGCGCCTTAGCCGCACGTATATATCAAATCAATATAACATAAATGGAGGACCAAACTTTCTCCGATAAAAATAAAATAGGGAAAGATCAAGAACCACTTCCTCCTAGTGCTGAAGCTGCTGCCACTAGTCATGACATAGACGATAACATGCCATCAACGTCGTCTGCCAAGGCCAATGCCCAATGTCATAGTCGAGGGCACATACAATCCCAAATGACAAAGTTCAGGAAAATGACCTTAAAATTTTTTTTAAATCATCTGAAGAGAAACGTAAACTTGCCAATATGCCATTTATGACACGGAGTGGCAAGGAACGGCTAAGGTCTTTCCCTATGTTCATGACTAGTGGTTCAGCTTCACATGACGATGGAAGCCCTCCTCCCGCTAAAAAAATCAAACGAGTTAAGCTGGCAAAAGCACAGCAAAGAACTGTGCGTTCTAAGAAGATATCACAAATCCCCAAGGAGAGTCCAAGTGTGGTGGCGGTTGCGATGCCTGACCTTCCCAGCACTGGACGGGAAGAGGTGGCTCTTTCCACCATTTGCACGCCCCCTGCAAGTGCTGAAAGGAGCACCCACAGTCCACTTGCTGATATGCAAATTGAAGATGTCACTGTTGAAGTACAACATTATGAGGATACTGGTGTAGGTGGCGCTGAGGAGGAAGTTGGCGAGGAGGATTCTGATGGTGATGTGGTTTGTTTAAATCAGGCTCCGGGGGAGACAGTTGTTGTCCGTGGGATGAAAAAGCCCATCACGGTCATGCCTGGGCAGAAGACCAAACATTCCACCTCTTTGGTCTGGCAATATTTTTATCCAAATCCGGACAACAACTGTCTTGCCATATGTACCATATGTAAAGGTGAAATAAGTAGGGGTAGGGACGGTAACCACCTAGGAACATCCTCCCTTATACGGCACCTGCAGGGCGTTCATAAAAAGTTACTGTCAAGTTCAGAAACTTTGGCTAAGACCGTAAGCAGTCCAGGGACACCTAAATCCCTTTTTCCTGTTTTATCCAAGGAATCGGTGGATGAGGAGGATGAGGACGACATCTTGCCTCCGTAGAGCCAGTTTGTGCAGGGACACATTAATTGCCAGCTTGTTTTGTGGGGGCCCAAACGAACCAATCATTTCAGCCACAGTCATGTGGCAGACCCTGGTGCTGAAATGATTGGTTTGTTAAAGTGTGCATGTCCTATTTATACAACATAAGGGTGGATGGGAGGGCCCAAGGACAATTCCATCTTGCACCTCTTTTTTTTCTTTGCAGTATGTACTGTTTGGGGCCTAGTTTTTCAAACTGCCATCCTGTCTGCCACTGCAGTGTCACTCCTAGATGGGCTACGTGTTTGTGCCGCCCACTCGTGTCGCTTAGCATAGTCATCCAGCTACCTTGGTGCAATCTTTTGGCCATAAAAACAATATTGTGAGGTGTTCAGAATAGACTGGAAATGAGTGGAAATGAAGGTTATTGAGGTTAATAATTGCATAGGAGCAGAAAAACCCACAAATTCTGTGATTTAAGCTGTTTTTATGCTTTTTTTCAAAAAAATACAGATCCAAAACACAAAACCCAGAACCCAAAACTCAGTAGGGTGGTTTTAGCAAAACCAATCCAGATCCAAAACACGAAGAAAGATCCTTATCCAAAACCAAAACACAAAACACGAAAAGTGGCCGGTGCACACCCCTAATATATATATATATATATATATATATATATATATATATATATATATATATTTATTTAAATAGCTCCATCCCCAGACCCGGCGTTTCTAAACCTATTCTTTCAGTAAAATGCCACTGGGTTTAAGATCAGCTGATAAACCCATGATGCTGCAGTAAGAAGTTGGGGGCTTACAGAGATTCGAATTGTTTGACAAACCGCTGGAAAATCTACTGGAGAAAATGCAAAAAAGAGGTGGTACCAACACGTGAGATATCTCCAATTACTGGCAGTTCAAGTTAGCTATCATGCCAAAAGAATGCTGAAAAATCCCAATCCATCTCCTTCACAGTACCCCCATAATGTTTATGAATAATTTGTGTGCCACCTACATATTTGTATTATTTATATGTGCACATATGTTTCTTAATTATAATGTGCTCCAGTAATTGTTTTTAGATTATAATGTGCCTCCTATATATGTTTATTAATTATAATGTGACCCCTATATTTTTTATATGCATACTGTAATGTGACCTTTTTATTGCTCCCCGCTATTTACAGTATGTTATAATGGCTGTACCTGTTGCCCTATAAAAGTTTCTGTATTGTAGTGGTACAAGTATATTTTTATATACACTCTTCTTCTTTTCTTGATCTGACATAAATCATTTGTTTAAAACATAAATAGGGGGCCCATTACAAATATTTTTAAAAATATACGATTCACATTGGAGATTTTGGAAAAACTTTGTTGTTACATAATAAATATTTAAAAATTATAAGCGGCACATTCTAAATATAGTAAATAAGGGGCATATCATAAAGAATAAACATATAGGGCGGAATTCAATTCTTTTCATCCCCTATCGCGCCCGACGGAGCTATTCTATTCTTGCTCCTGTGGGGCGCAATCAGCTGCCAAGCGCTACATTTCAGCTCGCAGCCCCTGGGGGATGAGAGCTGAAATGTGCGAAAAGTGACATGTTTGGGCGCCCAAACATCACTTTTCGCGATTGCGCCCAGCACTTTGGTCGGGTTTAGCTGCTTTACGCGACTAAACCTGACCTCTATGGGCGCGATCAGCGTGAAAAGCTGGCACAATTGCATAGTGGCCCGCGATCTCCTGTCACTTTAGACGGGAGATGCGGGCCGCGAAATCAATTGAATTCCGCCCATAGGGGTAAATTTACTAAGAAGTGATGTTGCCCATAGCAACCAATCAGATTCTACTTCTCATTTATCTAGCACCTTCTAGAAGATAATACCTGGAATCTGATTGGTTGCTATGGGCAACAGCACTTCTTAATAGAACTCCCATCTTAGTAAATTTACCCCATAGAGTTAATATACTGTGGGTTTGGTGTAGGTGGGTGAAGGGGTTAATATACCGTAGGGACCGATGCGTGCTATTGTTAAGGGTTAATATTCTGTACTGTAGAAACTGGCGTGTGTAAATAGTTAATGCACTATGAGACTAGTAAATGTTTTTTGTAAAGGTTTAATGTGCTGTAGGTAATGGTCTGTATATACAGGGTAATTATACTTTAGTGACTGGTGTGTGCATAGAGCTCATATACTGTGGTAACTGGTTGGTGTAAATTATACTGTGGTGACTGATGTCTTTGTGTAATAGATTAATATACTGTAGGGACTGGTTTGTATGTTAAGTGATAAAATACTGTAGGAACCGGTGTGTAACCTTTCCTCATTGGCCACGTACCATGCTGTCACACAAGAGATTATAATAATTTTGATCTAGGTAAGTACACTAGTATTAAATATATTTTTGTCTTCATTTTTTAGGGTTAGGAAATAACCTTTCAATTGCAAAATGTTAAAATCATACATAATATATAATTCATGTTATAGAACATGATGCATGGTTGATGCATGACTTATTAACTGACTTAAGGCCAGCAGCAAGGAATTTGAAAACACAGTTCAATAGGAAGTAGTGGCCCAGTGCTGGGGCACTACAGTGGTATCTCTATAATTAACTACCAAAATCTATCTATCTATCTATCTATCTATCTATCTATCTATCTATCTATCTGTCTATCTATCTATCACAGTACAGTCAGAGAATTGAAGAGAAAGAGATAAAATCTCAGGCGGCATCCAGACCCCACCATCTAGTATAAATTTTAACTTTATTCAGTGGACTGACCAAGACCCCTCCAGTAGCTGGTCTCACCCATTATTTGCTTTTATAACTGGGTTGTTATATGTAATAAAAGTGTGGGAAATGCTATTATAAAATGGGACACTCAAGAATAGATCACCAAGACCAAATATGGGTGTTTTAAAAATGATTCATTAATACGTAACTTTTATTACCACTTTTTAAAAACGAGCAAAATATAAAACAATCTGATCCAAAGGTTAAAGCAACCTAACAGTAGCAATTGTATTAATCATCTGTTATAAATTGAACAAATACAAATAATAATTGAAATACAGTACTGTAACACATTTACAAGGATGCTTGTCAAACACTAATCATGGTGCATCATATGTGTAGAGAACTCTATATATTCACCTGGGTTTCTATGCTGATTAATTAGCTACCCCATTAGTGACTAAAATATATCTTGTGGCTTATGCCAAATAGTTTGCTCCCATTGAGCACTTTTCAAACTGATGTTACTAATTCTTAAATTAAGTAAATTCTTAAATTTGAGGAAAAATGACTTCACAGAAAGGGTAGTGAATAAATGGGATAGCCTCCCGTCAGATGTGGTTGGATTATGATTATTTTAAACACGCTTGGGATAGGCATAAGAATATCCTTAAGAGAGACATAAGGAGGAAATAGGGTTGAAGTTGCCTAAAGGACACATGAAAAGGGGCAGACTAGATGGGCCAAGTGGTTCTTATCTGCCGTCAAATTCTATATTTCTATGTTAAGTAGATCTCTTTACTGATATGCACTACTCTCTTCTGCTCACTTGGCTTCAGTCATACTAACAATGGCCAGAATATAGCATTAATGATTATTTTTCATTCCATCCCCCTTTAATAGTCACATTATAATTTCTAGATATAAATACAGAAAATGGATACTATAATCACAATAAAATATCATAGATGTTATCAAAGAAATAAAATCTGCTATTTTTACAGCATTGTCCTACCAAAGAATCTGCCACTAACTTTAATATGAGAGCATCGGTTTGAAAGTTCTGCAGAAATTACAATATCACACAATGTCAAGAAAATTACATTAAAATGAAAGTCACCCGAGGTAAGCGTACTCTGTTGTGATCTCTTGGGGCAAAGATGGAAATTACACTATTTAACTTAGCATCTGTTTCAACACCCTAAATCGAAGGCGTTAGCAGTGCCCACATGATAAGGTAGAGTAGCGATGCATCTGGCGGATGTGATAGAGAGAATGTTGATGTGAGAATAAGAGATGACTGCTCTCTTTATAAACAGAGATGTACAGTACCAAACACATTAGCCCTGAGTTTTCAGTTACAGTAGTTTTTCTTACACAGCTTTAATTTGTTACTTAAGCTAATACATATAAAATCCGCAAACATAATGTTATTAATAAAAAATAAACAGACTGTAGGACAGCAACAATTTTATACTTAGTTTACCAGACTATAATTAATCAAAACTATCATGTTACATTCTATTTAGCAGCATATGTAACTAAATTTTCACCCTCAGTTTGTTTCAGTAAATATGATAATTAGCCGTTTTTCATTGTGAAATGAAAGTGAGATGATATGTATACAGTACATGTAGAAGAAATTAATGTATATTACAGAAAAATATCTTAAAGCTTAACTAAATTGCAAATGAAAAGCAATTTTATCTAGGTTTCACGACACAGCATTATATATATTCGATAGAGTAATCAATATGTTTATCATTTAGAATTATGAGGACAGTAGTCTGATTACTGTTGTTTCAGTCACTCTTCATTAAGCGCCTGATTCATTACAGATCGCTATTGCTAAAGCATATGCAGACAGCCGATTGTCGTGTATTGCGCATGCATCGCATCGCAGTGCGCAAAGGCACCACTGCGATTGCACTTGCGATCACAGAGACCATGGAGAGCCCTTGCAGAGTGATTGACAGGCAGTGAGCATTTGGGGGTGGTGACAGGGGTGTGGTCAGAGAATTGCAGGCGTGCCTGTCCATTTGAACTCCGTTGCATGGGCGTGCATAAATTAGCCATAGCGATTGCAAATGCAGCTTCAGTACTCACTGCGTGCAACAAGGTTAGCAATTTCTATCACTTGACCCATCCTCTTTTCTTCCTTGATTCATATGCTCTAGTTTCTGGTTTATCATTACTTAATCATATGAGTATTTATTTATATGATCTCTATCTTTGTCTCTTTGAGTATTTTTCTAATCGATCTGGAAAATTGCTTAACCTCCATATATATCCAGAAGATCATTGGCAATGCTATTAATAATATGGTTGTAAACCTATGGTTATTGACAGGGGCGGAATGGGTAAAAAAAACAGCTCGGGAAATTTCTGGAAGCAGCCCTAACCGGAGTGGAGTCTATTGAGGGGTGGGGACTGTAGAGGGGCGGAGTCTGGCGACGGGGCAGGATCTTTGCCAGAAAAGTAACTGCCATTGTTTTTATATGTATAATATATATATATATATATATATATATATAGATATATATATTCACACACACACAGATGTATAAATGGATGTAGTCTGCATGCATCTAAATCTATCTATATACACATCTATATCTACAAACACACACATATATATATATGTATGTGTGTGTTTGTGTGCACATAGATATAGATGTGTATATAGATAGATTTAGATGCATGCAGCCTACATCCATCTATATATATATATATACACACACATTAAATATATATATATATATATATACAAATAAATGTATTGTCACATGGTCAAAGGCAGCACACAGCAAACTCAAATGCCAAATACGAGATGCAAGATCAATAAAAAATCTAAATAAAAACTCACCAATCAAATACTTATAGGTAGGATCGGCATTTAAAATATCATAGATGAAAAATCTATGATATTTTCAGTGCTGAGCCTTCTTGTCAGTATTTGATGGGTGAGTGTAATATATATATATATATATATATATATATATATATATATATACTGGAGCTATATGTAACATGGACACTTACCCCTGCAAACATCAGAGAAGGGACAGACAGTGGATGTGTGGAGCACTAGCCTGTCTGTCTATGTGCATCATTCCTCACCACTTACTGGCCTCCCTGCTCCTCAGTGGATGGATGTTGGTTGCAGCTGCAGGCCAGGAATACACAGGGCCGGTGCAAGGTTTCTAGGTGCCCTAGGCAAAGCTACACAATGCCGCCCCTTCAGTACAGTACACATCCTCTTCTGTCCCTGACCTGGCCTCCTAGTCAGACTTGTGGCTGCAAAAAGACGCGCATGTGCTCTAAAAAATGCAATTTGCATTTTATATGTGTTTTTTTTATTATTACTGTTCGCTTATTCCATCTCTATACCAAATTTAATATTATTGATGAATTTTTCAGATTAAATATTTCTTGTATTATATTTAAATTGACTATTAGTATTCAAATGATAGCGCTCTACATCCCTTTATTATTTGTATACACTATTTGGAGACTGACCCCTCATATTTCCATTAACCTCGCCACTGAGAGCACCAATCAGATCACATCAACATTTTTTTTCAAACGGTATTTAAAAGCTTACATGCTAGTAATAGTTTTCTTTTTTTTTCCAAATAAAAACTTTTTTTACATAACATATTTTTCAATTTAATTCAATTATACATACACAAGGGTGGTTTTTACATAAATGCTACAGCAGAACATTGGCACTCAAATCCCTGGGTGACGTAGGGCGAATGCCCACTTGTGTGCAGTAAATGACACAGGACTAGAAGTGTATGAAGGTCCCCTGGGCCCAGCAGTAACAAATTGCATTAAGGCTAGAAAACACACATAAACACACATATTGAAAAATACCAATATTTAATTAAGCTAAACCTATTTTGATGCAACAACGGAACAACACTGTACAACACAATGCTGCTTACATACTGTTCTGCCCTACTAACCTTCTGTATATAGTAGGGGTGAGCGGGTTCGGATTTCTGAAATCCGAACCCCCCCGAGCCCCCCCGATCCGAGTCAGATCCGAGTCAGGCTCGACTTTTCCCGCCTGACTCGGATCTGAAATCGAGGCAAAACGTCATCATCCCGCCTTCCGGGTCTCGCGGGTTTTGGATCCTATATAAGGTACCCGCGTCGGCGCCATTTTCTCACTCGGCTGTGGACAGTGAAGAGGGAGGGTGGGAGTTAGGGCTGGCTGGGCTGTGTAGTGTAGTGTAGTGCAGAGTAGTGTTGTGCTGTGCTGTGCTGCGCTGTGCTGCTGTTGTCCACTACTTCAAAGTCCATAGGGGCTGGCTGTGTTGTGCTGTGCTGCTGTTGTTAATAGGGGCTGTGTCCACTACTTCAAAGTCCATAGGGGCTGGCTGGACTGTGTTGTGCAGTCAGTTCTCCATAGGGGCTGTGTCCACTCCAAAGTCCTGTGCAGTGTCCCAGTCCTAAAGGGGTGCTGTAGTGTTGTCCAGGGGGTGCTCTGTCCATCAGGGGTGCTCCCCCCAAGTGCTAAAAAAATAATATTTTTTCTGTGTTTGTGAATTGTGTGTGCAGTAGCCGCACGTGCATCCACAAAGTAGTGCCAAGCGTGCGCCTGTGTCATAAGTAAAGGGCCGGCTGGCTTGACCGTTAAAGGGTGCTGTAACCCCCAACGTACACTTCAAACCAAATAACAAAATATTTTTTCTGTGTTTGTGAATTGAGTGCGCAGTAGCCGCACGTGCATCAACAAAGTAGTGCCAAGCGTGCGCCTGTGTCATAAGTAAAGGGCCGGCTGGCTTGACCGTTAAAGGGTGCTGTAACCCCCAAAGTACACTCCAAACCAAATAAAATATTTTTTCTGTGTTTGTGAATTGTGTGCGCTGTAGCCGCACGTGCATCAACAAAGTAGTGCCAAGCGTGCGCCTGTGTCATAAGTAAAGGGCCGGCTGGCTTGACCGTTAAAGGGTGCTGTGACCCCCAAAGTCACTCCAAACCAAATAAAAAAATATTTTCTGTGTTTGTGAATTGTGTGCGCAGTAGCCGCACGTGCATCAACAAAGTAGTGCCAAGCGTGCGCCTGTGTCATAAGTAAAGGGCCGGCTGGCTTCACCGTTAAAGGGTGCTGTAACCCCCAAAATACACTCCAGTCCAAATCAAATAAAAAAATATTTTCTGTGTTTGTGAATTGAGTGCGCAGTAGCCGCACGCGCATCAACAAAGTAGTGCCAAGCGTGCGCCTGTGTCATAAGTAAAGGGCCGGCTGGCTTGACCGTTAAAGGGTGCTGTAACCCCCAAAATACACTCCAGTCCAAACAAATAAAAAAATATTTTCTGTGTTTGTGAATTGTGTGCGCAGTAGCCGCACGTGCATCAACAAAGTAGTGCCAAGTGTGCGCCTGTGTCATAAGTAAAGGGCCGGCTGGCTTGACCGTTAAAGGGTGCTGTAACCCCCAAAGTACACTCCAAACCAAATAAAAAAATATTTTCTGTGTTTGTGAATTGTGTGTGCAGTAGTCGCACGTGCATCAACAAAGGAGCAGCGCCAAGCGTGCGCTTGTGTCCCATAAGTAAAGGGCCAGCTGACTCATTTCTTAAAGGGTGGTGTAACCCACAAAGTGCACTACTCTCCAGCAAAAATAAAAAATATTTTCTGTGTTTGTGTGCGCCTTAGCCGCACGTATATATCAAACCGATATAACATAAATGGAGGACCAAACTTTCTCCAATAAAAATAAAATAGAGAAAGATCAAGAACCACTTCCTCCTTGTGCTGAAGCTGCTCCCACTAGTCATGACATAGACGATAACATGCCATCAACGTCGTCTGCCAAGGCCGATGCCCAATGTCATAGTAGAAGCCACATACAATCCCAAATGACAAAGTTCAGGAAAATGACCTTAAAAAAAACATTTAAATCATCTGAAGAGAAACGTAAACTTGCCAATATGCCATTTATGACACGGAGTGGCAAGTAACGGCTAAGGTCTTTCCCTATGACTAGTGTGTGTCATACTAGTATGACTAGTATGTTCCTGACTTGTGGTTCAGCTTCACATGACGAAGGAAGCCCTCCTCCCGCTAAAAAAATCAAACGAGTTAAGCTGGCAAAAGCACAGCAAAGAACTGTGCGTTCTAAGAAGATATCACAAATCCCCAAGGAGAGTCCAAGTGTGGTGGCGGTTGCGATGCCTGACCTTCCCAGCACTGGATGGGAAGAGGTGGCTCTTTCCACCATTTGCACGCCCCCTGCAAGTGCTGAAAGGAGCACCCACAGTCCACTTGCTGATATGCAAATTTAAGATGTCACTGTTGAAGTACAACAGGATGAGGATACTGGTGTAGCTGGCGCTGAGGAGGAAGTTGGCGGGGAGGATTCTGATGGTGATGTGGTTTGTTTAAATCAGGCTCCGGGGGAGACAGTTGTTGTCCGTGGGATGAAAAAGCCCATCACGGTCATGCCTGGGCAGAAGACCAAACATTCCACCTCTTTGATCTGGCAATATTTCTATCCAAATCCGGACAACAACTGTCCCGTTGTCCTGTTGAATCAAAGCGCCTGCAAACCACACCGTCAACTCCCTCCTCGTCAATTTCCTCCTTAGTCAGGATCGGAAGTAGTCCTGCAGGCCATGTCACTGGCATGACTGACTCTCCTATCCGGGATTCCTCCGGAGGATCCTGCATTGCTACGCCTCCTGCTGCCGCTGCTGCTGTTGCTGCTGCTGGGAGTCGTTCATCATCCCAGAAAGGAAGTAGGAACACCACTACTTTTACTAAACAATTGACCCTCCAACAGTCCTTTAAGTACGACAGCAGTCATCCTGAAGCAAAATGTATAACTGAGGCCTTGACTGCTATGTTGGTGTTAGACGTGCGTCCGGTATCCGCCATTAGTGCAGTGGGATTTAGACAATTGATGGAGGTAGTGTGTCCCCGGTTCCAAATCCCATCTAGATTCCACTTCACTAGGCAGGCGATACCGAGACTGTACAGAAACGTCAACAAAAGTGTCCTCAGTGTCCTGAAAAATGCAGTTGTACCCAATATCCACTTAACCACGGACATGTGGACAAGTGGAACAGGGCAGACTAAGGACTATATGACTGTGACAGCCCACTGGGTAGATGTATCACCTTACGCAGCAACAGCAGCAGCGTCACCAGTAGCAGCATCTCAGAAACGCCAGCTCGTTCCAAGGTAGGCTACGCTGTGCATCACCGGTTTCAGTAAGAGGCACACCGCCGACAACCTCTTAGAGAAACTGAGGGAAATCATCGCCCAGTGGCTTACCCCACTTAGACTCTCCTGGGGATTTGTGATATCTGACAACGCCACCAATATTGTGTGGACATTACATCTGGGCAAATTCCAGCATGTCCCATATTTTGCTCACACAATAAACTTGGTGGTGCAGAATTTTCTGAAAAGTGACAGGGACGTGCAGGAGACGCTTTGGGTTGCCTGAAAAATTTCTGGCCACTTTCGCCATTCAGCGACTGCGTGCAGAAGACGGGAGCACCAGCAAACACTCTTGAACCTGCCCCGCCATCATCTGAAGCAAGAGGTTGTGATGCGGTGGAACTCAACCCTCTATATGCTTCAGAGGATGATGGAGCAGCAAAAGGCCATTCAAGCCTATACATCCACCTATGACATAGGCAAAGGAGGGGGTATGCACCTGACTCAAGCACAGTGGAGAATTTCCGTATTGTGCAAGGTTCTCCAGCCCTTCGAACTTGCCACACGTGAAGTCAGTTCAGACACTGCCAGCTTGAGTCAGGTCATTCCCCTCATCAGGCTTTTGCAGAAGCAGCTGGAGAAAGTGAAGGAGGAGCTAAGACAGAGTGATTCCGCTCGGCATGTGGGACTTGTGGGTGAAGCCCTTCTTTCGCTTTGCCAGGATTCCAGGGTGGTCAATCTGTTGAAATCAGACCACTACATTTTGGCCACCGTGCTTGATCCTAGGTGTAAAGCCTATGTGGTGTCTCTCTTTCCGGCCGACACAAGCCAGCAGAGGTGCAAAGACCTGCTGGTGAAAACACTGTCAGCTGAAGCGGAACGTGACACGTCAACAGCTCCTTCTTCATTTTCTCCCGCAACTGGGGTTGCCAGGAAAAAACTTAGGTATTCTAAGCAACCCGCTGGCGGTGATGCAGGGCAGGCAGCACCAAGTTTGGACATCTGGTCCGGACTGAAGGACCTGGCAACAATTTCTGACATGTCTACTGTCACTGCATATGATACTGTCACCATTGACAGAATGGTGGAGGATTACATCGGTGACAGCATCCAAGTAGGCATGTCAGACAGTCCGTACCTGTACTGGCAGGAAAAAGAGGCAATTTGGAGGCCCCTGTACAAACTGGCTCTATTTTGCCTAAGTAGCCCCCCCTCCAGTGTGTACTCCGAAAGAGTGTTTAGTGCAGCTGGGAACCTTGTCAGCGAAAGGCGTAGGAGGTTGATTCCACAAAATGTGGAGAAGATGATGTTCATAAAAATGAATTATCAACTCTTCCAGGGAGACCAGCCTCCAGAACGTACAGAGGGACCTGTGGTGGTGGATTCCAGCGGGGACGAGTTAATACTCTGTGAGGATGAGGATGTACACAACACTTAAGAGGGTGAGGAATTGGTGGATGAGGAGTATGAGGACGACATCTTGCCTCCGTAGAGCCAGTTTGTGCAGGGACAGATTAATTGCCAGCTTGTTTTGTGGGGGCCCAAAAGAACCAATCATTTCAGCCACAGTCGTGTGGCAGACCCTGGCACTGAAATGATTGGTTTGTTAAAGTGTGCATGTCCTGTTTATACAACATAAGGGTGGGTGGGAGGGCCCAAGGACAATTCCATCTTGCACCTCTTTTTTTTCTTTGTATTATGTACTGTTTGGGGCCTAGTTTTTCAAACTGCCATCCTGTCTGCCACTGCAGTGTCACTCCTAGATGGGCCACGTGTTTGTGCCGCCCACTCGTGTCGCTTAGCATAGTCATCCATCTACCTCGGTGCAACCTTTTGGACATAAAAACACTATTGTGAGGTGTGAGTTGTTCAATAGACTGGACATGAGTGGAAATTAAGGTTTTTGAGGTTAATAATAGCATAGGAGCAGAAAAATCAACACATTCTGTGATTTTAGCTGTTTTTATGCTTTTTTAAAAAAAAATACAGATCCAAAACACAAAACCCAGAACCCAAAACACGGAAGGGTGGTTTTGGCAAAACCAATCCAGATCCAAAACACGAAGAAAGATCCAGATCCAAAACCAAAACACAAAACACGAAAAGTGGCCGGTGCACACCCCTAGTATATAGACAAACAAATACATCACAATGGTAACAACACTAATATATGCAGATAACTTGTTCTATTGCTGTAGGAATAAGCCACACTTTAGTAGTTCCAGGCCAGCAGGAGAGATGTAGAGACCTCCTTGTGCTCCATTCCCTCCACTGTTTTCTTCCCTACCTGCCCCTACATGTCTTTTTGGGAGCACTCAGCTCTCACTTGTTTCCAGCAACAGCAACATAAATATTATACATCTGTGCCCCTGAGTTCTCCGTACCAGCCTGGTAGGGAGCAATCAGGGGCACAGATGTATAGTGAATTATGGCAGGTGCTCCCTCTTTTGTGGCCGTAGGGGGTACCAATGGGGGCCGGGTCGGATGGGTAATAAGTTTTTTTTACTTCCTTAATTACATGTGCCATGGCCAGATAGGCGGCCTGTGGGGTGGGGATAAATTGACTTACTATTAGCCGCTGTCAACCGTCAGATGCCATTTATGCCCCTGAGCCCTCGGGGCCCCACAGATGCTCGGGGCCCGGCACGGGTGTACCCCTTGTACCCCCCTGTTGCCGGGTCTGCTTATGGGAGGAGCTGCTGCTGGGCATGGGCAGCAGCTCCCCCATCAGCCATTTTTATATTTTTTTTAAATCAGTGTGCTGCCCAATCGTCCGATCGCGGCAGCCCGTCCAGCTGTAGTGGAGTAGGGGTGAATGAAGGGTGGCAGCCCCTAAAGATAACACTGTAGCCGGCCCGGTGGGAAACGGCCCGGCGTCGTCTGCTTTTTCTTCCTCTTCTTCTTCCTCTTCTTCTTCATTATCATTGACATATTGTTATTGGTATAATTACACGTGCATATGCATGTATGTGCATGTGCATATACATATATTAATTTCTAATCTATAATATTTACTCTCTCCATGTTCCTCTCAATAGGTTTAATCCAATTCTATATTATGTTATTTATTAAGTAGATTTTAGTTGAATTACTTTATGATGATGCTATGTCATATTTAGTTGGGACACCAGTTGGCCTCAGTTATAAAATATATATTTTCTACTTGTTTATTAATTGATTTATAATATAAGAATTATATATATATATATATATATATATATATGTGTGTGTATGCTATTTTTTATAGTACTGTATTAGTATCTTATGAGATTATATAACAGTTTTTTAAATAGTCTTGAGGATAATTGGAACTGTTTAATAAAGTTTTCAGCAGAATACTAAGGTGGACAACTGCAGGTTAAATCAGACTAATTAATTGATTAACTAATCCTGTGATGGCACTATTTAAACTTTATAATGGATATGGTGAGCATTCCAGCTTGAAAAAGGCTAAAGGCGTGCCGAAATGCGTTGCTGCTCACTTTCTACAAACCGGGGACTGTACTGTGCTTTATCGCAGCAGAATATTACCTATAACCGGCAACTACCATTGTTACAAGTCGGATTCCTGACGTTTATTACTGCCAGATGGCAGCCGGAGGAGGATAAACTACGACCAGGTGCCGGCATTTTTTGCATCTGCTGCACTTCCCGCACTGCTGTCTGTGATCCAAAGATGGGAGCTGCTGTATCCTACACACTACCTGGGTTGCTCCCAGGTCACAGCATTTAACATCAGCCGCCGGCAACTATCAGAGACAAGAGCTGGTGTACTCCGCACCTTATCTGGACTGCTCCCAGGACACGGTATTAAGCATTAGCCGCCGGGTGGAGAGAGCCCTTGGATTACAAACACCCTCCACACACGCTGCCGGTGGAGATCTATACCTGCTCCCGCTACAGCGGCTTTGGGCTACATCTTGAATATGGCACTGAGTGTTAATTACCGCATACTGCTGCTGGAGAAATCCTATTGACTGGTATGCATGCCTCCAACATCTCTTTGCAAAAAGGTTTTTATGAATAAGCACTGACTGAGTTCATCCTTTATTAATTATTCAAATAACTCAGATAATTTTCCTATTATATAAACTCTATGGATGTGGCTATTGGTTCCTAATAACACTAGGAATCATTATCAGACTCCTTGGTGGAAACAATCCCCGGTAAAATCTTGTTTCAATTGAGAGACTCCATCAACCAGTAACATATTTGGATATAAATGACCATTATTTTAATTAGTTACTGGTAACAGCAACATGTTGGTCTCCTTGAGATTGATTTGTATACAATCTGTTTTATTGAGAGTCTGATCAACACCCTCTAATACAGTTAATGTTTGTATACATTTTTCTATTTATGCTGTTTTATCTGCTGCAGCTGTTGATAGTACAACACTTGTTATACGGTTTATTTCTTTATATTTATGTGTATTTATTGTCTGAAATTGATTAAAAAATATTTTTTATGTATCTACATTTGTGCTACACTGATGTTCCTATCTAAGTATTAGAGCACAGTAATTCCTTTGTATTTTAATTTTTTGCTAGGTTGACAATGACCTTTTTATTTACTGCTGCACTTATATTCTGATCTTCCTTCTTTTAATAGCGCTGGGTATTATTCTGTTAATTTCTTGCTTCAACTTGTCTTCCTAGTAGCATTTAAGAAGGAGGATCAATATGACAGAATTATCATGGATTAAAGAGAGGAACAGTAGGAGAGTGGAATTTTTATCTAGATTTGATGTTGATGCTGGTAAAGATATTGTTGAACCAGATATGAACCAAGGTTTTGTGGAACTTGAAAGGCTTTTATTGATTGAGAGTAGGCATTGGCTTGATAGTGTATTTTTGTCTAAATACATTGAGATGGATAGAATACCTAAAGGCTTGCAGGTGCATAAGAATCTACCAATGATGATTTGGATTTAACCAAGGAATGGGACCTGGCACTCAAATGTTGTTCCATTTCCTTGATTAAATCTCTTATTAGTTATAGGGAAAGAAAAATAGAAAAAGTGAATAGAGATATTGAACAAACTGAGAAAGACCTAATACAATTTAAAGATGACCCATAATATAAGAGGAGAGAAGTTGAATTGAACCAGATGGTCATATAATATTAGAAAGAATTTATTATAAAGAAAAAAATAAAATTGTTAAGACATGAGAATAGCCACTTTATACAGGGCAATAAAAAAATCTAAAAAGTTTGTCTCTCAATATAGACCCCCTTATCATCAAAGATTCAATTCACCACAGGCACCTATAGAAAAATCCAGATCTACTAGGCCTATGTGTAAATTTGGACCAACAAAAGAATCCAGTTATACGGATAGAAATGATAGGAAACCCAACATATCCCCAAAATATAATTTAGGAGCAAGACCCAAAAATAGAACAGACCCAGTTCACAAACAGGATTTTCACAATTGAGAGAGGACACTCTCACACTACAACCGGTATCAACCTCTCCAAGAAAGAACACCCAAAAGAATAAGAGATTTAGGGGAAAGAGAGGATGGGGAGGGAGACCTTAGACGTCCAAGATTTCATTAAATAAATCATGTATTTTTAATCTATCTAATAGATCTCTAAATGAGACTGAATTACAATTACTCTCTAAGGGCCTTAATTTTGCCCAGAGTTCTAACCCTAACTTATTTAATTTATTTTCAGAACTCATTCGCTATGTGAGGTCTCTATGTAGACAAAGATATTTATTTTCTAAAATCAAAAAAGATAAATTAGAGAAGGAAGATGACCCAATAATTTTGGATGTTAATGACCTAGTCCAAGTAATCTATTATTCTATAAAACACATTGAAAGATTTTCAAATCTTGTGTAATTTTAATCCAAAAAGAGATCTTGGCAAAAGAAATATGTCATACGGAGAGAGGATGGCTCTTAGGGGTCTTCAGGATGATGACTCCATCATTATTAAACCTGCAGATAAGGGTGGTGGAGTCGTCATCCTGAATAAGTTGGACTATATTAAAGAGGCACTAAACTAGCTACGGGTCCCTTTTTTTTATCGGACTCTGGATAAAGATCCTACACTGGTATACCAAAAAGAACTTAAATCTTTATTGGACGATGCACTAGATAAGAATATTATTAATAAAGATTAATTTAATTTTTTGGTTACATGTCACCCCATGACACCGGTGTATTATTATTTACCTAAGATTCATAAGTCTTTAAGTTCACCATCGATGCATCCTATTATTTCGGGGATTGAGTCACTCACTTCGCACTTGTCTTTTTTTGTTGATCACTATTTACAGGGGTATGTTGTCACTCAGAGGTCCCATATACGTGATACTATTGACCTTCTAGAAAAATTGAAGACTATCACCTGGCGTCTGGGATATGGGTTCTTTACCCTGGACGTTCAGGCACTTTACACCAATATTCCACATGAGGCTGGTATTATGGTGGTAAAAAGGCTATTAGATAGAGATACTAATACCTCTGAGGACCAACATGATTTTTTGCTTAAGTGTATTTGGTTTATTTTGACACACAATAATTTTGTTTGACTCCACCCACTACTTATAAATTCACGGAATGGCCATGGGCACAAGATTTGCTCCTAGCTTTGCCAACATCTATATGGGTTCCTTTGAGGACTCATATGTTTGGGATGGGCTAGCCAGAGCGAGTCTAGTGTTCTATGGCCGTTACATAGATAATTTATTTTTCATTTGGGATAGGGATATTCTTTCTGCCACTAAATTCACTGATTATTTAAATATGAACACTATGAATTTAATATTCACATCGCACTTTAGTCATGTTTCTATTGATTTTCTAGATGTTACTTTGTCGACTGTAGATGACAAAATCATCTCAACCCTTTATACAAAAAATGTATATTGCAGTTCATATCTCCACTATAATAGGGGACATCACCGTCCTTGGATTGACAATATCCCTAAGAGTCAAATGGGTAGGGTTAGACGTAATTGCACGAGAGATGAGGATTTTCATCTACATGTTGACAAATTGAAAGATAATGTCTTGAAAAGAGGGTATCCAATAGGATTAATAGAGGAGGCAAAAACTCATGCTGAATTAACACATCAGCCCAAATTTGTAGATATGGTGTCCAGTGTTTGGACTAATGTTGATTTGGTTGAAGTCAAAGAGTCCGATAAGGAGATGGAACTTAACAAACCAATGCTAAAAATGGATAAGCCTTCCAAAAAGGACACCTCTTTGTTGTATATCTTTCAATACAATAGTGAATCAAAGAAGATTAGATCTATTATCAATAAAAATTATAAGATTTTACAATGTGATTCAATACTTTCAAATGCTATCGCCCCTAAACCAAATATAGTTTTCAAAAAGAGTAGGAACTTGAGAAGTTTTCTATCTCCAAGTACCTTTAATAGCAATAATAATAAAAATGAAATAATCAAAAATGATACAACTTCAAATGTAACTTGGCTTCAAATAAACTTAAGGATGCTACTCCTGCAACCATGCAAGGTGTCTAACTTGTAAACACATAAATAGAGGCAAACAAATAGTATCAGTCAAAATCTATGCCATCTTTGATATTAATGAATTTATTAATTGTGAAACCACTTATGTTGTATATGTGTTAAGTTGTGATTGCTCCACACAGTATGTGGGTCGCACAACGAGGACACTGAAAGAATGGTTTCGAGAACATAGGCTTAATATCATTAAAGGCCTAGAGACCCACAGTGTCTCTAGACACTTTGCTGAGTTCCATCAGAGTAATCCTGCATGCTTAAAGATCATGGGGATAGAAAATATTAATAAAACCAAAAGAGGGTACAACAGATATAAAATACTATGTGAAGCTGGATCCAAATGGATTTTTAGGCTTCAAACACTATCCCGAGATGGCCTTAATGAAGCACTTGAATTTTATGAATGAATAAAGGTTATGGATGTGGGGCGGGTCGTCATTACTCCTTATGTACTGTCCGGTCAATGGAGTGATCACGGCCCTACCCCTATTCCTTGACCCATCCTCTATTCTTCCTTGGTTCATATGCTCTAGTTTCTGGTTTATCATTACTTAATCCTATGAGTATTTATTTATATGATCTCTATCTTTGTCTCTTTGAGTATTTTTCTAATTGATCTATAAAATAGCTTACCCTCCATATATATCCAGCAGATCATTGACATTGCTACTAATAATATGGTTATAAACGTATGGTTTTTGACATTTATGTTATGTTATTATCATCATCATCATTATTATTATTATTATTATTTTCATTATTATCATTATTATTAATATTATCATTGAGATATTGTTATTGGTATAAAAGTGCATCAAACAAATCTATGCAAAAACATATATAAAAAATATATATATTAAAAAAAAAAGAACAATATACAGAAAGCAAAAATGTATACATAAAATACACATGGTGGCTACAGTATGTTACATGTTATCTAAAATCACAATAATCCAAGATACGATAGACCCCAAATATAATACTGTAAACCAATCATGTTATGATGGATAAACCTCAATATCACTTATAAAAAGCACTGAATACCTGATTGTTCATTTAACCCTTTCGGGGTCAATGTATCCAATTTGTATATCCATTTACACTCAGACTGCAACAGCCGCAACGATCTGTTATCTCCCCTAATTAAAGTGGGTACATGATCGATTATTCTATACTTGAGAGAGGCCAGACTATGCTTTGCCTCAACAAAATGTTTTGCAATGGGCTGTTCTGCATGTCCTTTCTCAAGTGCCAGCCGTATGGCACTCCTATGCAGTGCCATGCGTTCTTTAAACATGCGATCGGTTTTCCCAATATAACATTTACTGCACGGGCATATAATCATGTATACCACAAATTTCGTGGTACACGTCACAAAATGCCTAATAAAGATCTTTTTGCCAGTTTGCGGATGGTGGAAGCTATCACCACTAATCATATATCTACAGGTCATACAACTGACACATTTAAAACAACCTGGTTTGAGTGGTCTAATGCAATGTTTAAAATTGGCAAAATTACGTGGAGTTATGTCAGATTTTACCAACAGATCTTTAAGGTTTTTACCACGTGTATGGCAGTGTAAAACAGGTTGTTGGCCCAATGTTGGTAATTCTGCATCTGTAGCTATTATGGGCCAAAACTTCCGTACCTGATGTTTTACCTTGGCACTGCCTGTGTTAAATCTTGTTACCCATGGAGTGCGTCCCTGTTTTCTGGGTTTACTACTAGTTTCCAATAGAGTTGCCCGGATGTTGTAAAAGAGCTTTCATTTTTTGTTTTTGAAGGGTCTGATAGTTATACCCCCGTTTCTCAAATTTAGAGATCATCAGATCAATCTGTGTGCTAGCTACTGTAGCGTCGCTGTTAATTCTACAGCAATGGATAAACTGAGAGTAGGGGAGACTATTTTTCAAACTAGGAGGATGGAAACTGTTGCTATGGAGAATATTATTCCGAACTGTAGGTTTTATGTAAACCGTAGTGCTGAGTGTAGAACCATTTTTAGATATTAGTACATCAAGGTAATGTATGGAATCCTGGCTAATCTCAAATGTGAATTTGACTGGATGTGTCGAATTATTGTGCCTATCCATCAAAGTACTGAGATCATCACTTGAACCTGACCAAACAATCAAAAGATCGTCTATATATCAAACTAATACAATAATATGTTTAGAAATATTGGAGTCAGAGAAGAAGAAATCATTCTCTACACTAAACATATAACTGTTGGCCACTTTTGATACCTGCAGGCTTCCGTCTGCTGTTACTGTGGTGAAGGGTAATCACTGGTGACGTCATCGCACTTCCGTTTTTGGCGGGCTCCGGGGCGTCTGAGCACTGGGTGTTCTGATGTATAAAGGTAAGACTGTTTCATACTGTTCTCCTGTATCCTGACGAAAATGCAGTAGCATTGAAACATTTATCCAACATCTGACTTGTGGTCTGTGTATTATTTACAAGTCATCCTGAGTGCCGCCCCGATGCTATACTATATATATATATATATATATATATATATATATATATGTTGAATAAGGGGCACTCACCAGAGCATTTCCAGCAGAATAAAATGATTTAATAGCTTACATATGTCAGTCGACTTTTCGGTCCAACATGACCTTTATCAAGACCAGCATCAGCTCAACGTGTGAACAAAAGACAGCATATGTTCAAACAGAGCCCCACGATATATATATATATATATATGTTATTTTTTATAGTACTGTACTAGTATCTTATGAGATTATATATCAGTTTTTTAAATAGTCTTGAGGATAATTGGAACTGTTTAATAAAGTTTTCAGCAGAATACTAAGGTGGACAACTGCTGGTTAAATCAGACTAATTAATTGCTTAACTAATCCTGTGACGGTATTATTTAAACTGGTTAATTGATATAGTTAGCATTCCATCTTGAAAAAGGCTACAGGCGTAGCCAAAACGCGTTGCTGCTCACTTTCTACACACCGGGACTGTACTGTGCTTTATCGCAGCAGAATATTACCTATAACCGGCAACTACCATTGTTACAAGTGGGATTCCTGACGTTTATTACTGCCAGATGGCAGCCGGAGGAGGATAAACTACGACCAGGTGCCGGCATTTTTTTGCATCTGCTGCACTTCCCGCACTGCTGT
This sequence comes from Taudactylus pleione, assembly GCA_031769625.1. NCBI lineage: Eukaryota > Metazoa > Chordata > Amphibia > Anura > Myobatrachidae > Taudactylus > Taudactylus pleione. The sequence continues at coordinate 38,018,995 of JAUIMM010000153.1, read as the reverse complement.
CTGTGATCCAAAGACGGGAGCTGCTGTATCCTACACACTACCTGGGTTGCTCCCTGGTCACAGCAATTAACATCAGAAGCCGGCAACGATCAGAGACAAGAGCTGGTGTACTCCGCACATTATCTGGACTGCTCCCAGGACACGGTATTAAGCATTAGCCGCCGGGTGGAGAGAGCCCTTGGATTACAAACACCCTCCATACACGCTGCTGGTTGACTTCTGGAGATCTATACCTGCTCCCGCTACAGCGGCTTTGGGCTACATCTTGAATACGGCACCGAGTGTTAATTACCCGTTACTGCTGCTGGAGAAATCCTACTGACTGGTATGCATGCCTCCAACATCTCTTTGCACAAAGGTTTTTATGAATAAGCACTGACTGAGTTCGTCCTTTATTCATTATTCAAATAACTCAGATAATTTTCCTATTATATAAACTCTATTAGGGGTATTCAATATGGAGCGAAAACTCAGTTTCTGCGATGTTTTTGCATCGGATGATGTCATTTTCGCCGCTTTTACTTTTACACCGTATTCAATTTGAAAACTTATTGCCGGTGCGAAAAGTATATTGCATTCAACCCTGCAAAAAAGTATCACCAAGGAATGGGTGGCGAAAAAAAGTGCAGAATTGGGGTTTTGGGGTACAACATTTCGGAAACCACCCTGCTACCTTCAGACAGTCCCCCAAAGGTAAACTGTGTTAAAAAATGTTTAAAAAATACCTCAGAAGACCCCAAAAAAAAGCACTTTCATTTTGGGGGTGAAAAAAAAAATTAGGGGGTGCAAAGTTAAAAACTAGCGAACTACAATATTGGGGGGTCCCCAAGTATGCCCCAGGTGTTTTTTTCATTGCAGGTGTTTGCGGCAGGTGGATTTGTCACGTTTTTTAAAACTTCACTTTTAAATATGCTCACCACCATTTTCAAGTACCCCAAATTTGCTGGAACTACTTATTTTCTGCAGCTATCGAGCCCATTTAAAGACCCCAAAAACCTTCAGCAGGGCTAATCGGGGGTATCCAGAGTGATCCCCCATGTCAGAGCATCTTTTTGGGGATGTTAGGGTGATTTTCCCAAAAATCAGCGAAGTTTTTGCTGATTTCACTTTTGCCGGGTGCTGTTTTCGACAATTTCAAATTCAATACGGGTATAATCGGGGGCGCTCACGATACTTTTTCACCGGCAAAAGCTCCGATGTGCGGCGAAAACTTCGACACGCATAGACGACGAAGTTTACGTTTCAAATTGAATACCCCTCTATGGATGTGGCTATTGGTTCCTAATAACACCAGGAATCAATATCAGACTCCTTGGTGGAAAATCCCCGGTAATATCTTGTTTCAATTGAGAGACTCCATCAACCTGTAACATATGTGGATACAAATGACCATTATTTTGATTAGTTACTGGTAACAGCAACATTTTGGTCTCCTTGAGATTGATTTGTATACAATCTGTTTTATTGAGAGTCTGATCAACTCCCTCTATTACAGTTAATGTGTGTATACATTTTTCTATTTATGCTGTCTTATCTGCTGCAGCTGTTGATAGTACAACACTTGTTATATGGTTTATTTATTTATATTTATATGTATTTATTGTCTGAAATTTATTAAAAAAATATTTTTTATTTATCTACATTTGTGCTACACTGATGTTCCTATCTAAGTATTAGAGCGTAGTAATTCCTTTGTTTTTTTTAGCAATTTCTAAGTAAGGTCAGGGCTGCTGTAATTCTGCATGAGGGGCCGATTATACTCGATATTACCGATGTATACGCAGGACTGCAAAGTATTACGGATGTGAGATAGCGGTTGTTGGAGGCAGTGGACGTCTCTATGCTGGCAGCACAACGGCATTGTGATAGCATTCATTAGCATATTTTCACAGCAGATCTACGTGTGATTACGGAGCTGCGATTGCATAGCGATTCGTAATGAATCAGGCCCTAAGGTTTAGTGTTTTTGTTTAATAATGAATATAAATATTTTTTAATAATTGATATAAAGTGAGATGTGATGACCTATTGTAATTTTTAGGTCTTCAATATCCATAAGTAATAAAGTTCTAAGTGTGCATGCTACCTTTGTACTTTGTGATCTCACTTTTAATATGTAAACAAATGTGCCATTCATATATATATATTTGTCTATTATCAGGCATGTTATAGAAAGGTTTAAGGCCATTGTTAAATATGTTTTCAATGAAGCCCAACGATTCACACTTTTAAACTATATTTAATGTGAATTGCATTTTCAGGCACCCGGGCTACTCTCAGACAAATGCATACATGACTGTGTCAGGTTTTCAATTCAGCAGAATTGACAACTTTTAAATGTTCTGAGTTTTCATTCTAAGTAATCTAAACTTAGTGCCCATAACAGTGCCAGAGGGTCTATAGTATTTCAATAATAGGATTCTTTGACATGGGACTCACATTGTCTACATGGTTGCTTATTTAAAAATTATTACATTGAGTTGGAGTTTCACTTTTATCAGCTACTTCTGCAATATTCAAATATACATTCTTTACACAAGGTTTAATGCTTTCTTCTTTATGATGCTGCCACTTATTAGTACCAGGGATTGACCATACTCAGAGTCCCCAGTGATAGTTACACTCTCACCACTAATAAACATTTTGTGGGAAATTTCAAATTAACCAAATTATAATGAATGTGTTATCACCACGTTCCATTCAACAACTCATACTTCATAAAGATCAGACAGTAGCTACAAGTAAACCATACTTGCCTACTTTTTAAAAAGCATTTCAGGGAGATTGTGAAAGCAACACCTACGAGCGTGGCGATAAAGTGGACGTGTACTGCTACATATGAGAGGTGTGTCAGAAAACTGACTTACATCCAAATGTAAATGAGCCCTAAAGCAGTTCGTAATATCTATTTTTTTATGAAAACACTGATATATTACAGAAAATACATGTAGCCATACGGATCACTGTGCCTTATAACCAATGCAGGGAAATGATACTAATGATCCCATTTGAATGTAAATATCTGTTTATTTTTATATAGCTTCATAATGGGGGTAAGGATGAAATCAGGGAGATTGCTAGGCTCTTCTGGGAGTCTCCCTGACAATGAGGGAGAGTTGCTAAGTATAAAGTAAACAGCTTATAAAAAACTATGCAGACTTTCTTACAGTTAAAGAGATGACTGGGTTTGGCAATATGGTTAACATGTGTTTTATCTAGGCCCCCTGCCTTATTGAAGTGAGGTGCAGGAGGGAGGATTAGCCTCAGCATCATATCCAAGGCATGCACCAGACATGTTTTTAGAGCTTTATCTACCTTAGATTCCCTCTAAGATGAACAGGTTGTGCAGATGTTTTGGCTCAACTGCAACAACCTCCTGAACCTTTAAGAGCAGGTGTGAGATGATTTAGAGCCTTTGTCATCAAGTTTGTCATCAAGTTACTATGCAGTGTCTAGGCTGCATAGATTATTGTGTGACCTACACTTTATAGCCACAAGCTCATTTCAGTCTGTGAGCTCAAAAGTGTTAGTGTCCTCAAAATCTGTGTTGCGCACATGTACTGTACCTGATTAGCGCTGCCAGAAGTGGGAGGAACTCAAGATAGCTTTTTGTAGGCTCTTAATGATCTCTAATTTATTTGGAACCATAGATTGTTCACATATTGCACAAAGAGCAATGCACTGCACTTGATGGCTTTGGTTTCTTTCAACATACACTGGTCAGTGACAACGGACCTCAGTTCACTATGAGTTCTAAGTTTTCTTAAAGAGGAACAGTGTGAAACTCATCACCTCAGCCCCGTATCATCCAGCTACAAATGACCCGACAAAACACTTCATCCAAATTCTCAAACAAGCATGCCGAGCTATGTCTAAGAACAGGGACTCTTCCTCTTTTCCTATAGGAATACCACAACCAATCAGACCCTGGCCATGCTGTTCTTCGGCCAGAAACTGAAGTCCCTACTGTATTTCCTATAAATTGATGCCAGCAGTCTGGCACATAACTGGAAACTGACACGAGCTTCTGCCAGGGACAGAACAGAAACTGGCTTTAGAGCAGACTGTGCTGGCACAAAGTTACAGGCATGATCAGATGTGGATGGTTGCCAAGGTTATAGAACAAAAAGGGCCACTGTCCTGCATAGTGGAAATTGCACCAGGGGTGCTCTGGCACCACCATATTGATCAGCTACAAGAATGTTTATCTCCACACTCAGATACAATAGGAATATCATAGGGGATCACTCTGACTTCAGCTCTATTGATAAATTACCAAGAAGAATTATCTCAGTTTGCTGAATTGTTTGAGTCCAAAACCCCGACTGAGGTCCCCAGTGATATTCCTGGGACTACAATGGCTTCAATGCGGCAGTGTCTACTGATGACAGGATCTCTGAAGAGTAGTGCTACCCACAGAGGGTTAGGCACATCCCCCAAAGATGGGATTTATTAAGTACATCTTAGCTTACAGGGGAGAGCATTGTAATATATACGTTCATGTTGAATCTACAGATTGCTCTGGCAGGGTCCTGTTAATGTATAATAACTTAGTATGCAATGTATTATGTCTAACACTGTGCAGACAATTTACAGTAGCCTCTGCAGCTGCTCAGGAGGTCAGGAGCAGGTCACATGTCCAGTGTCAGGCAGGTGTTAGTTGGAAGGGATCAGCATTTGGCAGTGGCAGTCCTGAAGTAACAGGGAGTAGGACCAGACCTGCACACCTACCTGGCAGCAGACAGCGGGGGGCGGCAGCCAGAGATGCAATAATCTGCAGATGGCGCACCAGAGCTACCATATACTTGTGTTCCCCGCATAAATGATAAGGGAAGTCTGGAAGAGCTGAGAGAGGCGGTGCTTTCTGCTGACATTCTCCCTATAATCGGTGAAGCTGGGGAGGCAGAGAGTGGGAGTGAAGCCCGGGCAGAGTTCATACAGGATCAGCCTGTTCTACAGTCTGAAAAGCCGGAGGTGGAGCAGTGAGTAATGAATCCACCCCTTATGTAAAATAACCACTTTCCAAGTACAATTCATGGGATCAGTCAAAGGACAGCAGCCAGAGTGACATACTGTTAAACCACGACAGGGAGTTACCTCTCCACACCCAAGTGCATAGTTCTGCATAGTGTGCCTGCTCTCACTCAGCTAATAACCTAAACTCTGATACTCTCAGTGTCTCCAGATAAGGACTCAGTCTTCATCTAAATATTACCTTACTAGCCAGATTTAAGAGTGTTATTAGTCAGCGTTCCTGAATACACCGCTAACTAACCTGTTATGCTCAATAGATAGTGACTATTTACAACCGTCTTAGGTGCACACTAACAGCTATGGTAAAGTGGAAAAGGAGTCACTTTTATGTAACTTTCCAAATTAGGAACCTAAGGAGCCGCTAGATCTGACATCTTTCAATTATCATTAAAAAGGAAGAGAGAGAGAGAAATAAACATTGTTGCGGTGACCTTAGAGTGATATTGCTTTAGGAGATTACAGCCGCTAATTTCATCAGCCTCTGTCAGTGAGTTTATTGAGGACAGATAAAAGACATGAGGCATTAACTTTGTTACTTGGTCCACACAAGTGTCAATTCAGATTGCAGTACTGCTAGGACTCTAGAAACAGTAAACTCAATATTTAACCCGGGCAATGTTTGCAAACAAGTTTACGGACTAAGACAAACACTTGCATGCAGGGGTAATAGTTAGTTATTTTATTCTGCACCAAATGACAACGAGATACTGATGTTTTGGTTTTCTTTAATTGATGTGTAATGATATTGTAACTTTGTCTGCATGAATGTAAGTAACCTATTTCTTCATAGTTGGAAGACAAATTGAATCTTTATTCGGAGTTCCAGTCTAGTAAAAGTGAGCTAGAATCAATTGTATTAATTTTTCTGAAAAGTGTGTGCCTCATATTGCTTGTGGAATGGAGAATTGTATTGTTTTTAGTAACAAACTGTTGATTTATAAAATTGCTATTTGTGAATAAAATTACACTTTGATTCAAAGCAAAGTAACTTGGATAATCAAATTGCCTATATCTTCATTGGAACTAGCCCAAAGTATCTAAGGGGATCGAGAGGCAGATTTGCTGAGTACGTAAGTACCACATAACACCACACCTGGGACTATCTACTGGTGAGGGTTTTACAAATGTACTGTATTATGATAGTTTTACATGCTTTGTTCAATCTGCAGGTATAACTGTAACAAGCCCTGCACAATGTCCAGGTGCTCCAAAGCAAAAAAAACAACAACAAATCTGTGTTTGTGTGGATCAGGCTTCCATTTAACAATTTCAGTTAGCTCAACAGCAAAATAAGCCCATGCCATGTTCCCCAGCTGCCCAGAACCAGAAACTTGAGTGTGTCTATTTTTATAGCTGCCTGTAGCCAGAAACTAGCACACTGCATTAATCACCAAATGCCCAGGGCAAGTGAGAAGAGCAGTATCTGTACTCATTAACTAACTGGAGCCAGGAACTAGCATGGTGCCTGTGTCCACCAACTTCACATGGACCTTATAGTTATTAACTGCATGGAGCACAGTTACTGTAATCATCAACTGCCTGGAGTCATGAACAATTGCTAGACCTGTCATTATCACCTGCTTGGTGCCAGGATCTAGCACAGTGCCTGTATCATTAACATGTACAATATACCCACCAACAGTAACTATTGCTATCCAACTTCCTGATGAATCCAGTGTACCCTACACCTCTGAATTTGTAAACTCATATGGGCAAGGTCATGTGCACTGTATGTTGGGGGAAAACACACAGGTGTCTTGGTAGTGCAGTAATCCTTCCGGCCAATCCCCAATTGAGTTGCTGCTCTTTGGAGTCAGTTTATGTTACATTAATCTCCAGTGATTAAAGGGTGCAGTGCAGTGTGAGACTGGACTTTAATAGTCTTTCTGGGGTCTTCATCATCACATTTGTGGTTGCAAGAGGGCTGTTATTTTGCTTGTCTTTTGGTTAGATTCATGTATAGTAAAATGATTTTACTGTCACTGAGCCAGTCTCAAGTTAGAACTTTGAAAGATGTTGGTCTAAGTAACTTTTGCACCACTTGAAAAAAGGAAGGAACATAATGTTAACAAATGGTCCAAATTATTGGACTTCCTCACCTTAATCGTGATGGCTAAGTCCTGATACCCACTGCACAAAGTGGTTAGAGAGAGCATAAGATAAGGTGTGTCAGAAGTGTCATTTAAACTCACCTCTGCCCACTTAGAGGGGCAAAAAGATTGTTTCACTATCACACACAGAAGGCCTGCAAAGCACTGAGTTGTTTGCAAGAAGAGTCCCTCTGTCTATTACATAGAAGGAAATTGACCTTCTCTCCCCCTTGGCCATGATCTGCAATAACAGATTACCTATTTGTTTTCTTCATTTAGCGGTTTTCTCAAAATTTCTAATCCACTACTAAACAACATTTTAGATTGGGAGAGAAGTAAAATGCAACCAACAGAAGAGAAAATAATTGAAAAGTTGGAGCTGCAGAACACTGATATTCCTAATTTAGTTTGTGTTAATGCAATAGTAAATGTAAGGTGATAAATCCATTAATGCCCAAAGGGAAAGATCTGCTCCTAAAGAAATATGTTAAGTTAATTATGCAGTAAAATTAGACAGTCCTTCTAAACAAATGATTATATTTCACTTTCCCATTTGCATATGCTTGCAATGCATTTTAATATGTATATGAGGGTGCATGGATTTGAATTTGAAATTCTAAATGTTTGTGTGTCTGTTTGTATAGGTACAGTTATACTGACGCCGGGCACAGATAAGCACACTTATTATTATGTTTTGGGTGGTGCTTGCACAATGCATACTTATTAAGTGAAACTTATAATTTACATACATTTAACTCTTCCATTGCAGAAACTGTTGGGTTTATACTGTACAAAGTCACTCATTGTAGCACTGTGTTATCTGACTTAGAAAATTAAATCTCCAGTCTTTGAGGGATATTTGCTAAAATTGTTTTAAGCAATCAGTCAGCAATTAGCTTTTATAAGTCTAGCACAACTTAAGCTGGGTACACACCTAGCAGATATATCTGCAGATGGTGGTTGTTCATACAAACTGACCAACCATCACTGCCATCTAAAGATATATCTGTTGTGAAGACATTGGCCAATTCATCTTTTACTCAGTACACACTGGAAGATCGTCGTTGTGCCAAATCTTCCTGCAATTTACATAATGTGCAGGCCTTCTAAAGAACACACAGGTGCAGGAAATAGGCCCAATAGTCTCCTGTGATGCTCTGAAGCTATAACGTCATCTGTGTCACATTATCTTGTGTCATATTGCCAAATAAGAATAAATACTATCCACGTTTAGATATACATTAAAAGATGATTATATGGGTCAAGAGTGTGGCTTTGAGATCCCATGAAGTGCAGCTCTACCTCTCAGTTTTTTTAAATTTCTTCCCTGCTGCCCACTTCAAGCTGGAAACAATATATTGTATAGTATAAGTACTATATGCACCTGGGTTACACCATGAGAGAGTAATATTATATGTGCCTGGGTTACACCAGGAGAGAACAGTAGTATATGTGCCTGGGTTACACGAGGAGTGAACAGTAGTATATGTGCCTGGGTTACACCAGGAGAGAACAGTAGTATATGTGCCTCGATTACACCATGAGAGAGTAATATTATATGTGCCTGGGTTACACCAGGAGAGAACAGTAGTATATGTGCCTGGATTACACCAGGAGAGAACAGTAGTATATGTGCCTGGATTACACCAGGAGAGAACAGTAGTATATGTGCCTGGATTACACCAGGAGAGAGCAGTAGTATATGTGCCTGGTTTACACCAGGAGAGAGCAGTAGTATATGTGCCTGGATTACACCAGGAGAGAACAGTAGTATATGAGCCTGCGTTACCCCAGGAGAGAACAATAGTACTGTATATGGTTTACCATGTATAGGGAAATTAGAACATGATATAAACAGAAAATAAAAAGTAATTAAGTTCAATTCAACACACACATTGCTTCTCATTTAAATGATCAAATGTAAATATCCTTTATTGCTGCAGACACATTGCAAATATCAATGTATTAATTTGAAAATATTGCAGCAGCCATTATTATTACAAATTAAAATACTGCTGCTTGCGAGTCCTGCATGGGAGAGCTGCCCTATCACATGCCCTATCACATCGCCCACCCCCACCCCTCATCCTGGCACCCAGGGCATGTGCCCTGCTCACCCCTCTTTTGTTATGCCACTGTTAGAAAATGCTAGATTGTCCTTAAAACAAATATCATTAACACAGCTTTGCAGTGATGCTGGGTAAACACTATGTAGATGGATCGGCCAGATGGCCAACCCACCAACCTATTTGACGATTGGTAAGTGTATACACACTTACCAATTGCACGCCTGGTGTGCCAGCCTAGACAGATCAACTTGGTGGGCATTTAAATTTGCCTGTCCAGGTGACCTGTCAATCACCGCCGGATCCCTGCATCACCGCTGTACTCAACTGTGCACACCAGCAGATGACCGATATATCAGCCATCTAGTGTTCACTCTAGCTCCGGTGGCAGGCAGGGCGCCGGAGCTAGAGAGGGCACTTCCGAAAAGGGGGTGTAGCCATTGAAAATGGGGCGTGCCTATAAGACTCATCCCCTTTTCGGCACTCTTGGGGGCGTGCCCGGCACTTACGGATATGCCGGCCTCCCCCAAGTGCTGCCGACAGGGAGAATAGATGCCGGACACATGCGCCCGACATCTATTCTCCGGTGGTGACCGGGTCACCGCACGTTTCCCCACCCGCGGGACACTGTGTCCAGTGGGTGAAGACGGCACCCGCAGGCTGTGAGGGCAGGGTGCTTTTTGCCCTCCTTCTGGAGGGCAGGGTGCTTTCTAACCTCCAGCGTGAACGCTAGCCCTCTGCTGTGTTGCACAGCAGATCGGATATGTCTGTGAAAGACATCGTTCACAGACACATCCGCTGTACACACCCGGAGATTTACTATAGATATATCACCCGTTCAATGGAACAGGCAATATATCTATCAGTGTGTACCCAGTTTAAGAGAATAGAAGGAAACGATTAACAGAAAAAATAAAATACAATGAAGCAATTTAAATAAAAAATGTATGTGTGCAGTATGTATGTGTGCAATGGCCATGTGAGCAGTATTTATAATTGCAGCATGTATGTGGGAGTGTGCAGTATGTGTAGAGCCTGTGCACGCTCTGGCAGTGAGGGGGTTAGTACTGTACCAGAGAGCACTCACAGCTGTCAGGGTGTCACAAGGGAACATATATAGGGGCAGATTCAATTAGCAGCGGGATTTACCCCGTGACTAATTACCGGCCTAAACTCCCACGGAGCGGGGAAAAGCTGTTCAAGGAAATATATTTTTTCCCGCGCCGTAAAATCGGAACTCGTGAGGCCTTCTAACACGTTGTCATTCTCACAGCATCACAGCACCAATGTGTGCAGCTCAGTACTACACTGACACCCCCACGTAGACTCCGGGCTCTGGGACACACCAGCATCATTTAAATAATCCAGCCCCCCTAATGACCAGCTGACCTATTGCGTGATCACACACAGAGCGATGCACCAATATATCTGCAGATATATTGGGCATCGGCTGTGCAGCACAGCCAAAGCGATATGTCTGTGAACGACGTCGTTCACAGACATATCGTTTGTACACACTCACCGATCAGGTAACGAAATATTGGCCGATCAATTAATCGGCCAATATACAGTATCTGCCAGTGTGTACCCAGCATAAGACAATGAAAGAGAATGTTTGTTTGGTTGTAATGTGAAACTCTAAAGTTGCCCACACACATAGCGATATTTTACACGATCTCGCCAGTTCCGACGAATCGTGATGACAGATCGTGTAAAATATGGCCAAATCGTGAGGAAATCGTGAGTCCTAACTCACGATCACGATGCGATGCGCGTCCCCGCTGGTCGCACATCGCATCGTCAGATCTGCCGTGCAGTAGGGCAGATCTGACAATCTGGGACAAAATGCACTGGGAAAAAAAAAAAAAGTTAAGATGCACGATAGATCTTAAGTCAGATTGGATGCTTTTTAGTCCAAATTGTGTGTAGGAGCTGCCGGGGAGCTGACGGGGGAATGTTCAGGGGAAATCGCACACATCGTGGGATCGTGTGCAGATCGGTATGTGTGTGGGCACCTTAAGGTTGTATGATAACTCATCCATGCTACTATTAAATTACAATGTAGGGAGCAGTTATTGTTTTGCAATCTGCATTCTCTGTGCTTTTTTATATTTATATTATATTTTATTTTAGTACTAGCATACTTAAACTTTCCCTTTTTTTACAACAATTTAAGTATACTATTTTTACCTTAACCTGTCATGATCTGGCAGCCACACCGCTATAATCACACATTAGCAACAGCATTTGACTGATGGCTCCTTCTATGTTCTCATCTAAGCTTCAGCCACAATAAAAAATGTTCTAAGTAGAATACCTCATATATACCCTTATCTGTGTAACATTGGGAGAAGGGTACCATCTCTTTCTTAATGCCCAGTAATTTTGTTTTATTACTATGCCCCAATTGTAAAGTGAATAAAGACTGAGGGGGTCATTCAGACCCGCTCGCGAGCGCAGGACGCTCACAAGCGGGTCGATGGTGCCCTACTGCGCATGCGCACGATGGAGGGAGCTCCGATGTGCGCATGCGTGAGACCCGGCTAGCGACGGGGTAGCCGTCGTTCCGGGTATCGCACCAAGGGGGGCGTGCTGTCGATGTCGATTGACAGCACGGCCCCTTTGGTGGGCATGCCGGGGGCGTGGCTGCCAGACGGAGGCGTTCCCATGGGAACGCCTACTGTCTGAAGCCGGCCCCACTGACATCAGTAGTAATGTCAGTGGGAGTGACTTTGGCTCTGATAGAGCCAAAATCACTCCAGGGCTTGCGGCAGCGAGACCCTACCACAGGGTCTCCGTCGCAAGCCCGATGGTCGCGATGGTCTTGACCATCGCAACCATCATCATGGACGCTCGCTATAGCTGTGGGTGGTCACCCACAGCTATGTGAGCGTCCGAGAGGCTGCTCCATTTTCATGTAGGAGGGCCCTGATTCAGAGCGAGCGCTCTGGTCAGAGCGTCCGGCTCTGAATCAGGCCCTGAGTACAGTAAGGAACTGTTTGAGTGATTATGAACTGAGGGCCTGATTCAGAGCCGGACGCTCTGACCAGAGCGCTCGCTCTGAATCAGGGCCCTCCTACATGAAAATGGAGCGTCCTCCTGGACGCTCGCATAGCTGTGGGTGACCACCCACAGCTTATGCGAGCGTCCATGATGATGGTCGCGATGGTCAAGACCATCGCGACCTGCGGTAGGGTCTTGATGCTACAAGCCCTCGAGTGATTTTGGCTCTATCAGAGCCAAAATCACTCCCACTGACATCACTACTAATGTCAGTGGGGCCGGCTTCAGACGGTAGGCGCTCCTATGGGAACACCTCCGTCTGGCTGCCACGCCCCCGGCACACCCACCAAAGGGGGCATGCTGTCAATCAACATCAACAGCACGCCCCCTTTGGTGCGAGACCCGGAGCGACGGCTACCCTGTCGCTAGCCGGGTCTCGCGCATGCGCACGACGGAGCTCCCTCCGTCGTGCGCATGCGCAGTGGGGTAACATCGACCCGCTTGCGAGCGTCCTGCGGTCCTGAGCGGGTCTGAATGACCCCCTGAGGCAGCCCCACACAGAATTGCATACTGTATATGGGTTCAGTTTGTTTTGTTGACATTCAAAATGTTGACAGATGCATAATGTTTAAAATCCAATTTTCAGTCTAACCCTAACCCCTAATTCTGTTTCCAAACCCTAACACTAATCCCTAACCCTAAATCCTAACCATAACTATAACTCCTATCCTTAACATTTCAAAATTTTTATTGTGTTGACATTTTGACTGTGCCGACATTTTGAAGGGGTCGACACTTTGGATGTCGACATTTTAACAATGTTGACATTATGGTGTTTACTTTTTGACTGTCAACATTGTGAATGTTGACATAATGATAAAATACTACATTTAAGCCTGCCACTATCTATATTAATTGCAGTTGTCTGAATTCTGGTGTAAACCACCCTGATGTAACGATTGGCTGACAGTGAATTAGTCTCTGAAGCTGATAGGTATTTTCTTTATTAATTATGCTATATTATTTGCTTATTTAAAAAATATTTGTCTTCTTCCTTTCATACGTATTAGATGTGCTAGAAGAATATCTGCTGTATTATATAATGGTGCTTTATTTAAATCAATCCTAATAGTGAATCAAATCAATTATAACAAACTTTTCTTGTGCTTATATCCGAGTTGGGTTCTAAGGGGTAAATGTACTAAAGTGAGAGTTTTTTGAAGTGGAGATGTTGCCCATAGCAACCAATCAGATTCTACAGTACTTAACATTTAACTAGCACCTTCTAGAAGATAATAGCTGATTGGTTGCTATGGGCAACTCTCACTTTAGTAAATTTACCCCTAAGTGTCATTAGGGTGCATGTTTGCCTGAAGTAAACCTGACACATATACTCTTGTCATAGAGCTTGATGCACCTTGAGATGACTACACCCATGAGCATATTTTTACATGCAGTTTGTTAGAGATTAATTTTTAACCATGTGTCCAACTCTGCGTCCACCCAATTGTAAGACATTGGGTTTAGTTTACAAAACCATATACGTATGGCTGTAATGTGCAAATGCACCCAGATTGCCACCAAAGCCACTAGATTACAAGGTAAAATCGTCGTTTGAGATGGAGCAGACGTCTGCATCAGGCTGATGGGAGAAGTTAATAGGGTAAGTTTAGAGTAGATACACTGGTGCTCCTTGTTTTGCAGAGCGGTGCAAAAATTAGATTTAAACTACAAAGCCAATTTACTCTTATTAAGTAAAGGGACAGGAATAGATTACTTCAAGTTTAATCTTTGTTCAATTGTTATTAGTTATACAGGAGCCTACTTCTGTTCAAAAAGGCAGGAAATAAACTAATATAAAAACCGCTGCAAGCGCAAATGATTTATAAAATGATTGTCAGTCAATTTGTCTTTAAAACAGCCACTTATTAAATATATTAATTAAGGATGAGCGGGTTCGGATTTCTGAAATCCGAACCCCCCCGAGCCCTCCCGATCCGAGTCGTATCCGAGTCAGGCTCGACTTTTCCCGCCTGACTCGGAATTGAAATCGAGGCAAAACGTCATCATCCCGCCTTCCGGATCTCACAGGTTTTGGATTCTATAAAAGGTCCCCGTGTCGGCACCATTTCTCACTCCGGCTGTGGACAGTGAAGAGGGAGGGTGGGAGCTAGGGCTGGCTGGGCTGTGTTGTGCTGTTGTTGTCCATAGGGGCTGTGACCACTCAGTCCATAGGGGCTGACTGGGCTGTGTTGTGCTGCTGTTGTCCATAGGGGCTGGCTGGGCTGTGTTGTGCTGCTGTCATAGGGGCTGGCTGGGCTGTGTTGTGCAGTCAGTTGTCCACTCCAAAGTCTATAGGGGCTGGCTGGACTGTGTTGTGCAGTGTCCCATAAAGGCTGTAGTCCTAGAGGGGTGCTGTAGTGTTATCCAGGGGGTGATCTGTGCATCAGGGGTGCTCCCCCAAAGTGCACTCCAAAAAAAAAATAAATATTTTTTTGTGTTTGTGAATTATGTGCGCAGTAGCCGCACGTGCATCAACAAAGTAGCGTCAAGCGTGCGCCTGTGTCATAAGTTAGGGGCCAGCTGGCTTGACCGTTAAAGGGTGCTGTAACCCCCAAAGTGCACTCCAAACAAAATAAAAATTTTTTTTTTGTATTTGTGAATTGTGTGCGCAGTAGCCGCACGTGCAACAACAAAGTAGCGCCAAGCGTGCGCCTGTGTCCCATAAGTAAAGGGCCGGCTGGCTTGAACGTTAAAGGGCGCTGTAACCCCCAAAGTGCACTCCAAACAAAAAATATATAATTTTTTGTGTTTGTGAATTGTGTGCACTGTAGCTGCACGTGCATCAACAAAGTAGCGCCAAGCGTGCGCCTGTGTCATAAGTAAAGGGCCGGCTGGCTCATCTGTTAAAGGGTGGTGTAACCCCCAAAGTGCACTCCAAACAAAATAAAAAAATATTTTCTGTGTTTGTGAATTGTGTGCACTGTGGCTGCACGTGCATCAACAAAGGAGCAGTGCCAAGCGTGTGCCTGTGTCCCATAAGTAAAGGGCCGGCTGGCTTGTCCATTAATGGGTGCTGTAACCCCCAAAGTGCACTCCAAAAAAATAAAATAATATATTTTTCTGTGTTTGTGAATTGTGTGCGCAGTAACCGCATGTGCATCAACAAAGTAGTGCTAAGAATGTGCCTGTGTCATAAGTGAAGAACCGGCTGTCTTGACCGTTAAAGGGTGGCATAACCCCCAAAGTGCACTCCAAACAAAATAAAAAAATATTTTCTGTGTTTGTGAATTGTGTGCACTGTGGCTGCACGTGCATCAACAAAGGAGCAGCGCCAAGCGTGCGCCTGTGTCCCATAAGTAAAGAGCCGGCTGGCTCATTTCTTAAAGGGTGGTGTAACCCACAAAGTGCACTAGTCTCCAACAAAAATAAAAAATTATTTTCTGTGTTTGTGTGCGCCTTAGCCGCACATATATATATCAATATAACATAAATGGAGGACCAAACTTTCTCAGATAAAAATAAAATAGGGAAATAGAGAGTCCAAGTGTGTTGGAGGTTGCGATGCCTGACCTTCTCAGCACTTGACGGGAAGAGGTGGCTCTTTCCACCATTTGCACGCCCTCTGCAAGTGCTGAAAGGAGCACCCACAGTCCACTTGCTGATATGCAAATTGAAGATGTCACTGTTGAAGTACAACAGGATGAGGATACTGGTGTAGCTGGTGCTGAGGAGGAAGTTGGCGAGAGGATTCTGATGGTGATGTGGTTTGTTTAAATCAGGCTCCGGGGGAGACAGTTGTTGTCCGTGGGATGAAAAATCATAAAACGGTCATGCCTGGGCAGACGACCAGACATTCCACCTCTTTGGTCTGGCAATATTTCTATCCAAATCCGGACAACAACTGTCTTGCCATATGTACCATATGTAAAGGTGAAATAAGTAGGGGTAGGGATGTTAACCACCTAGGAACATCCTCCCTTATACGTCACCTGCAGCGCGTTCATACAAAGTTACTGTCAAGTTTAGAAACTTTGGCTAAGACCGTAAGCAGTCCAGGGACACCTAAATCCCTTTGTCCTGTTGTATCCAAGCACCTGCAAACCACACCGTCAACTCCCTCCTCATCAATTTCCTCCTTAGTCAGGATCAGAACAAGTCCTACAAGCCATGTCACTGGCATGACTGACTCTCCTATCCGGGATTCCTCCGGAGGATCCTGCATTGCTACGCCTACTGCTGCCACTGCTGCTGTTGCTGCTGCTGGGAGTCGTTCATCATCCCAGAGAGGAAGTAGGAACACCACTACTTTTAGTAAACAATTGACCCTCCAACAGTCCCTAGCGAGGAGGATCAAATACGACAGCAGTCATCCTGAAGCAAAACCTATAACTGAGGCCTTGACTGCTATGTTGGTGTTAGACGTGCGTCCGATATCCGCCATTAGTGCAGTGGGATTTAGACAATTGATGGAGGTAGTGTGTCCCCGGTTCCAAATCACATCTAGATTCCACTTCACTAGGTAGGCGATACCGAGACTGTACAGAAACGTCAGAAAAAGTGTCCACAGTGTCCTGAAAAATGCAGTTGTACCCAATGTCCACTTAACCACGGACATGTGGACAAGTAGAACAGGACAGACTAAGGACTATATGACTGTGACAGCCCACTGGGTAGATGTATCACCTTTCGCAGCAACAACAGCAGCGTCACCAGTAGTAGCATCTCAGAAACGCCAGCTTGTTCCAAGGCAGGCTACGCTGTGTATCACCGGTTTCAGTAAGAGGCACACCGCCGACAACCTCTTAGAGAAACTGAGGGAAATCATCGCCCAGTGGCTTACCCCACTTAGACTCTCCTGGGGATATGTGATATCTGACAACGCCACCAATATTGTGCGGGCATTACATCTGTCCAAATTCCAGCACATCCCATGTTTTGCTCACACAATAAACTTGGTGGTGCAGAATTTTCTGAAAAGCGACAGGGGCGTGCAGGAGACGCTTTCGGTGGCCCAAAAATTTATGGCCACTTTTGCCATTCAGCGACTGCATGCCGAAGACTGGAGCGCCAGCAAACACTCTTGAACCTGAAAAAAAAAAAAAAAAACCTCTAGCGCCTCCTATAGATACTGAATGTATTGAATGAATAAGTGAAGCAGTATTAAAAATAATACAGGTTTATTAAATCAATTGAATAAATAATGCTAGCTTATGTAAAAACTCACTGACTCACAACATGTAACAGATAACAAGAAACTGGATAACATACAGACATGTGATAGAAATAAAGTATGGGATTCAGACACGCTATATTAGCGGATTACTCTGGTCCCCTATAAGAATCAATATCCAGGAAGTCTTCTTTGGTGGGAAATGTCCTTAATATGGCATAGTATTATTATTCCAAAGGGTAAAATCCAAGCAAAGGGCGATCAGTTGAAAAGTTTGCCGGCAAACTAAAGGGTACCTGATACACTGCAGTGATAACGTCCAGGTCCCCCTCCACTATCATCAATGCGTTTCACCTGTCATTAGGCTTCCTCAGGATGGTATGTGGGTCTCACTTCTGCCGCCTTATATACCTGCTTTGTCTCCACTCTCCGTCCAGCCGTGCTGCGTGTACTAACCGGTCGGCGGGCCGTCATATCCGGTTACCTCTTTGTGCTGCTTTACGTCTTGCCACTCATTGTGCACTTCCGATCCATGCGGTCCAGGCTTCACCGTCACTTCCCGTTCAGTCAGGATGCACAGATCACCTGGTTCTCCCCCGTGGTCGTCTACGTGCACTCCACATAGTGTCGTCACTTCCTGTTTGGGAGTTGCCAGGAAATGAGATGGCCGCGTGTAGTTGTATTTTGTCCGTCTTTTAAAGGGGTCCCTTATAAATCATTCATCTCATTTGTTCCTTTTAATAATAGGATACAGAGGACTTCCATACTTGATCATTCATAAAAAGTAAAAGCCATAATACTTCAAGATCATTTTCCAGTATGAGTGTTGATCAAAAAACAATAAAATTATAAATATTTCTATCACATGTCTGTATGTTATCCAGTTTCTTGCTATCTGTTACATGTTGTGAGTCAGTGAGTTTTTACATAAGCTAGCATTATTTATTCAATTGATTTAATAAACCTGTATTATTTTTAATACTGCTTCACTTATTCATTCAATACATTCAGTATCTATAGGAGGCGCTAGAGGTTTTTTCTTTTATTTTTCATATCTATCAGGGAGGGTGAGCCCTTACTTTCTTTCCTCTAAAAGCGACAACCTATAGGATCTGTAAATACTAGCGCTACCTTCACTCTTCCCCCTTTTTTACTCTTGAACCTGCCCCGCCATCACCTGAAGCAAGAGGTTGTGATGTGGTGGAACTCAACACTCTATATGCTTCAGAGGATGGAGGAGCAGCAAAAGGCCATTCAAGCCTATACATCCTCCTATGACATAGGCAAAGGAGGGGGTATGCACCTGACTCAAGCACAGTGGAGAATGATTTCCGTGTTGTGCAAGGTTCTCCAGCCATTTGAACTTGCCACACGTGAAGTCAGTCAGTTCAGATACTGCCAGCTTGATTCAGGTCATTCCCCTCCTCAGGCTTTTGCAGAAGCAGCTGGAGAAAGTGAAGGAGGAGCTAAGATGGAGCGATTCCGCTCGGCATGTGGGACTTGTGGATGAAGCACTTAATTCGCTTTGCCAGGATTCCAGGATGGTCAATCTGTTGAAATCAGACCACTACATTTTGGCCAACGTGCTCGATCCTAGGTTTGAAGTCTATGTGCTGTCTCTCTTACTGGCTGCCACAAGCCTGCAGAGGTGCAAAGACCTGCTGGTGAAAACACTGTCAGCTGAAGTGGAACGTGACAAGTCAACAGCTCCTTCTTCATTTTCTCCCGCAGCTGGGGCTGCCAGAAAAAACATAGGTATCCTAAGCAACCCGCTGGTGGTGATGCAGGGCAGGCAGGACCAAGTTTGGACATCTGGTCCGGACTGAAGGACCTGGCAACAATTTCTGACATGTCTACTGTCACTACATATGATACTGTCACCATTGACAGAATGGTGGAGGATTACATCGGTGACAGCATCCAAGTAGGCATGTCAGACAGTCCGTACCTGTACTGGCAGGAAAAAGAGGCAATTTGGAGGGCCCTGTACAAACTGGCTCTATTTTACCTGAGTTGCCCCCCCTCCAGTGTGTGCGTAGGAGGTTGCTTCCACAAAATGTGGAGAAGATGATGTTCATAAAAATGAATTATCAACTCTTCCAGGGAGACCAGCCTCCAGAACGTACAGAGGGACCTGTGGTGGTGGATTCCAGCGGGGGCGAATTAATACTCTGTGAGGATGAGGATGTACACAACACTGAAGAGGGTGAGGAATCGGTGGATGAGGACGACATCTTGCCTCCGTAGAGCCAGTTTGTGCAGGGACAGATTAATTGCCAGCTTGTTTTGTGGGGGCCCAAACGAACCAATCATTTCAGCCACAGTCGTGTGGCAGACCCTGGCGCTGAAATGATTGGTTTGTTAAAGTGTGCATGTCCTGTTTATACCACATACCTAAGGACAATTCCATCTTACACCTCATTTTTTCTTTGCATTATGTACTGTTTGAGGCCTAGTTTTTCAAACTGCCATCCTGTCTGCCACTGCAGTGTCACTCCTAGATGGGCCACGTGTTTGTGCCGCCCACTCGTATCGCTTAGCATAGTTATCCAGCTACCTTGGTGCAACCTTTTGGACATAAAAACACTATTGTGAGGTGTGAGGTGTTCAGAATAGACTGGAAATGAGTGGAAATTAAGGTTATTATGGTTAATAATAGCATAGGAGCAGAAAAACCCACAAATTCTGTGATTTTAGCAGTTTTTATGCTTTTTTTAAAAAAAAATACAGATCCAAAACACAAAACCCAGAACCTAAAACACGGAAGGGTGGTTTTGGCAAAACCAATCCAGATCCAAAACACGAAGAAAGATCCAGATCCAAAACCAAAACACGAAAAGTGGCCGGTGCACACCCCTAATATTAATCATACTTCAATAAGAAATCTTATATAATATTCTTAGATGACTGAAGAAATAAATGTAATGGAAGGTGTGGCAATAACAAAAATAGATTGTGCACAATGCTCATTCAATTCAACTGCAGTATACTGTACCTGATGTGTTCAAGCAACATTCAGCTTTGTTCAAATATCGGCAGTTATAGTTGGTATAAAGCTTCCTTAGGTAATAGATTATCAGATGCAGCATTACCAGTTAATGACAGTCAATAGTATATATCTGCACCAAGATAGAAATCCACCACAGTATTAGCATTTTATTCACATGTAAAATAATAGTAGTGCTGGATACTCATATGGCTTAATATAGCTCATTTTGAACTATGGGTTTTAGGATGGATCCTTGGCTGGCACAGTCCCAGCCTTCAACACGTATCCCCCCCTGTAATAAGCAGGAACAACTGCCTCTGAAAGAGGTAAATACAAAAAAAAAGTTGTAGTACTCACTCCTTGTAGCTACTCAGGATCATCCTTATGCAAAAACTCCAAAATACTGCAATAAAACTGCACAGTAGTTCAAACACAAATTCCAAGTCAAACTGTGAAGAGCTACATTGACTAACACATTTCTTTACTGTACATTGGAGATTTCATCAGAGGCATGGACTTATCGCTATTACTATGATGGTTTAAATAGTCACAAGCAGCACACATGTTGCTTAAGTAAGTAGATAAAAAATATGTGCCACACAATATTTTATAAAAAGCAATTAAGTAATTACTGTTTGAAGAGAATTAATAGATATTGAGTCAATTATAATATAGAATAAAGTTGTTTTTTAAATGTAACGTACATGGAATACGTGTAAAATATAAACATTTATTTATATAAATTTCTCAATACAGAGAAAATATTCCCAAAGGTCGTATCAATTTTAAAGACTAAAGTAATTGTAATATACTAGAATATAATTTCCTCTAAGCCCACCAGCAATAGTGATATGTTTTATGAATAGTTATAGGAACACCTATATTTGTCAGTGTAAAACATATATCTGATTGAAAATTTAATTAATTAGAAAACACTAAAAAGTGGCTCCATGTTGGGTAGGGGGTGGGCAGGGGAGGGGGAAGAGGGCATATGCTGTTTAGTTGGCCACACTCTTTCCTATAAGCCCTTGGTCAACAAGTGTTTGATTGAACCTTCCCCCTAAACTTATGAAAATGATCACATAGATCTTACTCAATTGTTTTGGCCCATGCATGTAATGATTTGAGGCTAATATGGCCTAATTGATGCTAAAGTAGAAAAAGGGCATACATATTTTCTTTTGCAAATATAATATAGTCCTAATAGCAGAAATGTTGTGAGACAGCCATCCTGAGTTGACAACATTCCATTGAAGTGATTACCAAAAGTTAAATACAAATGCGCTTTCAAGACCTACAGTACATTATGTATTTATAACTTTTTGAGCTAAACAATCTTTGCAACAAATATGATTTCTTGTTAACACAGGATGAAAGACAGATTATTATCCATGTATGTTACGTTCTCCCTGTAGTTGAAACACAATATTGTGCTCAGTTGCGCATGTTGCTATTTATTCCTAAGCAACTATTGGGAAAAGGTGTTCTTATGCTGAAATTACATCTCTCTTTTCCTCATTAATGTAAGCAATATATTGTGTGGCCAGATGGTAGCAAATTCATTAGATCATTCAATACATGCTATTACTTACTGTAAATTACTTTACCTTTTATGCAGGAAAATAAATAAACATACACACCTTAATAGAAAGTAAAGAGATTAAATAAAATATTTCCTCTATTTATTGGTCAATACAGACCCGGAACTCATTAGAATTAGAAGATGATTCCTAATTGGCCATCTTCTGTCTCTGTGCTTTAGGGCAGGAACCACTTATCAGAGGGTGACAGAGGGCCCCATTTTCCTATGTAACTCCATTAATGTAGTTATATGCTGCTTGTGTCAACCTACAACACTATTATTAATCTTTTTCCTGTGCAAATAATGCCATAAAGTAAAAAATGTAATAGTAAGAATAACTGAAAGGACAAAATCACTTGATAAATGCAAATACACTGTTATACCTTATATCAAATTAACTTAGTATTGGTTTTTAGCAGCCAATTTTCATGGACTAATGCCCATTACATTTTCAATTAAGCGCTCGCTCCGGGACTCACTACAAAAGGGGTGGCTGACGATGTTGATCGACAGCTCGACCCCTTTGGTAGGCGTGGCCGGGGGGTGGCTTCACAAACGGAGGCGTTCCCAAGCGAACGCCTGCCGTTTGTGGGCGGCCTCACTGACATCACCAGTGATGTCAGTGAGAGAGCTTCCGGCTCTGTTAGTGCCGAAAGCTCTCTGGGGCTTGCGGCCACGAGACCCTACCACAAGAGTCTCATCGCAAGCCTGATGGTCGCGATGGTCTTGACCATCGCGACCATCATCATGGCCACTCGCATAAGCTGTGGGTGGTACCCACAGCTATGCGAGTGGCCAAGGGGCTGCAACTTAAAAACCAAGCACCCGCCCTGATTCAGAGCGAGCGCTCGCTTTTTGCGAGCGCCTCTGAATCAGGCCCACACTGTGCATTTTTATTATTATTATTATTGTTTATTTATATGGTGCCACAAGTGTTCCGCAGCGCCTTACAAAGTACATAACCAAAAAAGTGACTTACAGTACAATACAATGCAGGACAAGGACATGGATAATATAAATTGATACATTGGTGCCCATAACACCCAAATAAGCAACAGAGCATAAGCAACCCAGTGTTAGGTGCTCTAGTGGGGAGTAAGAAGCAGATGTAAATAAAGTAAGGAGAAGCACAAGAGGGTAGAGGGCCCTGCTCGCAAGAGCTTACATTCTAAAGGTGTGCATGTGCCTCAATACTGCTGCAACGTTGGTCACAGTGCCCTGTTAGACGCAGCCTGCTCTACAAGCTGTAGGTGTTTTGGGGTGGTGATGGGGAAGCTTTGCAGAAAACGGGGGCGAGCTGGCCACGTTTTTTGGGCATGCCGAAGTCAGTGCAATTTCCCTGGCCCCGGCAGCGTAGTTTTGCCGGACATAAAAAGTAAACTGAGGGTTACTCATATGTCTGTTAGTCCAGCCAATGTATGCATTTTGGATCTGAGGCACTGTCTTTTGATGCAGGCGGCGAATCTGAGAAGCCGGCAGTAAGCGTCTTTTATCAAAAACTGCCACCTGCGGCATTAGCTTATTCACTCAGATCCGCTGCGACTGAAGATGCAGCACTAATCCACAAAGCATCCACTTCTGAATCAGCCCCTTGGTGCAGTGCCTGTGCATTCTGCAATTACTTTCATTGGCGCTTGTGCAGTCTGCTGATATTGGCAGAATGTGTCCACCTTTGGCAGGGCCGTAGCTAGGGTGGTGCGGCCGGTATGCAGGCACAGAGCGCAGATGCTCCGGGGGTGGAACAGGCCACCTCTGCAGTGTCTATTTGCCGGATGCCCGCTATTTCTTTAACAAGTGACTGGCCGGCTGGATTATGAGGCCAAATGATGTATGTAGTCCTGCCCACAGTAGTATGTCACTCACCATTGGTGTATTACAGGCACTGTCAGCCCGCCAGCCCAGCGCTTGTCAGTAGCCCCCAGCGTGGATGCCAGTTCAGCTTTGAGCTCCTGAACTCACGTGAGAACAATCTCCTCTCGTGAGTTCAGGAGCTCAGAGCTGACATCCACGCTGTGGGCCACTAGTACTGACAAAGTTCCTGACCACGTCGCTGCGCAGTGCTCCCAGTCCGAGATGGCCATCTCCACTCTGTTTTCCTCCTATTGAACATGCAGAGACTGTTACCTCTGTCTTCAGCGGCAGAATACCGGCAACAGTAAGCAACCCCCCTCTCTCCTGGACACCAGTCTTTTAGTGAAGCAGGAGGTAGAGGAGGAGCAGAGATGGGGGGGAAGGGTGGTAATTGTGAGATTTAGGAATGAATAGTTATAAACAGATGCCCCCCTGCGGTTCCTTCCATCCCTGGAACATGAACCTTTTACCTCTGCACCCTGTAAGTACACCACCTGTACAGTGTAACTGATCTCCCTGCGACTGAAACCCCCACACACTGTAACTATCCCTACTGCACACTGTAATTGCACCCCTGCAAGTGACACCCCTGCACTCTATAAATGCACCCCCCTACACACTGTACCTCCCACACTTACACTATGTTACTGTCACCTATGCAAGTGACACCACTGCACCCCCATGCAACTGTACCCTTGCATGCTTTAAGAGCACCCGCCTGCAACTGCACCCCCACATCCTGTAACTGCCTTCCCTGCACCATGTAATGGCATTACTGTGTGGCGTAATGTGTAAGGAGCATTACTGTGTGGCGTAATTTGTTAGGGGGACTCCTGGTTGGTGTAATGTGAATTGGGGGTACTATTGTGTGGTCATTCCACTTGCCTGTGAGACCACGCCCCTTTTTTTGGACTCTCCCTATTTAAAGTAGGGGGGGAGGGGGGGCACCAATGCACTTTCTGGCACAGGGCACCAGAATGTGTAGTTACGGCTCTGACCTTTGGACATGTGTCAGACTCAGAAACAGGCACAATCACTGCTGTTTTAGTGAAATGCTTACACAAATAATAAAGTCAACTACCAAAAAACAGTAGCCAATGCCAGTGCTTATATCCTAGGTTGGTTGATGCAATTGTAGGGATACAATTACTACATTAGTGGTAACCAGCCCAGGCTCTGATCACTCCATATTGCCCCCCAGTACCCTCTCGAGAAGTTGGCAGTGGCAATGCAAACTCGTACAGTACTTCACTCTAAATTATATAGGATGCTTTCCTGTGCATGCTCAGTTACCCAAAGCAGATTTGTTCTCCCAAATGTTGCTCATACAGGGCTCAAAATCTTAAAATAAAGTTAAAAAGAGATAAAAGAAAATTCCAACAAATAAATTAAAATAAGGTTCTATTTGCCACTGACACATATTCTTTTTTTCATTAATCATTTTAAATACCATTTCAATTATCAATGAAACCATCTAGTGAAGAAAATGTTTCAAATACCTTAAAAGATGATCATTATAAGATAAGTTAATGGTTATCTATCTTGAACTGTTATTGTAATATGTGGAATTCCTAGGATGACAGTGGAACACAGTTCTGCCTTGTTATTATACTCAAAGAATAATCTGAACTGCTTTGATTGCTATGGCATTGTATTGACAAAATGTATTTTTTTTATTTAATTTGTATAGTCCTTATTGTATTCAGTATTTAGTATATTTTGAGGCCCATTAGACAAAAGAGTTATAGACATATTATTATTATTATTATTATTATTATTATTATTATTATTATTATTATTATTCAGAAGTTCATGTGCGGAACTATGGAATTAGAATTAGAGGCTGACATCATACAGTATTGCTCCAAAACACAACTAAATCCATTGATTTACAAGTTGAGGTGTGCAGCAGTGATACCAATTTCTATGACGCACCTATGATTATTTTCTGGATGAGTACTAAGGGCCTGATTTATTACCGATCACAACTGCTGATTGTTGCGTACTGCGCATGCGTATGCATCACAGTATGCAAGCACGAAACGGCCTCTGCGATCGGGACTACAATCTCAGTGACTATGCAGACCCATTGCAGAGTGAATGACAGGAAGCGCCGTTTGTGGGCGGTGATGGGGGTGTGGTCGGCGAAACGCAGGCATACCAGGGCTTTTGAACGCCGTTGCATGGGCGTGCATAAATTATCCACTGCGATAATCAGCAGAGGGATCTTAATAGCGGCTAGGAGTGTCGTGGAACTCCCATCAATATAACACACCGGGCTGTTCTAAAATGCAGCTTCGGTAGGGACAGAGTATGCTGTGTGTCACGCACACACAGCAGGATTCTCTATCTTCAGTATTTCTCACTGGGCAATAAGAACAGGGTACCTCTGTCTGAAGTGGTCACAGGGCCGTTACCTTGACGCGTTTCTCTGTCTGTTAGAATGGCAGTTTCCTCAAAAGGATCAGTGAATAGTGAAGAGGTGGCTTTTGATAGTGCTTTTCATAAATTGGAGGTTTGGGGAGAGTCTAGATAGACAAGGAAGATATTGCCATATTGGAGGTTTCTGGGGTGTCTCTATGTGAGTTAGCTCTCAATTTGGTAATATATCAATGTATGAACTATTATCATGTAGCATAATAAAATGCATAAATGTTTGACTCAAAGTGGGTGCTATTATTATCTAGCGTTAGACCAGCAAGATATCTTGGCGTGGTTGGTGGCTTAACCATATAATTGTAAATACATGTACTGAGATCTCTGCAATTACTGTTACTATTAAACGATGCAAATCTCTTTACTGGCTTATGTGCAGAGTGCCTGGGGGAATTTTTTTTTTCTTGACAAGGAAGAGAACCAATGTTGGAACGGCCCAACGAAGCATCGGGGATATCCCTTATGGGGGTCCCACCACCTATCTATGACTGTCATAAATGTTGACACCTGGAAAATGTTGGCATTGATGGAATGTTGACTTATGAATGTTGACATTATCAAAATGTTCACATTTGCATTAGGCTAAGGGTTATGTTTATGGATAGGATTAGCATTAGTGTTACCATTAAGGTTAGGGTTAGACAGATATTAAAAAGACAGTGTCAACTTTATGATAATGTCAACATTATATCAGTGATGACATGCTGAATGTCGATATGGTCAATGTCGACATAATAAATATGTTGATATGTCAATGTTAACAGAATGACCATGTCCACATAATCATGTTGACATTATGAATGTAGACATAATGAATGTAAACATAGTATACTGAACCCCTCTCAAGTGTCTCTTCAATTGGGACAAAGTTCTGATTTTCTACAGTATTTGAAGTGGGTGAAAAAAGATGGAGAGCAGCTTAGCACATCCAAAGTGATATGCACGCCCTTTGTAAGCTGGTCATGTGGTGTGGCATGGAAAGCGCTAGAGATCATGCGTTTGCTCCTTTCTAGGACTTCCATGTGAAATGCTGAAACAAAATGGAATTATAAAACAAAAATGTATAACTTCATACACATAAACTTTTCTCTCTCTCTTTATCTCCGAGTATTAGGGTACTTGTGCAAATAAACTCCATGTCAGAATCAGTGTAAGCCGTGAAGAAGGAAACATTTTTAAGTATACAAATAATTTCTAAAGTAGTTTGATTATATAACAATTACTTTAGTATAGTCTCAAAACACTACAGTAGAAATAAATATAGATAACTCATTGGGTTAAAGAATTTAAAAAATGTAAAAGAAAAAAGAAAAAATCTTTTATTCAGAATTCATTCCCATTGTATTGTTTGTAAATAAACAATAAAATAAAACAAGTACATAGGACAGAATTTAAATGTGTTGTAACATTATGAGTGAACTGTTATTACCATTTGCAGCATTAAGCAGTAGGTGTGCATAATTTGTACTCGAAAGTACTGTAATAGAAACATTTTCTGATGTTGCAATAAGTTCCACTGCAAATCATGTAAACCAGACTCCCAATTATTGTAAATTAGTACCCTAAAACTGGAGTTAGAAATCATCATAAACTGAATTCACAACTAAATCAAACAAACAATATATTCCTTTCAATTTATATTTTTCCTTTTAGTCATGTTTGTACATATAATAATTAATAATGTATTATTTCTCAATGAGGATACACATAATGCGTATTTTAAATTGGAACCTTTATTAAAGCACATCCTGAAAGGAGTCACCCTTGGAATACCTAATTGTGTTAGATTTGTCTCTGTCATTGCTTTTAGCTTTATTTGCTGCAATTCATATTAACTAAATCATTTTGTCCCATTTTTCTTTAATGCAATTTTTTATTTTGCAGTTTCACACTTTTACTCTTCACATATACTATTTATACCTGACCTCAGAAACTTTTATCTTTTGCATTTTTATTGAAATAGGAATAACTTTTTTATGCCATTTTTTTAAAAAACTAAGCTAAAATTAACCTATGAAAAAAAATACTTGTTAAATTATTCAGCCTAACGTTACCGATTCTGCATGCATTTGACCTTCACGGCTTGCACTTCCAATTAAAGCTCTTTCCTCTTACTGTTTCTGTGTTTCCCATTACACATCAGCTCCCTAAGGATTGTACTTCTTCTTACTTACGCTATTATTTACTTCCTGACTGTTTGTACTTGGTTCAAGTACATTGTTTGTGTTTAAGAGTTTGATCCTGCTTTGATTTACTCTGTCATTTACATCTCTAATGCATGTACTTTATTTTATTTTCATGGCACAGCTTATAAAATCCCTGGCAATGTTATTCTTTCTCCATTATAAGTACATATAAATTACCTGGCTAAGTAGAAATTAATCCCTTTGACATATTCCACAATGACAACAGGAATGTCATTCCAAAAGGATAACATTGCTGAACCAAGATGCACTAAAAATTAAATAGCTTTTTAATGGAAACGATACCCTAATTATAAATACTGTAGGTATTTACTATTTTTTTATTTTTTTTAAAAAGCATAATAATGTTATCTACTGGATATAGAAAATGAAAGAGATCTTTAGTGACATTACCAAGGCGTAACTTTTGAAAGATCTTCAAGTAGTATTGTTCTTCTGCAAACAAAATTTAGTAAATATTCAGTGCAAAGTCTCTCAAGACTTTTCAGATTTGGTGTATAGTCAGCAGGATTGGACTACAGCTAAAAACCATCCTGTATGAGTATAACTTCCCTGATGCAGTGTTTCCCAGAAAGAGACTTCCTTGTGGCGCTGTCACAGGAACACACAAACTCCTTCCTAGTGGGCATACAAGCACTGATTCTCCCAAACCTCTTTGTAACAGCTGGACCCTGGTGATTGACAGGAAATGGCATCATCGGGAGTTTGTCACTGCTTGAAAACTGTTCTCTGAGTTGTGTAAAGGGATTACTTATATAACTGAATAACTGTTTCTGATTGTACATGTTATTCTCTCTGAATTACTGTCTGCGTCTGATCTTGGGTTTGCCTATTGCTTAGACATTCTATGCTGACTCTGGCTGTTCCTGACAACTCTGTGCTTGCCCCTCTGGATTTCACATTGTCATTATAGGCATTCCTGCTATTCCACCCTGCATCAGGCTGTCTGCTCTCCTCAGTGTCTTTGCTGGTACTGTAGTAGATGTAAGCAGGACAAAACTCTGCTTCTGGTTTTTATGTATATCACATTTGCATCAGCCCTTGTAAACAAACCATGCCATCCCACATTTTTGTATATGAATCAATCTGTCATCCAATAGTTGGCTTGCAATTGTGTCTATCCATGCCACCCAGGGGCGTCTTTAGAGAGGAAGGGGCCCGTGTGCATCCCCCATCACAGGCCCCCTCCTCTCACCCGGCAGCTGACTGACGCAGCTGGCCAGCCTCTGCAGAATCAGTAGACTCTGGGTACTAGAGGTGCGGCCGGCATTTTCCTGGCGATTTCCTCACATTGCATGCGCGAAACGCCAGAAAAATGGCCGCAGCTGCCATTTTCTGGCATTTTGAACAGTGATGAGATGGTTAGGTCTAGAATTGGGTGCTGCAAGGGACCTCTTATGTCACACCCACATGACCGATGACCAAAGCGGGAGGGGCAAGGATTGGAATAGGTGGCCAAAAGTGGCCCCTCGTGGGCTTGCTTCGCTCGCCATGCTTCGGGCATGGTGGCGCGCTATGCTCCCCACAAAAATATATTCTCACTCTATGCCTATGTGGAGGTTAACACTGGAGCAGTCCAGCCCTTCTGCAGCGGTCACGTGGTTGCGACGACAGAGATGTCCTTTCTCCAACTGGGATCTAGCAGCTACCATGCTGAGATCCGACGCGGGACCTCGGAGAGGTAAGTTTTAGATAATATGGGTGCAGGGTGTGCGGTACAGGCCCTCCCTGGACCCAGGGGCCCATGTACACCGCAAACCCTGCACTCATTATAGATAGATGCCACCATAGCTGATTTAGAATTTAGTGTGCAACTCAAAATAAGAGTATATTATTAAAAAGAATGGCTTCTCTTGTTTATGCATCACTGGAATTTAGATCCTCTAAATGGGCACAGGTCAAAAATATTCCCTCTTTAGGATACAATTGTCTTAATACAACTGGCATCTACCCATGGGCCACAGAAGTGACTGTCACTGCTCAGGTTGCCAGACAGTAAAGGTAAATTACTAACTGCAAATAATGCAGACATGCCTAGCTTTTAGATTTGCCTAAATACAGATTACAATTTGTGAAAGGCCTCCTGTTCAAATGTTCTGCAAGATATATGATATTGCAAGCCACTGTATGGGAATGTTAGAAAGTAAAAAAATATTATTTAAAAGTTCGGTCTACTGTCACTTCCCTGGAAACATCTTCAAATAATATTCCTTTACATATCACTCACATTTATAGGAACAACATGACTCACCACCAGGGGAAGCTTACTTTGTGACTGCACAGTTCAGGACCACACCAGGGAGGCAAGCAGATTCTCCACAACTATTTAATTCAGCATGTCCAGGGTGGATCTTCTGTCTGCTTCCCAGCTGCCCAGTGTAGCAATAAGCTGTAAAGCTGTAGATTGACTGCGTATGATGGTGACATTGTGATTCGTATAGCATTCGGACTTCATATACAGAATGTTGGGAGATAGTGGAGGACCGCATGAATAGTAAGTAATTAATTTGGTTTGCCACCACAGACCTAGAGTCACCAACAGACAGTGCAGCAACAGGACAGCAGTGTGCAGTTTTATTATTATTACTAATAACTATTATTATAGTTATTTATAGTAAAGCAATCAGAGATGTGCCATCTGTATAGTAAAGTGAAAATATGCGGACCAACACCCTAACCACTTGGTGAATTAGGTCCAAACAATTGGTGGTTTATGCTGTCTTGATTGGAGAAGAGTATTCCAGAAATTCTCCAAAAGAATCCAAATGCAAACAATGATCTTTCTGGCGCAAGTTCCCCCAATTGAGTAGTCGGTACCAGTTCTTCAAAATAAATAGTTTATTGATGATACCTAGTATGGCATTAATACAAACGTGCCTTGATTGTCTAGTACAGCTGTCTCAAAATTCAATGGCTAAATATTGTTGCATGTACCACACCACCTCATCCATCACAGAGCATTACTTTGTCCGCCTCTGCCATACTATACCAAGAGCATGGCATTGATCGCCATGTACTGCAAAGACCATCAGTGACTGCTACATAATGCAGAGAACATCGCCACATTTATAAACCAGAGAAAATCTCAGTGACTCCCATATAATATAGGCATTGTTGCAGTGACCACCATAAAACACAAGGATCATTACAATGACCACCATATAACTCAGGGAGCACACAGTGACTGTCATAGTATACAGAGAGTGTTGCAGTGCATGTCATATATGTTGCAGTGTCCGTCATATAATGCAGAAGCCATCAGTGACCCACATATAAAACAGAGACCACAGTGATCGCCATATTACAAAGAGAGTGTTGCAGTGACTGCCATATTACAGATACCATCACTGTGCCCACTATTTATTTCAGGGAGCTTTGCAGTGCCATCCATATAATACAGAGACCATCAGTGACCCACATATAACACAGATACAGTCAGGTGCATAAATATTGGGACATTGACAGAATTTTCATATTTTGGCCTCTATTCACCACCACAATGGCTTTGAAATGGAGCAAACAAGATGTGCTTTAACTGCAGACTTTCAGATTTCATTTGAGGGCAATTACATCCAAATCAGGTGAACGGTGTAGGAATTACAACGGTTTCTATATGTGCCTCCCACTTTTTAAGGGGCCAAAAGTAATGGGACAAACTAAACAATCCTAAATCTAACTTTCACTTTTTAATACTTTGTTGCAAATCCTTTGCAGGCAATTACAGCCTGAAGTCTGGAACGCATAGACATCACCAGACACTGGGTTTCATCCCTGGTGATGCTCTGCCCGTCCTCTACTGCAAATGTCTTCAGTTCTTGGGGCATTTTCCCTTCAGTTTTGTCTTCATCAAGTGAAATGCATGCTCATGGGACTATCAACTCAAAAGCTATTACATGGACAGGTGTGGGCTATTCCCTCATTATTTCATTATCAATTAAGCAGGTAAAAGGTCTGGAGTTGATTCTAGGTGTGACATGTGCATTTGGAACCAGTTGCTGTCGACTCTCAATATGAGATCCAAAGAGCTGTCACTATCAGTGAAGCAAGCCATCATTAGGCTGAAAAATCAAAACAAACCCATCAGAGAGATAGCAAAAACATATGGTGTGGCCAAATCAACTGTTTGGAACATTCTTAAAAAGAAAGAATGCACCGGAGAGCTCAGCAACACCAAAAGACCCGGAAGACCATGGAAAACAACTGTGGTGGATGACAGAAGAATTATTTCCCTGGTGAAGAAAAACCCCTTCACAACAGTTGGCCAAATCAAGAACACTCTCCAGGAGGTAGGTGTTTATGTGTCAAAGTTAACAATGGAGAGAAGACTTCACAAGAGTGAATATAGAGGGTTCACCACAAGATGTAAACCATTGGTGAGCCACAAAAACAGGAAGACCAGATTAGAGTTTGCAAAACAACATCTAAAAAAGCCATTACAGTTCTGGAACAACATCCTATGGACAGATGAGACAAAGATCAAGTTGTACCAGAGTGATGGGAAGAGAAGAGTATGGAGAAGGAAAGGAACTGCTCATGATCCAAAACATACCACCTAATCAGTGAAGCATGGTGGTGGTAGTGTCATGGCATGGGCATGTATGGCTGCCAATGGAACTGGTTCCCTTGTATTTATTGATGATGTGACTGCTGACAAAAGCAGCAGAATGAATTCTGAAGTGTTTCGAGAAATATTATATGCTCATATTCAGTCAAATGCTTCAGAACTCATTGGACGGCGCTTCACAGTGCAGATGGACAATGACCCGAAGCATACTGCAAAAGCAACCAAAGAGTTTTTTAAGGCTAAAAAGTGGAATGTTATGCAATGGCCAAGTCAATCCCCTGACCTGAATCTGATTGAGCATGCATTTCACTTGATGAAGACAAAACTGAAGGGAAAATGCCCCAAGAACAAGCAGGAACTGAAGACATTTGCAGTAGTCGCCTGGCAGAGCATCACCAGGGATGAAACCCAGCGTCTGGTGATGTCTATGCATTCCAGACTTCAGGCTGTAATTGCCTGCAGGATTTGCAACAAAGTATTAAAAAGTGAAAGTTAGATTTAGGATTGTTTAGTTTGTCCCATTACTTTTGGCCCCTTAAAAAGTGGGAGGGACATATAGAAACCGTTGTAATTCCTACACCATTCACCTGATTTAGATGTAATTACCCTCAAATTAAATCTGAAAGTCTGCAGTTAAAGCACATCTTGTTTGTTTCATTTCAAAGCCATTGTGGTGGTGACTAGAGGCCAAAATATTAAAATTCTGTCAATGTCCCAATATTTATGCACCTGACTATATGAATACACCTTGCCCACACACACATACACTATATTAAATACAACCCCCACATACACATTAATATACCAACCCCACCGCAAACAGTATTAAAATACACACCAACTCCCCCAGAAAAAAATATACTCCTTTCCATTGTATAAATAAATCACCACCCTAGTTAACATCGAAACATTTTCATACCTCCATTGGCACTTATCTGTTCCATAGGGATGTTCTGTCTGGTCTCTGCAGAGCTCCAAAGTATACTATTGCAATGCTCTGATATAGGAAAGGAATAAAGAGACCGTGTACAGGAGAGGAAAGGATGGAGATGTGTGATGAGCGGGCAGGGTCTTTAGCAGGGACAGGAGGAAGTTGCAGAATAAAAATACAGGGTAGAGAAAAGGAGGGAGAACTCGGGGTAAGGGGGCTGGGTGTCGGGCAGGGACAGAAGGGGGTAGCAAAATAAATAGACAGAGTAGAAGAGAGGTGGAGGCTTGGACTTGGTATCTCATGCAGGGAGGGAAGGGAGTACTTGGGCATCCGCAGCTGAGGTGCTGGCAGGTGAATCTGCCACTAATTAATTAGTTCACCAGTGGAGCCCCTGTGTTCTTCTGACACAGCCAGAACATGCTGGGCAGTGCCCCTTACCCCTGTCAAGGCCTGCTAAGACCCGCCCTCTCACAGAAAAAGGCCTTGAAGCAGTGGATCTCCCAGTGACTTACCCGCCCCCCCACAGGGCCAGTCCAACCCTGACGATCATTTTCACTTTCTCAATGTGTTGGTCTTGATGCAAATATGTGCATCATGAGTGCAGTAGCAGGCTATCCTGGTTCATGTCAGAGATTCCTGAATGCTGTAGCAGTAACCCCTATACAATAAGAGTGAGAGAAAAGCCTTTGCTTATATAAAAATAGTCATACTGTGAACTTTTGTTTTAACACATACTAAACAAATTTTCTTTATTTTTAGAGGCTGGTTGACTTGGAGGTTTCTTCTTCACTTCTGCCTCTACCACCCCTTGTGCAGACAATTCACCTTGGAGGGATATTGGCCCTGATTCAGAGTCGGACGCTCTGACCCAGTCATTTGTAATAAATGTTATCCATTCTCTCAAGGGTATTTGCAACATTAGTTTGAATGCTACTTTAACCCCATTGTAATTGATCATTAGTTTCATTCATCTGGGAAACTTTAGGCATGCATGAAGTCCCTTTTGTATGCATTTGAAATAATATACTGTATATCAGCTGTCACATCAATAACAGGGTTTTGCTGTGGGGAGGAGCGTCTTCATGCTAAGGGGTATATTTATTAAAGTGGAGATGTTGCCCATAGCAACCAATCAGATTCTATTTAACATTAGTCTAGCACCTTCTAGAAGATAATAGCTAGAATATGATTGGTTGTTATGGGCAACATCTCCATTTCTAAAAACCCTCACTTTAGTAAATATGCCCCTAAGACTGCCGAGTTGTCTCAATTCCAGCAGCAGCAGGTTGTGCAGAGTCCATGTTGTAACATGGAGTGTAATGATGGTGTCTTCATCTTCCGCTGTAGATGCAGCGCCTGGATCTTCTGATTTTGGCTGCTTTAGTCTGTATGGCATGTTGCCATGATGGTCCTGTAAATGGAAACATTTGTGGAAGGATTCATTTTTTTGGTCAGAAGTTGATTTTATAAATGGACTCACCAGTTGCCTCCTCATCTATGGTTAGAGGTGTTGAAGATCCCAAGGGGTGTTTGTGTGTAAACTTCTTGATTAAACCATGGAAAAATAACACTATTATTTTATGATGATTATTATCGTCAACCTACTAAACGTGCATTAAAAGCTTATTCAACAATGTATGACATATCTCTGTACTTATGTTTTTTAACCTGTTTGTGTTGATTCAAACACATTTATCATGCATAATTATTATTTACACAATGCAAAAAACATAATAACATCCATTTATGTATAAAACCATTGCTATAATCACCAGCCTGTTGCTGTACTGGAGGCTTATCACCATCATAAACATTGAAGTTTTCTAACAGCTTCACCATCAGGATATTCCTCAGGTCTTCATCATATGACAGGTATACTACCAGCAGGGGCGAGCCACCTCCAGTCTTTGCAGCAGCCCGTTTTGCTCGATTTATCTTTGCGATGCCTCTTGATATCTGCATTCGGCTTCTTGCAGTGTGCCAAAGTCTGTTTTAATTGGCTACTGTATTGACAGCATGGCAACCCTTATTCCACAACTTGTGTTTTGCTGCTCAGTGACATCTTTGCTGCTTGACTTCCCAAAATCAGATAATAACAGCATAGTACTGTATGCCAGTAACGAAAACACAGTTTTTATCATTGCAGAAATGAATATTGAAGCCACACAATCGAGCTCTGCTTCTTCTTCACATCCCTTTGGCACCTCTGCCACACCCTGGCTAACTTCCTTTTCTTCATTCTCAGCATTCTCACTGCTAGCACCCTCTATTCTATTTTAACTCACTTGAGATCATTTACAGCAGTGTCATAAGGCTACATAAACTCTGATGTGTACAATACAATGGCTTGCACAATGCAGTCCCAATTGGAACTAAATTATGTCTTCAACTGCTAACATGCAGCAAATGTCCTGAAATGGAACAAGAAGCATCCATGCAGCTAAATGCATGTAAGAAGCAAATATGAATCTCGTTTGGTATATTTTTATAACTGGTTGCATACATTTACCTTGTGTTAAATACGCATCTAAAATTTAGAATTTGAACACAAGTGTGTAAATAGCCTAATGTTTTTTTTCCATTTTTAGGGCTTATTTTGTGCCCACCTATGTATATAATACAACAGGATTAACCTGTTTAGTGATGCTGTCCACCTATGCAAAAGTGCAAAGACACAAATTTAGATAAAAGCACTTAGTACTTTACCCTGTGAACCTTCACCATCTAGGTTCTTAACTTTATTGCCATTGTAATACGTTAACACAACTTGAATGGTGTAATAGTTAGTGTTACTGCGTCACAGCACTGAGGTCTTGGGTTCGATTCCCACCAGTTTGTATATTCTCCCTGTGCTCGCATGGATTTTCTCTGGGTGCTCCGCTTATCCAATTGGATACTGACAATAAATTATCCCTAGTGTGTGTGTTTGTGTACACATGTGATAGGGAATATAAATTGAAAGCTGCATTGGGGCAAGAATAGGTGTGAATGGCCAAATATTCTCAGTAAAGAGCTGCAGAATATATGTGCGCTATATAAATTACTGGTAATACAAATAAGAAAAAAAAACACACTGGCTATACAGATGCAGCAAACTTTAAATTGATATAAATGCATCACTGTGAAAGTATCACAAGGCAATTACAGTATGGTCACTATCTAGAAGTCAGACATTACCTTCTAGGCTCTTGTTTGTAGCATAATGAGTAATTACTGTTTCCTTACCTATTTCTTCTTCAAAGGCATCTAGCCAAAATATCCAAGATTATCTAATTGCTGGCAGCTCTTTCCAGGTCCAACCTCTAACATTGCAAATACTATGGATTTTTATAGAGACTTCTCCTCTCCATTACCATGGAAACAGTCAATCCAATAGAGGTTGTGGTATTGTTGATTGTTCTCTTCACCACAAGAGATTGAACAAAACAAGTTGAATGTATAAACTATTGTACAGATTAGGGGTGAGCGGGTTCGGATTGAGTCAGGCTCGACTTTTCCCGCCTGACTTGGATCTGAAATCGAGGCAAAACGTCATCATCCCGCCTTCCGGGTCCCGCGGGTTTTGGATCCTATATAAGGTACCCGCGTCGGCGCCATTTTTTTACTCGGCTGTGGACAGTGAAGAGGGAGGGTGGGAGTTAGGGCTGGCTGGGCTGTGTAGTGTAGTGTAGTTTAGTGCAGAGTAGTGTTGTGCTGTGCTGTGCTGCGCTGTGCTGCTGTTGTCCATAGGGGCTGTGTCCACTACTTCAAAGTCCATAGGGGCTGACTGTGTTGTGCTGTGCTGCTGTTGTTAATAGGGGCTGTGTCCACTACTTCAAAGTCCATAGGGGCTGGCTGGACTGTGTTGTGCAGTCAGTTATCCATAGGGGCTGTGTCCACTCCAAAGTCCTGTGCAGTGTCCCAGTCCTAAAGGGGTGCTGTAGTGTTGTCCAGGGGGTGCTCTGTCCATCAGGGGTGCTCCTCCCAAGTGCTAAAAAAAATAATATTTTTTCTGTGTTTGTGAATTGTGTGCGCAGTAGCCGCACGTGCATCAACAAAGTAGTGCCAACCGTGCGCCTGTGTCATAAGTAAAGGGCCGGCTGGCTTGACCGTTAAAGGGTGCTGTAACCCCCAAAGTACACTCCAAACCAAATAAAAAAATATTTTCTGTGTTTGTGAATTGTGTGCGCAGTAGCCGCATGTGCATCAACAAAGTAGTGTCAAGCGTGCGCCTGTGTCATAAGTAAAGGGCCGGCTGGCTTGACCGTTAAAGGGTGCTGTAACCCCCAAAGTACACTCCAAACCAAATAAAAAAATATTTTCTGTGTTTGTGAATTGTGTGCGCAGTAGCCGCACGTGCATCAACAAAGTAGTGCCAAGCGTGCGCCTGTGTCATAAGTAAAGGGCCGGCTGGCTTGACCGTTAGAGGGTGCTGTAACCCCCAAAGTACACTCCAAACCAAATAAAAAAATATTTTCTGTGTTTGTGAATTGTGTGCACTGTTGCTGCACGTGCATCAACAAAGGAGCAGCGCCAAGCATGCGCCTGTGTCCCATAAGTAAAGAGCCGGCTGGCTCATTTCTTAAAGGGTGGTGTAACCCACAAAGTGCATTACTCTCCAGCAAAAATAAAAAATATTTCTGTGTTTGTGTGCGCCTTAGCCGCACGTATATATCAATATAACATAAATGGAGGACCAAACTTTCTCCGATAAAAATAAAATAGGGAAAGATCTAGAACCACTTCCTCCTAGTGCTGAAGCTGCTGCCACTAGTCATGACATAGACGATACCATGCCATCAACGTCATCTGCCAAGGCCGATGCCCAATGTCATAGTAGAGGGCACATACAATCCGAAATGACAAAGTTCAGGAAAATGACCTTGAAAAAAACATTTAAATCATCTGAAGAGAAACGTAAGCTTGCCAATATGCCATTTACGACATGGAGTGGCAAGGAACGGCTAAGGTCTTTCCCTATGTTCATGACTAGTGGTTCAGCTTCACATGACGATGGAAGCCCTCCTCCGGCTAAAAAAATCAAACGAGTTAAACTGGCAAAAGCAGAGCGAAGAACTGTGCGTTCTAAGAAGATATCACAAATCCCCAAGGAGAGTCCAAGTGTGGTGGCGGTTACGATGCCTGACCTTCCCAGCACTGGACGGGAAGAGGTGGCTCTTTCCACCATTTGCACGCCCCCTGCAAGTGCTGAAAGGAACACCCACAGTCCACTTGCTGATATGCAAATTGAAGATGTCACTGTTGAAGTACAACAGGATGAGGATACTGGTGTAGCTGGCACTGAGGAGGAAGTTGGCGAGGAGGATTCTGATGGTGATGTGGTTTGTTAAAATCAGGCTCCGGGGGAGACAGTTGTTGTCCGTGGGATGAAAAAGCCCATCACGGTCATGCCTGGGCAGAAGACCAAACATTCCACCTCTTTGGTCTGGCAATATTTCTATCCAAATCCGGACAACTGTCTTGCCATATGTACCATATGTAAAGGTGAAATAAGTAGGGGTAGGGACGTTAACCACCTAGGAACATCCTCCCTTATACGGCACCTGCAGCGCGTTCATAAAAAGTTACTGTCAAGTTCAGTAACTTTGGCTAAGACCGTAAGCAGTCCAGGGACACCTAAATCCCTTTTTCCTGTTTTATCCAAGGAATCGGTGGATGAGGAGGATGAGGACGACATCTTGCCTCCGTAGAGCCAGTTTGTGCAGGGACACATTAATTGCCAGCTTGTTTTGTGGGGGCCCAAACAAACCAATCATTTCAGCCACATTCATGTGGGAGACCCTGGCGCTGAAATGATTGGTTTGTTAAAGTGTGCATGTCCTATTTATACAACATAAGGGTGGATGGGAGGGCCCAAGGACAATTCCATCTTGTACCTCTTTTTTTTCTTAGCAGTATGTACTGTTTGGGGCCTAGTTTTTCAAACTGCCATCCTGTCTGCCACTGCAGTGTCACTCCTAGATGGGCCACGTGTTTGTGCCGCCCACTCGTGTCACTTAGCATAGTCATCCAGCTACCTCGGTGCAACCTTTTGGCCATAAAAACACTATTGTGAGGTGTGAGGTGTTCAGAATAGACTGGAAATGAGTGGAAATGAAGGTTATTGAGGTTAATAATTGCATAGGAACAGAAAAACCCACAATTTCTGTGATTTAATCTGTTTTTATGCTTTTTAAAAAAAAAATACAGATCCAAAACACAAAACCCAGAACCCAAAACACGGAAGGGTGGTTTTGGCAAAACCAATCCAGATCCAAAACACGAAGAAAGATCCAGATCCAAAACCAAAACAGAAAACACGAAAAGTGTCCGGTGCACACCCCTAGTGTAGATATGTATTTCCATTTCATTGTTTTTCATTTGTAGTTGATTCTTAACTTGTTTTTGAAAATCCCAATTGTTTGATTGGTAATAGTTGGGTCTAGTACATTGTCACATGTACAGTTGATAAATCCACAACTCACAAATTCATAGGTTACAAATGGATTTATTATATTACTATTTCTCAACTGGAAGACACCAAAAAGTGACAAAATAATTTACAAATCATTTTATTAATTGGAGCACATAATGTAAAACAAGTGTAATGTTTCATTTCATTAAACATGAGAAGCAAAAGTTATCTGTTGAATATGATGTAATTTAAATTTACACCAAATGTCACCCTATGCTCAACATATAAGGACATTACCATTAAATATATACAGTTTTGCCCTTTATTCCCCATGGTAATCAGGGGTGTAGAGAGCCTTGCCGGGCCTCTATAATTTCAGGGGAAGTGGCCTAATGTAAGCAGGCATGGCCACGCCTGCTTAACGAAATTAGAATAGCGCAGTGTGCTCCACAGGAGTGGGGGCATGTGCAAAGTGTGCTTAGATTCTGACAAACCGCAATGGTTTACACATGGACCAGAATTTTGCACTTGTTGAAAGGGGATGTCAAGGCTAGCCTTGCAATGTATTTAGTAGATCCCTTGGTGAGCCTAGATTTGTGAAGCAGTGCAAAACAGAGTGTTCAGACTGTGAAGCCAGGCTATTTAAATGATATAAATTGGTGAACAAACATTTTTTTTCAACAACCACAAAAGTATTGGCAGAGAACATCTTTTGCTAAATTTTTGTGGTACATATTTTGCGCTTTCCAGTTTCACATTGACTGAGAGGCACATGGCTAATGCTTTTCACCTAATGTAAAACAAAGCTTCAAAAACAGAAACGTGCCAAAAATAAAGAAAGTTACAATGTCCCCTCCTGCTCAAGGCTGAATGAGGCCACAAATGAGGCTTTTTTTGCAGAAAAGGGTCTCTTTTATTTAATGGATGACCTTTACAGTATGTATCTTTGGATCCATCTCCCCACATGCCTTAGAATTGCTTCTAGTTTGTGGATGCAGAGAATAGTCGTGCACAGGGCTGCCATCAGAAATTGTGGGGCCCGGGACTGACAAAATAGTAAGGTCCCCCCTTCCCCCGCTATCTTATTCCTACAAAAAAAATGTGTCCAAAAAATATCAATCTCACCCTCTTCTGTGTATCATAAATCAACCATCAGACTATTCCAAGATTTTACAAGCACTACGTGAAAATCCTAACATATTGTACTTATAATATAGTACAATTCAACAAGCAAGATAATATATTGCTATTATTAAATGTCTATTTACAGCAATTCATTGTCACTTTTCAAAGCTTTTGAAGAAACATGGCCCCAAGTAAGTCACAACTACAGTAGTATTGCTCCTACCAAAGTGGGGGATGAGGTGTGAAAGTGTTTTATTCTTGACCAGGCCATTGAAATTTCTAGGTGATATCCTTGAGAAAACGAGAGAGCATGTGCAGTGTTGAGGTACAGCCTGCGCTACCACAATAGTCTGCAAACTTGTCAAGGAATTGGGAAACTAGACACCTAATGGGCAAAAAACAATATCAACATGAATGTGATTGAGGGAGAATAGACCAGTGATATAGACTTCAAAGTGACAAAGTGATTAGCACTGCTGCCTCACAGTGCTTGTTTGAAGTGTACATTTCTGACCAGGTCCCTGAGCCTTGGAGAGAGATAAAGTACCAACCAATCAGCTCTTAACTATCATTTTTTAAACACAGCCTGTAAAGTGACAGGAGCTGATTGATTAGTACTTTATCTCTCTCCAAGGCATACTGTAGTACATCTCCCCCATCTGTGCCAAGGTTGTTTTCCCTGGGTATGCATGTTTGTTTTCAGGAAGTTATTTTGTTTTCCTGTACCAATTAACCTAACTGCATTTTTATTATTATAAATGATTTATTTACATACAGCCACTTATTATGCAGCACTGTACAGAGAATGTTGTCACTCACATCAGCAGTTCCTGCCCTATTGGAGATAACAGTGTAAATTTCATTACACATGCACACAGTGTCATGAGAGTGCTATAAGTGTGTATCAAAAGCATTGGGATGGTGCTAGTGCCAAACAGGACCGTAACTAGGGGTGTGCGAGCGTTGCGGCCACACAGAGCGCAGAGCCCTGCGGGTGGAATAGCTGCTCACTCTCGGTCCCTGCATCTGGCTAGCAGGGTACCTGTAATGAATCTCTGTAGCAGTGCCGCCTGGAGCGCCTTTTGGCATGCCCACCACTGCCCTTTTAGCACCCCGGAGCATCCTGAGGATGCTCTGGGTATTGCTGTGATTACCGGCGATTGTAGTCCCGCCCCTACATCATGTGGAACCTGCACTGGACACCGGGAAATGTAGTTACGGTACTGGTGCCAACTCTAATTAAGGCAGTAGCAGCGGCTGGCATAAAATCAAAGGGTGGCACAACTGTTCACATGCAGATACACTTTGCATATGACTTAGACACAGCCCCTCCGTGTTCACCAAACAATGACTGGAACTCAAAAAGGACATAAAATGGGCACATGAAAAGTGGCTGTGTGTACATATCCTACATAGGAAAATGCAGGGAGGTCCCAATGGTCTGGAACCCCCCTCCAGCCCAGACAGTGGCTAAAACATGTTTTATAAGTAGAGATGAGCAGTTTGATTCTACTGGGTTCTTTTTGATAAATTAGGGCAAGTTCAGATTTATTTTATTGGCTATACAAAACGTGAGAGCTGAATAGCCAATACGATTCCGTTTTTCATATCCGAACGTAATCAAGTAGAACCAAACCACTCATCTCTAATTATAAGGAGTGGAAAAGGGCTGCTGCGCATGGCGAGGGGTGGCAATTTTTCCTGCCAAGTCTGTGTGTGTGAGTGGATTTGAGCACTCAATCAGCACACCAAACGGGAAGCAGTCGGGAAGCCGATGGACGGAATCCCGACCATCAGCTTCCCGACTGTCTAATCCCGGCAAGGGGTTAAATATCCCGACGCCTGTCATTTTACCTACGGCGGGAGCCCGACACCCAGCTTACCGAACGAAGGTAAGCCAGGCGCGGATAGCTGCATTAGGTTTAGGGTTCCCGGGGGGGCTTAGGGTTAGGCAACCCCCTGGGAGTTTAGGGTTAGGGTAGGGGAAGGGAGGGTTAGGGTTAGGCACCGCCCGGGGGGACTTAGGTTTAGGCGGCGGGGAAGGGGAGGGTTAGGTTTAGGAACTTAGAGGGGGGACTAGGGTTAGGCACTTGTGGGGGAGGTTATGGTTAGGCACCCCTAAGGGAGGGTTAGGGTTAGGGGGTAGAATAAGGTAGGAAATACTTACCTTGGGACATTCAGGATTTTTACTGCTGCCGGAATGCAGCTGTCGGGATTTGAACCACCGGCCATGCGGCCGGCGGTCAATCGTACTGAATCCCACCAAACCATAGAGCAGCTGCCAACAATGAGAAACAGCATCTTAACATGAGCTTGGAGAATGTGTGCTTAGAAAGCTCAGTTCTGTCTCCTACTTGTTATATTATGAATTTATATTAATTTAGGAATGTATAACTTTTTCCTGACCATTTATATAAATGTAGTAAGTTTCATACCGAAAGTTCATTTTTTACACTCTATGCTGCAGCCTATATTCTAGACCATCTATAGTGTTAATTATATTAATACTAATGTATACTGTCCAGTGTATAAGGACACCAATGTGTACAGATATATCCATGGCTGGTGTATTGTATTCTACTGCTCCCCCAGACTGCTAGATTTGCTCCAATTCTCTGCAGAACAGGGGATTTGGATTGTTGAATGCCCACATCCAGAAAAAATATATACAGTTTAGACAGGGTGATTCTACTGCCGCATCTAACAGTTTTCCGTGATCGCTGGCCCTGTATATTGCTGAAGTGTATATTACATACACTGCACTTTGTATGAGGCAGACTATAGGTTGTTAAGTGCTGATTATGCCCAATTCATGGGCTGGCGACACATGCACTAACATCAAGCATTTTGAAAAAATGCTTTACCTCTGCACTAATATTTTTGTGTTATGAGCTACTGTGACACTTCAGTGAAATGAGCCAATAGCTAAACCAATTAGCTTCCTACATTAGGTAACAGAAAAGTCCCTAATTACGGAGATGTTGACCAATTTGCTACATAGGGTTGAGAATGCTATATTAAAGTGTAGTTGTTTTATAATCCCCAATCATGTACTGCACCTTTGAACATTAGAGGGAAAAAGTGACATGCCCTCTGATGTTGGAATTAGTGTGAAACCTTGGAGTAGTGCTCTTGAGGTATTTTACAAGTAGTACTTGTAACCTCATGAGAGGCTGGAGAGCTTGTGATGAGTGCTGGTTGAGTCTGTGAAGATGCTCCCTCTGGCTCTGTTATTGAGTAGCCCCACTGCTACAG
Organism: Taudactylus pleione; assembly: GCA_031769625.1. NCBI lineage: Eukaryota > Metazoa > Chordata > Amphibia > Anura > Myobatrachidae > Taudactylus > Taudactylus pleione. Next base: position 37,974,298 of record JAUIMM010000153.1, on the reverse strand, counting down.
TTTATTACTGAGACTATCTGAGAGGAAATCTCAAGCCATGTGATAGGAGAAACTGTGAAATTCGAAGAGTGAGCTTGAGAGAAATCATCCAGCAGGATGATGCTGACCATAATTGTCAGGGAAGCAGAGTGAGTGTGAGTGTTTGGTCTGAGAGACACTTTTGAGTAGACTACATATCTTAGTTAAAGAGGCCAGAGACAGAGAGGAGTGTAGCAGTGCCCAATGTGAGAAAAGAGTCTGGAGTGATTCTAGCCTTGTTAGATGCAGACGAGATACTGGATGACAAGAATGCCAGCTACTGTGTCTGTAGATGCAACTTTAATAATGTAAAGTAACCAAGGACTGTGTTTGATTAAATTATTGGAGATTTAAGTACAGATAAATGGTTCACTTCCATCAAACAGGTTTTCCCATGGTAGATGCTAGAGAAATATGCAACTTCAAAGCCCACCAACCTGGCACGGTGCTTCAGTAGTTATACAAAAGAGATTGGCAGCATTGAAAATGCCAATTACTGTGCAGCACTCACTGTTATTGAAGTAGGCTGCTGCACCCTATTGCCATCCACACACTGACCATTGTTAGCAGAGTGTAGCACAGTGCGTCTGGGCACATGTGACCTATTGGCAGTGGGGTTGTAACTTTATAGATGGTATGATGTAAATATATGCATCTAACCTCAGACAGTAAACTGGGAGTACACTGGGCCCTGGGTGTACAGGGTTTTAAGTGAGTTGTGCATTGGAGGTGCTGGTGGTGGATAGTCCACACATGGTATAGCTAAACCAGGTTTCAGGTTTATTTAACTAGATAGAACAACAAGTTGACATAGAGACACAGGGATGAACAGGTACAATAACAATGTTGGTGCAGCATGGAGTGTAAGGGTATTGTTAGATGTTGTAGTGCACTGGGCAGCAGGATGTTATATGCCCCAGTAATTAGTGGTGCTATGCCCGTTAGCAATAGCGGTGATGGTAAGGGTACTTGCAGTACTCTGCAGGGCTCTGTGTGTGGTTTATATGACTGGAAGTTACAGAGGGAACATGCAGTCTTCTGGAATGCTGAGGAGGAAAGTCACGCCAAAAGGGCACGTCTGCGCAGTTGCGCATGTCAATGGTCAGATCTGCTGAGACACGGCAGGTCCTAGCGACCACCAACTCTGCTGCTATATGGATATGAGGCAGAGCAGTTCTCATACAACAACCACGTCAGATCATCAATAATGTACACCACGGCGGCACTCAGGGCTGTGAAGAACTGCACAGGAGACCACCTTCTGCTAACTCTTCAATGCTTTAAATTCTGCATTTTCCTCAGGGTATAAACTTGAATGCCACACAGTGCAACTTAAATATCCTATCACTCCCCACATGTGAGTGCTGGAGCTCTGCTTCCGATAGCCGATCACCGCCCCCCTGGCTCAAGGTAGAAGGTGTCCTTCTGTGCAGTCCTTCACAGCCCTGAGTGCCGCCATGGTGTATTATATATATAAAATCTGTGTGTTAGCTGGAACCAAATGTGGCAGAGCAAAGCTCATTTTTGAGAGTCAGTGTAGGGACTGGCCATAGGGGAAGACCTTGACGTGGTTGTCCAGCTGGACAAATTATTGCAATATTTTGGAACTAACATTCCCTGTATTTACAGTTTGAAAAGTAAGTGCCAAGTGTGTATGATTTCTTTCTTTATGTAAATTGTGTGATCACATGCCAAGGGCACCCCAGATGGTTGAGTGCTGTGATTTAAGCCTGTTATTTATATCAAATGAAAGGAAATTTAATGCTGAATTCAACACAATAAACAGAGGTTAAATATTTGCATTACAAGGGAAGTTATGCCATGAAAACAACACTTAGGGTGAAAATCCCTGTGTACTTATGATGTTACTGTCCTATCAGTATTTCATTGGGTATCCTTTATTTTTCAAGACTGCAGCACAGCGACATGGTCCAGGATTGTGGTGTTAAGTGAAAATGGTCTTTCGTATGCAGCATTTGCGAGAGAAATTGGTGGGAATGTGACAACATCAGGGGTACGAAAGTTTTGTTTACGCTATCAGGAAACACAATCTACACAAAACAAAAGCCATTGCTGAATAAAAAGCAGAAGCAGAAACGAATACAGTGAGCAAAAGAACACATTGCATGGACAGAAGGTCAGTGGAAACAAGTGATAAGGAGTGACGAAACTAAGATATCGATATTTGGTAGTGATGGTAGAAAATGTGTGAGACGTCGCATCGGGGAAGAGGTACATCCAGATTTTATTCAAGCGACAACAAAGAATCCTACAAGTGTTATGATCTGGGCATGTATGACAGCAGATGCTGTAGGCCGCCTTTATGTCATAGATGGCACACTGAACAGCAGAAAGTACATTGACACCATCCTACAACCAAAACTTCTACCTTCTATCAGGGATCTTTTTCCAGATAATGCCCCAATTTTTTTCCCAGCAGGATTCAGCTTCCTGCCACACTGCACGGACATGCAAACAGTGGTTCACGGAGAATGACATACAGGTGCTGGGATGGCCAGGAAACAGCCCAGACCTGAACCCCATAGAACATTTGTGGTTCTGTTTGAAAAAACTGGTACATCTGAGGCGTCCATCCAATAAAAGACAATTAATTGAGGCTATAATTGTCTCATGACACCACATAAAAAAGAAGGAAGAGCTCCAACCATTGGTTGGCTAAATGACACATCACTGTGCTGCTGTCTTGAAACATAAAGGATACACAACAAAATGCTGATAGGACAGTAACATCATAAGTACAAAGGGATTTTCACCCTAAGTGTTGATTTCACTGCATAACTTCCATTGTAATGCAAATATTCGACCTTTGTTTATTGTGTAGAATTCAGCATTAAATTTCCTTTCATTTTGTATATGAATCATTGCACTGCGTGAAGTGTAACAGTTTTTATAAGCATTCGAAGTTGAAAAACATTCAAGTTTCAAAAATGTCCGCTATTTTGGCCACTACTGTATGTGTGTATATATATATATATATATATATATGTATATATTTATATATATATATATATATATATATAGCTGTGTATAAAAATGATAACTGCGCTGGCATATAGCAATAAAATACTGTATACAGTCAGGTGCATAAATATTGGGACATTGACAGAATTTTCAGATTTTGGCCTCTATTCACCACCACAGTGGCTTTGAAATGAAACAAGCAAGATGTGCTTTAACTGCATACTTTCAGATTTAATTTGATGGTAATTACATCCAAATCAGGTGAACAGTGTAGGAATTACAACGGTTTATATATGTGCCTCCCAATTTTTAAGGGGCCAAAAGTAAAGGGACAAACTAAACAATACAAAATCTAACTTTCACTTTTTTTAATACTTTGTTGCAAATCCTTTGCAGGCAATTACAGCCTGAAGTCTGGAACGCATAGACATCACCAGACGCTGGATTTCATCACTGGTGATGCTCTGCCAGGCCTCTACTGCAAATGTCTTCAGTTCCTGCTTGTTCTTGGGGCATTTTCCCTTCAGTTTTGTCTTCATCAAGTGAAATGCATGCTCAATCAGATTCAGGTCAGGGGATTGACTTGGCCATTGCATAACATTCCACTTTTTAGCCTTAAAAAACACTTTGGTTGCTTTTGCAGTATGCTTCGGGTCATTGTCCATCTGCACTGTGAAGCGCTGTCCAATGAGTTCTGAAGCATTTGACTGAATATGAGCATATAATATTGCTCGAAACACTTCAGAATTCATTCTGCTGCTTTTGTAAGCAGTCACATCATCAATAAATACAAGGGAACCAGTTCCATTGGCAGCCATACTTACCCATGCCATGACACTACCACCACCATGCTTCACTGATGAGGTGGTATGTTTTGGATCATGAGCAGTTCCATTCCTTCTCCATACTCATCTCTTCCCATCACTCTGGTACAAGTTGATCTTTATCTCATCTGTCCTTAGGATGTTGTTCCAGAACTGTAATGGCTTTTTTAGATGTTGTTTGGCAAACTCTAATCTGGTCTTCCTGTTTTTGTGGCTCACCAATGGTTTACATCTTGTGGTGAACCCTCTATATTCACTCTTGTGAAGTCTTCTCTCCATTGTTAACTTTGACACATAAACACCTACCTCCTGGAGAGTGTTCTTGATTTGGCCAACTGTTGTGAAGGGGTTTTTCTTCAACAGGGAAATAATTCGTCTGTCATCCACCGCAGTTATTTTCCGTGGTCTTCCGGGTCTTTTGGTGTTGCTGAGCTCTCTGGTGCATTCTTTCTTTTTAAGAATGTTCCAAACAGTTGATATGGCCACACCTAATGTTTTTGCTATCTTTCTGATGGATTTGTTTTGATTTTTCAGCCTAATGATGGCTTGCTTCACTGATAGTGACAGCTCTTTGGATCTCATATTGAGAGTCGACAGCAACTGATTCCAAATGCAAATGTCACACCTAGGATCAACTCCAGACCTTTTACCTGCTTAATTGATAATGAAATAACGAGGGAATAGCCCACACCTGTCCATGAAATAGCTTTTGAGTTGATAGTCCCATTACTTTTGGCCCCTTAAAAAGTGGGAGGCACATATAGAAACCGTTGTAATTCCTACACCGTTCACCTGTTTTGAATGTACTTACCCTCAAATTAAATCTGAAAGTCTGCAGTTAAAGCACATTTTGATTGTTTCATTTCAAAGCCATTGTGGTGGTGACTAGAGGCCAAAATATGAAAATTCTGTCAATGTCCCAATATTTATGCACTTGACTGTATATGTAATATAAATATAATATAACAAAGTCTCTACTTAATGGTCAAACAGATAAACACAGGATTAATATAAACAGTATATCACAGATATAATAGATTGGCAGAGTAATATACAATTAATGTACTACAGCTTTCATAAAATTTCTGGATGAATTCATATGCTTGTAGACATATAGGGCCAATTGTAATATGTAGTCAGTTTTGGTAAATTGCGAGTTTTGTGCTAAACTCGCAATTTTTCACAACTCTCCAATGTATTGGGTGTCAAATCACTTAAACTCGCATTTTTCAACGTTACTAAAAATATCCATTCTCAAACTCGCATTCAGCTGTTTTCACATTGAAAACAGTCAACTTGCCCAATGTAATAGGGTGTCTGTTTTAGACTCGCAAAAAAAAGATAACCAATAGTCCCCAAATAATAGACCTGCTTCAGACTAGCAAGTATATCCTGAGCAGGTCAGATTAACACAGAAACATGCACATATCCATGAGATACATGCATGTTGTGACATTGTATCAATGATGTAACCACAAGATTAAACTCAATTAACCTTGTGGATACGATGTAGCGGCTCCCATCATAGACTTCAATGGTGAATTCTCACCATAGAAGTTTTTGGGGAACACAGGCTGACCGCATTTAGCCAATCAGAGAGCTGCTCCGACGAAGATGCCCGTTGATTGGCTGGTGGCTTCTTTAATGATGGGTCATTAACGCGGAGCAAAGGTATGTGTACATACCTTTGTTCAGTCCGGCATGGTTCTGTATTTTTTTACAAGAGGATGCGATCTTCGCATAGGAGAGGCGAGTATGGATTTTTATTTCAGGTACCCCTGTGGATTGCTTTGGATACTAGGTGAGTATATGTGAGTGTGAGTGTGCAGGTATGTTTTCATTAAAATGTAACTTTCACAGTGTGTGTTTGTTTTTTTACGTATTTCTTTAGTTGTGGAACTACAAGTGCCAGCGGGCTTGTAATGCCCCGCATTATGGTATTTGTTGTTGGCCAAATACCAGCATGTGGGGGAAGCTTGCTGGTACTTGTGGTTCTACAACTAAAGACAATATTTAACCCTTTATTTTACACAAAACACTAACACTATCAACCCGACACCCACCGCCCTAGAGTGCCGGGGATAGCCCCGGGCTATCAGTCTAGGCCTGGAGTTCCCAGGAGAGGGGGACCCCTTTATTGGGTGAAAGGTGAAAGGTTTTCCCTGGCTGTGGCATTACCCCCCCGCTAGAAAGAGTCTGGTGCTTGTTATGGAATTAACAGGGAACCCCTATTCATTTTGTCCATTTTTTTTCCATAACCAGGACCGTCTCTGCATAGCCCTGTGCTGGTTCTTAATATATACCCATACGCATTTTGTCCCCTGTATTTTTAGAACCAGGACAGGCTTCAGAAAGCACAGGGCTGGTAAGGCTTTGGGGGGAAGCTGCACATAATTGTTTTTTAAAATACAGACAGAAGCCATCACAGATCTGTGATGGCTTCTCTAAAACTCGCACCTTTTAATGCTAGTCTCATTAAAAGGTGCCAGTTTAACTAGGGAATAACTCGCCTAAACTCCCAAATGGAGTAGTCTCGAGCTGAAAAGTTAGCAGGCTTTTAAATTTGTGAGTAACAGCACAAACTCGCACCTTTAAAAAATGCGAGAAGGTGCGAGTTTGTACTGTTACTAAAACAGACACCCTATTACATTTGGCCCATAGTGTCTCTGTAGCTTAAAAGAATATTATGTCCAACAACACTGATAATATTTATAATCAATGGTTACTTATGTAGCAATATAACGAGCAGTAGTTCCATCTAGGAATAGATACTATTACCTGCTTGTTCGGTTACACAGTATCCAAAGTCCACATCTTTACATCTGTAATCAACAACAGAAGGGATTCCTGTCAGATTTGTGGCCGTATTAGACCTCAGAATGTTTGCGGGTGACAAGAGCTTGAAGATCCAGCGGACATGGGATCCGGCCGCGACTACACAGCTCGCTGTGAGGGACTCCACAGGGATTAAGAGACACCACTTTTCGAGAAAGCAGTTGGCTGTTGCATTAAATTTATCCACCGGATTAGTAGTGGCACGGCTGCAACTTGCAGGGATCCGCAAGGGTACAGTATATTAAGCTGACACAAGCAAGGCAATCCTCAGCTAGCTCATGGGACACAACACACTCCAAGGAGTATGGACAGCAATGCTTTTCATCCCCACTTTGGGACTTTTTCAAGCTGAATGACTTGAAACACTATGGGCCAAATGTAATAGGGTGAGAGTTTAGAAAATGTGAGAGTTTAGCAGTAAACTCTCACATTGGTTGAGTTTTATCTTCAAAATGGGAAAACATCTGAATGAGATTTTAAATCTTGAGAGTTTTTTAAGTCTAAAAAAACATGCAAGTTCACTCTGTTACTTTATTTTTGGATTTTATTACATTGGCAAAGTTTAAAAAGTGTCAGAAACTCTCACTTTTCTAAACTCTCACCCTATTACATTTGGCCCTATGTTTCAAGGCACTATGTCTACAAGCATATGAATTCATCCAGACATTTTATGAAAGCTGTAGTAAATTATTTGTATATTACTCTAACATTCAATTATATCACATCGTGCGATGAAGTTAGCCATTCCTGAGTAAGGTCAGAGCTTGTGCAAGTATCATACTCGATGTTACCAATGGTTTTGCAGTCTTGCTAAGGATTACGGATGTGTGTAAGGTAAAGTGGGCATCCTCTTGTTGTGCTGTGGTGGCATAGCTATCGCAATGGATTAGCGTAATATCACAGTGAGACTGTGTGCACAATCTCTATTTCAATCGCAGTTGCAATCCGTAATGAATCAGGCCCTATTTCCTCTCTCTTGCAGCAGAAAGCTAATCTTATAACACTGCTGTGCTGTTTACTAGCTTTCAATTTTAGTTAGAGATACCGTATCTTGTAGAGGAGAGTTAATGAATTGACTGAATAGCAACTCAAATCTCAAATCCTTGCAACTAGTCCTTATTAACTATTGCTGCTGTGGGACTGGAAAGTCCAAACAGCTGACTTTATGGAGAGGTAATGAGGTTTTCTCCAACAATTTACAGGTGCTCCTTGGATCATAGTTATATATTATTGGATGTCTCTATCTGTAGAGACAAACAGCTGTCCATTAGTCCCTACAGTGAAATAGCTGGAGTATATGCTTTGGGCCAAGCAACTCACTAGTTAGAGAATTGCTGGCTGCTCTTCCTCACTGAAGCTGATCTACATGAATATGCAGCTATACTGAACATGCAGAAAGAATACAAGGAGGTGGTATAAACTATCCTCTGCAGTTGAAGCTAGTGCCATAAGGTGGATGATAATGTATTCCCGCAGAGCCGTGATTTATGCACACTTCCGACCTCTCTGGATGCTTGCTCCTCCCAATATGGACTCATCCCTGCAGGAATCACCACCCTCTGGCCACTGTTCTCCCATCTTTGGGCCGAGCTGCTCCGTCTACATCGTCGGCATACTCTGACAGAGAGTCTCTCCTTCCTCCTGCTGGGAGTTGCTGTCAGCAGTGTCGGTGCTGCGGTCCTCACAGACAGTTGCCACAGCAACGTCCACTGGGCACCGCAGTCCATCAGGTGAGCACCAGTGCACAAGTCTCTGCTCTTGAAGTGTTCCATTAGGCTGCACCCAATGGTCCAGTGCAGAGTCCTTTTACAGTTTTCCTTCAGCCCCGGCATGTGCCGGCTCTATTACCACCGTGCCGCTGTCCCGCTCCTGTAATAGTCCAGTTCGGGAGGTGAAGTTTGCCTTTCAAGTTTTTTTTAGCTCTTTTCCATTCCTTAACATCGCTTTAAATTTTGGAAAAGTGGGTATTTCTCCTGCCATCGCTGCCACTCTTTTGAGGGGCTCAGCTGCAGTCGAGTCATGGGAATCATCGGCCCTTGATGAAATAGTATTTTGCTTTGCTGCTTTGTGAGGTTGGCTAAAAGTGGGGATTTCCACGGTTTGCCATCGATCTTCATCTTCTGGCTCATATTTCCCAGGGAATCGTGACAGAGTATCTGCATTGCTGTTACTGCGACCTGAGAAGTAGGTGATTGTGAAGCGGTAGTTAGCCAACCGGGAAGACCATCTCTGTTCTAATGCCCCTAACCGAGCATTGGGGAGATGGCCCAGTGGATTACAGTCGGTGTAAGAAAATTGAGTTTAAAAGCGCTATAGTTGGCATCTTTGCGCTCAGTTTTCCGGACACCATGACTGGTGTAGTGTATCACCCTTTCTTGATTGTTTTGAACCTGTGTGAGAACTGCTCCCAATCCTTGTTTGCTGACATCTGTATACAGTTGAAAAGGGTATGCTGTAGTCGGGGTAAGCCAATAGAGGCACCTCCATCAGGTAGTTTCTTAATTGATCAAAGGTGGCTTGCTGGCGGGGGACCAGTCAATGGGGATACTTTTTGTCCATCCATTTTTTGGAAATCCCTGGAGGGGTTCAGGTAATGGGGCAGCCATTTTGGTGAAATCCTTTATGAATCTTCTATATTTCTCACAACGCCAAGAAACCTCGTCACTTCCTTGATAAACTGGGGAACTAGCCATTCTTGAATAACCTGATTGTGATTTTCTTGTGATTGGAGGCCACACAATCGGAACTCACTAGATGTCCCAGATACTTGACTTTCAGCTTGAACAGATGGAATTTGGATGGGTTGAGCTTGAATCCATACTCCACAAGTTGTTGAAAGACTTCCTGAAGATGATAATATTGTTAGATATAAGAGAACCATTTAAAAGTTCCTGTGACCGAGTCAGTGTTCCATGACCCTTTGGAATGTGGCTGGAGTATTGCACAATCCGAAGGGTATATGGCTAAATTCATGTAACCCCATAGAGGTAGTGAATGCGGTCTTCTCCTTGTCCTCTGGAGCCATTTGCCAATAACTGCTTGTGAGATCCAAAGTGGTTAAATACTGTGTAGACTTCAAAGCAGTGAGGGACTCCTCTATTCTGGGTAAAGGATATGGGTCCTTGTGAGTGACTTTGTAAAATTTTCTGTAATCCATGCAGAAACTAAGTTGCCCTTTCTTCTTATTGACCAGAATCATTGGTGCAGCCCAGGGACTGTGACTTTCTTAGATCACTCCGGTGGCTTTCATGTCTTCAAACATCTGTGAAACCGGTTGGCATAAGGCCGATGCCAATGGTTGATGCTTCTACGTGATGGGCAACGCATCCCCAGTGAGAATATAACATTTTATTTTAGCGACAGTTACAAAATATGTCGGATTTTGGCTAAAGGTCTTAGAGTTTGTCTTCACCACTCGTAAAATCCTCTTCCCTTTTTTCGATATGAATTTCTTTACATCATTCCTTGCCTTCTGACATGCCATCAGTACTTGTGACAGTAATATTCTCTCGGCTGGCCACCATTTTTAAATTGTAGACATCCTGGAAGGTGGTCCAGATCAATTTGGCAACTGGTTGGTGACGATATAGTTTGACAGTATGATTGTGTAGATTCAACACTCTAATTTTCAACAGTCACCAAGGTGTGAGCCACCACAACATCATCTTTGTCGGACATTTTGCAAGGGTCCACAAGAGCCTCATAACACTATCCTCCAGGACCACAACAGGCATTTCCCCAAATAATTGTATTGGTGGCAAGGTCAGCATAATTCCACATGAGGTAAATGTGGAATATCCAGATCTCCCAGGTTTGGCAGAGCAAAGGCATTAGGAATGTATTATGTCCACTTCAGGTGTTGCCTCAATCAGAATGATTACAGACACTTGTGTGAGGATGGTTTAAGAGCTGCAGAGACACTGGGGAAACTGAGCCTGATGGTGAGATAGCCACCTGGTGTATAGGCCCTGGGGTGACAAGTGTTAGGGATCCTGGACCTCCGAGTCCACTGAAGAAAATATTGCTGTTTGGAAGACTGTGTAACATCTTGCCTGTGAAACTGCCATATCCTGTGTACCTGTCTGTGGTGAGCAATAAAGCTGCTGATGATTTTTCCTGGTCTATGTGATTCTTGTCACATTTGGCACCCGAACAGGGACTTGCTGGAAGTAACTATGCAGCAAGAGCCCGGATACAGTGACCGGATCCACCCACAGCAGCAGTAAGACGCTTTGCAGGATGCTACCTACTGCACAGCAGCTTGGTGAGTGAGTCACTTTAGTTGCAGCTGGATGGGTGAGTGTGGCAGGCCAGCCATAAAATGGCAGTTGCTCACAGTGATAATTTGTCTGTGTATATGCAAATTGTGCACAATATAAAAACTGCTTAATTCCTATGTATGTGGTTGAGTACCTAGGGAATGTAATTCAGTTTTAAAGCCAGCTGTTATCAATTGCTGGATCTGGCTTGCAAAAGAGAATATATAAAGCCTGCTAAATTTGTCCATAAAGGGATAAAGCAGTGTAATATGGAGGAATTGATTAAACTGTTTCCTGAATTGGCTGTAGGGCAGCAAGCTTTGGCTGCTGGGCAACAGACTGAAATTCAGTTATACATGCAGAGTTAACTGAAGTGAGGAAAGGTGTGCAGGAGCGAGAGGTGTTACAGAGCTTACTCCATTTGATGACATTGAAGCTTTTCTGTGCACCTTTGAGCGTACTGCCTCACAGTTTAAATGGCATGAGGAGGAGTGGGCTACCAGACTTGCTCCCTGTCTCATAGGGAAACCTCAGAGAGCATACGTTGATTTAAACGTGACTGAGGCAAACTCCTATCCGCACTTGAAAAAGGCCATATTAAGCAGAGTTGGAGTGACTGGACCTAGCAAAGCTCAGGAGTTTCAGGAAAGGCCTAAACCCGTCTGAAGCTCCAAGGGTCCAGCTGGCCAAATTAGCTAGGCTGAGTAATTCATGGTTTCAGCCAGATAAGAACTTTGCTCTGTGTATAGTAGAGATGGTGGCTTTGGACCATGCTGTGTGGGTACTAGATCATGTGGTGCAGTGGGCTCTACAGGCTGATCCTCAAACATTTGAAGAGTTATAGTAGCAGTGGTGATTGAACGGTATCTCACTCTTGGGAAGTTAAACAAAGCCAAACAGGGATTCCAGCCAGTTCCAATCCTAGAACCCAGGTCACAATAGTTAACGCCAACAACCCACCTCCAGATGTGTGTTTTGACTGCGGCGTGCCCGGTCATTTAAGCCGCCACTGCCCAAAGCAATGGGAGCAGATGGACTGTAGTGCTGGAAAAACAACTCTACCAGTGGTCAGCATGGCTGCTGGAAGCACTTCCTCGGTGCAAACCACCTTGTTTCATTTGATGGTGTGAGTGGAAGGCTGGGAGGTCTGGGCCTTAATGGATACTGGCAGCGAATTAACCATCATCTCTGCCAACCTGGTTCTACCTGGAGCTGATAGAATGCCCCCGAGTGCACTTCCCAATAGTGATCAAAGGGCGATCCCTGACGGTGAGAGCCGCAGTAGCCGCCAGGCCACCCTACCCATTGATCATAGGTTGGGACTTTCCATTGTTACAAGAGGTGGTTAAGTGGCATGATGACAGCAGAAGGTCCATATCAGAGGTGTCCCAGGAGCCAAGCTCTGCTGTTTCCCAAAGTTTGGTGGTTGTAACACCCTCCTTGGCCAGTGAGCAACCGGCAGGGAGTGAGACCGAGACACAGTGGGTTCCAATTGGCAAATACGTGTCCTTGCAGGACTTTGGCCAAGGTCAACAGAATGATGGAAACTTGATAAATGCATTTGAAAATGTTGTAGAGATAAATGGTAGAGTAATCACGGCTTTACCAGCAGAAGGTGTTCTATACTTTGCATTGAAAAATGATTTGTTATATTGTGTAACCTATTTGCAGGCTAAGAGAGTAGACCAATTGTTGGTTCCCCAGAAACGTGAGCAGTTGGTGTTTAGGGCAGCTCATACACACCTGTGGGGTGGCCATTTGGGGGAGGAGAAAACTCAACAGCATATTCAGTTAAGATTCTTCTAGCCTGGCATTCATGCAGCAGTAAAAAAAGTATTGTCAGTAATGTCCAGTGTGTCAGGAGACAGCACCCCGGCCAGGGTTTCGTGCACCCTTGGCTCCCCTCCCTGTCATTTCTGTACCTTTTGAGAGAATTGGTATGGATCTGATAGGGCTGGTTGAAAAATCTGCTTGTGGGCATCAATACTTATTAGCAGGGCCGCCATCAGGGGGGGATCACCGGGCCTCGAGTCCCAGGCCCGGAGGGAGCAGAGAGAAAGAGGGGCCCGAGTGGCAGCGGTACTCCACCAGCAGCAAGGGAGAATTGATAGAACGCAGGCCGCGAGACATCCAGAGCTCGCGGACCGGCAGCCACTCCTGACTGGTTGCCGGTCCACGAGCTGTGGTTGGCTCACACCGGGACCATATTTGACAGGCATTCGTCACTGGATTGCTGCTGGCTAGAACTGACTGGGAAAGCAGGAGGAGGGGCAAGGCCAGTGAGTGAACCATCGGCTCTGTTTTCACCTGGCTGGACCAGCTGGAAAAAAGTAAAAAGACTAAACCAGGTACTATATAGTCCCTGAATTTACCCTATGCCCCCCAGTCAGCCAGCCTTCCGTTTTTCTGCAACTCCAGACAGCTTCCCCTGCCCTGTCCCCCCCCCAGTCCAGCCAGCCTGTCCTGTCCCACCCTAGTCTAGCTAGACTTCCCTGCCCTGTGCCTCCCCCCCAATCCAGACAGGTATCCCTCCCCCCCTCCCCCGAGTCCAGACAGCCTTCCTAGCCCTGTGTACCCTAGTCCAGACAACCTTCCCTGTCCTGTGTGTCACCCCTCCCCCCCTAACCATGTCTAGCCATCCCTGTGCCCCCCAATAGGTGCAGCTCTCTCTGTCCTGCTCTTCCCTTCTGGCTTTTTATGTAGTTCTGAGATTCCAGTGTATTCTATGTGCATCTGGCTTATTTGATGTTTTATATGTCGTTTTGGCTGTTTCAATGTATACGTGGTCCCTGCACTATATATATATATATATATATATATATATTATGTGTGTCTATATGTATGTAGAATCAACTTTGCTTTCCCTATATACATTTATTATAGATTTTGGTTTTGTGTATAAACTTACAGCAGTTTTCTCTTGTGTAGTTTCATATATTATATTATATATTATATTATATTTATATTATATGATAGTTTGACAAGTTATGATAACCACAGCCCAAACACTGAGAATTTTTAAACTGGTTTACGCAGCAATTGATGTATCCCATCCCCCCCAAGTGTAACTCCGCCCACCTTTGCCCCATTCCCCCCCGGGGGGCCCTGCCTATTTTGTCAGTACCGTGCCCAACAATTTCTGATGGCAGCCCTGCTTATTAGTGGTGGTAGATTATGCCACAAGGTACCTGCAGGCCATCCTGCTACATAACATGAAATCTAGCACTATTGCCCGGGAATTGTTGATGCTATATACCCGCTTGGGAATACCAAAGGAGATCTTAATGGACCAAGGTACCCCTTTTGTCTCTAAACTAATGAAAGATATGTACCGACTGTTAAAGGTGTATAGGACTACTACCTTGTTGAACGCTTTAACCAGACCCTTAAACAAATGATAAAGAGGGCAGTGTCTGAGGAAAAGCGAGATTGGGACTTACTCCTACCCTACGTAATATTTAGGGTTTTAGGGTCTCATTCAGACCCAGTCGCGAGCGCAGGACACTCGCAAGTGGGTCGATGGTACCCAAAATGCGCATGCGCACGATGGAGGGAGCTCCATCGTGCGCATGCGCGAGACCCGGATAGCGACAGCCAAGCTAGCGACAGCCAAAGACTGATTAACAGCTGTCACTTCATATCAACGTTTTTGCTGCTGTTGTGACCTATCCATGTGCTTGTTCACGAGTGGCGCAATTTGCCCTAAACGGCCATACAATTGGTTTACAAACTGAATGATGTTAGGCTCTTGGAATTACTGTTGTTTCCACCCTTCTGTCAACAGATCTATGGGAACGCCTACCGCCTATGGGAACAGTTCCCATGGGAACGCCTACCGTCTGGGGCCGGCCCCACTGACATCACTAGTGATAGAGCCAAAATCACTCCAGGGCTTGCGGCAGCGAGACCCTACCGCAGGGTCTCGTCACAAGCCCGATGGTTGCTCATCATGGACGCTTGCATAAGCTGTGGGTGGTAACCCACAGCTATGTGAGCGTCCAGGAGGCCGCTCCAAATTTAACTAGGATGGCCCTGATTCAGAGCGAGCGCTCTGGTCAGAGCGTCCGGCTCTGAATCAGGGCCTTAGTCCCTTTGAACTCCTCTATGGGAGACAACCTAGAGGGATTTTAGATCTGTTGACAGAAGGGTGGAAACAACAGTAATTCCAAGAGCCTAACATCATTCAGTTTGTAAACCAATTGTATGGCCGTTTAGGGCAAATTGCGCCACTCGTGAACAAGCACATGGATAGGGCACAACAGCGGCAAAAACGTCGATATGAAGTGACAGCTGTT
Organism: Taudactylus pleione; assembly: GCA_031769625.1. NCBI lineage: Eukaryota > Metazoa > Chordata > Amphibia > Anura > Myobatrachidae > Taudactylus > Taudactylus pleione. The sequence goes on along the minus strand of JAUIMM010000153.1, from coordinate 37,959,085 downwards.
AATCAGTCTTTTAAACCGGGAGACAAGGTACTGGTTCTGGTACCCACCACTGAAAGCAAAATGTATGCCCAGTGGCGATGCCCTTATGAGGTTATAGAAGCAGTGGGACCTGTTAATTATAAGGTTTGACAGGATGGTAGCAGGAAAGAAGTGCAAACCTACCATGTAAACCTGTTAAATCCCTGGAAAGAGAGCACTGGTCAGCCCTCTTTGGTTGCCAAGAAAACCCCAGAATGTCAGGTACCCATTGTAGTTACCCTTAATCCCCGCTAGAAACAGGAGGCGGTGAGTTTAGTAGCATGGCACCAAGATGTGTTCTCTGCCATTCTGGGAAAAAAACGAATTATCCAGCATGATATAGTTACTCCTCTCAGGGTGGTAATAAAACAGAGGCCATACCGTTTTCCCAAGGCAAAGCGGGCAGCGATTAAACAGGAAGTAGAGGAGATGCTGTGCCTAGGTGTCATAGAGGAATCAAATAGTGAATGGAATAATCCCATAGTTTTAATGCCTAAGCCTTCAGGTGCTTTAAGATTCTGCAATGATTTTCGCAAATTAAATAAAGTGTTATAGATTGATTCCTATCCGATGCCCTGGGTGGATGAGCTGGTGGAGAATTTAGCAAACAGCCAGTATCTCACCACCCTAGATTTGACAAAATGGTATTGGCAGATTCCTTTAACTGAGACTGCTAAGGCCAAAATAGCCTTCTCTACGCCAGAAGGTTTGTTTCAGTTTAAAATGCTGCTGTTTGGATTGCATGGTGCTCCGGCAACCTTCCAGAGGTCTATGAACAGGTTGCTGCGACCTTATAAGGAATATGCAGTTGCATATGTAAATGACATGGTCATCTTTTGCTCCAACTGGGAGTCACACCTACCAAGAGTAGAAGCAGTGTTGCAATCTTTACAGGCACATGGGTTTACTGCTAATCCTGAGAAGTGTGCCATTGGAATGGTGGAGGCAAAATATTTGGGATATATTGTAGGCAGAGGGCAGGTAAAACCTCAGCCCAGTAAGGTGGAGGCAGTCCTAACATGGCCTAAACCCAAATGTAAGTCCCAGCTCAGAACATTCTTTGGCCTAGTTGGTTACTACCGCAGATTCATTCGTGATTTTGCCACTAGGGCAGCACCATTAACAGAACAGTCCCTAGACAAGATAGTATGGTCTAGAGCAGCAGAAGCTGCATGGCAGGATTTAAGGCACACCTTGTGTGCAGAACCTGTTCTGAAGGCTCCTAACTTTAAAAAGCAGTTTATATTGCAGACAGATGCCTCAGGTATGGTATTGGGGGCAGTCCTTTCCCAACTGGTAGAAGGGGAAGAGAAACCCATCCTCTACCTTAGCCGGAAATTGCTGCCAAGGAAGCACAAGTACTCTTGTGGAGCAAGAGTGCTTGGCAATTAAGTGGGCAGTAGACTCGTTAAAATATTATTTGTTGGGGCGGGAGTTTTTGTTGGTTACAAATCATGCCCCTTTGCAGTGGATGCACATGAACAAAGAAGTGAATGCTCGTGTAACCCGCTGGATTTTGTCTTTGCAGCCAGGGCCGGCCCTTGCCATTTTGATGCCCTAGGCAAGTTTTTGGCTTGTGCCCCCTAGCACCGCCACTAGTTCCGCCTCTAACCCAGCACCCCTCTCCCAGAAGCACAGATCATAGCAGCAGCCAGCAACACAAATCACATTCACCAGCAGCAATCCTCATTCAGTAATCCTCACCCAGCACAGCGCCCCTCACCTAGCAGCACAGATCACAGCAGCAGCACCCATCATCCCTCATCCGGCCAGCACACATCACCTCTCACAGCAGTCATCTCAGCAGTGGCGTCACAAGGGGGGTGCGGGGGGTGCACGCCGCACCTGGTGTCACCCTCCAAGGGGGTGACACCAAAAGCCGCACACTCCTGCCCGCACCCCCTGCATGCATTGCCGCCACCACACTAATGCAGCTGCCCACATCCCACAGTCTGCTCCCCGCTACTGGACAGAGAGGGGGGCCCATGGCGCGGAGTAATGGGCCAGTGGTGGCCGGGATCCCAGTGCATGCCGTCAGTGGCAGTGGGGATCCGCAGAGCTGGGCAGCAGCTCACTGTCATGGAGGTAGCTAGATTCCTCACTGCCACACTGACTGTAGCTGTACTTCCTGGTGGCTGGCCCCTCCCCCGGACCAGCCACCTTACAAGGAGCTCAGAGCAGCCAAGAGCAGTACATGCCTGAGCAGAGCTCCGTGCTTCTCCACTGCTCTGCCTCTGACTGCTCCTCAGTCATGATATCACGCACGCTGCACCACTGACAGGATCCAGCCATAGCGTGAAGAGGAGCAGCCAGAAAACATAGGAGAAGGTAAGTGTCTGTGGTCTGTTAGGGCTGTATGTGAGTGCTGCCTAGAGACAGAACGGGTGCTGGCCGGGGAGATGCTGCGGAACTGGAGTTGCAGAAACACAGTGAGTGGGAGGCCCTGCCTATATTGCCAGTCCTGGTCCCCACGATTTCTGATGGCTGCCCTGCACTTTGGTCCCAATTTTTTTTTTGGTGGAGGAGGAGGGGGGGGGAGGGGTGTCACCGTGTGTTACAGCACCGGGTGACACCAACCCTAGTGACGCCTCTGCATCTCAGCACCCCTCACTCATGCTAAACTCACTCTTAAGAGCTGCCAGACTGCCTCTGATTGCTAAAGCACAATATAAGAATGCAGCTGCCATGCGTACGCCCGCGCCTGCAATTGTTTCCCCGGCTCCTAGCCATTCCTGTGCATGGTGGCTGGCAAATACATTGCCCCCACAGGAAAAACACATTGTCCCAAACAAGGAAAAATTCAAACATATTGTCCGTCATCCATTATCCACTGACAAAGGCCCTCAATAAACAATGAAGCATAACCTCTTTAGCGCTTGCTGAAGGGGTTATGACTCCCTTTCTGGATTTAACAAACAATAGTAATCTAAGATTACCACTGTTTGTCAAGCATCACTCTCTCCATCTTTTAGATGACAAGAGCAATGCGCTCCCCATTGCTGGCAATGGAGACCCAACGGTGCCTTTCCGGATTCAGTAAAGTCTTCGAGTCAGTGCGAGGTCCCCGTGTCATGCATATGCGCAGACAGACCGTTGTGCATGTGCATTACACCGGCCCAGCGGTGAGCGGAGAACACTGCTGACGAGGATAACTTCATGAGACTTTGCCGGAGGGTTAAGTAAGTACCAAAGGCAATTTCATTTGTATCACAGTGATACTAAATGAAAATTGGCACTGCTATTTTCGTTCGTTTATAAATGTGGCTCAGAGTGTGCCTCTCCCCAATCCCCCCACCCACACGATATTGCAGTTATGGTACTGTTGGGATGGTTGAGAGAGGTATACAAAAGAATAGATAGTTAGATAGATATTAGATAGATAGATATAATATAGATAGATATTAGATAGACAGATATGAGATAGATAGATCCATAAATAAACAGGCAGGTTTGATGGCAGTGTATATATATATATATATATATATATATATATATATATAATTTTCACCGGCGGCACTCACAGGGCTCCATAGATAATCATATCTATGGAGTAGTATCTCCTTATTTATCATCGTTGTAATCAAGCCCTGTGAGTGCCGCCGGTGAAAACGATTTGTATACCTGAGTTGTGGCAGTTGGCCACTACACAGCGGGGAGGGCACCCATACATATACAAGAAGGATTTGAGTGCCGGTTTTCTGGAGAAAAAAATAAATAAAATATATATATATATATATATATATATATATATAGTATATGTTTGTATGTGTGTGTGTATATATATACTGTATATATATATATATCTCCACAAACTGCCGGCACTCAATAATAAATAAACAGTCCTCCGGTGCACAGAGAGTAATAAATACCATATCCAAAGAAGAACTGGCACTCAGAGGTATTATGCAATAACAGCGTGTATTGGTCGAGGTTTCAAGGCCGAAGCCCCGTCATCAGGACCATATCATCACACAAGACAACATATATACAAGACAATACATAAAAACGTACCCCTCCTAAATACCCTAAGTGTAGCATGCGGTCCATCTTCCTCATCGCATGGCCACCCACCGCCCGTCACACAGACATCCGCATCAGTTCCGGGTGCCACAGGACGCGTCTCCATGGTAACGCCTAAACATGCGTTCCATGATACACAGCCTCTGCGCTCCACCGGCGACCTCCAGATGTACTGTGATGGCTGAGGGGCACGCGCAGAGAACAAATAAACCACAGTGCACAACAATAATTAAAACTATGGTTAAGCCTTCAATACACAAAGAACATATCGCAAACAACCCAATAATAATGTACAATACATATATGACAAAAAACGCAATGTTAAGCTACAAGACTCATGAATAAAGTTTAGACTAAACTATTCCAATTATTTTTTTCGTTCAGACCAAAAAGAGAAATGGTATTTAATCGCATTATCCATCTTGATTCTTTAATCAATAATAATTTAGCACGATCGCCGCGTCTCAAAGACAATGGAACATGATCGATCATAAAATAACATAAGGATGCCAAACTATGACCAGCTGCCATAAAATGCTTGGCAACCGGTTGATCTATGGGTCTCCCACTTAATGCCAATCTAATCGCTGAGCGGTGGGCGGCCATTCGTTCTGAAAACTTCCGAATGGTTTGGCCCACATAGTGTAAACCGAAGGGACATATGATCACGTACACTACATGATCAGTTGAACACGTAAGAACAGATCTAATATCATATATCTTCTTCCCATGGGGGTGCTTAAAATTTTTACAAACTCTGAGATAGGTGCATGTGGCACAGCCACTGCATCTATAACATCCTGGTGGTTTCACATAAACATTGGGGGCCACTTTCTTGTCAATATGAGTAATATCAATCCTAACCAACCTATCTCTGAGATTTCTACCACGTTTGAATGCAGCTACCGGTCTACTTCTAGCAAAAGGGAGATCCCTATCTGACGATACAATAGGCCAAAGGGCCTGTGTGGCTCGTCTAATGATAGGACTAGATGTAGTGAAGTCATTGACCCATGGGATCAAATTTTTAGAATCCCGCACAGATGGGGCCAAGAGCTGAGCTCTTGGGATTTTCAAAACTTTAGACTTGTGTTCCTGAAGCACACTATATTCATAACCTCTTGCAAGAAACTTGTTAATGAGAAGATCTAACTCTTCAGGGATTTTTTCGGGTCGCTAGTAATGTGCGCAACCCGCATCATCTGAGACAGGGGAAGCCCCCTAATCAGAGGCATAGGGTGATGGCTCGATGCTGCCAGGAAAGTGTTTCTATCTGTATCTTTCTTAAACACTTCAGTTTTAAAGCAATGATCCACCACCTTAACTCGGACATCCAGAAAATGAACATCAGAAGAACTGAAACTACATGTGAATTTAATGGGTGAAGCTGAATTGTTGATGCCATCAACAACTTGCTGCAGATGAGTGGCACTCCCGGTCCATAAAAGAAAAATATCATCTACGTACCGGGAGTACCACAAAATATGCCTGCCCACCTCATTATTGCTGAAAAACAAATCCTCCTCTTTTTTAAACATGTATAAATTAGTGTACGAGGGTGCTACAGGCGAACCCATAGCACACCCCCGTAGCTGCAAAAAAAATTCACCATCAAAAAGAAAATAATTTCTGCATAATGTTAGTTCCAAAAGCTGGAGGAACAAATCATGATCAAACACTGTATTTAACATATTAGTATCTAGAAATTCCTTCATAGCTTGTAAACACTCCGGGTGTGGAATGGACGTGTACAACGTCGACCAATACATGCTGTTATAGCATAATACCTCTGAGTGCCAGTTCTTCTCTGGATATGGTATTTATTACTCTCTGTGCACCGGAGGACTGTTTATTTATTATTGAGTGCCGGCAGTTTGTGGATATATGTGCTAAGTACCGTTCCAGTGTACCTGTTGCAAGGCACCTATTCGATTGTAACAGTATCTCTGGACTATATACTTTTTATTTTGCCTCAATTTTTCTGTGTCTTATACATCGCAGTTTATGTGTTATGTTACATCGTACCATGGAAGGTCAATCTATGGTAACAGAGTCAAGAGATTTGACTGGAAGCCAATGTCTGATTAGCCCTGGGGCAGCTGCCACGTTCAGTTATTCTGCGAGTGAGATAGAACAAATTTTGTTCAAGGATAATCTCTGTTTGGAAGATCCAACACAGAAATGTGAGGATTTATATTATCAATTATTTAAATTGAAACGTCGTGAGACGGATTTTTTATTACATGGTGTGTCTTTGTCTGAGTACTATCATGAACATAAAATACCACGTGGTTTTAGAGTACATAATGTACCTACGATTGACTGCAATAATCCAGAATTTGTTAAAAAATGGATCGCAATTTTAAATAAATGCGCCAATGACTTAATGATTGCTGTCATAGAAGAGTCCAATCGAGAATTACAAATCACGCAAGATAAGATTAAGGCTTTTGAACAGTTGCATCTAAAGACCTTAAAGGAGGAAATCAGCCAAGATTGGCTGAATAAGCTGGACAATCAATGTAACAATTATCGACGTAACTTGATTAAGTTCAAGAAAAATAAAAAACATCTAGTGGATGCTGACTACGATGAAAATCGTGTGTACAAATGGTTAATAGGGGGCGAAAATCCCCGACCGTATAGAGAACGCACTCAGAGGTGAAGACCGTGGCATAAGAAGAAGCTAGAGGGCCAGGGTGTTAATTATGTGTCTAACAGTGGGAGTGATAGTGACTTTCAGATTTCTGACGGTGATGACAGATGCACAGTGACAAGTGTCCCTTTAGGGCAACCACCATTGAGCACAGAGCTCGTTTTTCCCGATTTGGCACCCGCAGGGGCGGGCAAAATAAAAGGAAGAGGAAGACCAATGACCAGAAAGAAAACTTAATCTTCAATTTGTCTAAATGGGTGCTTAAGGACACAGAGATTAGTGTTCTTAATAGGGTTTAAGTTTTGTACCTACCAATATGTTTGATGAGTTTAACTGGAAATGCGATTCACATAGATTCGCACGTAAACTCAGACTGAAAGAACTGTATAGACATGAAGATGCCTCCCCTTCTCTTGTTTCACCTATTGATGTTTTTTTGAGTAAAACTTCGAGGTCTAGATTTGACCCTATTTCCACTAATTCATCTTTGAAAACGTTTAACCGATTGTTGGATGAATCAGTCTCCAAATTTGTGTCAGCTCCGGGAAAAGTGCGGCTCAATTTATCCAAAGCAGAGCGGGATGCTCTCAAGGATTTAGGATCCTATGACGACATCGTAATCAGGCCCGCCGATAAAGTCATCCAAGATATTGCGGAATATAGAGCTGAAGCAATTTCTCAATTGGAAGATAGAGTTGTTTATAAGAAGTTGAGAAGAGACCCAACCCTGGATTTTCAACGCGAGTTGGAGTTGATTCTTATTAGGGCCAGAGATTCTCATTTAATCCATCAAAAATTATTTGATGCCCTGTATATTAAAGCTCCAAGAGTGCCGGTGTTGTATACACTTCCCAAACTTCATAAGCATCCGACAAAGCCCCCCGGACGCCCTATTGTATCAGCCAGAGACTCTTTTCTGCAATCAGTCTCTCAATTACTAGACTGTATCTTACAACCTCTGATTCAGAGTCAACGTACTTTTCTTAAAGATACCACTAGTTTTTTGCAGAAACTAGCTACTTTCCGGGATATCCCGGAGGGTACCCTCATGGTGTGCTTGGACATGTGCAGTTTGTACACGTCCATTCCACACCCAGAGGGTTTACAAGCTATGAAGGAATTTCTAGATACTAATCTGTTAAATACAGTGTTTGATCATGATTTGTTCCTCCAGCTTTTGGAACTAACGTTATGCAGAAATTATTTTCTTTTCGATGGTGAATTTTTTTTGCAGCTACGGGGGTGTGCTATTGGTTTGCCCATAGCCCCCTCGTACACTAATGTATACATGTTTAAAAAAGAGGAGGATTTGTTTTTCAGCAATACTGAGGTGGGCAGACATATTTTGTGGTACTCCCGGTACGTAGATGATATTTTTCATTTATGGACAGGGAGTGCCACTCATCTGCAGCAAGTTGTTGATGGCATCAACAATTCAGCTTCACCCATTAAATTCACATGTAGTTTCAGTTCTTCTGATGTTCATTTTCTGGATGTCTGAGTTAAGGTGGTGGATCATTGCTTTAAAACTGAAGTGTTTAAGAAAGATACAGATAGAAACACTTTCCTGGCAGCATCGAGCCATCACCCTAAGCCTCTGATTAGGGGGCTTCCCCTGTCTCAGTTGATGCAGGTTGCGCACATTCCTAGCGACCCGAAAAAATCCCTGAAGAGTTAGATCGTCTCATTAACAAGTTTCTTGCAAGAGGTTATGAATATAGTATGCTTCAGGAACACAAGTTTAAAGTTTTGAAAATTCCAAGAGCTCAGCTCTTGGCCCCATCTGTGCGGGATTCTAAAAATTTGATCCCATGGGTCAATGACTTCACTACGTCTAGTCCTATCATTAGACGAGCCACACAGGCCCTTTGGCCTATTGTATCGTCAGATAGGGATCTCCCTTTTGCTAGAAGTAGACCGGTAGCTGCATTCAAACGTGTTAGAAATCTCAGAAATAGGTTGGTTAGGATTGATATTACTCATATTGACAAGAAAGTGGCCCCCAATGTTTATGTGAAACCACCAGGATGTTATAGATGCAGTGGCTGTGCCACATGCACCTATCTCAGAGTTTGTAAAAATTTTAAGCACCCCCACGGGAAGAAGATATATGATATTAGATCTGTTCTTACGTGTTCAACTGATCATGTAGTGTACGTGATCATATGTCCCTTCGGTTTACACTATGTGGGCCAAACCATTCAGAAGTTTTCAGAACGAATGGCGGCCCACCGCTCAGCGATTAGATTGGCATTGAGTGGGAGACCCATAGATCAACCGGTCGCCAAGCATTTTATGGCAGCTGGTCATAGTTTGGCATCCTTATGTTATTTTATGATCGATCATGTTCCATTGTCTTTGAGACGCGGCGATCATGCTAAATTATTATTGATTAAAGAATCAAGATGGATAATGCGATTAAATACCATTTCTCTTTTTGGTCTGAACGAAAAAATTAATTGGAATAGTTTAGTCTAAACTTTATTGATGAGTCTTGTAGCTTAACATTGCGTTTTTTGTAATTTATGTATTGTACTTTATTATTGGGTTGTTTGCAATATGTACTTTGTGTATTGAAGGCTTAACCATAGTTTTAATTATTGTTGTGCACTGTGGTTTATTTGTTCTCTGCACGTGCCCCTCAGCCATCACAGTACATCTGGAGGTCGCCGGTGGAGCGCAGAGGCTGTGTATCATGGAACGCATGTTTAGGCTTTACCATGGAGACGCGTCCTGTGGCACCCGGAAGTGACGCGGTTGTCTGTGTGACGGGTGGTGGGTGGCCACGCGATGAGGAAGATGGACCGCATGCTGCACTTAGGGTATTTAGGAGGGGTAAGTTTTTATGTATTGTCTTGTATATATGTTGTCTTGTGTGATGATATGGTCCTGATGACGGGGCTTCGGCCTTGAAACGTCGACCAATACATGCTGTTATTGCATAATACCTCTGAGTGCCAGTTCTTCTTTGGATATGGTATATATATATATATATATATATATATATACAGTATATGTTTGTGTGTGTGTATATATATATATATATATATATATATATATATACACACATACAGTATATGTTGTTGTATGTATATATATATATAGATATAGATATATGTATATACACTGTATATACACATATACACTGCATATATAAACATATACTGTATGTATATAAATATATATAATATATATACACACAAACATATACTGTGTGTATATGTATATATATATATATTTAAATTGATATGTATATATATATATATATATATATCTATACACATATGTGTATGTTTGTATGTATATATAGCTATATACATATATGCTCACACACAAATGCAATATATTGTAAATCATAATGTATAATTTACCAGGAGCAGGACAGGCAGTCAGGTCACAGGGCTGGTTTGGCTGTGTGTGCTGGGCTTCTCTTTTTTAGTGCCGGGATGTCAGATCCCCGGCTTCAACTGCAGGAGCAGAGTGGACGCACAGAGAGGCGGCGCCTGTGGAGAGATGACCAGAGGTGAGTGAAGACGGAGAGGCCTCCTCCGCCCGGCCCGCCTTCTTTTCCCTCTTCATTACAGCCCGCACGGCTGCCAGTGCCAGGGTACTGTGAGTCAATCTGACTCATTCTTTGTACCTGACTGGTGGGGGCGGCTGCGGGCCCCTTCATAGTGGCGGCCCGGCCCTGGTGCCATGTACCGGCCGCCACTAGTTCCACCGGATCAGTGTCCATTTGAGTTGCTGTCCCTGCCCTAAACCTTCATTGGCCCTAGGCTTGGATGCCCCTAGGCATTTGCTTATGTTGCCTCTGCCTAGGGCCAGCTCTGTTTGCAGCCATTTAAGTTTGAGGTGCAGCATCATCCGGGGAAACAGCACCTCAATGCTAATGCCCTTTCCAGAAAGTTTGTTGGGCCCGATCCTCCAAGCAACCCTATGGTGAAGCTAGAGAAGGAGGAGGAAAGAGTGAGGATGGCGAATGGTGGAAAATGGTAGAGAGCTGTGTACCTGGACAGATGGCACAAATAGATATGGGCAAGGCAGATAGCTCACCTGAAAGTGTTTTAGCTTCACCAGGGTGGTTGAAGATAAGGGGGGAGGAGTGTGACATGGTCAGCATAATTCTGCATGAGGTAAATGTGGACAATCCAGAACTCCCAGGTTTGGCAGAGTAAAGGAATTAGGAATGTGTAATGTCCAGTTCAGATGTTGCCTCAATCAGAATCTGGAAGGCAGCTGATTACAGACACCTGTGTGAGGCTGGTTTAAGAGGTGCAGAGACACTGAGGAAACTGAGCCTGAAGGTGAGATAGTCGCCCAGCTTATAGGCCCGGGGGTGACTAGTGTTAGGGATCCTGGACCTGCGAGTCCACTGAAGAAAATATTGCTGTTTGGAAGACAGTGTAGCATCCTGCATGTGAAACTGCCATATCCTGTGTACCTGCTTGTGGTGAACAATAAAGCTACTGATGGATTTTACCCGGTCTATGTGATTCTTGTCACAAATATATATATATATATATATATATATATATCATACAAACAATGGCAGTCCCTGCAAATTTTCTGTTCAGCAATTGACTGAAGCTCCCAAGTCAAGTGCATTTATTTACTCCTGACAGCAAAACATTTCACAATCTGTAAGGCATAAGAAAAAAATACTGAATTAGTTTTTCATTGGTCAAAGGTTAGTATAGACTGGAACAGTGTGAAATTGCATTCCATATTCTGTACAGTAAACTCCTTCTTACTGCATTCCAGATCAATCAAGCTAGACAGGCATTAACATTTTTACTAAGAGCATTTCCTGTGAATTTGCAATGCTATTGATGCATGAACCCATTCAGACTTCAGAATGTTTTTTTTTTTTTTCAGAGTATTTTCTTTCAACTAGAGATGAGTGATACCTTTTAAAACTGGTACATGAAATATTCTCCTAATTTTTGTATGCAAAATTTAGTGTTAATAGATCCCAATTCTACTTCACACTGCAGAATCAATTGACTGTCACCCCAGCTCTATTTACTAACTATAGATTCTGTTCATTGCAAATTTACCTATACAGTACAAAATGGGTTTCAATGGAATGGCTGAATAAAAGTGGAAATCAATGATTGTAACTAGGGATGTGCAGGCTCGGATAGGTTCGAGTTTGCACGTGGAGTTCGGATTTTTCCCTCCAAAAAAACGGAACTCAGAAAGAGGCAAAACGTCATCTTGCATGGACGAACATCATCATTCCTGGACAAAAGTCCAGGAATGATGATGTTCGTCCGTGCAAGATGACGTTTTGCCTCTTTCTGAGTTCCGTTTTTTTGGAGGGAAAAATCCGAACTCCACGTGCAAACTCGAACCTATCCGAGCCTGCACATCCCTAATTGTAACCTTGCACTTGTGAACAGCTAAGCTTAATTGTTTGCTTTCATTTTGTTCACCTCTACTTTAAACCATACTTGCCTACTTTTGAAAACTAGTTTCAGGCAGATTCAGCTTCGACCACTGAGCGTGTCTAGCTCCACGTATGGGTGTATCTATTGCCACTCAGGGGTGTGTCCTGCAGTGGAAGTTGAAAACTATAGTACTGGCATAATCAACAAGAAACCACCATGTAAGACCCTTAGAGTCATGCCGGTGAGGTCTTCTGCCAATTACAGTCACCCACTGCTCTTTTAGAGCTGGATTTGGTCAGCGGTACTTAGGTGGCCGCCTGGTCTTAAAATCTGGACAGTAGGGGCTGATGGTGGTAAGTCTGGCAAAGGTCAGAATGGTAGTCACTGTGCTGGAATAGTCGCTATAATGTGACAGAATGATGAGTAGCGACCTTGAGGGCCGAGGTGTGACTTTTGTGGCAAGTGGTGGCCTTGAGGGCCAAGGTGCGGTCTTGAGTGCCAGAATGGGGCCTAGGGTGCTGAAGTGCAGCCCTGAGGGCCAAATTGTGGACTTGCGGGCTGGGGTGCGGTCTTGAGGGCAGATCTGAAGCCTTGAGGGCCGGAGGTGCAGCCTTGTGGGCCGGAGGTGTTCTTCAACGGCTGAGGTGCGGCTTCAGCAGAAAGTTGCTGCCTAAAGGGCCAGGGTGCAGCCTTGAGGACCAAGGTGCGATCTTTGAGGCAGTGGTGTATCCTCGGTGGTACAGGAAGCTAGGACACAAAAGGACACTGTAGATGTAGGTGGCGTGAGCGGCTAATGCAGATGACAGCAGGGCTGAGTTGGAGATCGCCACTCCGAGGTGAATGCTGCGGGTGCCACGAGGTTGCAGATGATTGACAGCTGAGAACTGGGGCGCTGCACGTCTATCGTGCAGACCCAGCAGCACCTGTGACCATCCAGTGCCTTGTTCTCCCAACAACCACAGGTGCCATCCCAGTTTGGCTGTCAAATCTTGCAGCCGGAAGAAGCTCCGTGGCGCTCGTGACAAGCACTAATAGCAGCATGCTGTCAGAGCAGGTTTGTGTATGATGTTTGTGTATTAGAGATAAAAAGCAGTGACAAGTAAGCCCTATGGCCCTGATTCAGAGCCGGACGCTCTGACCAGAGCGCTCGCTCTGAATCAGGGCCCACCTCCATTAATATGGAGCGTCCTCCTGGACGCTCGTATAGCTGTTGGTCACCACCCACAGCATATACGAGCGTGCAACAAGATGGTCGCGATGGTCTTGACCATCGCGACCATCGAAACTGCGAGCAAAAGCCTGCAGTTGGGTTTTTCAACCGCAAGGCCAGGAGTGATTTTGGCTCTATCAGAGCCAAAATCACTCCCACTGACATCACTAGTGATGTCAGTGGGGCCGGCTTCAGATGGTAGGCGTTCCCTTGGGAACACCTCCATCTGGCAGGCACGCCCCCGGCACGCCCACCAAAGGGGGCGTGCTGTCAGTCACCATCAACAGCACGCCCCCTTTGATGAGACTCTCCGAGCGAAGGAAAGTCCTTCGCTCGTCGGGTCTCGCGCATGCGCACGACGGAGCTCCCTCCGTCGTGCGCATGCGCAGTGGGGACCATCGACCCACTTGTGAGCGGACAGCCGCTCGCGAGTGGGTCTGAATGAGGGCCTATGTTCTAACACCTATACTCACCTAGCAAATACAACAAACTATATCAAACCAGTGACAATAGTAATGTAAAAAAGACCATATACTGTAGAGTAGTTAAAATATGCACTTATTTATGCAAGCTCAAATGTGAGAGTGTAAAGTTGGGTACACACTGTATAATGTGTGACCCAGCCGATGGTGCAATGTGATTTAACAATACATCCCGTGCACCATACACACTTCATGATCCGGTGTATGACGGCACAAGGTGTCATTACATTCTGCATGTAACAACACCACATTATTTATTGCATTGTCCATCTGCTGTGCAGCATAATTTATAGAACAATGCGACAAACGACCATTGTGCATGCGCAATTGGTATTACACACTGCACAATCCATACAATATATCTTTTCGATCCGTGTCAGGGTGATATATCATATGATATATTTTATAGTGTGTACACAGCTAAGGAAATTTTGAAAATATCTACTACATGTTAACATGTTAAGGAATTTTTTTAAAATGTCAAAAATAATACACAAACAGCGAGTGCCAGAGAGCAAGTTGTGCGTGTGTGTGTGTGATATATTCATATTATAAAGACACAGTCGTACCCTTATATTAAAGCTGAATAACAAAAAGTATATATATATATATATATATATATATATATATATATATATACAGATACAGTCAGGTCCATAAATATTGGGACATTGACAGAATTTTCAGATTTTGGCCTCTATTCACCACCACAATGTTTTTGAAATGAAACAAACAAGATGTGCTTTAACTGCAGACTTTCAGATTTAATTTGAGGGTAATTACATCCAAATCAGGTGAATGGTGTAGGAATATCAACGATTTCTATATGTGCCTCCTACTTTTTAAGGGGCCAAAAGTAATGGGACAAATTAAACAATCCTAAATCTAACTTTCACTTTTTAATACTTTGTTGCAAATCCTTTGCAGGCAATTACAGCCTGAAGTCTGGAACGCATAGACATCACCAGATGCTGGGTTTCATCCCCGGTGATGCTCTGCCAGGCCTCTACTGCAAATGTCTTCAGTTTCTGCTTGTTCTTGGGGCATTTTCCCTTCAGTTTTGTCTTCATCAAGTGAAATGCATGCTCAATCGGATTCAGGTCAGGGGATTGACTTGGCCATTGCATAACATTCCACTTTTTAGCCTTAAAAAAACTCTTTGGTTGCTTTTGCAGTATGCTTCATATACTGTGTATATATATCATACACAACTTTCTCTGTGTCACTCACTGTTTGTGTATTTAATATTTATGCAATGTGTGCGATATATACCGTCAGGTCCATAAATATTGGGACATTGACAGAATTTCAGATTTTGGCCTCTATTCACCACCACAATGGTTTTGAAATGAAACAAACAAGATGTGCTTTAACTGCAGACTTTCAGATTTAATTTGAGGGTAATTACATCCAAATCGGGTGAACAGTGTAGGAATTACAACAGTTTCAATATGTGCCTCCCACTTTTTAAGGGGCCAAAAGTAATGGGACTATCATCTCAAAAGCTATTTCATGGACAGGTGTGGGCTATTCCCTCGTTATTTCATTATCAATTAAGCAGGTAAAAGGTCTGGAGTTGATTCTAGGTGTGACATTTGCATTTGGAATCAGTTGCTGTCAACTCTCAATATGAGATCCAAAGAGCTGTCACTATCAGTGAAGCAAGCCATCATTAGGCTGAAAAATGAAAACAAACCCATCAGAGAGATTGCAAAAACATTAGGTGTGGCCAAATCAACTGTTTGGAACATTCTTAAAAAGAAAGAATGCATCGGAGAGCTCAGCAACACCAAAAGACCCGGAAGACCACGGAAAACAACTGTGGTGGATGACAAAAGAATTATTTACCTGGTGAAGAAAAACCCCTTTACAACAGTTGGCCAAATCAAGAACACTCTCCAGGAGGTAGATGTATATGTGTCAAAGTCAACAATCAAGAGAAGACTTCACAAGAGTGAATATAGAGGGATCACCACAAGATGCAAACCATTGGTGAGCCACAAAAACAGGAAGACCAGATTAGAGTTTGCCAAACAACATCTAAAAAAGTCATTACAGTTCTGGGACAACATCCTATTGACAGATGAGACAAAGATCAACTTGTACCAGAGTGATGGGAAGAGAAGAGAAGGAAAGGAACTGCTCATGATCCAAAACATACCACCTCATCAGTGAAGCATGGTGGTGGTAGTGTCATGGTGTGGGCATGTATGGCTGCCAATGGAACTGGTTCCCTTGTATTTATTGATGATATGACTGCTGACAAAAGCAGCAGAATGAATTCTGAAGTGTTTCGGGCAATATTATATGCTCATATTCAGTCAAATGCTTCAGAACTCATTGGACAGCGCTTCACAGTGCAGATGGACAATGACCCGAAGCATACTGCAAAAGCAACCAAAGAGTTTTTTAAGGCTAAAAAGTGGAATGTTATGCAATGGCCAAGTCAATCCCCTGACCAGAATCCGATTGAGCATGCATTTCACTTGATGAAGACAAAACTGAAGGGAAAATGCCCCAAGAACAAGCAGGAACTGAAAACATTTGCAGTAGAGGCCTGGCAGAGCATCACCAGGGATGAAACCTAGCATCTGGTGATGTCTATGCGTTCCAGACTTCAGGCTGTAATTGCCTGCAAAGGATTTGCAACAAAGTATTAAAAAGTGTAAATTAGATTTAGGATTGTTTAGTTTGTCCCATTACTTTTGGCCCCTTAAAAAGTGGGAGGCACATATAGAAACCATTGTAATTCCTACACCGTTCACCTGATTTGGATGTAATTACCCTCAAATTAAATCTGAAAGTCTGCAGTTAAATCACATCTTGTTTGTTTCATTTCAAAGCCATTGTGGTGGTGAATAGAGGACAAAATATGAAAATTCTGTCAATGTCCCAATATTTATGGACCTGACTGTATATATACCAGGTATCCTGATGACAGTTGTTATAAACTGAAACTTTGACACATCTCTGCCTGGACTTGGAATTCTTTTTTATGCCTTGAGTGCTGCACTATTCCCGCTATATATACATATATATATATATATATATATATATATATATATTTTACATTGTTTGGCATTTCTCCACACACTGTAGAATTTGTTATTGAATCTACAGTCTGTTCAGAGGTTCTTATCATACCATATTAGGGGTATATATTTACTAGAGTTTAACTTTAATCACTCTTGATTGATTTAAAA
Organism: Taudactylus pleione; assembly: GCA_031769625.1. Taxonomy (NCBI): domain Eukaryota; kingdom Metazoa; phylum Chordata; class Amphibia; order Anura; family Myobatrachidae; genus Taudactylus; species Taudactylus pleione. The sequence continues at coordinate 37,942,106 of JAUIMM010000153.1, read as the reverse complement.
TTGCTGAAAATCAATCAACACATTTACTAACAATAAATATTTGTTTTTTTTTAAGTATTAGAAAATGTGTGATTTTGCCTCAGAAATACAACATGATCGATTTTCACTGATTTTAAATCGATTAAAATTGACCTTTAGTAAATATACCACTTATACCATCTTTATACCAAAGTCCCGGGTCTGACCCGGGATTTGGAACATGTTTCCAACCCGGATCAGACCAGGAACAGACCCGTTTTACACAGCGGCGATGACACGGGCTATGCCCGGGTCGGCATCGTTCACACTGGAGCCAGGTCTGCAGTGATCCAGCTCTTCCGGTGCAGTTAAGCAACACTTCTTCCCCTCCCTCTTAGCTCACTCTCCGCAGCCGTCCAGATGCAGGGAGAGCGAGTGGAGAGCGCTGATCGGGCCAGTCCTGGTTGCAGTGGACGCTTGGAGATGATGTCATCTCCAAGCGCCACTGAAGCCGGTCAATCTGGCAGCATGCGGCACGATCTGGGTCCTGATTGTGCCATTTACATTGCAGGGTGACACGAGAATGACTCATGGCCAACGCTGCAAGCTACCTGAGTTGGATCCCCGGGTCCCTGGACCTGAGTGGATCCATTTAAATGGACAAAAATCCCGTGTTGATGTGCATTCACGTGCATCAACCCAGGATTTTTAAGTCAGTGTAAAAGGGGTATTAGACTAAACTTTGATACCTTTGCAGCAGCTATATATTTGTTTTAGATAGAGAACAGCAAATATTTTACAAGCATTGCTGTAGCATTATGACTAGGGATACTCAGCTCCATGAGTTAAGTTATATACAGTAGTTTCTATTATGTGTTCACAGTATATTATGTTGCTTCTGGGAGTTTTTTATTATAATTTTAATTTTTTTGTTATTTATTAGTTTCACAGTTATATAATTGTGTAATTAAATACTTATTTTCTTTTATTTATTTCTGGTCATTTATGCTTCTTTTTTTACACTGTTTACAGACAACACTAAACAACTCTTGCGCGGTTTATTTGTTTTGTAAACCCTCATTATTTTTTATTTTTAAATAAAAAAATAACTCAAGAGGGTGGCCCACTATCTCTGTCCCTACTTTTTCAAGTTCTCACTTTGGGCATGATTAAAAAGTATACGCAATGCCCGTCGCTGCTGCTATCCCGTTCGCAGCAGTCTTGCAAAAATATGCTAACGACTTAGGCGCCGCCTTGTGCACAGAGACATCCACCACTTAACGCACAAAAGAGGAAACATCAGAAACAATGGTCACACATTTGTCCAATGTCTTTCTCACCTAAGATGCAGTGACCTCGTGGAGGATCACTAGGACTCGCCCAGAAAACTATCCCAATACGCCTGCATTTTTGTAGCCTCTCCCCATTACAGTACCTCCTCTCAAACATTGACTACGTGTCACTCACTTTGCAAATAAATCCATACTGCATCCGCCTTCCCAAACCCATCGCCATACATGTCCAGTACCCAAATAGCACATCATGCTAGCAGTTGGTTTTTGTTGAACACATCTATATATATAAAAGGCTAACGCTGCTCCTCACCCTCTATGGGGGGAATTCAAGTGTTTTGTGCACCGGCAGACACTAGATGGTGACAAAATGTTTGCAAATTACTTTTTTGTGTGCTGCAAGTGTTTACAAAAACATATTATGAGCCATTTGCGGTTTGGAGATTGCTCTTAGTGGTTCTAGATTTTGCTGTTTCTTAAAATTATCAAATATTATACTGTTTTTGGGAAAACATAACAAACTTGACTATTCCCACTGACTACATTTGCCTAATTTCTTGGTCTTTTTGGGTTTGGTTTATGTGGTTTATGTAGGTTTTTGGTGTGGCAGTTACCATTTATAATGACCTTTGCTGTTCAAAATTGATTGGATTTCTATCCTTTTCTTTTATTTGCACTTACTGTTAAAGTAATAGGAATATACTAATAAAGTGTACCTGCGATGCCACCTAAAAGGAAAATGTCTGCTGTGGGAGTAACTGCACAGCAAGTAGCAGCAAAAAGACGAAGGGTGGAGCGGGATAAAGCCTGCTGACAAGCTATGACCTGTTTTTTGTCATGCTCAACTTTATGTGGTAATGTCCAGAGTACGGCGATCTACCGACGTGAAAATCAAAATTATTGGTGCCATGGTACGGGGTCAATTGGTAAAAGACTCTGACAAGATTTACACAAAAAATGTGGTATATAAAGAAATATTTGTGAATTAGGAATTGTGTTACATTCTTGTTTCAATTATTTTTAAAACTTTAGTTGATTCCACATTCTAAGGATAAATAATGCGCGCCATAATAGGTCCATAATAGGCACCAACGTTTCGGGACCACAGTGTCCCCCCAAAAAATGGTCCAACATGATCTTACTGTTATTTTTTTTCTTTCATTTTGGTGGGCTTTTAACTAGTATTATAATAAGTTTTGCTAGTCAAGCATCACAGTGCTTATCTACACTATCATGGCAATGACTCCTAGGGTAAAGGGGAGTTATTCAATTTGCCATTGATCTGCTGCACGCCTTCTAAATTTTTATCCAGTTGTAAAATATAACTTAGACCCATATTTGCAAAATCTTTAATTCTTTGAATATTTATTGAAATGCATACGTTGCTGAATAGTTTGACTAATTTCTGATTCCAGAATGGCATTATGCTTTTACTGTGTGGACAGGGTCACATGGGCAGTTTATAATCTAACAATTGTCTTACGACAATTCTTAAGGGATGATAAAAGATGATATTCATTCCGTATTACATAATTATTGTAAATGTGTAAGGCACCACAGTGCTCCATAGTGAAAGACAGCGGAATATGGGGCATACATAAAATGAGGCATACATAAAGCAGCAATATACAGGAAGCAAACACTCTCAACTTATATAATGCTATCTTTTATGGAATGCAAGTTACTGAATTGATATTATGCAGGTGACTTATAAAGGCTTTCTCTGAGATGTTACTATTCAAGGTTGGGAACACTAAGAAGTTGTGAAGAAGACAATTTATATGTAATGATGATATGACTATTCCCAAGAAGAATGAAAGCAAATAACCAATAGCAAATGGACTGTTTTACATAGTGAATTTTTATGTACAATTGCACCTGAGACTGGTTTCTTTAAGGATTAGTATCTGTTGGTTACGTGACGTACTATAATTGATTATGAATATGCATTAGCTTAGTTAGTCTGAAGTGAATAAATCACAGTCAGATAAGCGATGTTAGGTATTCTTATTGAAACCTCGCTAAATGCATTTACTATTTGTGCTGTGACACAAAAAAGATGGCTTGCATGCTGATGTATTGTTATAATTTTTTTTCTTATGAATAATTGGAGTAAACTTTTAACTATTTTAATTCTCTGTGAGCAGACATTCATTTATTATCAACTCTTTAATACTGTCTTGGCAGCATCATGTGTAAGAAATGGATGTATTCTTGTTAAATTGGAGTTGAGAGTACTGCTAGCAAAGAGACAGCTGGTTACAAGTGATAGCTCAGATAGTACAGCAGGAGACAGCTCAGGTCATTTTGTGTATCTTCAGCACAAAGAGAATCGAGAAGTTGGGAGGGAATAGGCTCAAAGGGTTGTATGGTAAGATTATGCAATGAGTGTGGATACTTTGTTTTCAGTTACTGAAGAAAATAAAATGGAGAGTGTTGGAAAAGGTTTATGGGGTGTGCATGTTTTGTCATGAAGAAATATCACATCAAAGGGTGTAGGTTCTGTCTTTGAGGTAGGTGCCAAAACCATAGGCTGCGAGGCAGGTAGGGAGAGGAGGGGCAAAGAGGCGACAGAGATTAGAAGACTAGGTGGATATTAGAGGAGTGAAGAATATTTGATTGGCAAGTGAAAGGACTGCATTATAAGATGCATAGATATCTTTATAGTGGAGAAAGCCAACATAGGAGCAACAACTCTCACAGTGGTCCTCAGCAGTGCAGGAGCATTATTGTAGATAGTGGGTCTGTTTGACATTCAAGGATGAAGTTTTCATAATCAGGGACTTGGATATAAATTTAGGTGGGTTTGAATGAATTTAGAAACTGATCCATCACGGAATAATGATGGGTTCTCGGTCTCAAACAACTTTTATTTAAGGTCACTTTGACCTTCTAAGATAGACCCACCACAGTATTCACTTCCCAAACCCCACCACAATTCAGCTGCAAAAAGGCAGCATTTTAGTTGTGTTGCATTATTCCCTAGGAACCGTACATACTTCTATATATATTTTTGAGATTAAAAAAATGGTGTCGTTCATTAATCCCTAATCTATTATTGGAAAAATTGAGGGACAAAGATCGTGGGGTTCTCAATACTTTCCATTAACCAGCACTATGCTGTATCAGCCAAGGCTCCCACTGCCCATGCTAATTTGATAGGCCATCCTTGATTATTGTATATATTCTGCAAAGTGTAGCAAATGCGACTGATTGCAAAAATGGTCATATGGATCTCAAGAGTTTATTTCTTTATTGAAAAAATAATCTGAAACTGCTGTGTAGTTATTTCTGTAAGAATAAATTCTTCTTGGCAGAATAGTTATTTCATATTGTTTAGAATTAGTATTTTCTAA